>CM054060.1:315755343-316955343 GCA_028641055.1 Alopecurus myosuroides | reverse complement strand
GGTCAACAGTTGGGGCCCACAAACCGCGCCAACGGTCAACAGCTGGGCCCACAAGCCGCGCCAACGCTCAACAGCTGGGGCCCACAGGCCGCGCGAACGGTTCCATGATGGGTCCCACAGGTCAGCATCCTAACGGGGGCGGAAAGTTACGGTGGAAGCAGCGAAACGAGTCCTTGCGCACAAACTAGGGGCAAAACTGAGCACGATTCGGCGCTAGGGATAAAACTGAGGTCGTGGTATCAACTGAGGGCACCCTGTTAAATAACCCAATAAATATTTGCGTGCCATTTTTTCTCAAAAAAAAGCCATCTCTAAATATTTTCCTCTTTCCATAGGACTTCAAAAGAAGCCAAGTTCCATTATTAGAGAATAACAGAACAAACGAGGCCAAACCAAAATACAGAGAAACAAAAAAAAAAACAAGTAGAAAAAAAAAATAGACAAGATCCACGTGAAGTATCAGGTTACTTCTAACTTGGAACTTCCGGGCAGACTAAAACCTGGTCAGCTAAGCAAATGAAAATGAGGGGTAGGTATCTTTCTACAATTCAACAACCAGACACTTAGGAAAATGCATAACCTACTGTTTTTACTTATCCCGCTGATCACAATGAGACCAACTAAACAACGCATGACAAAATCTCCTCTGCAAACACTAGATTTATTTTGATCACGCAACAAGTGGAAGCATTACAATCTCCGACCAGATCTACCTCTTCGTCTTCATCATTAGTTTGTTGCCTCATGAGCTTGACTGCAGCTTGTTGCAACCGATTCCTGATGCCATCTGATTGAAGGCCTGTCCAGTAACAAAAATGGCACACATATATCAGATAACCCTGGGCCCTGGCAGGGGATGTCTGAGGCGACAGCAGGGGCGACTGCAGGGCTGACCGCGGGCGACCTCCATTCAGATGCAGATCGCCTTCGCCGCCAGCGCCTCACCTAGCCCTAGGGGCTCATCTGCCTTCGACGTCTCCGGGGGGATCACGTTTCGGCGCTCTCGCCGATTCTACTACGCAGGGTCTTGAGGGCGAGGTCGATGATGCAGAGGCCACGGCCACGGCTGCGGCGGAGGATGTTCTGGGGGAGTTCTGGGAGATCTCTCGATCGGACGTGGTGCGGCCAACGGCGGATGACAAGCAAGTCGAGGAGGCGTTCTGGGAGCGCATATGTTATCCGACGAGGGAGTCCCGTTTGTGGGAGAAGAACCACGGTGATGCGCATGGTGCGGTGTTGCCCGCGCCACCGTCGTCTACCTCGCCGACATCTCCTTCCTCGGCTGGCAATGGCGACGCCGGAACGTCGAGGACGGGGTGTATACTGCAGAAGTCGCCGGTGAGGGTTGGGTGGCGAGGCCCCATCCCTCGCCCTCGGGTTACGCCGCTGCCCTGCCTGGGGGAGTTCTTCCCGGCGCGAACTCCGGCGCCGGCTTCGAGCGACGATGGCGAGGTCGACGAGGAAGCACGGCGGCGGCCACGGGCGGTTGATCCATGTTTCGTGGATCACGGCGGGACTGCCGTGATTCGAAAATCCCTGGATGGTGGGCCCGTCGTGCATGCCATAGGTCCACGCGCCAGGCCATGGGCCTACTTCGCCGAGGCATTCTGTACTTCTTCGACTCGGTACGGTTGTCGGTCGAAGAAACCGAACGCGGAGCCTAGGGTTCCTCCTTCGTCGCCACTGTCTTCGTCAAGCATCCGCAGGTCGCCATCGTCCCCGTCAGGCCTCTGCAGCGGGAGATCGTATGTCGCGGCCCTACTTCGAGCTCCTAGGCCCATGGCGGCGCAACAAGGGGAGGGATCTCTCCCTGGCATGCGGCAGCAGCCGGCGCCGACTCCGCGGGCGCGGGATCTCTCCCTGGCATGCGGCAGCAACGGGGGGGTCCTCCCATGTTCGCCCCAGGGGCTCTCCCCTTGGCCCTGGCCGTGGCGCGACATAGGCACCCTACGGCGGTAGTGGCTACTGGTCCGGTGCCGGGGCGTGTCACTGTGCCAGTGGCGCCAGGGGTTGGGGCAGCGACGGCTACATCGGTTACTGTCATGGCGGCGGCTACTGGTGCAAGTGGCTCGGGTGTGCATGCTGGTGTTGGGACCGCCAACACCGACGCGGTGCAGGGAGATGCTGCTGCTCCTAGCTTTGTGGTCGGTGCAGCACCGGCAGCGGATACTAAGAAGAGAAAGAGCAAGAAAAAGAAGGTGATCCAGAATTCAGGGGATGCGGGCTTGTCACTTGGAGTCATTCTCGCGGAGGGGGCTGCGGCATTACCGACAACGATGGTCGAGCAGACGGTGATTACCACCAATGTTCCCGGAGGGGTCAATGTTGCGGTGGCTCCGACTGTTAAGAAGACTAGATGCTGGAAGTGGGAGGTGGATACGAACGCCACCAAGGACTGCAAGGTGGAGCACTACTGCTACATTTGTGACAACAATAAGCATCCACTGAAGAAGTGTCCCACTCTCAAGGTTCCAAAGCCTTCGGTCTTCATTGCGGGGATTGGTAGAACACACACTATGTTCTCTCAATTCCCTGATAGCCTGTACAAGGATCTGGGGGATCCGTCTGATCGGTCTATTGCATTGGTGACGGTGGTAGGCACCGCCGCGACAGCTAGACAGGTGGAGACGACGGTTGCCCGTATGAGCTCTGTTACTAGGTGGAAGTGGGAGGCGATACCCTCTGGTGATAATCTGTTCAAAGTGGCCTTCCCTTCGGTGGTTGAATTGGATAGGTTTGATGGCATGGACTTCGGTGTTCCTTCACAGTTTACGCGATTACTGTTTAGTAAGTGGAGACAGCAGGAGATCGAGCCAGTTCTAGAGCTGTTTGAGACCTGGGTACACGTGGAGGGAGTGCCGCACTCGTTGAGACATTTTCTTGGGCTGTGGGAAGTCAGGACTCTCATTGGTATTACTCTCGATGTAGATCTTCTTACTCTACGTCGCAGAGGTATTGTCAGACTCCGGATGGCTTTGTGTAATAAGGATGTGTTTAATAAGTTGGACGAGGTGGGATCTTATGTCAGTACGGACGGCGTGTTGCGGAAAAAAAGGTATTCGTTTACCTTTAGACCGGAGCCGGAGAGCTTTGTTGCTGAGATTGATTTTGTGCCATTTATATGGGACCATAAGGTGCATTCCGAGGCAGTCTAGGGCTAGTGGTGTGGAGGATATTGGTGCTTTGGGGGGGGGGGGGGGTTTGAGGAGTCTGAGCAGGGTCCTACGAGCATGGCGATTGATCAGCCTAATGTGGGAGGGGATGTTCATGCGCAGGCCTTGGAGATTCTTAAAAACTTTGCTCTAACCCCTTTATCTCCAAGAGGGAAGCGTGTAGCGACGCATGAGATGTCTTCTGAGAGGGCTCTGGAGTTGTTCTTGTCAGGTTCACGCGGAAACTCGACAGGTGCGTGCGCATCATCTTCGGGGACCTCACGTAGCGTGGCACATCTCGTCGATGACATGGAGTCTCCGGTGTCGCCGGCAGTGGTGTTACGGGGACCACGTGGAGCTGATGAGGTGGTGGAGACAGTGCGTTCTGGGCTGGGCGACACGCAGTCGCTGGTCGCCGTCGCGGCTGAGGTGGTGACTGATGATGCTGGGCCGGGTGCCGCGGCGTTACCTGCCGCCCGTGAGCCAGCTAGGCCGGGTGGAAAGCAGCTGGCTGCTGCCAGCGCGCATGCGCCAGCACGGGAGGAGTCGACCAGGCCCGCTGGACCGAGCGGTACGCAGCTGGCTGCTGCCAGCGGGCACACGCCAGCGCGGGAGGAGGCGATCTCGCCTGCTGGGCCAGGCGGTGGGAAGTTATCTGCCGCCCGCGCACCGGCAAGGAGGACGACGGGGCTGCTGGTGCGCATGCCGTGGCTGGACCGGACCTGCCCGGGTCCCTGCTAGCTACTGCTCACTCGCCTGGGCGGCTGCTGGGGCAGGGCCGGCCAACTGCGACATCGGCACTGTTTCCGCGGGCGCTCGAGGAGGACTTCATCGGTGACTTGCACGACAGAGGTGAGCCGACAATCCTGGCGGTTCATGGTATGGAGACTGCCTCGGCTACTTCAGTGGTCGGGGGGATATCTACATCACCATTGTCCCCCTCCGCCGCTTCTTTCGTGCCGTCTTCTACAGCCACGAAAGAGTTGTGGCATAGTGCGCGTCACATGGTGGCGCGAGACGGTTCTTCCTCGACCGACGAGGACGCCCTGACCAAGGCCATGCGCAGGAAGGCGGCCTTGTTTTCTACTCCACCTAGAGGTACGACAGTGATAAATAAGTCTTTTCTTTGTTTTTCAGATACGTTATTTCGTCTAGATTAGGCAATATTGGTGTTAATTTAGGAAGAAATGATGCTGAGATCACGTTGTCGACCAATGCGTTGAAGCATATGGAGTATGACCGTTTAACGGTTAAACCATGTGCTTCTCCGAAGGTGGACATACCCCACACGGATGATGATCTAGCGAATGCCCTCTTCGGATGGATAGCTTTTATCACATCTTGTGGGGGAGGTGACTGAGGTGGGCATGGATGAGGACAGACTCAGATCTCTCATTGATCTGTATGCATCCGGCCGGAAATCCAAATCCGCCAAGCAGAAGAGAAAATATTCGCCGCGAAATTCAGCGAGACCGCTTAAGAACTCAATTGTTTCCCGATGAATGGCTTATTCACTAATAGCAGAGGTCTTGGGGACTTGGCTAAACATTTGAATATTGCTCAATACGTCAGGGATCATAATTTGGAGTTCGTGTCTATCTCCGAATCAGGGAGGAGAGACTTTCCAGTAAGTGTGCTGAACCGCCTTTAGGGGGGTCTAGACTTCACTTGGCATTTTATTCCTCCACGTGGTCGATCGGGGGGCATTTTACTAGGCGTTAAATCAGATTCCATAGATGTGTTAGCGAGGTCGGATGGTGATTTTCATATAAAATTGCATCTCCGTAACAGCGTGGACAACTTCGTATGGATTTTGGTTGCTGTGTATGGTGCTGTCCAGGAAGAGTTTAAGGAGGCTTTTCTTCGAGAGTTGGTGAACCTGGCTAATGTTAATCCACACCCAATTTTAATTGGTGGTGATTTTAATATGCTAAGATTTCCACACGAGAAGAGTCGTGGACGGTTCGATGGTCACTGGCCTTTCTTGTTCAATGTTGTAATCGATAGCTTGGATTTGAGAGAGGTCTACATGACGGGTCGACAGTTCACTTGGGCAAACAGTCTTCCGGGGCCTACATACGTAAAACTAGACCCCGTACTGATGAGTACCGATTAGGAAGATAAGTTCCCATTGGTAACGGTGCGCGCTCTTGAGCGTATTGATGCATTGTCGGACCATGCTTCCCTCCTTCTCTCAACTGGAACAAAGAAACCACATTCACAACCGCAGTTTAAGTTTGAACTTGTCTGGTTATTACGTGATGGTTTTGATGAGCTAGTTAAGAGAGTGTGGAGCAAACCGGTCGTTGGTGATAACCCAATCCGAAGATGGAATAATAAAATGCGCAATGTGCGTAAATATCTACATGGATGGGCTAGACATATGACTGGTATGCTAGAAAAAGAGAAAGAGCGTCTTTGTTCCATTATTGATGAGTTGGATCGGATCGCTGAGACGAGGTTGCTATCAACGCAAGAGATTGAACTTAAAAGTTAATCAAACGCAAATATAGCACAAATGTTGCGAGAAGAGGAACTCAAATGGTATCAAAGATCTAAGGCCCAATTTATTCTTGAAGTAGACTCGAACACTCGTTATTTTCATAATGTCGCCAATGGCAGACAAAGGAAAAAACGAATTCACTCTCTCCATCAGGATGAAGGGCTGATTGCGGGACAAGAGTGTCTCAAGGCGTACATCACAAAGTTATATAAAGGTTTGTTTGGGGTTCCTGAAGTAAGTAATATTACTATGGACGAGACCCGAACAGTTGATATTCCCCAAGTTTCCAATGAGGAAAACGTCTTTCTTAATGCCCCCTTCTCGGAAGAGGAGATAAAGAAGGCGATATTCCAAATGGAGCATAATAAGGCACCTGGCCCGGATGCTTGTCCCGCAGAGTTTTACCAGCATTTTTGGGAGGTTATTAAAGATGAACTCGTCGAAATGTTTGGTTGCTTACAGAGTGGACACCTAGAGCTGTATCGTCTTAATTTTGGGGAAATCGTTTTGTTACCTAAGGTTTTGGAGGCTGAAAGGATACAACAGTATAGACCAATATGATTACTTAACGTTAGTTTCAAAATCTTTACAAAGGTTGCAACCATGAGGTTGAATTCGGTGGCAGATCATGTGGTAAAACCTACACAAACTGCATTTATGCAGGGTAGGAATATCCTTGATGGGGTCATGATTTTACACGAAACCGTACATGAGATGCACTCGAAAAAACTAAATGGTGTAATTCTTAAAATATACTTTGAAAAGGCCTACGATAAGGTGAACTGGGAGTTTCTCCAACAAACTCTGAGAATGAAAGGATTCTCAGAGGAGTGGTGTACTCTAGTTCGCAGTTTCATGGAGGGAGGTAGTGTAGCTATCAAAGTCAATGACGATGTTGGCTGCTATTTCCAAACCAAGAAAGGCTTAAGGCAATGTGATCCGCTATCGCCCATATTGTTTAATATTGTGGCAGACATGTTAGCCATCATGATTGACAGAGCTAAGGAAAGAAGTCATATTGTGGGTGTAATTCCACATCTTGTCAATGGAGGATTATCTATTCTTCAGTATGCATATGATACGATTCTTTTTATGGAACATGATTTGGAGAAAGCGAAGAACCTGAAACTAATCCTTTCGGTGTTCGAGCAATTATCCGGATTAAAAATTAATTTTCATAAAAGTGAATTGTTCTGCTTTGGCGAGGCCCAGGATGTTGCTGCACAGTACGTCGAGCTTTTTGGCTGTGAGCAAGGTCAAATTCCTATACAGTATTTGGATATACCGATACATTACAGGAGATTGACTAATGCAGAATGAGGCCACGTTGAAGAACGTTTGCAGAAGAGACTCGCTACTTGGAAAGGGGAATTGTTGTCACTAGGTGGAAGACTGGTACTCATTAACTCGGTACTATCAAATATGGTACTGTATATGATATCTTTCTTTCAGTTGCCTAAAGGAGTCTTGAAAAAACTGGATTATTTCCGATCAAGATTTTTCTGGCAGGGTGACAGCGAGAAAAAGAAGTATCGATTGGCCAGATGGGATGTAGTTTGTCGACCAAAAGATCAGGGGGGCTAGGTATTCATGACCTTCAAGTCAAGAACTCCGCCCTACTTGGTAAATGGATGTTCAAACTATTAACTGTTGATGGTGTATGGCAAACTCTCCTTAAACGAAAATACATAGGTTCAAAAGCAGTCTCACAGGTTATGTGGAAACCTGGTGATTCACACTTTTGGGCTGGACTCATGGCGAATAAAAACTTATTTTCGCTAAGGGGTATTTAAGATTAAGGATTGATCGCAAATACGGTTCTGGGAGGACAAGTGGTTAGGTAATACCACACTTCGAGAACAGTATCTGGCACTATACACTATAGCGCGACATAAGGATGATACACTGGCTACGGTCATGCAAACATCACCTTCTAATGTTATGTTCAAGCGAGATTTAATCGGGCCACGACTTGATTCTTGGCAGACCCTGGTTAATAGGCTAACTATGGTTACTCTAACACCATGCACCGATGAATTTCGTTGGAAACTCACTAAGGACGGTCTGTTCTCGGTGGAGTCCATGTATAGTGTCGGATATATACTGATTAGGGGTATATCCGGCATTGTCCTAAAGAGCCGGATTACCAGGGTGGCCTGATCGGTAATGGATCACAGTCCATTGGGCGGCCCAGTAAGCTGACGCGCAGAAGCCGGATTCTAGAAGAACCCGGACCACGACTTAAGATGGTGCAGCTTGGAGTAGAAGGCGGATTCCTGCTTTCCAAGTTAGATACTTTCCGTAGTCCTCTAGGTTTCCTTTCTGTAAGCCCTAACCCGGCTATTATATAAAGCTGGACGGGAGAGAAGAAAGATATAGACAAATAGCTAGAAGCCAACTCGCCGAGAAGTTAAACCTCATCGAATTAGCGAAACCCTACTCACATTATACTTTGGATACTTCAGGCTTCAGCCCTCATTTAGTGAGATTGCAGGAGTAGGAACGCTGACTAGTTGCAACGTACCGAACCTGGGTAAAATTGGTGCTCCTGGTTGTTGTGCTACCACGTCCCCCCACGTCTCTACCCGTAGGATCATGGCACCCCCGTCTATGAACCCTACTAAGATGTCTCGACAGTTGGCGCCCACCGTGGGGCCAGTGACGTCAGGCGTTAAGTTCCGATCGGGAATACTCGGCGGAATCGGCAGTACCATAACTGTCGGAAGTTTGGAATTAGACAATGACATTGGGCGCTTCCTCGACAACGGATCGTACATGCAAGCACATAATTATCTGATTAACTGCAGAAGCAATGGGATTCTGTGGTGGAAGTAAAATTATCCCACCCGTCCTATACCCAGTTGAGTAAAACTATGATACCGGATTTTGCTCAAATCGCCAAAACCCTGAATTTGCTGCCTCTTCGGAGATGCCTGCAATCATATCTCACTTTATTGGCATGGTGCAATCTGAGGTCGCTGAAAACACGAAAGTAAGTAATCCCGTGGAAGAAGCAGAATACAACAATCCCACAAAGCCAGTGGAAGATCCGACACCCGCCAATGAAACGGTGTCGACTCCGTACTAGCTGCCATAGAGGCAAGATTGGAGTCAGAACCTGGATCTGAAGATATGTATTCAGAAGATGAAGATGAAGACACTTTCGAAAGAAAGGTTAAATCTATGACAGGGGGCTTTCATGAAGTACTTATGGAAAAACCGACTGATAGCTAGGATGATGAAGACGATGAAGACCCCAAAACACCTCCACCAGATGAGGAAATAGAGGAGGGTGAAACTAGCCCTATTTACTCCGATGTCAAGGAATTGACAAAGGAAGAACCTGGTAAAAAACCTCCCTCCTCCAAGAAGAAAAAGAAGATTGCCAAGAAACTCCAGTACAAACTCCAGAAGAAAAAGTTGGCAGATAATGCTAACCAAAACCTAGAAGCTGGAGGAGCAAGCAGGGTCACACCTGTGGAGAAGAAAAAGAAAGAAATCCCTGTTCCCGAATTTTCGGAACAAGACGAGATCAATGTGATCCAAACCCCGGTCGGACCTTACGAGCCACCGGAAGTGCTGGAAGCTAGAAGGCAAGCCATTATGCGGCAACAGCAACAACTATTTCGATCGCAAGAAAACCTCCTCAAAGCCCAAACTATTGTAAAAGCAAAGCAAGATGAAATTGAAGAATTCGAAAGACGGAATATGTCCGGGATAAAACCCACGAGATTACCCGGAATCGCAAGGCCGGATGTACTGCCAGCAAAGGAACGGTTCCAAAACCCTTCCTGGCAACGACAGGTTGACGGCGTAAACGTTAAGGGCGAACGCATATATAAGACCGCAGCTGAAAACGCGGAAGCCACGTTCGCCATCCTTAATGACGATCTGTACTCCAAAGAAGAAAAGCTGCAAGGAGTGTATGCTTTCCTGGGTAAAGCACTGGAACAGTAGCAACGAGGTCAGGCAAGATCAGGGAAGTTGCATGACGACTCGGCCCTATGCAAAACTACCACTTGCGCCGCTGGAGCACCTGGACCCGGAGAACCTAGAGATTCAGGCGATTCTAAGGACAAAAAGGGAGACCCTAAAAAGGACAATAAAATCCCAGACAATAAGGATGAAGCGTCCAAAACGGGATCCCATATGCTGAAAGGCGGAAATATTCCCCGCGATCATAAAGACCGGGAGGAACAAAACCGGAAAGACGGAAAAATGATGCCGCCTCCGAGATGCCCTGCTGAAAAAGCCGGAAGACATGAAAATCCTCACAGACGTGAAAGATCCCGTACTCCTCCTAGGAATAAGGAAAGGCCAAGGAGTAGAACTCCGCCTCATTCCAAAGGACACGATAACGGACAAAACAGGGATAATCCCGGAGGAGCGCATTTGCTCAATAATGGGCGAGAAAGGAGCAAATCCCCTTCTGTCCATTCAGCCGGTAGATATTCCGCACACGCCGATAAGGCGGAAAGAGATGATCTATACTTTGGACCTAAGTGTTTCACTGACAGGATCCGAAGAATAACTCTAAATTCTGACTTTGCCAAGGTTGGTCCAACTTACCAAAAGTATACCGGAAGTACAAACCTGGATACATGGCTTTCAGATTACTATACCGCCGTTCAGATCAACAAGGGGACAGACCTGGAAGCAGTAAAATTCCTCCCCCTAATGTTGCTGGATGGAGCCAGAGATTGGATCAACGGGTTTCCGTCAAGAACAGTGGATAGCTGGGATGATATGGCTAGAGTATTTTCTCAACACTTCCGGGGTACGTACAAACGCCCTAAGAGCATCAACCAGCTAAATCGCTGCGTCCAATTTGAAGACGAGTCGTATGTCGACTTTATATCAAGATGGACATCAATGAAAAACAGCTGCTCTGGAGTAAGTGATGTACAGGCAATGCATTCTTTCATCAATGGACTAAAACCCGGCCTCGTACCGTTCATGGTTGGTTCAAAAGAGCACAAAGATCTCGGATCTATGCTTACTACCGCCAATGAACACGCAGCGGCCGAAGATGACATCAGAGCGAGAGGGGGGAATATTGATGCTTTGGTTCAGGCTAGAAAGACGCCTCGTTCTGAAAAGAAGACCACTCCAGAAGCACAGACAAAACCCAAAGAAGTAAATTTAACCTTTGGAAAGGATACTGGCGGCAAATGGAAAGGAAGAAGCACAGAACCTATCTCCTATTCTAAAGAAGAATGGGAAAAATTAAGTCGGAAAACTGTGTCCACCATTCGCAATTTTGGAAGCCTACCCATACAAATGCGCAGTGTCGCCTCAATAAGCATATGAAGGGCACAGCAGGATCCAGGAATAAAGGAAAGAACTCCAAGAGGAAATTTTCCAAGAAAAAGCCAGAAGCTGGAAAAGAAGACAGTGAATCAGACACTGACAAAAAATCCAAGAACAACACCGAAAAGGTGAACCAAAATTCTCGAGAGTTGACGGAGAATGCAATTTAACTTTCCTGGCAACTCCCTCTGTAAAGGTGGCAAAGAGGACACTTCGAGAAATAAACGCGGTTGTTCCACCAACCCCCAAATTCTTGAAGTACTCAAACACACCAATTACATGGGATCAGTCAGATCATCCCGGAAATATCCCAGAACCCGGCACATAAGCTCTAATTGTAAGCCCTATTATTCAAAACACTAGGCTAAAAAGAGTGCTGATGGGTGGAGGATCCCGCATCAGTATAATGTACCTGGATACACTGAAGCATCTGCGAATCTTCGAGATCCAGCTCAATCATAGAAACATACGTTTCCACGACATCGTTCCTGGCAGACAAGCACAATCCCTAGGAGAAATTTCCCTAGATGTAACCTTTGGAGAGAAAGAGCATTTCCGACAGAAAAAAAATCTCTTTGAGGTAGTGCCGTTCGAAAGTGTATACCATGCAATACTCGGACGTCCAGCTTTCGCCAAATTCATGGCAAGATCATTTTATATTTATAACAAGCTGAAGATGTCAGGGCCAATTGGCCAAAAGGAGGAGTAATCACCATATTGAGAGACTTTAAATTGGCGAACGAGCTGGAAAAAGGAAACGCCCTTTGCGCCGAAAGAGTAATAGCAAAGGAAGAATTGAAAGAATTGGCAAAGGAAGTATCACCGATGGAAATGTCGGAATGAAAAGAAAGCCGACAGATAGCTTTAAAGCTACCGAGAATACAAGATAGGTAATCCTAGATTCCAAAGATCCGAAAAAGTTTGTCGTAGTGGGGACTGGGATGACCGACAAATAGGAAAGCGCGCTCATCAAGTTCCTCCGTGAGAACTGGGATATTTTTGCCTGGTGTCCTGCGGACATCTCAGGTGTACCCAGGGAGCTTGCTGAGCATCAACTCAAAGTGATTCCAGGATCTAAACCTATCAAAAAAGGTCTCCGTCGATTTGACGGAAGAAGGCGGAAGCCTATTGGCAAGGAAATTATCTGGCTTTTAGCAGCTGATTTTATGCGTTAAGTTATACATACCGACTGGTCTGCGAAACCAGTATTAGTACCGAAGAAAGATAATACTGTTCTTAGGATGTGTATAGATTACACCGGCCTGAACAAATTGTGTCCAAAAGATAGGTTCGCATTACCGCGAATCGATCAAATAATAGATGCCACTGCTGGCTCTGAGCTTTTATGCTTTTTGGATGCTTATTATGGGTATCATCAAATACGTATGAGGGAAGAGGACCAAATAAAAACTTCCTTCATAACGTCGTATGGAACATACTATTATATAGCCATGCCTTTTGGCCTGAAGAATGCATGTGCAACTTACCAGTGTTGCATGAAACGTTGTTTGCATAGTCAGATTGGCAAAAACGTTCACGTTTACATGGACAACATTGCCATCATTTCCAAGGAAATGTACACACTCCTTGAATATCTACGAGAAACCTTCGAAAATTTGCGCACTTACAAAATGAAGTTCAATCCGTTAAAGTACGTATTCGGGGTTCCCTCTGGAAAGCTTCTGGGTTTTATCGTTTCTCACAGAGGAATAGAAGTAAACCCGAAAAAGATCAAGGCAATCTTGAACATCACAAAGCCTACGTGTTTAAAGGATGTACGAAGATTGACGGGTTTTGCAGCCGCAGTCAGCAGGTTTATAAGCCGGCTAGGAGATAAAGCTCTGCCATTATACAAATTGTTGAAGAAATCCGATAAATTTGAGTGGACAGAAGAGGCGGACAAAGCATTAACCCAGCTGAAAGAAACCTTGATGAAAGCACCGATTTTGGCATCACCAAGAGACGAAGAACCTATGTTGTTGTATCTTACAGCAACAAACAGGGTTATTAGCGCTGTGATAATTGTGGAAAGGCGGAAAGAAGAACAAAGTATACCGGATCAACATCCAGTATACTATGTTAGCAAAGTTTTCTCTGAGTCAAAGCAAAGGTACCCACATTATCAAAAGCTGACATATGGCGTGTTTTTCGCATCTAGAAAACTCCGCCATTATTTCCAAGGACACTCCATAACTGTGGTAACCAAAGCACCACTATGGGATATCAATAACAATGCGGACGCAACAGGCCGAGTAGCCAAATGGGGCATTGCGCCAGCTACGTTCGACATTAAGTACCAACCCCGGACGGCAATTAAATCCCAGGCGTTGGCAGATTTTGTCGTTGATTGGACAGAAGCAATGGAGAATGCACCAATGCTGGAGTCAGAATACTGGATCATGCACTTTGATGGATCCAAGATGAAAGAATGTGCTGGAGCTGGGGGCTACCTTCTGTTTCAATCAACAAACAAATGTAAGGAAAAACAAAAAAAGAGGAAACAAGGAAAAAATCGGGTAAAAGAAAAAGTTACTTACCGAGAATCCGATCCATCTTGGTGCCTTCTTCCAGGCGCTGGTTCAGGGCGTTCTCCAGGTCCCTGATTGTAGCTTTATCTTTCTCGGCCTGGCTGGAGGCCTTAGATTCGGCAATGCCAACAGCTAGTTCGCTGGCCTCAAGTTCCTTCTGGAGCTTCACAGTAAGCTTGTGAAGATCTAGGTTCTCGCGGCGGAGGTTCTCGGCATTGCCAGCATCTTCAGCAATTTGTTTGGTTTTCGCCAAAGAAGCTGAAAAGCAAGTAAAGGAAGAGTTTAAAACTCGGAAAATTACTTAGAAAAATAACAACCAAAAGCAGAGAAATATTTTACCTGCTGACTCACTCAGCTGTTGCTGAATGGATGCCAATTCTGCCACCTTATCTTCAAGAATAGAAAGAAGGGTTTTCACCTCCTTGTTCTTGGTGGTAAGTTCGCTGAAAACTTCCATATTGATGTTTTCAACAGTTTGCTGAAACATGGAAAAGAGACAAAGAACACTTAAGTTAAAAACAAACATAGTAATGGAAAAAGCATTAAGACAAAGTATGCATTTGACTTATTGGTTGGGGGCTAGAGATATTACCTGGCTCATCCGTTGTAGACCCGATAAGTTTTCGTTGAATTCTTTTGCATACTCTGCAAAAAGAATCCCGACGTGGCAGAGGCCGTCCTGGATGACCTGCCGAGGTGAAAATACAAAGTTATTCCTTACAACAAACCCGCCTTTTGGCCAAGGAAGAATTAAGGAAGAGGAGCGAAGTGTTTTGTCGCCCACGGTTTGATAAACCCGTGTTCGTCAAAGGGCTCCTCTTTTACCTTGAATTCATTATCAAAAGTCGGAATGGGCTCCTCCTCAGCTGTACGAGAAGGGCCTCCCGCTTCCGGCACCGCCCTTTCCCTTGCATCCGGCTCGGACGCAAAAGGCTGGCTGGTGGGCAAGGGATACCCTTCATCCCTTGCAGCTTGGTTTTCTCCTCCTGTGGCAGCTGGGGTAGCAGGGGCTGCAGCAGGGGATGGATGCACCCCTCTGCCAGCAACTACTTTGTGTTTCTTCAGATTTTTTGGCTTAAGAGAGGTAGGAGGAAGGCTGGAAAAAGAGGGAAAGGAAAGAAATTCTGAGAAATTAGAATTCCGAGAAAAAAGAAAAGAACTCCTGCGACAAAAAGCAGAGAAATAAAAAAGGGGAAACCCAGATGATTTACCTGGAAGTAGCGACGGGAACCCCCGTCAAGTTCCACCACTCCTTCAGCAGTTGACGGCTTCTTGCGTTTCCGTCCGCCAGAAAAGCTGGCACGCATTACGTCAAGTTCGGCATCGGTCGCAAGATCCTTATCGGTGAGATCAACGAACTATGGAAAAATGCGCAGAGTCCGGCTAAGTTAGAAATCTGAGAAAGATTAAAATCCGAGAAGTTGCCCAAAGAGGAAAAGTATTACCTTTGGAGCCGGATTTCCTTCGTGATACATCTCTCGGCTTTCTTCATATTGGTCGCGAGTAGCAACCAAATGATTAACCCGCTTCTTGAAGTCCCTTTTGGAGAACACTTTGTCCGTTCCCTCATTGTATCCTATGGACCCTTGTATTCGCATAGAAGTCGGGTTCCCGATAAGCCGAAGGCTGGATGCGTCTCCCGAACCAACACAGAACTGTGTCGGTTCCAGTGAGAGGAGGAGTGGAGGAGACGAGTTTTGCGATGCGCCGTTTGATTTTCATTAAATCATCCGACAAGGTTTGAACTGCGTCCACTGCCCAGTTGTCTTGGGGAGTGGCAACGCAGTTGGCGAAAGGAGGAATTCCCGTTTCCTTTCCAGGAAATGGGACATCTTGGTGGTAGAAGAAGGAACCCATCAAAAACTTGACGGATTCTGAGGTTTTAATCTTGGGGAACTAATCCGACCTAAACCTACGGAGGGTGAAGGATATGGTTCCGCAAGTCGGGAGTGCACCCTCAGACGGGTTTCGCTTAACCCTGAAACAGTACTGCCAAAAGTCTAACCTAGGTTCTAATCCTAGGTGCCCTTCAAAGAGGGACTGGAACCCGGCTAGGTATAGAATGGAATTTGGAGGTAGATTGTGGGGCTAGATGTTGTAGTTGTTTAAGACTTGGAGGAAAAAGGCAGAAGGTGGAAACCCCATACCTCGGCTGACGTGCGAGGTGAGGAGAACCCTTTCCCCGGCTCTCGGCAAGGGCTCGGAGTCGTCCTCCTCGGGCCGCCATTTGCCTTTCAGAACCAACCCCTCCTTCTCCATTGTCGGAAGACGGGAAGGAGCCAGGTTGCAACGGCTCCAGTTCCCGGACATCTCACTTTCGTCCTCCGCTCCGGCAGTGGCCGCGGTAGCGAGCTCCTCGCCGACGAGGATGATCTTTTCTTCCACCGCTTCGGCGGTGAAGGGCGGAGTAGGAGCGGAAGATGATGCTGCCAAGTTTTCGGCCGCGAGAGGAAGATCCTCGTGGGATAGGCCACCGGCAGTTTCCTCTGGCGTGTTCGCCGCGGTGCGGCTCAGGGAATCGAGCAGGGGATCGATGTCGTTGATGATTTCGTCGATGTTGCGGGCGACGGTGTTCTCCTCAGCGGCGCGCGGTGAATCGCCAGTAGCCATTTTCTGGGAGGCGCGGGGAAGATCCCGAACCTCCGATGATGAATTTCCGGGGACGGTGCGAGACGCACGGGCTCTGCTCACACTTGGAGCTTGGGCTCGGGAGCAATGGTGCTTGAGGGCTGGAAGCTGGAGTGAGAGCAGAAGGGCAACCAGAGTGCCCGAGGGCGGCTATTTATAGCCGAAAAAATGTTGAGATACGTGCAACGACTCTTTTTACCGTTAGATCTTCGACGCGTGTCACGCACCAGAAAACCCGGGAAATAAGGAGGCAGAGTGATAAGTGCTATCTCCTCGTCTCCCGCGAGAATCTGTCAGAGATACGTTTCGGGATTTGACTGAAACCAAACGTCCGTGATGTCAGCACACTTTTATCGCTGACGTCACGAGGTTCCTTCTTCACGAAGGCTCGTGGAAGAAAAGACGGATTCTGGTGAATTCGAGTTTTGAGTTACATGTCAAGAAACTCCTTCTCCACGAAGGCTCGTGGAAGGGAAGACGGATTTTTATGAAATTCGAGTTATGCGTTATGAAGTTTTGGGAAAAAGAAGAATCAAGACCAATCGCCAACGTTTCTCGGAGCAGAATGCGAATTGACGAAAGGTGGCGGGATGAAGTCTCAATCCTTCTTGGGGACTACTGTCGGATATATACCGATTAGGGGTATATCCGGCACTGTCCTAAAGAGCCGGATTACCAGGGTGGCCTGATTGGTAATGGATCACAGTCCATTAGACGACCCAGTAAGCTGACGCGCAGAAGCCGGATTCTAGAAGAACCCGGACCACGGCCCAAGGTGGTGCGGCTTGGAGTAGAAAGCGGATTCCTGCTTTCCAAGTTAGATACTTTCCGTAGTCTTCTAGATTTCCCTTCTGTAAGCCCTAACCCGGCTATTATATAAAGCCGGACGGGAGAGAAGAAAGATATAGACAATTAGCTAGAAGCCAACTCGCCGGGAAGTTGAACCTCACCGAGTTAGCGAAACCCTACTCACATTGTACTTTGGATACTTCAGGCTTCAGCCCTGATTTAGTGAGATTGCAGGAGTAGGAACGCTGCCTAGTTGCAACGTACCGAACCTGGGTAAAATTGGTGTTCCTGGTTGTTGTGCTACCACGTCCCCCCACGTCTCTACCCGTAGGATCATGGCACCCCCGTCTATGAACCATACTACGATGTCTCGACATATAGAGCTATGATCCAATCGGATATGCCAGTCGATATTTTTAGAAATGTATGGCGTTTGAAGGTGCCGCTAAAGATTAAACTCTTTGCATGGTACCTTCGGAAGGGGGTCATAATTACTAAGTATAATCTTGTCAAACATAATTGGCATGGGAGTTCTAAGTGTGTTTCTTGTTCTCATGATGAGACAATTAAACACTTATTCTTTAATTCACTTTTGCGCGTTCTATATGGTCCGCTATCCAAATGGTTTCGAACCTTTATCAACCCACATCAGTTGCGAATATATTCGGTAACTGGTTGAATGGGATAGATAAACGATTCAAGACTATTATTACGGTAGGAGCGCTTGCCGTTATTTGGTCGCTCTGGCTTTGTAGAAATGACAAGATATTCAACGATAAAAATTTCTCTTGTATGTAGGTTCTATTCAGATGTACAGGTATTCTCCGTTCGTGGTCCACATTACAGTGGGGGAGTTTCGAGACCTTTTTATGGAGGCGTGTGCACGGCTGGAGCAGGTGGCGAGGGATATTTTTATCCCACATGGATGACCGCTTGATCTACGGATAGCAGCTCCATAGCATCGACAGTCTACGTCTTATGAATTTGTTTAGACTTGTCGTAATTTCTTTTCAGTTTCGGATTTCGGTTGTGTGCATTATAATGATGCAAAGGCCGGGTGTAATGCTTAATTTTTAAGTAATAAAAGCCCTTTATAAAAAAAAATATAATCTCAACAAGAGTTGAAATGAATTTCTTGTCAAAGCAGGCACGATTTCTAGTTTTCCAGATTTCCTAGCAAAAGGCAACAATCCCATCTATATGAATATACGAACCAAAAGGAAGGTGCTTGGTAATCCACCAGAAATACTGAGTAAAACATGAAGGTCTACTAAATATTTCCAAAGTAGAGGTAACCACATCCCACATGTAAACGATCGCAAGACAAGTAAAGAAAAATGAGGAATAGATTCAACAAAAGAACAACATCTACAAGTAAAATACCCAACCCACTTGTGTGTTTTCATGTTGGCTTTGGTAGCGATGACACTATGCGAGATAAGACATAGCCAAATTTTAATTTTGAGTGGAATTTTAGCTTTCCCAAGCTAATTAAAAGATGTGCCGATTCCAGGATGGGACAATTTCTTGTACATCGATTTGACAGAGAACTACCCAGACTTGGTTAAATTCCATTTGGGTCAATCAGGACCCTCGCTTATGTAACACCCGGGGTGTTACTGCCCCAATTAGAATTTTGTTGCTTGTTGTTTTTATTTTCGCATCGCATGGCATCGTGGCATCGCGCATTCTCTCGCATTTAAAACGTGCATATGTTTGAAATAAATCAAACCCTATTTTTTCTACATTTTTCTAGAGATTATGTGGTGCATAAAACCTATTTTATTAGCATTTCTATTTATAAAAAAAAGGAAAAAAATGTTTTGAGTGGCCAGACCAGGCCAACAAGGCCCAGTCCAGCCAGCCCATCTCCAGGCCCAGCCCAGTCGGCTGCTACCCCCCACCGAAACCCTAAATCTTTTCTCTCCCTCTCATTTTGCCTCCCGCCGTTTCTCCTATTTGCATCTAAGTCCCTCTCTCTCACCAACCGCACACACCCACGCACAGAACCCACGCACGCACGCACCCAAGCCCATCGAGACCCCATCGCCCTGATCCCCTCGTCCTCCTCCCGAGCCTCCGCTCGCTGCCCTCCGTCGCCTCCATCCATCGCTAGGGGCTCGACCCGCACGCCATCCTCCGCCTCCCTCCTCCTCTCGCTCGACCCCTCCTCCCGTCGCCCCTCTCCCTCTGCTCGATCCCCACCCGATGAAGCCGCCGCACCCGCCACCGAACCGCTGCCCTAGCCACAAGCTCAAGCCGCAGCCCTTTCCCTGCCCGCTCCCCTTTCCCGACGCCCTCCGTGCGGCAGCGGCGGCGGCCGCCATCTCCCTCTCCCTCCTCTCTGGCAACGCCGCGGCTGCAGCGGTGCAGCAGCCCCCGGAGATATGCCGTGCCGGGGACAGCGGAAGGGATGCAGGGGTGAAGGCCGAGGCGGTGACCAACGAGCAGCTCGTGGAGGAGGCCTGGGAGGTGTGATGGAGGGGTAATAACTCGGTAGGCCAACTCCAAGGTGTAACCCGGCCCAAAGGACGCTGCGCAGGATCCGGCTAAGGATAAAGAAACTTCTGGAAGGCCCAAATTTGTAGGCCTTGTAACCCGGATTGTGGGTTACGATAAGGAAAGTTAGGGTTTGTATGCGGTGTCCGGGTAGGATTCAGGGTGCGCCTTGGAGGGCAAGCCAGGGGGCTCGGGTGCTTTATAAACCGACCCCTAGGTCTAGTTGAGAGAGATCCAAGAGTTCTAGCAATATCGCCTAATATCGAATATCCAGTGTAATACGAAAGTTGAAGTTATTATCTTGAGATCGGAGACTCGGCGACTTGATTGCCGGCTACCAGATCGAATATCATCATGTTTCCCTCTGAGCTAAACCCTCTCCCAAACGCCTGTGTCGTCTTGCCCCAAGATAAGTTACCCCTGGTAACGTCTGCCGTGATTATCCCATGACAGTTGGCGCCCACCGTGGGGCCTGCGTCCAAAGGTGTTTACATCAAGGGAGAAGCTCGGAAGAACATGGAGAATCTTGTCGTCGGCGAGATCTACATCAACCACGAAGGAGAGAAGATGGTGGATGATTCCGGTTGGGGACCGGAGTCGGATCACCTCGAATCCGGGTCCATCGTGACAATCGGCCGGATCGGCGTCTTCATCGGTATGGTATGTACTTCCGGTTCGATCCCTGACAATTTTGGATCTGATTCTGTGTCAGGGGAGGCCACTTATATCCAATCAGATGGAGAAGAATCAGTCGGAACGACAAATCCGACAGAAGAACCCATCACGAAGTGGGAACAGCCGAAGGAGCCGGCATGGACCCCGCGTGACCGGGTCGAGAGAGAGGATGATACCGAGTCTATCCTGGATCTGATGGAAAACCGGTATGAGGAAAATAGCAGTGAAGAGGAACAGCATGAATTCGTACCAAGCCTTGTGCGCCGGGTTGCGGTCTACACGGCCCCCGCGACCAATCTCGATCAGGAGAACGCGACCGCGACCGTAGTTGGGGCAGCACAAGCGTTGACCCAGCAGCAAGGTGCGGCTAATGGAAACCCGGTCCTGGTCCGGGTTGATGGAGAGTCGGCATCTGTTACCAGCCGTGCCGCAGATGATGAGTTGCAGGCAAACACGTTCGGATTTCTGGCGAACCGGACACCAGGGGCGGGTCCTTCAAATCCACGACACCCGGCCCTGTTCGATAACAATATGATCCTAGATCCCACAGTTCTTGCCACGGTTATCACCCCAGAGAACGCGGCAGAACGTGCTAGGGATCTAGATGTAGCCCGTCGTGCATTGGAGCAACAGAGAAGGCAAGTAGAAGCAGAAAAGCAAGGGATGGCCACGCGCCAACGTGAGCTGGACGCACTGGAAACCCGGTTCCGAGAGGAAACAACCAGAATACATCAAAGGCACCAAAACAGATTACCAGCGTTGGGTGGGGTTATAAATCCGGCTGCACTGTTTATCACGCCTCAAGACCAACCGATCCCAGCGGCGAACCAAGGAACTGCACCTCAGCCAGCAACCGCGGGAATACATCCGGCAAACGAGCAGGCCGGGTTACCCTTGCCACAGACTGGGGTTACAACCGGTAACACATTGCCACCGCCACCACCGTCGCGTTTTTGCACACCTGCAGGTCACTACAACAATCCTATGGACAACGTGTACGCAGCGACACTCGCATTGAATCAAATCCCTGTGAGAGAGTCTCCCCACGCAGAGCAGACCCGACGGGCGATCGATATGTTGCACACTGCGGTGGCGCAGCAAGCCAATTATCCGGATCATAGAAGTGGAATGCATGGGACGCCATACGCCAGTCAGCAACGAGGTAATACCGGCAATATCCCAACAAGTTCAGCGCGGTGGAGGGAAGAGCAGCAGCAAATGCCGCCTCCTCCCCATGTTCAGGCGGTACCGGCGGCATCAGCAGCGCAAGCTGTTGTGGATAGCTCCAGGGCCAGGAGGTCCGGGGCCGGGTCTGTAGTACATGGATTACTAGCAGCACCGCGTCCAGCTGTGCCCCCCGCAGGATCACACGTTTCCCGAGTAAGGCCAGTTTCGACCATTCTTGCAGGACCTAAGTGTCTCTCGGACAACATCAGGGCTGAACCTTACCCGGAAAAGTTCAAAGAACCAGGAAAAGTAGTGAATTACGAACCTACTATGGATCCAGAAACATGGTTGAGTAGTTATGAGATGGCAATGTCGATTCGCAACGCATCCGAGAATCTCCAAGCCAAGTTCATGTACTTGATGATGTCAGAAGGAGCAGCAAAGTTATGGTTCACCAATCTGCCAGAAGGATCTATCAAGTACTGGGAGGAGTTGAAAACCGCGTTTGTCAAGCACTTTCATGGGACGTGCAGAAAGTAATTCACTATTGATGACCTAGAACGATGCGTCCAAAAGAAGGGGGAGTCGGAGCGCAGTTGGGTGCGCCGGGTTATGGAGATACTTCACTCGTCCATAGATATTCAGCCCAAGGATGCATTACAAGCTATGGCAAAAACATGCAAGTATACACCTCTAGTACAAAAGTTAACTCGCATGAAATCCAGTCGGAATGCTTCGGAGGTTACGATGGGAGAATTGATGGATGCGTGCAACAAACACGCTGCAACAGATACCACAGAAGAGGAAGTTGATGACAAAAAAGCAAAAGCAAACACAAGTAATAATGGAAGAACCGGCAACGGGTCAGCACCGGTTAACAACGGAAACAGCCAGAACAAGCGCCCGTTTGAAGGAGGCTCCGAGTTTGTCACCAAAACGGAAGCCGGGTCTTCGAGACCCAGGGCAGAAGGAAATTTTAACACTGGAAACCACAATGGAGGAAATTATCAAGGGCCGCCAAGGCCAAGCAACAATTGGGACATCTTTAGAATGGCGTGCCCGAAGCACAGCAGGAACGGTAGGCCGGCTAACCACTCCTTGGAGCAATGTGCCGACTTACAGAGATGGAAAAACGAGGAAGTGAACCGAGCCATGCGAGGTGCGGGCCGGGGAGGAGGACCGGGTTCAGGTGGAAACCCGGGCAACGGCCCACCCCCAGCCGGTAACCCGGCAGCCGGAAATCAAGACAACAATCAAGGGGGAGCTGGAGGTTTTCAGGCTAACCCCAAACAGTTGGGTCAATATCACGTGCATACTACAGGAAGTTCTAACAAGGACAAGAAGATACTGAAGCAAGCGGTAAACTCAGTTTCTTCGGCTGTTCCGAGGTATCTGAGGTGGTCAGAACAGGATGTAACATGGAGCAGAAGAGATCACCCGGAAAGAATAGAACACCCGGGAGTCTTAGCGTTGGTTGTTGCACCACAGGTCAATGGGTACGAGCTGAAAAAGGTCCTGATGGATGGAGGAAGCAGCATCAATATCCTGTACTGGGAAACCTTTCTACGCATGGGTCTCAAGGAATCTCAGCTACAAAAAAGTACAACAATTTTTCATGGGATAGTGCCGGGTCATTCAGCGTGCCCCGAGGGAAAAATCGCATTGGAGGTAGCTTTTGGGGAATCAAAGGACAATTATCGAGTTGAGTGGCTTACTTTCGAGGTGGTTAAGTTGCGCAGTCCTTATCACGCGCTATTCGGAAGGCCGGCTTATGCTAAATTCATGGCAAGGCCGTGTTATATGTATCTACAGCTAAAAATCCTAGGTCCTAAGAAGACCATTACCATACATGGAAATCGAGATATAGCAGCCGAATGCGATGAAGGAGACGCAGCAATGGCCGAGCAAGCCTGTAGAAAAAAGGAACTCAAGCATTACCGGTCTCAAGCAGACCCGGATGACAGAACCGCATCGAAAAGGCCGAGCACTGAAGGCGAAAGAGCAAAGTCCAAGGCAGCACAAGATGCTAAGATGGTGGCTTTCATCAAGGATGATTCCTCCAAACAATCTGGCATAGGAGAAGAAATTGCGCGGCCGTTCGCAGCCAGCCGCGTTATGGAAACACCTCACCCGGATTGGCTAGCAAACCCGGTACTCATTATGAAAAAGTCTAACAAATGGAGAATGTGTATCGGTCACGACAGCCCGGGACCGATTCCCAAGAAGAACTAAACAATGTAACGGGCAGCAGGTTTTAGACGCGCTCTTTTCCTACCCAGGGTACCTGAGGGGACTGGAAGGTTTTTAATGAGGCGGCCTGCTGACCCAAACTTTCTCGTATCAATAAAGAGATGGTTATCAAGTCTTATTTTGTTATGATCTTTACTTCGGTTACAGGTAAGTAGTATTCATTGCTATCAGTACATCAGTATCATCAAGTATGTTGCATATATATAGGTCTTGGGGGCCGATTGCTTGAATAGCAGTCACAAACCCAAAGACCCGGCCTTGATGCCTATGAGTTATAAGGGCCGATTACTCGCAAACGAGTACGGCTGCAATCTTATAACCGGACAAAGGAGCCAAATTTTCTTGACTTTTCTTACTTAAGCTCGATGTGACTCGCACTAAAGTGGCATGATTTGCTCGCTTACGATTACAATCAGCCATGAAGCCCAATGGGACTTGCCTGACCCTGTTTTCGTATAGATGTAACAACATGGTATCCACGCGAAAGCCGGCTTACAGTACAAGATAGTCAAAAGGGTCATCTAAACCACAAGTTATGCAGAGTACAAGGCTAATAGCCGGAAACTCAACGCTTATCAAGCATAACTTCAATACCTACGTGAAACGGCTCTGGGTTTTTGGCTTGGTAGAAAACAATTTGTTATCTGAGAAAGACCACACGTCCCAGACTCGGATTTCGGGTCATGGGGACTGGGGACTTCGAAATAGAAACAAACTGCTTGGCTATCGAAGCTCGAAAGACCCTAGCGTCCGAGTCTTGGGGACTTAAAGAAAAGTCCACTTATCAAAACCCATGATACTCGGAAACCGAGTCTCACAAGGGGAACCAAAAAGAGAGTCGGGTATCAAGAATAAGTTCAAAAATAGACAAGTATCAAGTTCATCAAAAGGCCTAGAAAGGCACGAAGTGTATCACGGAATTAAAGTACGTTACAAATTGCGATACCAGTATCAGGGGTGCACAGGCGCACCGTCAAAAGAATACTTGTTTTGAATAAAAGCATCAGACGATCGAGGTATCATGGTGGCATTTGTTTACTCGGCCTTCTGAGTAAGGTCTACATCTTCGCCCTTGCCCTCCGGGTCTTGATCCTAGGCCTGCTCCTTAGATCTTCCGGCATCGTCACCCGGATTCTTCGCATCAGGACGGACAGGAGGGAGGACAGCCGGCGTAGAAGTGGTTGGCTCTGATCTTAACTCGGCCTCCCTATTCGCGGTTTCTTCCCTCTTCCTGGCCGAGTCGGCAGTCCATTTTTCCAAGATATCGAAGGGTGGGGGTGCTTCCTCCGTCACGATTTTGTCTTCGGCATCGTACAAACTCATAAGTGTGCTCAGATTCATACTATCGGCCAAAGTGGTTGCCGAGTGACGCACTGCGGATTGTATGGCCTTGAAGTCCTTGGGTCCAAACTTGGAGCCATCCGCTTTGAATTCTGGAAACCCGGATATCACCTTTGCCGGGTCAAGCTTCGGAAAGTAAGCTTTAGCCAGCGTAAAGCCCGGGTCATACCAATCCGGCATGCCGAGCGTTTCCAGATCTCTATCCATCCAGGCACAGTGGAGCAGGCTTGGACGAGATTTCTTCACCCGGATAAACCTCAGTAGGCCACTTCACGGCATCCAATATAAAATTGTTACCGGCGAAGAAAGTACGGAGTACGGTCTTTAAAGTTTTAGACTTTGCAATAGCATCTTCTTCTGGGGCCGCAAGGTTGGCACCTGCAGTTGAAACAAAGGAAGGACATATTAGTAATCCCGAGTATCATGTAATAAAGTAAAGGCATGAATTCAGTCGGCAGCAAAAACTTACTAAGCAAGATGCGATAGGTATCGGTAACCTGGTCCGATAATTTCTTCAGTGCGGTTTGAGCAGTATTGCAGTTCTTCTTGTATTTAGACACATCCTTCTTCAAGGTTTCCACGTCAGCCTCAAGGGTTTCTCTCCGCTTTACCTCGGCAAGAAGAAGTTGTTCGGTCTTGAGCAAAATTTCATCAGACCGGGTCATCTGCGCCTGTAAGGAACAAGGAGCACAAGTATCAGTCGGGTATTATGGCAAGCTGAATATTGCATAAAGTACCAAGCACAACTTCAACAAGTTATATTGTACATATAACTTGTATATATTGTACATATTTGTAAATAACCTTTTATTTTATTAATAAATGGGGGGCTGTGGGGGTTTTCCCCCACAGTATTGGTGTCAAAAAAAAAACTTCAACAAGTTATGCTCGGAACTTGGGGACTAGGCGTACACTACGAGATATCAAGTATTGTTACCTGGTGCTCTGCGGCCATGCGCTCCAGAATATTGCTCTCTGAGGTCTTCGTAGTGAGGATAGTGTTCATCAGCTGATCAAAAGTATCATTACCCGTGTTAGAGGACCCGGGGTCTTGGAAACTCGGAGAAGGAGTTTTCTTCTTAGCAGGAGACGGCATCCGGGTCATCCGAATGTCGGAATCTGGTGCCTCTCCTCCCGCACCCAAAGTTGCAGCTTTTTCCTTCTCGCTTGCGTGCGAGGCTATCGGATACTCGGCTTCTTGTCTGGCCGGGTTTATTGGTGACACTTGTTCTTCGCCGCCAGCTGCGGCTGTCATATTATCAGTCGGGTTCCCCTTACCCGGGTCATCGGTCTCCATATCCTCTTGGTCGCTAATAATGACCGTGGCCCTATAGACAGTATGAGTGAGCAGTTAGCGTGTAACCAGGAAAAGGTGATGAAAATGTGATAGAACGTCACGAAAGGAACTTTACCCGGGATTCACCGCATAGTCCGCAGGGAATTCGCTGCTAGACCCGGGCGAAACTGAAAAACATCAAGCAAGATTTTGTAAGGGAATGGTTCAGGAAGATTTTTTCATTCAAGAAAGGATAAGGTAAATACCAGCGCGTCGAGTCGGAGACGATGGAATACCCGGGTTGAGAGCACCATCACCCGGGTAATTCCGAGTCGCTCTGCGCTTGGTCCTAGGCGACTCCTTCAAATACGACCAGAGGAATAACGTCAAGTTTAGCTCATGCATATTATCAAATGAATATGGATTGGAGGCACAGAAACGATATGGAACCTTGAAGACGACCCCTCGGGGTTTTCTCTTAGATCCGACTTTGATCGTCGGCTCCACTCCATCCTCATCACTGGCGGATTCCACCTTGCCTTCAGTTTCTTCTTCTTCGTCCTTGTCCTCTTGTTCTGGAAATTATCAAGGTTACAGTTGGAAAATGGAGAAGGAGTTGCGACGAACTTAAAGGAACTAAATGAAACCCGGAGTGCACCTTCGTCCGAGTTAACGGCATCTTCTTGCTCCACTGGACTTTCGGAGCTAGGAGGAGTTTCGATCTTCCAAAAATCATCATCAGCCTGAGATGAAGGTATAAGAACAAGGGTTATCAGCTGTACCAAGTGAAAAGAGCGAAGGTAAAAACATGAAAATCGGATCTTTACCTTAGGGGCTGGGTTCTCGAGTGTGAAGGGCTCTAATCCGGCTATGTTCCGGATTACCTCTAGCTTTTCTGTCAGAAAACCCTTGATAGTTTTATTGGTGTCGCCAGCCGCAAAGCTGTTGGTAGAGTACCGGAGCGGGTCTGTGGTGTGCCCCGAATACTCGCACATTAACTTTGTGCGGATGGAATTGGGCTGGATCCGGAAATCGACCCAAGTTTTCACCAGGTTAAGCCCAATGAGACCTTGGGCCGAAAGAATAGCGATTTTGGCTAACAAAGGTTGAATTGCCTCCCTGTCCGAGTAAGGGGCAAAGGCATTAAAGTTCTCGGAGATGTCAAGAAGGCCCTCCGACTAACCCGGCAGTTTCTTTTGGCCGGGTGGGGAAGTGTCTCGGCAGTAAAAGTATGGGAGCTGCCAATGTTTGACGTGGGAGTTGAGGGTAAGAGGTGGCATCATAGAATTCTTGCGGCGCTGGATAGAAACCCCGCCGCAAGCGAGAAGTGCCCCGTCACCGCTTTCGCGGCACGGTTTGCACTGGAAAAGCTCGACGAAAAGAGCCAAACTTGGCGGAGTGCACAAGTATGACTCGGAGAGAATGATGAAGTGGGAGATATTTAACACAGAGTTAGGCCCTATGTCAAAAATACGAAGGCCATAATGGCTCAGAATATCACGGAAGAAAGGGTGACCCGGAGGACGGAAGCCCCGGGTCACGTGCTCCACAAAGCATATTACCTCATCCTTTGCCGGTGTAGGCCGGGTCTCGTTACCCGGCACCCTCCAATGGATATCCTCTTGAGGGGGAAGAACCCCTAGCTCGACCAGTTCTTCTAACTTGGCCTTGGTAACTGTAGATCGCGCCCAGTTGGCTGATATGGAGTTGGTGGTTTTGGCCTTGGTCGGCTGCTTTCCCTGTTTCTTGGGAGCCATGGGTTTAACCTGCAAAGCACAACGTAGAAGGGCATGATGAATAAGACTCGGAAACCGTGAGCTGGTCGAGTATCGGTGAGCGATATTGAGACAACATGGAAGTTACATACTATCCGGGTATCATTCTGCGGAGCAAGGTTCAAGCTATCCGAGTATCAAGCATCATTATAAAAATTATGGAAGCTTATGCCTTGAAAGAGCGTTTGAGGGTGATGAATGGTGGCACAGGTACCTATTGCGAATAAAAAGAACCGGAAAAGGGAGGATTTTCCGGGTGACAGAGACAGGGGCGGAAAATTTGGGCGGCCCGAGCCCAGATTCGAGATTCCATTTCTAGATTTGTGGTAAAATTAGTGACTATGGGCGGTAGGGAAGTGAAGTAAAGTCTATATCCAATCCATTGGATGAGCTAGAATGAATACAAGCAACTTAATTCGGCATGACCGGAAAAAAGACCGGCGGGTTGACTTAGATCTAATCTGAAGAAAATCAAGAAATTGCGGAGGCCAGTTAATGGATGTGAGAGGCTTACCGGGGGAGATCTAAGTGAAGCTCGACGGTGGCAAATAGCACAAGCCTGGTGCCCCTTTGCGATTTCCCGCGGGCAGGTCGGGGGTCTGGCGGCGGATCTGGGCGGCGGTGCAGAGCGCACCGTGGCGGAGCATAGCCGGCGGCAGATAGGCTCCGGTGATGCGCGCGAGGTTTCCGTAATGGCGCTATGCGGGCTTGAGCACGGAGGAAGAAAGGAAGAGGAATAGGGGGAAATGAGCCGTTGGGGTTAGGGTTACCCCTAAGAGGCTATTTATAATGGTGCGGGTGGATAAGCTCAGTTCAACGAGCGGGAGCCAGAAATTACGGAGTAACGGCTATCTGTTTAAGCTTGGCGAGATACGCTTTAAGTATAGGATGAGGTATTCGGATAGAAATAAGAAGGAGATATTCTCCGCAATATCAAGGTCAATTATCGAGTAAAGTACAGGATCTTAGCATTTTTATCAGGGCTTAGACCCGGAAAGCTAAACAAAGTACTTGGAGAAAAGCCGGGTTACTATATGGCCACCATGGAGTTAGGCCTAGCTATTTATCAAAGCACCTTAACCCGGCCTCCAACACTTGTGCGTTTGATATCTTTGCAGGGAATAGCAAGCGCTTCGAGGAGGAATCCGTGAAGCCCAAGCTATTCTGGGGACTACTGATGGAGGGGTAATAACTCGGTAGGCCAACTCCAAGGTGTAACCCGGCCCAAAGGACGCTGCGCAGGATCCGGCTAAGGATAAAGAAACTTCTGGAAGGCCTAAATTTGTAGGCCTTGTAACCCGGATTGTGGGTTACGATAAGGAAAGTTAGGGTTTGTATGCGGTGTCCGGGTAGGATTCAGGGTGCGCCTTGGAGGGCAAGCCAGGGGGCTCGGGTGCTTTATAAACCGACCCCTAGGTCTAGTTGAGAGAGATCCAAGAGTTCTAGCAATATCGCCTAATATCGAATATCCAGTGTAATACGAAAGTTGAAGTTATTATCTTGAGATCGGAGACTCGGCGACTTGATTGCCGGCTACCAGATCGAATATCATCATGTTTCCCTCTGAGCTAAACCCTCTCCCAAACGCCTGTGTCATCTTGCCCCAAGATAAGTTACCCCTGGTAACGTCTGCCGTGATTATCCCACGACAAGGTGGTCAACGAGGGCTTCCTCCCCGATGCTGCTCGACATGGAGTCCGCGGCCGGCGAGAAGATGCGCTTCGGCGGCGTCGGCTCCAAGTTGAAGGGCGATTTCAAGGACGTGGTTCCTCGCGTCCGGCGCCATCCGGCCCCGCCACCAGCGGCCGCCCTTGAGCCCCATGGACCCTACGAGCCCATCGCCCTCTCGCCGCCCGGAGAATACCCCGTCGTCCAGGTCCCCCCATCAATTAATTGCAGGCTACTTGCACATCAGAGGGATGGTGTGAGATTCTTATACAATCTGTATAGAAACAACCATGGTGGTGTGCTTGGAGATGACATGTGTTCGACACCAGACCCGCAAGAGAATTGGTGCGTCGCGGGCACCCATCTGTGCAGGTGCTTCTTTCGTTGTGGCCGGGGCCTTCGTGCCCTGTGCGTTCAGCGTCCATGTGACCCCGACAAAAATTCCCGGCGACAAGTTTGACCCTGACCAGTACCTCGTCGACAAGATCCTCGTCGACAAATACCGCCACCCCGAGAACCGCGGGCCCAAACCTCGACCACGTCTACTTCCCCTTCGAACCTCGATGAAAAGATCGACAACGACCACCGATGACGTGAACGACTACCTCCACTACTTCCTCGACGTCGGCTACTTCCTCTACGTCCCGAAGTATCCGGCGTTGACCCCCGCGATCCTCTTTCCAACGTGCGAACCCAAAACCCCAACCCTATACCTATATGCCTATTTTTCTAAATGTCATCTATATCGTGCATGTCAAATCATTCATGTGTTGCATTGCATCTTGTGGGTGCGGGTAATAGTAATGTCACCTAATAATTAAATATGGAATGAGTTGGGATAATTAAATATTGTCCCGGTTCCATTTAAATTGTGTAGCTCATTTATATTCTTGCCTCCCCATGTTAAACAACATTTAATCTTGATGGGTAGATAAATAAATCGAACCTCCTAAATTAGATGTTGGGCTTCCGGCTCAATTAAATTGATTTAATTGCATAAATCATAACTAATTCATTCTAACTCCAAATTTGAAAAGTAAAATATGTTTTCCAATCAAAATTCTCTAAACTTTGCAAATATAAACTTTGTTTTCTGTTTTGAATAAATTAAATTGCTGAAAACAACTATTTCTTAATTAATGCATTTAAAATTGTCAATTTAATAACTTGCTCATCAAAAATCTAAATTCAACAAATGAAATATGTATTCCACCTAAAATTGTGTGTTCTTTCCAAATATAAATTTTGTTATCTGTTTTGAACATTTAAAATTGGTGAAAACAACAAATGTTTGTTTAAATCATTTAAAATGCCAAAGTTCATAACTTAATAAATAAAATTCCAAACCTGGTAAACAACTTATCAAACTAAAGCTATAGTTGTTTTCTTATTGTTTTCATCATCCATGCATCATTCTAATCAACTTTCACATGATGGTTATTTGTAGATCATTTAATTCAACATTAATTCATGGGCTTTTCCATATGCAATCCAAATTGCATATGGGCCCATTTAAATATGTTTACCATGTCAACTAGTTTATTTTTGATGCATCCTTAAACTTGTCATGCATCCATATCTTGATCATGCTGGATCTTTTGCCGTAGAAGTAATTATTGCATACGGTGTTTGTTCTAGTTCGATGCTTCTTCGCGGATAGGACGTTGAGATGATGTGAGCAACGACAAGTTCTTCGGATGTACCTCTACTTGCTGGATCTCAGGCAAGTATACTCACTTGCTACCTATGTTTCCTTTCCTCACTTGTTACGATTCTTTCCGTTGTCTTTATGCTACCCTTATGATTCGATGCTTGTGTCTCGATCCTATCATATGTTTACCTTGCAGCCATGATATAGCCTTTCCTTCCACTTCCTATTAACTGTTGCTTGTTTACCTTGTTGGCCCCCGTGTCGTAGTTGCATGCTTAGTGTTGTTTGCGCTCGAGTCTTGTTGTCCTTTGTTCTATCACCTGTTTAGTCGATAGTTGGGTTTCAATTCAATCAACAACATGTTAATGTTTTGGGTAATAATAATTTGATGATAAGGCACCGGCAGGAGGCCCGGCGTGGTTTTGAGGCCTGCTAGTGTCGAACTTAATTAGGAAAAGGGTCTTGTCTACTAATCCATGATGAGCGCACTAACCGCATGTGGGAAGCGTGGATGGGCGCCCCCCGCAACTCTGATTCGATTCGCATCTCGTCCAAATCGCCACATTTAGTTCGGGCTTTCCATTTGATGCATGCATATGCAGGTGCGAACCCGAGGCTAGGGTGAAACTTTTGTAGTCGGCATTTAGGGCGGCGTGGTCTTCCAGTGCTATGAGGGTCCCCCTTTTCTTCGTGGGGGCTCGATTAGCCGCGCACGCACAACACGTGGTTCTTTGGGCTTGATGCGAAGAAGAGTTGGGTTGTGTTGAGTACCTCGCTTGGTGGGTTGATCCCCCGTCTGGCGGGTTATTCTTACGTGTACGGCCAAATTGGTGCATCCCTGCAGGGTTAAATCTTCTCGAGAAGCCGTGTTGTCCGTGGTTATGGATGACTTGGTGAAAGTGCTGGCTAACAAGTACTCAGACAACTTACACTTAACGATGATAACTTGACTAGTAATATAGATTACCTCCACCATAAAAATGAATGTCACCCTAATCAACAGTGTGAGTTTCCTTGGGTTGCTTCCTTAGTAGGGGGTAACATTGGATGGGTATTGTTTGGTGAGTAGTTATTGTTGGTTCTGATACGCTATCTTATCCCTTTCTATTAGCCGGATGTTGTAGCGCGTCTCTGTAGCTAGTTAATGCAGCCCGCTGCCGCTTCTTTGCAATAATCCCTTCCTTTCCGTTGTACCCAAAGTATTTGTATCTTGTGATGATTGGTTACGCTGGTATCTTGTGAGTATGACTTGCCAGTACTTAACCGTACTGACCCACGAATCCATTTCGTGGCTGCATATTCAACATTGCAGTCAACAGGTTTGAAGTCTGACGACGTTAGCTTGGGAATCCCTCCGGCTTGGCCTGGGCAGGGATTGGACGCCATCAGTTATCTTCAGGACTCTTAGTCCAATTTGTATCTTGTCCGTAGTCGGACACTATGTTGTTTCTTCCGTTGTTATTTGGATCTTTGTATTGTATCAGTTGTATCCTTGACTCGTTTGAGTCGTCTTGTATAAATATCTTCTGTTGTTGTGGAATATTAGTGAACTGTTGTAATGTTATCACAAGTGGCAACCTGGAATCGGTTATTATGCGGATTTGGCGAAAATGCTGAAATCTGCATAGTGCCCGATCTCGGGGTGTCACAGCTTAGAAAAACAATCATCAACACGCTTCATCCCATCCAACCATCTTCTAAATTTCATATGCTATTTTCTGTCTCACATCTCCCTAAACGTTCATATCTGATCCACACTTCATACAGTTGTGAGAATTGTTCACATAAGGGAACAACACCACATCATGCACCATGTCTGAAATATGTTCCCTTTCCCCAAGCATTACCATAGTTCTGCCCTAAGGATACAATTTTTTTTTATCTTGAGCAAATCTTTCCAAACTATAGAATCCTCCCTGTTTCATTTTAACTCTCCAGATCCCATGATGGATAGACCATCTTCATTTTCCAATCTCCACCACCACTTGCAGAGCAAGTTTATGTTAAATAGCTTTAGATTTTTAATGCTCAAACCCCTTCGACTTTGATTTGTTGATCAAATACCATACCACCATCTAACATTTTTTTTTGGGTACTAGACCCCTGCCAAAAGAATCTCCTGATGGTGTTAGTCATTTCGTCCAGATTAATTCAAGCAATAAGTACATAGACGTGCGATAAATGGGGATACTGCTAAGAGAAGACTGAATAAGAGTCACTCTTCCTGAGGTGTAGGAATTCCAACTATCAAGCTTCTTTCTCAGTTCATCGGTCAAGGGCACCAAATCAACAACATGCAGCCTGGATCCACTAACTGGGATCCCAAGATATTTCATAGGCCATTGTCTAAATTGGCAATTGAACATATCAGTATAGAAATTCCCTTTCTCGTCATCTTGTAGCACCATAATCACCTCACTCTTAAGAAAAGTAGTCTTGAGCTTTGTCATTGCTTTAAACACATACAAAATTGAGTTTCAAGTCTCTGGCTTGGTCTACATCATTTTGGATGAACAAACTCGTATCCTCAGCCTATTGGATATGCATAATTCGAAACGAATCAGGTGAGGGAAGGCCCACAACCTGCCCTGCTAACTGAGCTTACTTCACAAGTTTTTCCAAACCTTCTCCACCTAATTTAAAGAGGAAGAGAGAGAGAAATGATCCCCTACCTAAGTTAAAGAGAAAGAGAGAAAGAGAAATGACCCTCTTGTCTCACTCCTCCGTGGATACCAAAATATGTGCCTCTTGTGTTGTTTATCTTGACATATAGAGTGTCATCTGCGACCATAACATCCATCCATTTGCACTATCCAGGACTAAAGCCTGTCCAGGCTACACATTTAAGCAACTATGGCTAGTCTACCTTGTCATATGCCTTTTTGTAATCGATTAGCCATATCTGAATATCTCCAAGACATATACAGTAGGGCATCCGTCGTATTAATGTGGTACATTTGCACTAAGCAGAACAAGAACCGTAGTTTAATTACCACACGCATAAGGGCATTTACAACGCGGGCGCTAAGCCTGGGCGCTTGCATCAAATCCCTGGCAGTTATGCCTCCAATCCCTGCCGTTTGAACTTAATCCTAGTGAAGCCCGGGATCTAGGCTAGCGTCGCTGCAACATCAAGCGCCAGGCACTAGCTCCCTTTTCCCTCATGCTACTGACTCAAACGGGGTCGTAATAAGCGCCGCACTTTGGCGTGAGCGCTGTGGCAAAGACGCTAAACCTGGTGAGCGCCTGCTTACGCGTCTCAAATAAGAGGCTAGGGATGTACATGCTCTAACTCGCATCCTTAATTGCCAGCAGATAGAATCCTACCCCTAATTGCCGATGAGAAAGAAAGCACAAATACGCGCCGACTGGAGACACGTCATGGAGTCTTTGGCTTCTTCTCTCCGGTTGGCGCAACGGTGCCGACTTGGACGATGTCCAGCCAGGGGCGAATCTAGAAAAAAATAACCGTGGTGCACAACTTCCACATCAACTTAACGATATATGTAAATAAATACTTTTTTACCAATATTGTTGTGTTTAATAAATCTTGGCACTCAAAATTCATCAAAATAAAATGTACACAACCTATGCTACCAAATTGCTGAAATGAATAAACTAATGATGACATGACTCCATCCGGCTTCACATCCTCCACAATGGCGGAGCTTAGTTCAAGTCAGAGGGGGCCACTGCCCCCCCCCCCCCCCCCCCCCCACAGCAAAGTCTGGCAAGCTACATCGATGATCCTCCGGAATCTTTACCTGACGAATTAAAATAATTGAATATATTACTTGGCATTAGAGAGTGTTTTACCAATTAACTACGGTCTCCATCAGTTCGTACTTTCTTCTCACAAGATCTATGTACATGTGTTTGTATTTGACAAACAATAATTAATTAAGCTAAACTCCTCACTTCAATATTATATCTTGTACAAACAATAGAAAATCATATGAGTATTTTAGGGCGTCTTAGTCCCAGAACCTTTGTCTTGTGATGAGATTCAATAATTGAAAGTTCTGGGAGGCTGTTGATCGGGACGATAGCTAGACTTCCGCGGAAGTTTGAAGATATAGCCTAGCGATCTGTGGAGGCGCCGGAATCAGCCTCCATGCGTCTGCCCTCGCTGAGTCGCTAGCGGTTCGTGTTGCGAGGAGAGGCGAGAGGATGTGCCGATGGGATCACGGCAACATCAATCGTACCAGCACGTGATCGTCTTATACATCAAACATATTGATATATGGCACGTTGTCTTAGGATTTCCTATCGGGTCTACAAGGTCGAAGCCTGCCTACCCGAATCGGCACACATCAGTGTATCACCACGTCACACAAGTCCACGAACGACCGACCCTGGTGCCCAACGCCAGTCACAACCTAGTGCATCGCTAATAGCACATGTATAATCGCCACTAACGAAATGTTTGGACCCTAGTGCATGTGCACTAGGCTAGCTGTACCTAGATCCGCCCCTGTGTCCAGCCACTGCCCAATAAACAAAGCCGAATCAGGGTCGAGGTGGCAACCACCTGAAAGCCGCAGCTCAGCTGTTTCTTTTCATGTCGACGCGATGCGGCGCGTCTAAGCGATCGTGTACAGCTCCTGCAATAAGGCTATAAATATACAGTTCAGCCGCTGGATGAGGCAGCATCTCAAAGCCTTTTAATCGCATCAGGACAACAACACACGAGTGTTAGCTATACCTCTTTCTTTAATTCGATCATGAGCTACCAGCAGGGCAACACGGCGGCGTACCCTCCGCAGGGCCAGCAGCAGCAGGCCTACGTGGCGCCGCCGCCGCCGGCCGGCTACCCGCAGGCTGACGGTAAGCAGTACCCCGCTGCTGCCGGCGGCGCCGATGATACCACCAGCCGCGGCGGCCACGGCCACCACCACCACCACAACGGCGGCGGCGGCTTCCTGAAAGGATGGTAAGTTTTTCTTTTTCCGTTCCGTATTCTCTCTCTGCTAACTAGCTTCGTCGATCGCCCTTCTCCCCCCCCCCCCCCCCCCCCCCGGTGGCTCTGCCCTCGTAGTACTACGTTCATGATGAAACTGATGTTGGTGATGTTTTCGCAGTTGCGCGGCGCTCTGTTGTTGCTGCCTCCTCGACGCCTGCTTCTGATCACGTCGACGCTCTTCGCGTCGTGATCAATACGTCCATCATGGTTGGAGTCTGGAGCCTGGACATATGTCGCCTTCCAACTGATCAGTTGTTGTCTTGTTGATGGTCATTCTTTCTCTTTGTGTTGCCATGCCATTGGCTGGTTGTTTCGTTTCTTTGTCGAGTATTACTTCGTTTCCGAGCATATTATTTGCTTTGTATGTATGTATATAGATGTATCATGTATGGGTACGATCTCTTGTACATGTATGTACATTATGTGTCCTCAAAACTATTGAAGTGGGCATGCTGAAAAGTTGATATAGTTGCTAGATTCTTTTTTTTGCTAAATTCTTATTAGTGCACCGCGCTATCAGCTGGCCGGGCGTTCTAAGCGCACCGCCACGTGTTCGTCCGATCAGAGCTCTGTGCGTGTCCCGTGTACTGGTCGATTTCAGGTCGGGATATCAATGTGAGCCTTCACATGCAAAGTCACGGAAATAATGTATGCTTGCATTAGTTTAGAGCTATGCGAAAGGTTTCTAAATTGACCGTCGTTCCGTCCGTCGATATCATGGAGAATCACTAGTACATGTTTCAGAAACGTTACGTGTTAACAACGGAGCTAATTGATTGCAAGTTCGTTCAATGAGAGAGTCCAGTTAAGAGCAAAACCAAGAGCGGCGTCACAAGGAAGGCGGCTTCAACTGCTTGATGGATGACTCTCATCTCTTTGAGTTGTCGTGTCCGAGATCTTTGTTATTGTGATTTCGAAGGGGTTTGTGGAGAGTTTGCATGTTGTAGTGGGTGAAAGAATTGGTTGAGTTGCCTTCACGCTAAGAGAGTTGCATGTCTAAGGTAGTCGGTTTGTGGGTCTAGTGTAACGGGTTTTGCCCAGTTTTCCGCTAATTAACTGGGCAATTCTCTTCTTCTTAATTAATAGATCGGGACAAAGCTTTTGCATCCGTTTAAAAAAAATCTGATCCGGACGAACCTGGCATGATTTAGGTAATTTCTAGCGAGTCTTGTAGCTAATAGTAGATAGACAACGGTTAAATCAAAGCCTCTTAGTTTTAGTTTTACTAGTAAAAGTGGAATGAATGAAACGCACGGCTCTTCCAGCAAGTCTCTACCATGCCAACGGTGATCTTTGCTCGGATTAAAACCGAGGCGACCTTGTGGAGCGCCGCGGGCGCGAAACATTTGGGCTCTATCATGCCGGGAGAGTAGTCTATTTGTTTTGCGAGCGATTTTTTTTCCTCTCGCTTGTTTGGGTTTGTAAAACTTCTAAACAACTCCTTCTTATTTAATGAGATGAGGCAAATCTTTTGCCTCCGTTTCACCCCCCATAATAGGGGTATTTTATGAGTGTTCATGTGTGAACCCGAAGGAAATAATTAGCCTCACTGATATTCATGATAAGGTGAATTCTTTCCTAATAATAAATAACGTTTGTGTTTATAAGAATGTTATGCTACCTAAGACTATGCATTTATGTACTATCAACGTTATTGATAACACAAGCATTGGTAAAGCAATGAAGCTGGTTGAAGAGGATGGGAAGCATGAGGGAGGCGAGGGAGGAAGTGGAGGCATCATGAAAAAGATATTCAGTTCGGACTGGCAGAAGTCCCGAATTTGAAACGATCATGGAATCTTCATATACAGACTCCAAATAGAACAAATTAGCATAATCTAAAAAGGAATTTTGAGTGGCTTTCCAATGGATCCGGCCCCATGCACCGATTTGACTCGTACAATACGTGGTGACCGAAACAATTCACGACTCGTTTTCTGCCAGTTTTCAAATAGAGTCCTGTCAACTTAGGAAACTTAGAGATTTGTTTGATTTCAACCCCAACAGTAGGTTGGACATCCAGCAGCCTTTAGAAGGCTTGTAATTCACATTATTAGAGCTTAGACTACGTAAAACATAAACCCTAGACTTTTGGATTGAATCTGCTTGTAAGTATTCATCTGGAAGTATAACTGCAAACTTTTCGTGTTATTTGCTGTTCCACTGGGAATACGACGGTACAGGACCACCTCGTAGTCGGTGGCTACATTGTGTAAGTGTGTGGAGTTGAGAATATCCATAGGGTTGCAAACTGTTGCATTGACATCAGGGATCAGCCAGGAGAGCTTTCAGTGTTACACAAGTTATCATATCCAGCTATATGTGGGAGTTCGTTGATAAGATTGGGCCACCCCTTATCACGTGCGTTGCAACGGAAGAAAAAATGAGGACCGGGATCCCTTTACATAATGAGAGAGTTATTCATGTCATGCTGATGTGTTTTTCATGGCGGATGCACGATGTTCGGATCTACCGTATTATCAAAAGCACTGCTTGAATTATAGCACATATGGTTCCAATATATAACATTATAATATCATTAGATCACACTAAATTAATATTAAGATCTCTTCGTTGATTTTTAAAAGATAAATGTTTTGTAGCTGGACATCCACCTTCGCCAATTCTATTCCGCAGAGATTCCTGATCCAAAAAACCGAAGAGACAATTCCTTTGATAACATTCTTAGATGCATTGACGGATCTGTATCGGTCGATGATGGATCCATAATGGGAATTTGAAGTGGAAATTTTTATTTTTAGAAAGCCCTTTTAACTCAGGTTAGAGTAATGACATGGTACGTATCTCAAGGAATGGATACATGGAAACTAAGAAAAGGGTCTGATATACTCTTTACTCTTCTTCCTGAGATAGAAGAGGCTAACAGATACATTCCCCGGCTTTGAAAAGTGACCCCTCACAAGCTAAACTGCTAAAATACTGCTATACATCACTATTAGCAACCATGTACCATGACATCTAAGTAGTTTTCCTCTACACAGTGGGGCCCTCTGGATATAAGCACACTCTTCATGCTTATACAACATAGGAAAATATAGGATCCATCTGGTTGAACTATTCCCAATTTCATATATCAATTATCTCGAGCTATGCTGAAATATTGGGCCCATATATGGGGCATCCCAATAAGAAATTCTTAAAATCACAAATAGCCCATGTGTACAAGCAAGTGGTGGGAGTAGGAAGTTTAGTCCCACATTGAAAGTTGGAGTAGTTGCACACCACCTTATAATGTGGAGTATTGTAGGACTTGTATGTGAGTAAACGATGTCTACGCACGCTTCTATTTTTGTAGACATTGTTGGGTCTCTAAGTGCAGAGGACTGTAGAACAGCAGCAAGTTTTCCTTAAGTGGATTATCCAAGGCTTATCGAACTCAGGGAGGAAGAGGTCAAAGCTATCCCTCTCAAGCAACCCTGCAATTACGATACAAGAAGTCTCTTGTGTCCCCAACACACCTAATACAATTGTCAGTTGTATAGATGCACTAGTTCGGTGAAGAGAGAGTGAAATACAAGTAATATGTATGTTTATAAGTGATAATAGTAATCTAAAATAAAAATGGCAGCAAGCAAACATGTAGCAGAACAAGTTGTAAACGGTGTTTTAATGCTTAGAAACAAGGCCTAGGGATCATAATTCCACTAGTGAACATTCTCAAAGAATAATAACATAATTATAGATGTAGCGTTCCCATATTTAAATAATGTAAGAACATCTGTGTTAGTGCGCTAGTCCCTGGATCAAATGCTAGCACCAGAGTACAAAATAAAATATCATGCAAATGCATCAATTTCTATTACATCGTATGATCCAGCCTTTACAAAATAGTATTACAACTTGCATAGTCTTAGAAGACTAGCAGAAAACAAAGAAATACAGCAAAAAACATAGTACAACATTGATGCCATCTTCTTCATGTGCCACATTCAACACATGTTGGCGATAGTCTCGAGATCTTAAACGAAATCCTCACTCGTCTTCAGAATCATCTGCAGGATGAAATATGCAGCCACAAGGGAGTCAATACAATTTAATGTATTGGCAAGTAACACTATGGTTGATATAAATGGCAAGGCTAATACGAAATACTTATTTGGCTGAGTGGAGTTTTGGCTAAGTTTGCATAAAGCCAGTTTTATCCTATATTTTATCATAAAACAATTTCATCTAAAATAGGTATCACTGATAGAAACCAGTGAACCTTAAGTAAAATTAAGGAGTACCACTGATAGAAATCAGGGTAAACTCCTACCCCTGTTCACCCATCAAAATTTTATTATGAAGCTTGCATGGTGATATTCTTCCGTCATCCTTGTCCAGCTGCTCAAATTGTCGATGACCGGGGACACGACTAAGATCTTAGTTTGTTGACTCTGCGGAGTTTGTGCACTTTCAACTTTAGGCTCAAATCATCCCAAACATCCTATACACCCTGAGTGTATTAAGGAAAGGAGAAGATTGAGACGAGATCTTTCAGAAGAAATTCCACCACCGTCTGGCTTGACCCATTCCAACCTATACCCCCTACATCTGCTTGTAAAGCACTGGTGAGTTCATTCAACTTAGCTGTATAAGTATTGTCTCGGCTCGAGGCTCGATTCACGAAACGCGACGCGACGCGACGCGACGTGTCGAGACGAGACGAACGAGCGGCGGAGGAGGAGGAGTGCGCGATAGGCTCTCTTGTTCTCACTTATATACAATCCCTACAACACTCCAACTTATAAGGTGGTGTGCAACTCCTCCAACTTCCAATGTGGTACTAAACTTCCCACTACCACCACTCACTATTACACATGGGCCATTTTAAGATTTCAGCATTTGCTATTGGGTTCACCTGTATTGATCCCAAATATTTCAGCAATCCCCCACCAGATCTCAAATGCCCATTTGAAGATTTGCCAATCCTCTCTACTTGTTTATATACTAGTGTTTCAGCAGAGACTGTTAAGTTGAACTTCCGCCTAGAGCCTTAAGCTATATCTATTAGCAACTTGAACAATGGACTATGCCTTGAATTGCAAGTTTTGTGCCAACAGAGTTTACCCAAAGTCTTAACTAGTACCTGGCTGCCAGTACCCTACCCCGCGGGTGGAGCATATGCGTCATACTCCGTGGTCTCTTCATGAGTTTACTTGATATCACCCAAATCTCATAGTCTGCGACGTTTACAGTCGGACTCACATAGGTGTGTTCTTTCAAGAATGATCTGTAGGACAACATCTTTGCTATAAATAGCCAACATAAACATATTAAGGCATGTTGCCAATCTGCCTTACAGCTCTTTGAGAGTTATGCATCATCACTTAGAGAGGGTTTACCAAATACTCTCCTCAGTCAAACCACTAGCTTGTTCTTCCCAGGTCCTAATTCACGGGATCTCCGATCACATAGGTTGGGTTACCACTATGGTGTAACGCTCACGGGTCTCATACCCATCTCCCTCGATGAACTATCTATCACATTACGTGATAGTCCCTTTGTAAAGGGATCTGCCAGGTTTTTGTCTCGGCTCGAGGGTCGATTCACGAAACGCGATCGCGACGTGTCATGTCGTGTCGTGTCGTGTCGAGATGAGCGAGCGGAGGAGGAGTGCGCGAGAGTCTCTCTTTTTCTCACTCACATACAATCCCTAGAACACTCCACCTTATAAGGTGGTATGCAACTACTCCAACTTCCAATGTGGGACTAAATTTCCCACTTCCACCACTCACTAGTATACATGGGCCATTTTGAGGTTTCAGCATTTGCTATTGACCTCACTTGTATTGGGGCCAAATATTTCAGCAAAAAGTTGATCTCGTTGCTAAATTCTTATTAGCGCACCGTGCTATCTGGGCGTTCTAAGCGCACCGCCACGCGTTCGTCGGATGAGAGCTATGTGCGCGTCCCGGTGTACTGGTCGATTTCAGGTCGGGATCTCAATGTGAGCCTTCACATGCAAAGTCTCCGAAATCATGTATGCTTGCATTATTTTAGAGCTATGCGAAAGGTTTCCAAATTGACCGTCGTTCCGTCCGTCGATCTCATGGAGAATCACTAGCACATGTTTCAGAAACGTTACGTGTTAACAACGGAGCTGATTGATTGCAAGTTCGTTCAATGAGAGAGTCCAGTTAAGAGCAAAACCAAAAGTGGCGTCACAATGAAGGCGGCTTCAACTGCTTGATGGATGACTCTCAGCTCTTTGAGTTGTCGTATCCGAGATCTTTGTTGTTGTGATTTCGGAGGGGTTTGTGGAGAGTTTGCATGTTGTAGTGGGTGAGAGAATTGGTTGAGTTGCCTTCACATTAAGAGAGTTGCATGCCTGAAGTAGTCAGGTTGTGGGTCTACTGTAACAGTTTTCACCCAGTTTTCCGGTAATTAACCGGACAATTATCTTCTTCTTAATTAATAGATCGGGACAAAGCTTTTGCATCCGTTTAAAAAAAATCTGATCCGAACGAACCTGGCATGATTTAGGTAATTTCTAGCGAGTCTTGTACTCCCTCCGTTCGGAATTCGATGAATTATGTTTGTCTAAATAGAGATGTATCTAGACATGTTTTAGTATACAGATACATCCCTATTTGGAAAAAATAATTCCGAACGGAGGGAGTAGCTAATAGTAGATATAGAAAACGGTTTAATCAAAGCCACTTAGTTTTAGTTTTATATCTGAACCAATGCGCACACAACAATTTGCAACATGTCGAATCAACTAGGAAACAATTAGGGTATTACTCTTATTAAAACTATTCTTCCACACATTCATGTGTAGTTTATTGCGTTTTACGAGGCAAAACAAGGACTAGGCAGGAAGAGGCGGTAGAGCTCTCGTAGCCATTGCCACCCTGTCTTCAGTAGTGGATTTTTCACACTCCTTCATATACGCCGGCATACTCGAGTAGCAAGCATCAGCCGCACCGCAACAATAGCAACTATCACCATCGGAGTCACGATCATGATAGCACAGCCCGTGTGGAAAATTGATCTTCTTGTTCTCCACGTCGGCCATGTTTCGGCCTGTGGAAGAACAAACGAACCATTGTTATTATGCAATAATTTATGACTGATCAAAGAAAAAAGCAACAACCCACAAGAAACCCAAGGCTTTGGTCGGGGGCATGGGATGGCAAAGGCGTTGAGCGGCCGCATGGGATGACGGTGTGCAGGACGGTGACCGGTTAGTGATTAGAGATTATAGCGATTAGAGTCGCGGGAGGCGGTTTCGGCAGCGTCGAATCCTGCGTGGAAAGGAACATGGGATGGTATGAGGAGTTGTGTCACGCCCCGAGATCGGGCAATATGCAGATTTCAGCATTCCCGCCAAATCCGCATAATAACCAATTCCAGGTTGCCACTTGTGATAACATTACAACAATTCACGAATAATCCACATCAACAACAGAATAGATATATACAAGACGACTCAAACGAGTCAAGGATACAACTGATACAATACAAAGATCCCAATAACAGCGGAAGAAACAACATAGTGTCCGACTACGGACAAGATACAAATTGGATTAAGAGTCCTGAAGATAACCGAGAGCGTCCAATCCCTGCCCAGGCCAAGCCGAAGGGATTCCCAAGCTAACGTCGTCAGACTTCAAACCTGTTGACTGCAATGTTGAATATGCAGCCACGAAATGGATTCGTGGGTCAGTACGGTTAAGTACTGGCAAGTCATACTCACAAGATACCAACGTAACCAATCATCACAAGATACAAATACTTTGGGTACAACAGAAGGAAGGGATTATTGCAAAGAAGGGGCAGCGGACTGCACTAACAACTAGAGATACGCGCTACAACTTCCGGCTATTAAAGAGGGATAAGGGAGCGTATCAGAACCAACTACAACTACTCACCAAACAATACCCATCCAATGTTACCCCCTACTAAGGAAGCAACCCAAGGAAACTCACACGGTTGATTAAGGTGACATTCATTTATATGGTGAAGGTAATACTATATTACTAGTCAAGTTATTATCATTAGGTGTAAGTTGTCTGAGTACTTGTTAGCCAGCACTTTCACCAAGTCATCCATAACCGCGGACAACACGGCTTCTCGAGAAGATTTAACCCTGCAGGGATGCACCAATTTGGCCGTACACGTAAGAGTATCCCGCCAGACGGGGATCAAACCCACCAAGCGAGGCACTCAACACAACCCAACTCTTCTTCGCATCAAGCGCAAAGAACCCCGTGCAGTTGAGCGCACGACTAATCAAGTCCCACGAAGAAAAGGGGACCCTCATAGCACTCTAAGAACGTGTCTCCCTAAATGCCGAATACAAAAGTTCCACCCTGGCGCCAAGGGTTCGCACCTGCATATGCATGCGGCAAATGGAAAACCCGAACTAAATGAGGCGATTTGGACGAGATGCGAATCGAATCAAAGTTGAGGGGGGCGCCCATACTCGCTTCCCACATGCGGTTAGCGCGCTCATCATGGATCAGTAGACAAGACTCTTTTCCTAATTAAGTTCGACACTAGCAGGCCTCAAAACCACGCCGGGCCTCCTGCCGGTGCCTTATCATCAAATTATTATTACCCAAAACATTAACATGTTGTTGATTAAGTTGAATCCCAACTATCAACTAAACAGGTGATAAGACGGACAACAAGACTTGAGCGCAAACAACAATAAGCATGCAACTACGACACGAGGGCCAACAAGGTAAACAAACAACAATTAATAGGAGGTGGAAGGGAGGCTATATCATGGTTGCAAGGTAAACATATGATAGGATCGGGACACGAGCATCGAATCATAAGTCTAGCATAAAGACAACGGAAAGAATCGGTAACAAGTGAGGAAAAAGCAACACGGGTAGCAAGTGAGTATACTTGCCTGAGATCCAGCAAGTAGAGGTACATCCGCAGAACTTGTCGTTGCTCACATCATCTCAATGTCCTATCCGCGAAGAAGCAACGAACTAGAGCAAACACCAGATGCAACAATTACTTCTACGGCAAAAGATCCAGCATGATCAAGATATGGATGCATGACAAGTTTAAGGATGCATCAGAGATAAACTAGTTGACATGGTAAACATATTTAAATGGGCCCATATGCAATTTGGATTGCATATGGAAAAGCCCATGAATTAATGTTGAATTAAATGATCTACAAATAACCATCATGTGAAAGTTGATTAGAATGATGCATGGATGATGAAAAAAATAAGAAAACAACAATAGCTTCAGTTTGATATGTTGTTTACCAAGTTTGGAAATTTAATTATTAAGTTATGAAATTTTGGCATTTTAAATGATTTAAACAAGCATTTGTTGTTTTCACCAATTTTAAATGTTCAAAACAGATAACAAAATTTATATTTGGAAAGAACACAAAATTTTAGATGGAAAACATATTTCATTTGTTGAATTTGGATTTTAGATGAGCAAGTTATTAAATTGACAATTTTAAATGCATTAATTAAGAAATAGTTGTTTTCAGCAATTTAAATTATTCAAAATAGAAAACAAAGTTTATATTTGGAAAGCTTATTCAATTTTGCATGGAAAACATATATTACATGTTGGAATTGGATTTGAATTGCCCAAGTTATGAATTTTGCAATTTAAGAGGTTTAAATAAAGCATTGAATTATTGCACCACTTTTAATTAGGAAAAACAGTAAACAAATTGCACTGAAAAGGTTGAAAACATGTAGCCAATGTTTCACTGAACATTTTGAGCTATTAAACACAATTTTTGGGTTATTACTGAATTTATTATGCATTTTTTCATAAACATTCTTATTCTCCCCTTTTTAGTAAACAGAAGGAAACATGTTCAAAATTAATTCAATTGTGACCAAATAAAATACCACTGTGTAGAGTTTGTTAAGAAAAATTTTTAGAGCCCAAGTTTGCTCAAATTGGATGAACAGAACTCAAGTTATGAAATTCCAAAGTTTCCAAATTTTATTGCATTTTCAGTAATCAAATATTTAGTGCAAAAATTACTACAGAAACATATTGCAATGTTGATACTAATGGAAAGAGAACAAGATTTTGAATCCTCAGAAACTTGAATCGTTGAATTTGGAGCAAAATTCGATTTGTTATTGATTTTAGAATTAATGCATCAGATCTGTTTTCTGGAATTCGGGAGAAAAAAGAAAAAGGCTGAGAAAAAGGGTGGATTTTGCGCCCAAGGGGATTCGAACCCTGGACCTGCTGCATGTGCGCACATGGTGCTACCAGCTGGGCTGCTGCTCGGTTGTGATAGGAGTAGGGCGTGGGGGATTTTGAGGGGAAATGTGCGCGCTGACGAAACTGAACCAGAACAGATAACTGTATCCGATCGGTACAGAGAACGACGGACCACGGAGCGCTGCTCGCCGGCGAGGGCGACGGGCGCGCTGGGCGTGCGCCCGCGGGGCAGAGGGAAGAGAGGGGAGAGAGGGGAGAGAGGAGAGGGGGAGCGCTCACCTCGCAGCTGGTCGAGGAAGAAAGACGAACGGCGATGAGGTACAGATACTCGACAGTTGACGACGGCGGCGATGACGTTCTCGGCGGCGGCGGCACGGGGCGCCTCGGGCTCCGTCGAGGATGCGAGGAGGGAGAGGGCACCACCCTCTTTCCATTCCCGGCGAGAGGGAGGGCCGAGGGTGCCCGTGGTGGCCGCGCCATGGCCCGCAACTTTCGGCCATGGAGGCACCTCCAAGGTTCAGAGAAAGGAAAATAAACAGAGGAGGGAGGGAGGAAGAAGAAGGTGGCGGCTAGTAGGAGGAGAGGGAGTGGCCTAGGGTTAGGGTTTGGGAAAGGAGGGGGAGAAGGGCTATAAGGGGGAGAGAGGGAGCAGTTGGGAGGTGGGGGCCATGGGAAGAGGTAGACAGCGACATCCTCCCCCTTTCTGTCCGTACGAGGAAGAAGGGGGGTTGGGCTGGATCATGGGGGTGTGGTGGGCTGGCCCAATTGGGCTGGCCTGCCCTCCCTTTGGTTTTCTGTTTTTTTATTTTTTTTCTCTGTTTTTTTTTTGTAGGAAAGGGAAAGAGAGAAAAGGAATAGGTTTTTAGGGTTTTATTTTATGCAATAACTTTTATTGAATTACCAAACAGCAAGATTCAAATGTATGTTAACTTTATTCTCAAAAATTTCAAATTGCCAATTGATTTGAATTTGCCAATTTAATTTCAAATAGTGTTTCATAAAGAAAATGATTTTTGAAATAACCAAGCAAAACTAATTCCAACTCAAATTCTTCATGGAAACAATTTGAGTTGTTAGCAAAGGTGCTTTGTTTGAGAAGTTAAAATTGGTTTGAATTTTTAGGTTGGTTTGAAAACAAGTGCAATGAATATGATGCATGATGCTATGCGATGAAAAAGAAAACAACAAGCAACTTTCTATTTGGGAAAAACCCCGGGTGTTACAAGTTGCGCCTGGTCAAGAGTAGTAGGATGGTGATCCTAGCGGAGTTCTACGGTGGTTCACCTTACCGGGATAGGAGAAAGACGACGGCTAGGGTTTGCAACTCCGGCGAGCGATAGCACTGGCCTGGCGGCGCAATCAAAGGGGAAACGGAGAGCAGATCCGTGTCTATATATGGGTGGTCTCAGGGCGATGAATCTTGCCATAAAACACAAGCAATCGGATATGAATTCGTCTCTGTTTCGGGAGTTCTAGGCGTGCACGAGAGGTAAGGGATGGCTGGCGTCACCTTTGCGCCAGGCTCGCGCGCATCAAAGGTGGGACCCACCTGTCATTGAGGGAAAAGGGGAGAGAGGGGTGCGGGCCGCTGGCGTTCTTCACCGTGGGCCATTTTCCTGGGCCTGCTAACGACCGCACGCGAGCGAGAGATGAGGAGGTAGGGGACTAGGTGCTGGGCTGTGCGTCCTGCGCGCGGGCGACAGGCAGAAAGGGCAGAGGTAGGGTTTTGGCCCAAATGAGCTGGCTGGCTCTTTTTTTTTACTATTCGTTTTTATTCAAATAATCATAACTTTTGATTCATTATTCCAAATGACCTCAAATCAAAACCTAACATTTTGTAATAAAATTTTCTTTCAATAAAAAACAAATATGTACTATTTCCAACACCTTTGAAAAATTGTATTTTCAAAATATGTTAAAATAACTAACAGCTACTTAATGTTACTTTAAAATAGAGAATAAATACTTTGAAATAACAAAACTTATTTTGAATGAGGCTTTGTGTTGGATTTTTATTTGTTTTTGGTGGATTGCTTTAATGGAAAACAAAAGTTTTAATTTTGTGTGATTTTTGAATTCCTTCAAAAATCAGGGATGTTATAGGTTCCTATTCTGGAGCTGCTAGGGATGTTATAGGTTCATATTCTAGGGATGTTATAGCTCCAAAAAAACCCGAGAGTTATCCTACACCGTATGTGTGTAATACCTACTAGGTGATGCCTTTTGTGGCACTAAGTCGCATATCTTTCGACTACACGATCTTGTGGTCGGCTACGAACAACTTCATGGTCAACGCTCGTGCGGAAGCGTAATCCCCGCTATCAGTCCTCAAAGGTATAAACATTGATTTCCTCCGTTACTTCATATATGCATAGTGATAGATCTTGGATATATCGGTTATCGTTGGTAGATTTTTTTTATTCTGCTACAAAACCCTTCAATATGCATATCCCATGTGAGGAAAGGCCCACAACCTGCCCTGCTAAGTGAGTTGTTTCAGAAGTTTTGTCGAGCCTCCTCCAACTAAGTTAAAGAGGAAGACATGAGAGGGAGAGAAAGAAATGATCCCCTAGTTTCACCCCTCTTTGGCTACCAAAATATCTACCTCTTATGTTGTTTATCTTCACTCATAGAGTGCCATCCGTGACCACATAATCGATCCATTTGCACCATTTAGGAACAAACCTTTTCTGGGCAAAATACTTAAGCAACTATGGCTAGTCCACCGTGTCGTGTGCCTTTTTGAAATCCAGTAGCCATCTATGAATATCTTCAAGACATATATAGTAGCGCATCCATTTGTCGTATCTATTTTTGAACAAAGGGTGGGGTCAAGACACCCCGAATCTGCATTTATAACACCATGTGGCAGGTACAATTTTCCCAAAGGCCCTTTTCGTTTATTTCCCTAATAGACCTTAAATTTGAAGAAATGTTATGTGCTTTTACAAAGAACATCCTAGAGATAAAAGGAAAAAAGCAATCAGATCCTAGGGCACCTCCGCACCCGTCACATGGTGTTATAAATGCAGATTCGGGGTGTTAAAATAACTAACAGTCCAGGCGCGCAAGGCGCCGAGAACAGAGCACAGTGAGGCACCCGGACCCTCCCTTCTGTCGAAAGATCGGTGACGCCGGCAATCTTGACGCATCCAGGGACAAACCACTTGGATGCATCGCGAAGCCGAGCTCCGGCGCCGGATCGAGTAGGGCCTCCATCATGGAGGTTGAAGATTGGCCACCCTTATGGCCATTAACCGTGTCCGTGAACCAGATCATCACCGTGTGAGGAGCTCGATATTGCAGCTGAAGCCACTCCGCCGATCCCGAGGAAGAAAAACAACACCTACTCCCCTCCTCACCGCCACGATCGGACAGGGAACAAAGGTAGCACTTCATCTCACGATCTACATAGCGGAAGATATGGCAAGCGATTTTATTGAATAGGCATTGTCCATCCCCAATCTGGCAGGGAATCCACCATGGATTCAACCTACCAGAAGGAAGCGGACTAGCTCCCGCGTCGCTGCGAATCGCCGGACACCGGCCGAGGAGGAAGAAGAACGCCATAGTGGTGAAACCTAGCACACAGGCTAAAGACAACCTACAACTACTATATACAAGCCGAGCTAGGCCTCCGCATCCACGCCGAGCAGCAACGCCGTCGGGAGAGGAGCGAGGGACGAGCCGGCGGTAGAGGTAGAAGACTCGAGACGACTCTCAAAACCGCGTGCTTGGTCTCCATGTGTCATATCAGTGTTGTACATTTGCAGTAAGCAGAACAAGAGCCAGAGCCGCAGTTAATTACCACGCGCATAAGTCGCCTGCGGCAATTTGTTCTCAATGTCAGTACATTGAGCAGAAATTGCCTTGACAGAATCTTATCCCTAGCTAATTGCCGACGAGAAAGAAAGCAGAAATACGCGCCGACTGGAGACACGTCATGGAGTCCTGGCCTTCTCTCTGGTTTTTTTACACAAACGGCACCCCTGTGAAAGGGCCCACGTTCCATTATTAACATAACGGAACAACCACCGATCATTCTAGGTTTTTAGCACGCCCCTTACAACCAACATAGAACAGAACAACTACCGAAACTAGATGAAAGGAAACTGCTAACAGCACGCGCCCGAATAGCGAGAAGTAGCAGTGCGAAGTTGTTTAGTAACAGTGGACAAAATGTTTCAGAACAACTGCCAGCACGAAATAACACCAAGTTTTTTAGATCAAAACAAATCAACCCCGGTGAGGCCAAGCAATAGCACCCTTCAGTGATCAAGTTCATCAGCATTTTCATCCCCATCCATCTCCGCTTCATTCTCCTCTGTGTCATCTCGAGAAACATTACCAATCCTGGGAACATTGGACTGTCTTGCTCCAGGGTCCAGCGACGTTGCCACTGAGAGCAGCATGGACGCTCCAGCTCTGATGTCCGCCTGTTCTTGAGGTGAATGGAGACCTGCCCAATAATTCAAAAACACGCAAACATAGCTAATTAATTCAAAAGGTGATTTGATTAGTTTTCTCTCAATGCAAGCACGATTTCTGATTTTCCAGATGGCCCAACAAATAGCAGCCACCCCCATAATCTGCACATTACGAGTAGCCTGTAGATACCGAGGTATTCACCCGAAATATTGATGAAACGATCCTCGGCGATTGTTTGCACCCAAAGCTGTGCCAACCACACTCCACACATATTTGGCTGCATCACATGTAAATAACAAATGAAGGATAAACTCATCCTTGTCACAGAACTGGCATCTATATCTACCTACCCAGTTCCTTTTTTTCATATTATCTTTTGTGGATATGGCATCATGCCATATCAGCCAAAGCCACACCTTAATCTTGAAAGGGATTTTGGCTTTCCACAGATGTGACCTATCCACTCCATTACTGGATAGATATTGGTACATTGATTTCACTGAGAAAATTCCATTTTTTGTCCGCTTCCACTTAGGAATATCTTCCTCCTCATTCAGAGCTATACCAGCCATCTTATTTTGAAAGTTTCTCATTTTAGCCTGCAAACCCCCATTAAGCCATCTCCTGAAGCTTGGAGTCCACCTTCCGCGAGCCATCTCAGCTACAAAAATACATTGTTCATTGCAGATTTCAAACAACCCAGGAAATATTTCTTTAAGTGGTCTATGGCCACACCAAGCATCTCCCAAAAAATCAGTCCTTTTACCATTTCTAATGACCATGACCCGACCAGCCAGATACAACTGTCTAATATGCAGCAAGTCTGACCAGAAGGCAGAATCCATAGCCCTATGTTTGATTTGATAGATTCCTCCCTGTCCCAGATATTTGTCTCTCATGGATTGTTGCCAAGGTCCCTCATCTGCTTCTAACTTCCGCCACCACTTGCACATCAAGCTAATATTGAACTTTGTTACATTTTTAAGCCCCAAGCCTCCTTTAGATCTTGGTCTGCAGATTAACTTTTAATTAACAAGATGATACCTTTTTTTGCTAGAATTGCCCTGCCAGAGGAAAGCCCTCCTAGGTTTCTCCAATTCCACCAAAGTAGTTTTATGCAGCAGGAACATAGACATGTGATAAACATCAACAGAAGATAAACACACATCTGTCCTGATCACTCTGCCCCCAATAGACAGAGTTCCTCCCATCCAACCATCCAGCATTCCTCTCACTCTTTCCCCTAGAAACTTCATTTCCTGTACAGAGTTTCTTCTGGAATTCACCGGAACACCCAGGTACTTAACATGCCAGCTACCTTTCTGACAACAGAACATATCTGCATACTCCTGTTGCTTCTCATCATCCTCAAGAATCAACATAATCTCACTCTTCTCAAAATTAATTTTTAATCTAGACATACCTTCAAACACATATAACAACAGTTTCAAGTTTCTAGCCCCCTCCAAATCATCTTGAAACAGTAGGATAGTGTCATCTGCATACTGGAGCACAACAACCCCTTTGTCAATTAGATGATCTGCTAAACCCACCACCATCCCAGAGTCCTGAGCCTTATGAATCATTTTTGTCAGATTTTCAGCAGCTACATTAAACAATAAAGGGGACAGGGGATCCCCTTGTCTCACCCCTTTATGGCTAGCAAAATAAGGACCAGTTTCATCATTAATTTTGACACTCAAAGTTCCTTGAGTAACTACATTCTTGAGCCACTGCAACCACTTCTCACTAAAACCTTTCTGCCTGCAAGTATTGAATAAGAACTCCCAATTGACTTTGTCATAAGCCTTTTCAAAATCAATCTTCAAAACAACCCCCTATTTTTTACTGGCTTTTGATTCCTTCAGGATTTCCTGCAACAGTTCAACTCCATCCATAATATTTCTCTTTTTAATAAAAGCAGTCTGGCACTTGTTAATAATCTTGTCCATATATGGTTCCAGCCTAATAGTCAAGGTTTTTGTGAAAATTTTAAACAACACTTGCAGAAGACATATGGGCCTATACTTCTGAATTCTATCAACATCATCACCTTTTGGTAAGAGAGTAATAATCCCATAGTTGATTCTGGCCAGATCTAGTCTATGCTGAAAGAAATCATTGAACAGCCGGACAAGGTCATTCTTTATGATGGGCCAACAACACTGATAGAATTCAACAGGAATCCCATCAGGCCCTGATGCCTTATTTTTTTCCATGGAATCAATCACATCCCTTATTTCCTTTTCACTGAAGGGCCTGTCCAAATCCACTCTGTCTAATTCACTTAATTTTTCCTGAACCTCCCACACTTCATCTCTCAGGACAATCCCCCCACACACAGAAGGACCAAATAGCTCTTTGTAAAAAGAGGTAGCATGCTTAGTGTCCCCTGTATCACATCCTGGCCTTTTTTTAAGATAAAAAATTATTTTCCTTCTTCTCCTGCCATTTGCAAATCTATGAAAAAAGCCTGTGTTCTTATCCCCTTTAAGAAGCCAGTTCTCACTAGACCTTTGCTGCCAGTAAGCTTCTTCCTCCTCATGGATCTTGAGAATTGCTCTCTGAATTTGACCTTTCCTAATCAACCTGTCACAAGACAGTGGGGCACATTCCTCAGCATCTTCCAACTCCTGCAATTCATTGAGCAATTGCTTCTTGAGCCTTTTTGATTCCCCTCTCAAGTTTGCTCCCCATCCTTTCAGACACTTCTTGACATTTTTCAACTTCTTCTGAAACCCCTCAAAGTTTGACTTGGCATTAACTGGTTTATTCCAGTTTTTTTCAACCAGAGCCAAAAACTCCACCTCTGTTATCCATCTCTTCTCAAACCTGAAACTCCCCCCTTCACTCCACCAGCTTCCATAGTGTCAATAATGATAGGATTATGATCAGATAGGTCTCTAGTTTTTTTGTAAACTGTTGCCAACGGAAAAAGTTGCTCCCAACTTTTACTCATCAAGAACCTGTCTAGTTTTTCCAAGGTTGTATTAGCCTGGTTATTAGTCCAGGTGTAATGACCTCCAACCATATCAATCTCCCTGAGTTCATGAGTGTTAATCAGAGAGTTAAACACATCAGACCACCTCATATTCTTGATAGGTTTATTTTTATCAGCAGCTTTTCTAAGGAGATTAAAATCCCCCCAATAAGTAAAGGGACTGATTGGTCAGCACACACTCCACCATGCTCTGCCAAGAAATTGTTTTGATCCTCCTCATGTGCAGCACCATAAACATTAACCCAACACCAATCCAACTGCAACTTGACATCAAAGACTACAGTCTTCACATTAAACTTACCAACAGAGATTTTCTTGATCACAAACTTATGTTTCTTGACCCCTCCCAAAATCCCACCTGCTTTTCCCACAGAGGGGAGCCAGTTCCAAGAATATTGATTCATAGGATAAATTTTTCTAAAGAAAGGTTGAGAGTAATCCTACATCATTGTTTCTTGAAGCCCAATAAAATCTACAGCATTATTTCTCAAGAAATCCTGCAAACAATCCCCCATACCCTTCTTGCCCACACTTCTATAATTCCAGCTTGCTCCAATCATAAATACTTAGGGTTTTTTATTCTAGTCCTGGGACCAGTCAAAACATCACACATAGGGTGATTGTTTTGAACTTTCCCTGAGGCACCACTTAATTGGACTGTGGTGCCCCTGCCAGCAGATGATCTAGCAATTTTTAGCCTTTTTTAGCACTCCTGGATAAAACAGGGACAAAACCTTCCATGTCTTCTTTCTCCTCATCCCATCCCAACAACAAAACTGTATCCCCCTCCTTCTGAATTTCATTGGACATATCATCCTGCCTTTTATCAATACCATGTCTAGCAATCTCTAAATCTTTAATACTATTGATTTGCTCAAGGTTGAAATTAGCAGGATCAGCACCTAATTCAAGAACTCTATGCAAAATAACATCATCATCAAGACAAGCAAAAGAATTACTAGATGATAGATTAGTACCTTCAAGGTTTCTTGTCATAGCTTGAGTCCTAGCTCTATTAGTGACTCTCACCTGGTCAACCTCCATCTCCTGAAGTCTAGCACTGCACCTGGTTGGTTGTGTTACCAAGTTCTTGTCACTCTCCTCTGTAACTTCATTCTCAGTCTCCACCTCTCCAGCATTGTCCATTTCTTGAGTCAAGATCACCTCAGGTTGTGATCCATCCAAGGGAATAACTTTTGCTCTGCCAGAAGGAGCACCAGGAGCAGGAAGGGCGAAAACAGCAGCCCCCTAGGAATATATGGCACATCAGTGTCCATAGATGAATCTTGGCTGCCTTCTTCAGTGGAAAACCCATCATCATCTTCCCCAGCTTCTCCCTCCTGCCGCTCCTGCATCTCAGCATCCTGAATCCCCTGTTCTGCAATTGGTTCAAGAAGATGCCTATACTTACTCCTAGTTGTGATAACCTTGTCACTTCTAGAATTTGCCAGCTTCTGAATGAAGGCCTTAAAGGCCAAATCTTCTTCTCCTCCTTGATCTGGTAACTCAGCTAGGCCATCTCCACCTGCTCCCCCGCCTTGCCCCACAGGTTCCATGACAGCATCAGGTAGATCTGCTTCCAATACAGCTGGAGCGAAAGCTTGTGCAATTTGTTGCTGCACCACCTCAACATGTAGGGTTCTCTGTGTATTTTGAACAAAACCTCTAGCTTCTCCTCTGCCACGGTTATCACCATAGAAAATCTGATTGAGCCTGGCTCCAAACGACATGCTACTAGATGAGGAAGGCTTCCCCTGTTCAAACACAGACGCTGCCACCTCCTTGCCCTTCTCATTCCTAGCAGGTTGATCATTCTGCAAGACATTTGCTTCCCCATCGCCCCTGGTAGTCTGGTTATAGCTTTCATTGGTCCCCACAGCCCTAATGATTTCACTGCTACCACCATTTCCAGCCCCAGCATTGTTAGCAGGTCTCTCCCCATTATGTGTATTTGTGTTCACTGCATCTCCCTTACCTGGTACTTCTTTCTCAGATTGATTATAAAAGGTTTTCAGATCTACATTAGGGTCAAACAATTCCCTAGTTTATTGAATTTCATAGAATGCCCCCCCTATCTCATCTTCTCTTGTGTTAGGGACCAAGGCCACATCCCTACAACCCAATTTTACTCTGACATACGCAAAATTCCTAACAGTGTTCTTGTCAAGCGCCAAGGGCTTGCTAGCAAGGCCTGCAACATAAAAGATAACCGATCTCATTCTGTATTTCATGGGTATACCCTTTATCCTGTACCAAGCCTCTTCTAGTGAAGCAATTGGAAACACATCACCAGTCCATTTCTTGATTCCTAACAGAACTTCCGGTTTAGTCTTCATGAAGAACCTGCCAAAGTGAGACAACTCTTCGAGGCACTTAGCATTTGGGAACCGCATCTGGAACTCATTTGTAGAAATAGTTTTGGCATAAAAGTGCCAGTTAATCTGCATGGATTCAGCCAACAGTTGAAACTCATGCTCAAGATCCCTACCAGTGACTTCTCCATTAATCACTTTCAGAACTGCTTGGTGCAGCACTTCTTGAGGCCTTACATCACATTCTTCCGCAGGAATCGAATAAAAGCCTTGCCCAAAGTCAGAACAGCCAAAGAACGGAGCAACATACTCCCACGGATTTCTCATTTGACAAACAGCCAACCCATGTGGCCCACCACAACAGCTACATCTCCCTCCTGCCACTTCCCCAATCTCATCAATCCCCATGTGTTGAGTATTCACAGCAGGGTTACCAGCAGGCGTAGGTGCAAAGGACCCAGTCTGTACCCTGTTCTGTATTCGGTTATGAGTATCAATCATAGCAGCAGGATTTTGATTGGTTGCAACAACAACAGCAACAGGAGTACTCGAATGCATCAGAGGAACGTTCGACTGAACAGAAGGGCTAACTACAATAGGGTTAGCCACCAAATCCCGCCTATTAGCTGCAGCAGAAGAGGGAATGATCTCACCTGGAGGAACTGAAGACGTAGTTGCTGCAGTAGATTCCGATGCCACCGAATCAAACGCTGCCCCAATCATCTCCTGTCTGTGATTCCATCGATCCCGTCCAGATGCGGTCAGATTCTCCCGGCGCCACTGCTCCACCAAGGCCCGCTCTCTAGCCAATCGCTCTGCTTCTCGGGTCCTGGCTAAGCGGCGCTGCTCTTCTTCCTGCCTGTGAACTTCCTCCCTCCTTCTCGCTTCTGCCTCACCATTGCGACGCTCCTCAGATCTGCGCCTATCCTCCTCCCTGCGCCACTCTTCTTCTCTGAATCGCTCTTCCCCTTGATGCCTCCCACCATCGCCCCCAAATCTGGATCTACCACCGTACGGTCCTGGACGGAAATTGCTCCGTGGCGGAGAGCGCCTAGGGCCTCCATATCCACTACCTCCCAAACCTCCTCCATTGCCCCTTCCGCCTCTTCTGTCCATCTCCGATCTGACCACCTGCGCGAAGGATCTCGAATCTCCCGAGCGCACACCACGCCACTCCACCGGATCTCCACAGCAACTTGTGGAGCTGTAGGACTAGATTTGTGGCTAGGTTTGACGAAGACGACGCCGCAGCGGCGACTAGGGTTAGGTTTTGCTCTGTCTCTGTCGAGTGGAGAAATGAGGATTGGAATCTCCGCCTCGCTGTCTTCCGCGTTATATATCTCACCGGGTCTGGCCGGTGGGCCCTCCCTCACCTCCGTCGGAGTAACCGCCGATGCGTGTCTACTCCCGAGCCGGACCACGCCGCACGCACCCACGCTGCTGGACTTGCAACGTGCAACGTGACAAGTGCTCGGGCCAGCAACCGCGACAAAACGTGGGAATCGCCACGTCGCCCCGTGGGAAGGTCCGGTGGCTCCGTGGAAAGGACATCCACCTCGATTCCATCGCTCCGAAGCAGCGAAACCCTGGACGACCTACCATCCCAGGTGACCTCGCCGTGGTAACGAATCGCTCTCTCACTAGAACGTGAGTGGTAGATAGCCCGCCAACGGCCCGCGCTCGCCGCCGGCGAGGAACGCCCTACCGTACTGAGTGGGCTTCGCCCTGACGTGCGTCGCAAGCCATCCCGTTCGACTCCCGTTTTGAGTCCATATGCATGGCCCGGATACCAATGTCAAGGTTTTCCGTTCGGTAAGAAACTGACCGACCGGCCTTCTCTCTGGTTGGCCCAATGGTGCCGACTTGCACGATGTAAGTACACGCACGCAGATCAGCACGAGATCGAGCCCCTGTCCAATAAACAAAGCCGAATCATGGTTGAGATGGCAACCACCTGAAAGCCGCAGCTCAGCTGTTTCCTTTCACTTTCTGATTTCTTCTTCCCATGTCGACGCGACGCGTCTAAGCAATGGTGTACGGCTCCTGTAACAAGGCTATAAATATACAGTTCAGCCGCTGGATGATGCAGCATCTCAAAGCCTTTTAATCGCATCAGGACAACAACACACGAGTGTTAGCTATACCTCTTTCTGCAATTCGATCATGAGCTACCAGCAGGGCAACGCGGCGGCGTACCCTCCGCAGGGACAGCAGCAGCAGGCCTACGTGGCGCCGCCGCCGCCGGCCGGCTACCCGCAGGCTGACCAGCAGTATCCCGCAGCTGCCGGCGGCGCCGACGACACCACCAGCCGCGGCGGCCACGGCCACCACCACCACCACAACGGCGGCGGCGGCTTCCTGAAAGGATGGTAAGCTTTTTTTTTCGTTCTGTATTCTCTCTCTGCTAGCTAGCTTCGTCGATCGCGCTTCTCCCGCCCCGTGGCTCTGCCCTCGTAGTACTACGTTCACGATGAAACTGATGATGGTGATGTTTTCGCAGTTGCGCGGCGCTCTGTTGTTGCTGCCTCCTCGACGCCTGCTTCTGATCACGTCGACGCTCTTCGCGTCGTGATCAATACGTCCATCATGGTTCACCTGGAGTCTGGAGCCTGGACATATGTCGCCTTCCAACTGATCAGTTGTTGTCTTGTTGATGGTCATTCTTTCTCTTTGTGTTGCCATGCCATTGGCTGGTTGTTTCGTTTCTTTGTCGAGTATTACTGCGTTTCCGAGCATAGTATTTGCTTTGTATGTATGTATATAGATGTATCATGTATGGGTACGATCTCTTGTACATGTATGTACATTATGCGTCCTCAAAACTATTGAAGTGGGCATGCTGAAAAGTTGATCCAGTTGCTAAATTCTTATTAGTGCACCGCCCTATCTGGCCAGGCGTTCTAAGCGCACCGCCACGCGTTCGTCCGATCAGAGCTCTGTGCGCGTCCCGGTGTACTGGTCGATTTCAGGTCGGGATCTCAATGTGAGCCTTCACATGCAAAGTCACGGAAATCATGTATGCTTGCATTAGTTTAGAGCTATGCGAAAGGTTTCCAAATTGACCGTCGTTCCGTCCGTCGGTATCATGGAGAATCACTAGTACATGTTTCAGAAACGTTACGTGTTAACAACGGAGCTAATTGATTGCAAGTTCGTTCAATGAGAGAGTCCAGTTAAGAGCAAAACCAAGAGTGGCGTCACAAGGAAGGCGGCTTCAACTGCTTGATGGATGACTCTCATCTCTTTGAGTTGTCGTGTCAAAGATCTTTGTTGTTGTGATTTCGGAGGGGTTTGTGGAGAGTTTGCATGTTGTAGTGGGTGAAAGAATTGGTTGAGTTGCCTTCACGCTAAGAGAGTTGCATGTCTAAGCTAGTCGGCTTGTGGGTCTAGTGTAACGGTTTTTGCCCAGTTTTCCGCTAATTAACCGGGCAATTCACTTCTTCTTAATTAATAGATCGGGACAAAGCTTTTGCATCCGTTTAAAAAAAATCTGATCCGGACGAACCTGGCATGATTTAGGTAATTTCTAGCGAGTCTTGTAGCTAATAGTAGGTGGACAACGGTTAAATCAAAGCCTCTTATTTTTAGTTTTACTAGTAAAAGTGGAATGAACGAAACGCACGGGTATTCCGGCAAGTCTCTATCATGCCAACGGTGATCTTTGCTCGGATTAAAACCGAGGCGACCTTGTGGAGCGCCGCGGGCGCGAAACATTTGGGCTCCATCATGTCGGGAGAGTAGTCTATTTGTTTTGCGAGCGAATTTTTTTCCTCTCGCTTGTTTGGGTTTGTAAAACCTCTAAACAACTCCTTATTTAATGAGATGAGGCAAATCTTTTGCCTCCGTTTCAACCCCCAGAATAGGGGCATTTTATGAGTGTTCATGTGTGAACCGGAAGGAAATAATTAGCCTCACTGATATTCATGATAAGGTGAATTCTTTCCTAATAATAAATAACGTTTGTGTTTATAAGAATGTTATGCTACCTAAGACTATGCATTTATGTATTATCAACGTTATTGATAACACAAGCATTGGTAAAGCAATGAAGCTGGTTGAAGAGGATGGGAAGCACGAGGGAGGCGAGGGAGGAAGTGGAGCCATCATGAAAAAGATATTCAGTTCGGACTGGCAGAAGTCCCGAATTTGAAACGATCATGGACTCTTCATACAGACTCCAAATAGAGCAAATTAGCATAATCTGAAAAGTAATTTTGAATGGCTTTCCAATGGATCCGGCCCCATGCACCGATTTGACTCGTACAATACGTGGTGACCGAAACAATTCACGACTCGTTTTCTGCCAGTTTTCAAATAGAGTCCTGTCAACTTAGAAAACTTAGAGATTTGTTTGATTTCAACCCCAACAGTAGGTTGGAAATCCAGCAGCCTTTAGAAGGCTTGTAATTCGCATTATTAGAGCTTAGACTACGTAAAACATAAACCCTAGACTTTTGAATTGAATCTGCTTGTAAGCATTCATCTGGAAGTATAACTGCAAACTTTTCGTGTTATTTGCTGTTCCACTGGGAATATGACGGTACAGGACCACCTCGTAGTCGGTGGCTACATTGTGTAAGTGTGTGGAGTTGAGAATATCCATAGGGTTGCAAACTGTTGCATTGACATCAGGGATCAGCCAGGAAAGTTTTTAGTGTTACACAAGTTGTCATATCCAGCTATATGTGGGAGTTCGTTGATAAGATTGGGCCACCCCTTATCACGTGCGTTGCAACGGAAGAAAAAATGAGGACCGGGATCCCTTTACATAATGAGAGAGTTATTCATGTCATGCTGATGTGTGTTTCATGGCGGATGCACGATGTTCGGATCTACCGTATTATCAAAAGCACTGCTTGAATTATAGCACATATGGTTCCAATATATAACATTATAATATCATTAGATCACACTAAATTAATATTAAGATCTCTTCGTTGATTTTTAAAAGATAAATGTTTTGTAGCAGGACATCCACCTTCGCCGATTCTATTCCGCAGAGATTCCTGATCCAAAATACCGAGGAGACAATTCCTTTGATAATATTCTTAGATGCATTGACGGATCTGTATCGGTCGATGATGGATCCATAATGGGAATTTGAAGTGGAAATTTTTATTTTTAGAAAGCCCTTTTAACTCAGTGGTAGAGTAATGACATGGTACGTATCTCAAGGAATGGATACATGGAAACTAAGAAAAGGGTCTGATATACTCTTTACTCTGCTTCCTGAGATAGAAGAGGCTAACAGATACATTCCCTGGCTTTGAAAAGTGACCCCTCACAAGCTAAACTGCTAAAATACTGCTATACATCACTATTAGCAACCATGTACCATGACATCTAAGTAGTTTTCCTCTACACAGTGGGGCCCTCTGGATATAAGCACACTCTTCATGCTTATACAACATAGGAAAATATAGGATCCATCTGGTTGAACTATTCCCAATTTCATATATCAATTATCTCGAGCTATGATGAAATATTGGGCCCATATATGGGGCATCCCAATAAGAAATTCTTAAAATCACAAATAGCCCATGTGTACAAGCAAGTGGTGGGAGTAAAAAGTTTAGTCCCACATTGAAAGTTGGAGGAGTTGCACACCACCTTATAATGTGGAGTATAGTAGGACTTGTATGTGAGTGAACGATGTCTACGCACGCTTCTATTTTTGTAGACAATGTTGGGTCTCCAAGTGCAGAGGACTGTAGAACAGCAGCAAGTTTTCCTTAAGTGGATTATCCAAGGCTTATGGAACTCAGGGAGAAAGAGGTCAAAGCTATCCCTCTCAAGCAACCCTGCAATTACGATACAAGAAGTCTCTTGTGTCCCCAACACACCTAATACAATTGTCAGTTGTATAGGTGCACTAGTTCGATGAAGAGAGAGTGAAATACAAGTAATATGTATGTTTATAAGTGATAATAGTAATCTAAAATAAAAATGGCATCAAGCAAACATGTAGCATAACAAGTTGTAAACGGTGTTTTAATGCTTAGAAACAAGGCCTAGGGATCATAATTTCACTAGTGAACACTCTCAAAGAATAATAACATAATTACAGATGTAGCGTTCCCATATTTAAATAATGTAAGAATATCTGTGTTAGTGCGCTAGTCCCTGGATCAAATGCTAGCACCAGAGTACAAAATAAAATATCATGCAAATGCATCAATTTCTATTACATCGTATGATCCAGCCTTTACAAAATAGTATTACAACTTGCATAGTCTTAGAAGACTAGCAGAAAACAAAGAAATACAGCAGAAAACATAGTACAACATTGATGCCATCTTCTTCATGTGCCACATTCAACACATGTTGGCGATAGTCTCGAGATCTTAAACGAAATCCTCACTCGTCTTCAGAATCATCTGCAGTATGAAATATGCAGCCACAAGGGAGTCAATACAATTTAATGTATTGGCAAGTAACACTATGGTTGATATAAATGGCAAGCCTAATACTAAATGCTTATTTGGCTGAGTGGAGTTTTGGCTAAGTTTGCATAAAGCCAGTTTTCTCCTATATTTTATCATAAAACAATTTCGTCTAAAATAGGTATCACTGATAGAAACCAGTGAACCTTAAGTAAAATTAAGGAGTACCACTGATAGAAATCAGGGTAAACTCCTACCCCTGTTAACCCATCAAAATTTTATTATGAAGCTGGCATGGTGATATTCTTCCGTCATCCTTGTCCAGCTGCTCAAATTGTCGATGACCGGGGACACGACTAAGATCTTAGTTTGTTGACTCTACGGAGTTTGTGCATTTTCAACTTTAGTCTCAAATCATCCCAAACATCCTATACACCCTGAGTGTATTAAGGAAAGGACAAGATTGAGACGAGATCTTTAAGAAGAAATTCCACCACCGTCTGGCTTGACCCATTCCAACCTATACCCCCTACATCTGCTTGTAAAGCACTAGTGAGTTCATTCAACTTAGCTGTATAAGTATTGTCTCGGCTCTAGGCTCGATTCACGAAACGCGACGCGACGCGACGAGCGAGCGGCGGAGGAGGAGGAGTGCGCGAGAGGCTCTCTTGTTCTCACTCATATACAATCCCTACAACACTCCAACTTATAAGGTGGTGTGCAACTCCTCCAACTTCCAATGTGGTACTAAACTTCCCACTCCCACCACTCACTAGTACACATGGGCCATTTTAAGATTTCAGCATTTGCTATTGGGCTCACTTGTATTGGGCCCAAATATTTCAGCAATCCCCTACCAGATCTCAAATGCCCATTTGAAGATTTGCCAATCCTCTCTACTTGTATATATACTAGTGTTTCAGCAGAGACTGTTAAGTTGAACTTCCGCCTAGAGCCTTAAGCTATATCTATTAGCAACTTGAACAATGGACTATGCCTTGAATTGCAAGTTTTGTGCCAATACAGTTCACCCAAAGTCTTAACTAGTACCTGGCTGCCAGTACCCTACCCCGCGGGTGGAGCATATGTGTCATACTCTATGGTCTCTTCATGAGTTTACTAGATATCACCCAAATCTCATAGTCTGCGACGTTTACAGTCGGACTCACGTAGGTGTGTTCTTTCAAGAATGATCTGTAGGACAACATCTTTGCTATAAATAGCCAACATAAACATATTAAGCCATGTTGCCAACCTGCTTTACAACTCTTTGAGAGTTATGCATCATCACTTAGAGAGGGTTTACCAAATACTCTCCTCAGTAAAACCACTAGCTTGTTCTTCCCAGGTCCTAATTCACAGGATCTCCGATCACATAGGTTGGGTTACCACTATGGTGTAACGCTCACGGGTCTCATACCCATCTCCCTCGATGCACTATCTATCATATTACGTGATAGTCCCTTCGTAAAGGGATCTGCCAGGTTTTTGTCTCGGCTCGAGGCTCGATTCACGAAACGCGATCGCGACGTGTCATGTCGTGTCGTGTCGTGTCGAGATGAGCGAGCGGAGGAGGAGTGCGCGAGAGGCTCTCTTGTTCTCACTCACATACAATCCCTAGAACACTCCACCTTATAAGGTGGTATGCAACTACTCCAACTTTCAATATGGGACTAAATTTCCCACTCCCACCACTCACTAGTACACATGGGCCATTTTGAGATTTCAGCATTTGCTATTGAGCTCACTTGTATTGGGGCCAAATATTTCAGCAAAAAGTTGATCTCGTTGCTAAATTCTTATTAGCGCACCGCGCTATCTGGGCGTTCTAAGCGCACCGCCACGCGTTCGTCGGATGAGAGCTATGTGCGCGTCCCGGTGTACTGGTTGATTTCAGGTCGGGATCTCAATGTGAGCCTTCACATGCAAAGTCTCCGAAATAATGTATGCTTGCATTATTTTAGAGCTATGCGAAAGGTTTCTAAATTGACCGTCGTTCCGTCCGTCGATCTCATGGAGAATCACTAGCACATGTTTCAGAAACGTTACGTGTTAACAACGGAGCTGATTGATTGCAAGTTCGTTCAATGAGAGAGTCCAGTTAAGAGCAAAACCAAAAGTGGCGTCACAATGAAGGCGGCTTCAACTGCTTGATGGATGACTCTCAGCTCTTTGAGTTGTCGTATCCGAGATCTTTTTTGTTGTGATTTCGGAGGGGTTTGTGGAGAGTTTGCATGTTGTAGTGGGTGAGAGAATTGGTTGAGTTGCCTTCACGTTAAGAGAGTTGCATGCCTGAAGTAGTCGGGTTGTGGGTCTACTGTAACAGTTTTCACCCAGTTTTCTGTTTATTAACCGGACAATTATCTTCTTCTTAATTAATAGACCGGGACAAAGCTTTTGCATCCGTTTAAAAAAAAATCTGATCCGGACGAACCTGGAATGATTTAGGTAATTTCTAGCGAGTCTTGTACTCCCTCCGTTCGGAATTAGATGAATTATATTTGTCTAAATAGAGATGTATCTAGACATCTTTTAGTATACAGATACATCCCTATTTGGAAAAAATAATTCCGAACGGAGGGAGTAGCTAATAGTAGATATAGACAACGGATTAATCAAAGCCACTTAGTTTTAGTTTTATATCTGAACCAATGCGCACACAACAATTGGCAACATGTCGAATCAACTAGGAAACAATTAGGGTATTACTCTTATTCAAACTATTCTTCCACACATTCATGTGTAGTTTATTGCGTCTTATGAGGCAAAACAAGGACTAGGCAGGAAGAGGCGGTAGAGCTCTCGTAGCCATTGCCACCCTGTCTTCAGTAGTGGATTTTTCACACTCCTTCAGATACGCCGGCATACTCGAGTAGCAAGCATCAGTCGCACCGCAACAATAGAAACTATCGCCATCGCAGTCACGATCATGATAGCACAGCCCGTGTGGAAAATTGATCTTCTCATTCTCCACATCGGCCATGTTTCGGCCTGTAGAAGAACAAACGAACCATTGTTATTATGCAATAATTTATGACCGATCAACAAAAAAGCAACAACCACAAGAAACCCAAGGCTTTGGTCGGGGGCGTGGGATGGCAAAGGCGTTGAGCGGCCGCATGGGATGACGGTGTGCAGGACGGTGACCGGTTAGTGATTAGAGATTATAGCGATTAGAGTCGCGGTAGGCGGTTTCAGCAGCGTCGAATCCTGCGTGGAAAGAAACATGGGATGGTATGAGAAGTTGCGCCTGGTAAAGAGTAGTAGGGTGGTGATCCTAGCGGAGTTCTACGGTGGTTCACCTTACCGGGATAGGAGAAATACGACGGCTAGGGTTTGCAACTCCGGCGAGCGATAGCACTAGCCTGGCGGCGCAATCGAAGGGGAAACGGAGAGCAGATCCGTGTCTATCTATGGGTGTTCTCAGGGCGATGAATCTTGCCATAAAACACAAGCAATCGGAGATGAATTCGTCTCTGTTTCGGGAATTCGAGGCGTGCACGAGAGGTAAGGGATGGCTGATGTCACCTTTGCGCCAGGCTCGCACGCATCAAAGGTGGGACCCACCTGTCATTGAGGGAAAAGGGGAAAGAGGGGTGCGGGCTGCTGGCGTTCTTCACCGTGGGCCGTTTCCCTGGGCATGCTGACGACCGCACGCGAGAGAGAGATGAGGAGGTAGGGGACTAGGTGCTGGGATGTGCATCCTGCGTGCGGGCGACAGGCAGAAAGGGCAGGGGTAGGGTTTTGGCCCAAATGAGCTGGCTGGCTCTTTTTTTTACTATTCTTTTTTATTCAAATAATCATAACTTTTGATTCATTATTCCAAATGACCTCAAATCAAAACCTAAAATTTTGTAATAAAATTTTCTTTCAATAAAAAACAAATATGTACTATTTCCAACACCTTTGAAAAATTGTATTTTCAAAATATGTTTAAATAACTAACAGCTACTTAATGTTACTTTAAAATAGAGAATAAATACTTTGAAATAACAAAACTTATTTTGAATGAGGCTTTGTGTTGGATTTTTATTTGTTTTTGGTGGCTTGCTTTAATGGAAAACAAAAGTTTTAATTTTGTGTGATTTTTGAATTCCTCCAAAAATCAGGGATGTTATAGGTTCCTATTCTGGAGCTGCTAGGGATGTTATAGGTTCATATTCTAGGGATGTTATGGCTCCAAAAAAAACCGAGAGTTATCCTACACCGTATGTGTGTAATACCTACTAGGTGATGCCTTTTGTGGCACTAAGTCGCATATCTTTCGACTACACGATCTTGAGGTCGGCTACGAACAACTTCATGGTCAACGCTCGTGCGGAAGCGTAATCCCTGCTATCGGTCCTCAAAGGTATAAACATTGATTTCCTCCGTTACTTCATATATGCATAGTGATAGATCTTGGATATATCGGTTATCGTTGGTAGATTTTTTTTTATTCTGCTACGAAACCCTTCAATATGCATATCCCATGTGAGGAAAGGCCCACAACCTGCCCTGCTAAGTGAGTTGTTTCAGAAGTTTTGTCGATCCTCCTCCAACTAAGTTAAAGAGGAAGACATGAGAGGGAGAGAAAGAAATGATCCCCTAGTTTCACTCCTCTTTGGCTACCAAAATATCTACCTCTTATGTTGTTTATCTTCACTCATAGAGTGCCATCTGTGACCACATAATCGATCCATTTGCACCATTTAGGAACAAACCTTTTCTGGGCAAAATATTTAAGCAACTATGGCTAGTCCACCGTGTCGTGTGCCTTTTTGAAATCCAGTAGCCATCTGTGAATATCTTCAAGACATATATAGTAGCGCATCCATTTGTCGTATCTATTTTTGAACAAAGGGTGGGGTCAAGACACCCCGAATCTGCATTTATAACACCATGTGGCGGGTACAATTTTCCCAAAGGCCCTTTTCGTTTATTTCCCTAATAGACCTAAAATTCGAAGAAATGTTATGTGCTTTTACAAAGAATATCCTAGAGATAAAAGGAAAAAAGCAATCAGATCCTAGGGCGCTTCCGAACCCGTCGCCGGCGTTCTCCAGGCGCGCAAGGCACCAAGAACAGAGCACAGTGAGGCACCCGGACCCTCCCTTCCGTCGAAAGATCGTTGACGCCGACAATCTTGACGCATCCGGGGACAAACGACTTGGATGCATCGCGAAGCCGAGCTCCGGCGCCGGATCGAGTAGGGCCTCCATCATGGAGGTTGAAGATTGGCCACCCTTATGGCCATTAATCACGTCCGTGAACCAGATCATCACCGTGTGAGGAGCTCGACATTGCAGCTGAAGCCACTCCGCCGATCCCGAGGAAGAAAAACAACACCTATCCCCTCCTCACCGCCACGATCGGCCAGGGAACAAAGGTAGCACTTCATCTCACGATCTACAGAGCGGAAGATACGGAAAGCGATTTTATTGAATCGGCATTGTCCATCCCCAATCCGGTAGGGAATCCACCATGGATTCAACCTACAAGAAGGAAGCGGACTAGCTCCCGCGTCGTTGCGAGTCGCCGGACACCGGCAGAGGAGGAAGAAGAACGCCATAGCGGTGAAACCTAGCACACAGGCTAAAGACAACCTACAACTACTATATACAAGCCGAGCTAGGCCTCCGCATCCACGCCGAGCAGCAACGCCGTCGGGAGAGGAGCGAGGGACGAGCCGGCGGTAGAGGTAGAAGACTCGAGACGACTCTCAAAACCTCGTGCTTGGTCTCCATTTGTCATATCAGTGTTGTACATTTGCAGTAAGCAAAACAAGAGCCAAAGCCGCAGTTTAATTACCACGCGCATAAGTCGCATGCGGCAATTTGTTCTCAATGTCAGTACATTGAGCAGAAATTGCCTTGACAGAATCTTATCCCTGGCTAATTGCCGACGAGAAAGAAAGCAGAAATACGCGCCGACTGAAGACACGTCATGGAGTCCTGGCCTTCTCTCTGGTTTTTTTACACGAACGGCACCCCCGTGAAAGGGCCCGCGTTCCATTATTAACATAACAGAACAGCCACCAATCATTCCAGGTTTTTAGCACGCCCCTTACAACCAACAAAGAACAGAACAACTACCAAAACTAGATGAAAGGAAACTGCTAACAGCACGCGCCCCAATAGCGAGAAGTAGCAGTGCGAAGTTGTTTAGTAATAGTGGACAAAATGCTGCAGAACAACTGCCAGCATGAAATAACACCAAGTTTTTGAGACCAAAACAAATCATCCCCGGTGAGGCCAAGCAATAGCACCCTTCAGTGATCAAGTTCATCAGCATTTTCATCCCCGTCCATCTCCGCTTCATTCTCCTCTGCGTCATCTCGAGAAACATTACCAATCCTGGGAACATTGGACTGTCTTGCTCCAGGGTCCAGCGACGTTGCCACTGAGAGCAGCATGGACGCTCCAGCTCTGATGTCCGCCTGTTCTTGAGGTGAATGGAGACCTGCCCAATGATTCAAAAACACGCAAACATAGCTAATTAATTCAAAAGGTGATTTGATTAGTTTTCTCTCAAAGCAAGCACGATTTCTGATTTTCCAGATGGCCCAACAAATAGCAGCCACCCCCATAATCTGCACATTACGACTAGCCTGTAGATACCGAGGTATCCACCCGAAATATTGATGAAACGATCCTGGGCGATTGTTTGCACCCAAAGCTGTGCCAACCACACTCCACACATATTTGGCTGCATCACAGGTAAAGAACAAATGAACGATAAACTCATCCTTGTCACAGAACTGGCATCTATATCTACCTACCCAGTTCCTTTTTTTTTCATATTATCTTTTGTGGATATGGAATCATGCCATATCAGCCAAAGCCATACCTTAATATTGAAAGGGATTTTGGCTTTCCACAGATGTCTGAAAGACCTATCCACTCCATTGCTGGATAGATATTGTTACATTGATTTCACTGAGAAAATTCCATTTTTTGTCCACTTCCACTTAGGAATATCTTCCTCCTCATTCAGAGCTATACCAACCATCTTATTTTGAAAGTTTCTCATTTCAGCCTGCAAACCCCCATTAAGCCATCTCCTGAAGCTTGGAGTCCACCTTCTGCGAGCCATCTCAGCTACAGAAATACATTGTTCATTGCAGATTTCAAACAACCCAGGAAATATTTCTTTAAGTGGTCTATGGCCAACTTTCTCTACTCTTGATATCCAACTTTGTTTATTCTTGATATCCGACTTTCTTTATTTTTCCCTTTGTGAGACTCGGCTTCCGGGTTTCATGGGTGTTTGGTAAACGGACTTGCTTCTAAGTCCCCAAGTCCCCAAGACCCGGATGTTTGGGTTTTTTGGAAATTGAACAACTAAGCAATTTTTTCTCTTTCAAGATCTCGAGTCCCCCTGACCCGGATTTCCGGGTCTAGGGCACGCGATTTTTAAAGGAGAACGAATTGCCTGCTGCTAAATTCGCAAAGGTCCCAGAGTCGTTTCACATAGGATTTGAAGTTATGCTTAATAATCGTTGAGTTTCCGGCTATTAGCCTTGTACTCTACATAACTTGTGGTTTAGATGACCCTTTTGACTATCTTGTACTGTAAGCTGGCTTTCGCGTGGATACCATGTTATTACATCTATACGAAAACGGAGTCAGGCAAGTCCCATTGGGCTTCATGGCTGACTGTAATCGTAAGCGAACAAATCATGCCACTTTAGTGCGAGTCACATCGAGCTTAAGTAAGAATAGTCAAGAAATTTGGACTTCTTTGTCCGGTTATAAGATTGTAGCCGTACTCGTTTGCGAGTAATCGGCCCTTATAACTCATAGGCATCAAGGCCGGGTCTTTTGAGTTTGCAACTGTGCTTATCCAAGCAATCAGCCCTCAAGACCTAAAGATACGCTTCATACTGAAAGTACAAGACACAATCGTAATCACCTCTGTTCTCGATAATCACCTCTTTATTTGATATGAAAAATTAGGTCAGCAAGCCGCCTCATTAAAAACCCGTCCAGTCCCCAAGGGTGCCCTGGATAGGAAAAGAGTACGTCTGAAACCTGCTGCCTGTTGCATCGTTCAATTCCACGTGCCAACATAATCCTTGCTAAGTATAATATGGGCGTAGCTGAGCCACGTTCCATGGCCTGTCTCTTTCTTGCATAGATGAAGTGGTATGAGCGGTGTCATTAACTGTGGCCGATTCTTCCCTTGCATCTATCAAGTAATATGACCCATTATGCAAATTCCGGCTTATGATAAACAGTCCTTCCCATGGTGGTGATAACTTGTCTTTTCCTTCGTTTGACTGAACCAGGCGCAGAACTAGGTCTCCTTCCTGGAAGACCCGGGTTTTCACACGCCGGCTATGATACCTCCGTAGATCCTGCTGATATATTGCTGATCTTTCCAGGGCTTGTTCCCTTTGTTCTTCTAACATATCCACGGCGTCCTGCCGGGTCTTTTCGTTCTCCACTTCGACGTAAGCTGACACTCGCGGTGAATCATGAATAATGTCACTCGGTAACACTGCCTCCGCGCCATACACCATGAAGAAGGGCGTCATCTGAGTAGATCTGTTAGGTGTTGTATTGATACCCCAAACCACGGCAGGAAGTTCTTCGACCCATGCACCAGCAGCCCTGATGCAGGGGACTCGTAGGCGTGGCTTTAGTCCGCGAAGTAGTTCTTGATTCGCCCTTTCTATTTGTCCGTTGGCCTGTGGATGAGCTACTGATGCTACGTCAAGCCGGATTCCATTGTTACCACAGAACTTTTCCATCTCGCCAAGGGACATGTTGGTTCCATTGTCGGTAATTATGCTATGAGGATACCCAAACCGGTAGATAATTCTTTTCAGGAACTTGACTGATGTATCCGCTTTACAATTGGTGACTGGCATAACCTCTACCCACTTGGTAAACTTATCAACAGCTACCAGAAGATGTGTCTTTTTGCAAGGTGACATATGAAAGGGGCCAACCATGTCCATACCCCAGACGGCGAACGGCCAAGTTAACGGGATGGTCCGTAATTCCATAGCCGGTACGTGGATTTGGCGAGCGTACCTTTGATATCCGTCACATCTCGCTACTAATCGTTCCGCATCTGCCAGAGCCGTGAGCCAGAAAAATCCGTGTCGATAAGCCTTGGCGACGAGTGATCTTGTAGACGCGTGATGCCCACAATCACCTTCATGGATTTCCTTGAGGATATGTCGGCCTTCCTCTGGTGCCACACAGCGCAGAAAGACTCTCGTGGCGCTTCTCTTATATAACTCCACATTGATGATAGAATATCCCTTTGCTCGTCGCAAAATTTGCCTTGCTAACACCTCCTGCTGCGGCAACTCGCCTCGTGATAGGTAAGCGAGGAACGGCTCTGTCCACTCGGGCACAGCACGTACTGTGGCCACGAGCTCCAAATCCGGGTCTTGATTTGCCAGTTCTTCCTCAGACTCGGTCTTCACAGATGGTCGCCATAGCTCGTCCAGGAAAACATTTGGTGGAACCGGCTCTCTACGCGAGCCGAGTCTGGTGAGTGCATCTGCTGCCTTGTTTTTTCTTCTATCTATATGCTCCACCTCATACCCGGAAAAGCATCCGGCCACCCTATCAACTTCTCTGCGGTATGCTGCCATAGTTGCGTCCTTTCTATCCCAAGTTCCCGATACCTGCTGTACCACAAGGTCCGAATCTCCAAAGCATCGTATCCTCTTAATGTTCATCTCCTTGGCTACTTTTAAGCCATGCAATAGGGCCTCATACTCGTCTACGTTGTTAGAACAATCAAAGTGAATCTGCAATACATAACTCAGCTTGTCTCCTTTGGGTGACGTTAGTACTACTCCAGCTCCTGAACCTTCGTACTGCTTCGATCCATCAAAGTGCATGATCCATGACTCGGAATTTGGAACTATGGTAGTCATGCCAGTGTGTGTCCAATCATTAACAAAATCCACCAAGGCCTGTGATTTGATTGCTGACCTGGGCTCATAGCTGATGTGATAATCCCCCATCTCTATCGCCCATTTGGCTATTCTTCCGGTTGCATCCGAGTTTCTGATGATATCCGCCATTGGTATTGAGCTGACCACTGTTATAGGGTGTTCCTGGAAATACGGCCTCAATTTCCGACTGGCCATGAAGACCCCAAAAACCAGCTTCTGCCAATGCGGGTAGCGCTGCTTTGCTTCGGACAATACCTCGCTGACATAATAAACCGGCCTCTGGACTGGATAACCCTTTCCATCCTCTTTGCGCTCCACGACCACTACCGCACTGACGGCTCGGGGGCCAGCTGCCACATATAACAACATAGGTTCTTTAGGGCCCGGGACCGCTAATACTGGTGCTTCAGATAACTGCTTTTTTAGTGCTTCGAATGCCTCATCCGCCTCTTGATCCCATACGAATTTATCGGATTTCCTCAAGAGCCGGTATAGGGGTATTGCCTTTTCTCCAAGCCTGGATATAAACCGGCTCAAGGCTGCTACGCAGCCTGTGAGCTTTTGAACCTGCTTCAAATTTTCCGGCTTTCTCAGATTTTGGATAGCTTTGATTTTGTCCGGGTTTGCCTCAATTCCTCTCTCGGAAACGATAAAGCCGAGTAATTTCCCAGCTGGAACCCCAAATACGCATTTTGTCGGGTTGAGCTTCATCTGATATCTCCTTAGATTTTTGAACGTCTCCTTTAGATCGTCTATAAATGTCTCTGCCTTCCTGGTCTTGACAACCACGTCATCCACATAAGCATGGACATTGCGTCCGATTTGGTCTTCGAAACACTTCTGAATGCACCGCTGGTAGGTTGCGCCAGCGTTCTTCAATCCAAACGTCATGGTTTTGTAACAGAAGGCCCCAAAAGGGGTTATGAATGATGTTTTCTCCCAATCCTCCCTCTTCAGCTTAATCTGATGATATCCTGAATATGCGTCCAGGAAACACAACAAGTCACTCCCGGCTACTGCGTCTATGATTTGGTCTATCCTTGGTAGTGCGAACGGGTCCTTCGGGCAATGCTTGTTGAGACTCGTAAAATCAATGCACATCCTCCACTCATTGGTCTTTTTCATCACTAAAATCGTATTCGCCAGCCAGTCCGGGTGAAACACTTCCATGATGAAGCCGGCTGTTAATAGTCGAGCAATTTCTTCACCTATAGCTTTCCTTCTTTCCTCGTTCATCTTTCTCAAGCCCTGCTTCACGGGCCTGGCCTTGGGATCCACATGCAAACTATACTCTGCCAACTCCGTGGGGATACCCGGCATGTCGCTGGGTGTCCAGGCGAATACGTCCGCATTTGAACGAATAAACTCCACAAGTGCCTTTTCTTGTTCGCTTTTCAAGTTGGACCCTATAGTAAACTGCTTGGTGGGATCGCCCTCAATAAAATCTACCTTCTTGGTGTCCTGTGCTGCCTTGAATTTCACTCTTTCGTCTTCAGAATCCGGCCTTTTCAACGCTGTTCCATCATCCGGATCTACGTGAGACCGATAATATTTGAGTTCTTCTTTTCTGCAAGCTTGCTCAGCCATCACTGAGTCTCCTTCATCGCACTCGGCCGCTATATCCCGGCTTCCGTATACGGCGATGGTCTGCTTGGGACCCGCAATCTTTAGCTGTAAATATACGTAACATGGCCTGGCCATGAACTTAGCGTAAGCCGGTCTTCCGAACAGCGCATGATAAGGACTGCGCAACTTGACTACCTCAAAGGTGAGCCACTCAACTCGAAAATTATCCACTGATTCTCCGAAAGCAACCTCCAATGTGATCTTTCCCTCGGGGCGAGCTGAATGACCCGGCACAATTCCATGAAAGACTGTTGAACTTTTCTGTAGCTGGGATTCTTTGAGATTCATGCGTAAGAAGGTTTCCCAATACAAGATATTAATGCTGCTTCCACCGTCCATCAGGACTTTTTTCAACTCGTAACCATTGACCTGCGGCGCAACTACCAACGCCAAGATTCCTGGGCGTTCTATTCCTTCCGGGTGATCTCTTCTGCTCCAAGTTACCTCTTGTTCCGCCCATCTCAGGTATCCCGGAACGGCCGAGGAAACCGAATTTACCGTTCGCTTTATTGTTTCTTTATCCCTGCTAGCAGTTCCTGTAACATGCACATGATATTGTCCTTTTAAGTCAAACGTACGTACCATACGGATGAAGATGTTGATCTTGCCAATCGTCACAACAGATCCGGATTCGAGGTGATCCGATTCTGGCCCCCAGCCGGAATCGTCCACTATCTTTTCTCCTTCGTGGTCGTCGTAGATCTCGCCGACGACGAGGTTCTCCATGCTCTTCCGAGCTTCTCCCGTGATGTAAACACCTTTGGACGCAGGCCCCACGGTGGGCGCCAACTGTCGTGGGATAATCACGGCAGATGTTACCGGGGGTAACTGATCTTGGGGCAAGACGACACAGGCGTTTGGGAGAGGGTTTAGCTCAGAGGAAAACATGATGGAATTCGATCTGGAAGCCGGCGGTGAAGTCGCCGAGTCTCCAACCTCAATGTATTAACTCGATCTCTTGTGTACAATGGATACTTGATATTCGGCGATATGACTACTACTTGGATCTCTCTAAAGCTAGACATATGGGTCGGTTTATATAGCACCCGTACCCCTCCTTTGCTTGCCTTCCAAGGCACAACTCGAATCCTACCCGAACACCACTTACGAACCCTAGCTTTCCTTACCGCAACCCACAATCCGGGTTACGAGGCCTACAAACTGTTGGGCCTTCCAGAAGTTCCGCTATCCTTAGCCGGATTGCGCACCGTGTTCCTTGGGCCGAGTTACACCTTGGAGTTGGCCTACCGGGTTATTATCCCTCCATCAAAGCATCTCCCCAAAAATCAGTCCTTTTACCATTTCTAATGACCATGACCCTCCCAGCCAGATACAACTGTGTAATATGCAGCAAGTCTGACCAGAAGGCAGAATCCATAGCCCTATGTTTGATTTGATAGATTTCTCCCTGTCCCAGGTATTTGTCTCTCATGAATTGTTGCCAAGGTCCCTCATCTGCTTCTAACTTCCACCACCACTTGCACATCAAGCTAATATTGAACTTTGTTAAATTTTTAAGCCCCAAGCCTCCTTTAGATCTTGGTCTGCAGATTAACTTCCAATTAACAAGATGGTACCTTTTTTTGCTAGAATTGCCCTGCTAGAGGAAAGCCCTCCTAGGTTTCTCCAATTCCTCCAAAGTAGTTTTATGCAGCAGGAACATAGACATGTGATAAACAGCAACAGAAGATAAACACACATCTGTCCTGATCACTCTGCCCCCAATAGACAGAGTTCCTCCCATCCAACCATCCAGCATTCCTCTCACTCTTTCCCCTAGAAACTTCATTTCCTGTACAGAGTTTCTTCTGGAATTCACCGGAACACCCAGGTACTTAACAGGCCAGCTACCTTTCTGACAACAGAACATATCTTCATACTCCTGTTGCTTCTCAACATCCTCAAGAATCAACATAATCTCACTCTTCTCAAAATTAATTTTTAATCCAGACATACCTTCAAACACATATAACAACAGTTTCAAGTTTCTAGCCCCCTCCAAATCATCTTGAAACAGTAGGATAGTGTCATCTGCATACTGGAGCACAACAACCCCTTTGTCAATTAGATGATCTGCTAAACCCACCACCATCCCAGAGTCCTGAGCCTTATGAATCATTTTTGTCAGATTTTCAGCAGCTGCATTAAACAAGAAAGGGGACAGGGGATCCCCTTGTCTCACCCCTTATGGCTAGCAAAATAAGGACCAGTTTCATCATTAATTTTGACACTCAAAGTTCCTTGAGTAACTACATTCTTGAGCCACTGCAACCACTTCTCACTAAAACCTTTCTGCCTGCAAGTATTGAATAAGAACTCCCAATTGACTTTGTCATAAGCCTTTTCAAAATCAATCTTCAAAACAACCCCCTGTTTTTTCCTGGCTTTTGATTCCTTCAGGATTTCCTGCAACAGTTCAACTCCATCCATAATATTTCTCTTTTTAATAAAAGCAGTCTAGCACTTGTTAATAATCTTGTCCATATATGGTTCCAGCCTAATAGTCAAGGTTTTTGTGAAAATTTTAAACAACACTTGCAGAAGACAGATGGGCCCGTACTTCTTAATTCTATCAGCATCATCACCTTTTGGTAAGAGAGTAATAATCACATAGTTGATTCTGGCCAGATCTAGTCTATGCTGAAAGAAATCATTGAACAGCTGGACAAGGTCATTCTTTATGATGGGCCAGCAGCACTGATAGAATTCAACAGGAATCCCATCAGGCCCTGCTGCCTTATTTTTTTTCCATGGAATCAATCACATCCCTTATTTCCTTTTCACTGAAGGGCCTGTCCAAATCCACTCTGTCTAATTCACTTAATTTTTCCTGAACCTCCCACACTTCATCTATCAGGACAATCCCCCCCCCCCCACACAGAAGGACCAAATAGCTCTTTGTAAAAAGAGGTAGCATGCTCAGTGTCCCCTGTATCACATCCTGGCCTTTTTTAAGAGAAAAAAATCATTTTCCTTCTTCTCCTGCCATTTGCAAATCTATGAAAAAAGCATGTGTTCTTATCCCCTTTAAGAAGCCAGTTCTCACTAGACCTTTGCTGCCAGTAAGCTTCTTCCTCCTCATGGATCTTGAGAATTGCTCTCTGAATTTGACCTTTCCTAATCAACCTGTCACAGGACAGTGGGGCACATTCCTCAGCATCTTCCAACTCCTGCAATTCATTGAGCAATTGCTTCTTGAGCCTTTTTGATTCCCCTCTGTAATGTCCCAGCGTTTAGGAACTCACGGGGGGTAGAATATAATTTGTGCATCTGCATGCATGTGTTTGAAAAACCTGAGTAAATTTTTCGCAAAGTTAAACCCCCGGAGTGACTGAGGTTCTACCCAGTAAATGATGCTTTGGTAGCAGTTGTTACTATTAGTAGATGGAACTTTGACTTGACCTCTGGATAATAATTGAATTTGAAACATTAATGTTTGAATTATTTAAATGATTTGAATAATTTGAATTGAGGTCAATTTGAAATTGAGTTTGAATTTTAATTAAATTTAAATCAAATTGAAAGGATGAGTTTATATCCTAAGTTCAAATCATTTGATTACAATGATTATATCAAAACATGAGTTATTTCCACATATTGAAAAGTATAATAAAAAGAAAATACATAGGCTTTATTGATAAGAATACAAATATTACAAAGTTTTTACAAGGGAACAAAAAGAAATAAAAAAATTACAATAGCTTTACAAGAATTTAAACCTAGAGCTAAACCTAGCTACTCCAGTGTATCTAATTCTTCAAACCTGCAAAAACAAAACATGAAACCAAAACACAAAGAGTTAGTGGGGGGGGGGTTAGTACCCTCAGGATTCAGTGAGGTGCACTGATTGTTCATCATAGGGTTTTAAATCCATAGAGTAGTATCTGTTCTGATTAATTTGCCTCAGACCAGCATCATAGGCATGCTCCTGGAAATACAACTGGCAACATCAAATTTAAATCACCAGGCAAGGGATAAGGTCAGTGAGTAACCAGTGCGGCAAGGGGATGAGACCAACCAGGTACTGGAAGATATCCACACACTAGGTGGCAGCACCTAACTTACTGCCGAAGCAGCACACAGCTTAGTCATTCATAAGCACACAGCACACTCAGACCACCACTTTGGTGCTGTCGAAACCAAACCTGGAGTATAAAACCTCCATCAACCGTAGGGGATGAGGTCACACCTCATAGTTCCTGCTCAAGCACAAAACACCAGGAAAGGATAACATCCATTCAAGCAAGCCAATAGTTACTGGAGCAATTGTTTGCAATCTTGCAAGCAAACAAACAAGGCCAAGGTACCAGGGAGCACAAGGAGGAAATCAAGCAATCCACAAGCACCAAAATCCACCAACCACTTGATCTATAACCAAGGTGAATCCCTGAGTACCATCTAAGCCAAATCTTTGGCTAAGTTGCACATAGGATAGGTTGGGGTGCTAGAACCCTCAGATTGGCATAGTATTGCTATGCTAAGCTCATCACTGGGCATTATTATCAAGCAAAGTATCTGTTCCTAGTTTAATAAGGGCCTCAGGCTATGCATCATTGGCTTGGGGCAAAAGAATCAAGTGATAGTATCTGTTCTTAATTCATGAGGATTAAAGAAGCAAAAGAATCAAATGAAAGTATCTGTTCTTAACTCATGAGGATCAAAGAAGTAAAAGAAATCATAAATATTATCTGTTCTTGTCAGTTGAGGCCAATGGCTAAGACAGAGAGGTGTATAGCACTGGATGTGGGACGGAATAAGAAATAGAAGCACTAGTTGTGCCACACACACACTCACACATGGTTGCTGGGCACCAGATCCAAGGATCTGATACCTCAGAACCAAGGAAAGCATGGAAGAAAATCAATAAACAGATACCAACATAGAGGGCATATCCTCTGAAGAAAATTCAGAGTAACACCTCTCATATATTTAGCACATCCACAGCACCCTAAAAATCTTATGCTTAGCATTTAGAAATGTTAACTAACAACCAGTATCAGGAATCCATCAATTGGAGCCAAACTTAATGGTACCAGTAAACAGAAGTGGAATTGGACACAATTCCAAAGTAATTTACCACTACCAGCAACAGACTCATCACCACAGTCATCTCACAGCACAAGCCCGCAGAGGAATAATTTAGGGTATGATAAAATTTCCATCCAACACAGAGCCTAGCAAGTAATTCATGCAGCACATAGCCAGTAAGCATTTGGATACCATCCAATGCTATTAATCAAACACTAGGGCACAGGAAGCATCACAGGCAGTCACAACACGAATCAGCTCGATGGCTGACTCCAGAGCAAGAAGGAAGAAGGCATACGTGAGAGGGAGAGGAAGATTAGAGGGCAGTGAGAGAGGGAACCACTTACAGATGGTCACCCTCGTGGTGACCATATCCGGTTGGAGAGCGAAGCACAGCGGCGGAGCCGCGGTTGCCCGTAGACCGTCCCGGCGGCGGCGTCCCCGGAGACGTAGCCACAGAAGCACAGCAGCAGCGCATCAACTCCAGCAACCACGACATGGAGCCACGGCCACCGGAGCGGTGGAGAAGCACCCAGAGACCTAACCCTAGGGTTAGGGTTCGAAGATCCCCACGGGAGCTTCACGGGGAGAGGAACAGATCGAGGAAGAAGACGTGGGAGCGAGCAGGGAGGAGTTAGGGAGGCGCTAGGTCACGGCGGCGGTGGCATACGGGGAAGGCCGGAGGAAATCGCCGGAGGCGATGGATCGCGTCGTCTCTGCGTCACCTTCCGCGTCGCCTCACGCGGAGAAGGAGGGGATAAGGCACGGGGCGGGTGCGAGTGGGGGCTGGTCTGGTCCAGCCCGACCAGACCAAGGGTTAGGTCCAACCCTAACCCGGGGACCACCTGTCAGCCCTAGGGGCAGACAGGTAAATTGTGCTAACTTTTGATAAAAGAGTTAGAAAATAAAAAAAAAAAAAAAAAAAAAATATAAACATATATAAATTCCAAATTTAGAATACCAATTAAATCAGTACAAGTTTTATTTAAACACCAAAATAATTCTAGCCTTAATACTTGATTATTGGAGAACAATTAATGTATTCTAACAATTATTAGAATAACTAATTCAACTAATGGCTATATCCATTTAAATTTCATTAGCTAGTAATTTTAGTAAAAAATATGTCATTACCCTGTTTCTGAGAAAAACAATAAGTAACCAACCAGTTAAAAAAATTAAAATAATAAGAGTATATGAGTTATAACAGGAAGCATTAATTATAAAGAGTTGGGTAATTAAGCAAAACAATTTGTGTAAAAGAATTAAAATATTAACTAGTCTTTCAAAAATTGCATACATCTCATTATTATGCATAATAGCATCACTTGCTTCTTTAAACATTGTCTTTACCGGACAATGATGGAATTTTGTAGAACAAGAAAACCAGGATCCACCTCAAGCTTTAGACTTCATTACTTATCCGTATCCAGGCAAGTTCATCACTTGCTCATGTCCATTGAACTATGTCATAACAACTATTTTCAAAACCCTATCGTATTACCACCTACTCCAAAAAGATTGCATGATCCTATTTTTATAATAATATGACTAATTGAATGACTACCCGAGTGGTAGTGTTCTGTTTGGTGGGCGGATGGAACCATGGTAAGATGAATAGGTCAAAGGAAGGTTCCATCTGCATGGGAAAGTATTACCTAGGAATTAACAACAAATGCCGTCAGGATTCTTGCGCCGTAAATTCGCGTTGACCATGGATCTTCTATGGGGGGAGTAAGTCAACCGTGATACTTTTCTCGTTCGCATGTCAACGGACTGGCCAGAGACGTACGCTGTAGGTCTTGCGAGACTACATGCACATGGGTGGGAGCCCTTACGTCCCACGGGCTCTGGGGTCTATGAGTGTCTGCCAGGGGCGCGTAGATCTCCATCGTGAGGGGTGGAATCAGGCGTTCAACCTGCTGGCAGAAATGGGTGGGCATGCGTTGTGCGGAGAAGCACGGTTTGGCTTGGACCAACAACCGGGCCCCACACCTGAGTGGGAGTGGACAGGATCGCGCGCCTGGTTGAGCAACATGGTCTTGGCACTACTGGAAAACCTAGCAGTAACGACAACTGCCCAAAAACTTTTGGTCGTTGAAAACCCGGACAAATCTCTGCGGGTGGAAATTACCTAGGCTATTAGTATTAACAACCACCAAGTCTGGTCGTCGCTAGCACATGCACATGAGCCGTCGTTATTTCAATCTAATGATTTTTCTTTATTATAAGATCGATCAGATCTGTTAGTAGCATACACGCCTGTAACAAACTCAATCTGCATGCGCCTGCTTTTTCTCCTGCCTCCCGTGTTAAGTCCTCGAAGCCGCCCCCGATCTCCCGTGATTTCTCCATATTAGGTTGAACATCGTTGAGCGGAGTCTACCGAGGGTGTGAGGCGCCGTCTTCTCGTAGGCCTCGCACCCGCACCTCGCCGATCTCCACCATCAATCCACCCAGCGCGTCGGTACTCCACCTTGCCGCCCGCCACCAGAAACCGGCCTGGGGCACCCATGCTCCACCTGCCGCTCGCGCGTCCAACCAAAACATGCGGCCTAACTCATCTGGCTATCTGCAGCTCTCCAACCTTCTTCATTCTTGCAGCGATGGAGAACAACTAATGGTAATGTGCGACTGGGGGCAACTGTGCCCTTTTGCGATGGTATCCGACGGCATCACGGGTGTGTTCTTGTTAATTCAGGTTTCCATTCTTGAAGAACCCGATCGGATACGGCCGGCCGGCTGCAGCGTCCAGTGCAAGACTTTGGACTTGGCTCCTCGGCATGCATCCATCCACACGTACAATTTTTACACACGGTTTTCCATATTTTGCCTTCCCCTATATTCATGTATTGATTTCTTTCAGATTTGATGGCAATCAAAATCTTACTTTACTTGAAAAGCTCGTACATGCATTAGATTTACCTACTATCGATGCCCTGTTTTGCTTCTGTGTGTAATATATATTCACGCATGGCCCATATATAGCCTGCCTAAAGAATTTCCCTTTTTCTTTACAGGTTGGACCTTGATATGAAGTTGTGATTTAACCAGTAAGCACGCAATATAAGTTTTATTTGTCACATATATCACTCAGTTAACAATATACTTTGTGTTTATATGTCTGAATACACTTTGGAATATTCAGGTTCAGAGATCCGCGCAGTTGGGCTCTTTATTTACTATACCAGGCCATGATGTTCAGGTTAGAAATGTTTATTACAGATATACAGGTACGTATCACTTCTTCTTAACGACAATTAATTCTTCAATCTTATTTTGTTTTAGCATGAATTTCGTGCAAGCTTGTTGATACTTGCTATTCTATTTGTGTACATTAACTCATTCAAATGGACCGACTTTCATAAATAATTCATGTTTTCTGTAGGACTGATAGTACGACAAGGCAGTGTACTGGTTGATGAAGGATAATATACATCCAAGCATTCGACTACAATTTATATAATTCTCTCTAGTTCTTATTTTAGCTTTCGGTTAGAGATGAGCAGCAGCTTCAATGGACGTCCGGAGAGTTCTTTTGTTCATATTTGTTGAATTCTATTTTAATTTCAAGAATTGTATGCAAGGATGTGTCCAGTCTATTGGATATGATTAATAAAAAGATTCTATCATGGGTTGACTGTGCAAATTCTTTTGCTCTCGTGTGGTAATTAATATTCAAAGGCACTCGTAAACAATCGTACAAGTACCTGAATGGGAAATTATCCTGCTATGAAACCGTGGAGATGGTGGTCGCTAAAAGTACAAAGTAGTTGTTAATGCTACTTCATAGGCTGTGAGAACACTTTTAGCGATGATAAAAGTGGTCGTTAATATAGAATTGTGGTCGTTATTTTCTCATTATTAACGACCACGCAACGCTTCGTCGTTCAAAAATAACGACGAAAACAAGTATGTGGTCGTTATTTCTTTTAACGACGGAGCCTATAACGACAACTAACGACCACCTGATTGTGGTCGTTATTAACTTTTAACGACCAAATTTTGACTATTAACGACCATATATGTTGTCGTTAAAACCCTTTTTTCCAGTAGTGTGGTCGTCCATGGGTAAAGTAACGCACCTCTGCAGAGTGTAAAAGGATGTGGCATGTTACCCCTTGTTCCGGGAAGGAGCTGCGAACGCCGCAGGAAAGGCAACTCCATGAAAGTTCTAATCCTGTGAAGAATGGCGGGCATAGTTTTCATTATTAAAAGCAATCTCTTGAAGAAAGATTTGACAAAACTTGCATCTGTCTAGACTCCTTAGAGTCGAGGACCGTAGTTAGTGCATACATTACTTCTGTACTTACAGGAACTTGCTGAGTAACGCTCGTTACTCATTCAATCCCGTTTGACCCCTGCTTAGGTTATGAGAACCTAGAAGAAGCATCGTTCAACATACTTGGAGGCCAGGAGGATATCTTCTACGAAGAACCGGACCTCTCCGGTGGAGTAGAAGGAGTTGACTATCTCATCCAGTACGGAGCAGACCCCAACGGGGAGGAGTCCGACTAGGTTTAACCTAGTCTAGATAACTACTTATTCACGGTTGAATCGAGCAGTCATAGACTCTTTTATTGGCTGTTGAGTTCCCGTGCGATCAACTGTTTACTTTTCAGTGAGCGTTCGAACTTCAATAATGGATGACCTCCATGTGAGCTCATTCTGTTGTCAGTACTCTATGTTTGTAATATATTTGGTGTATGTTAATCAGACCCGCAATGTTTCTGCTGTACCACCCTGAGGGATGTAATATTTGCGGAACGGTGTTCTGTGAGTGTTATATCAACGACTGGCGTACTACAACATGCAGTGGTATGCCGGGTCACCACAGCTGGTATCAGAGCAATTGCTTTGACCTTAGGTTGGAAACCTAGTAAAGGGATATACCCTGTCGGGTTTTAGAACGTACCAATAAAGAATTCACTGGAAGTATGATGGGTATTCACTTGAGAATACTCTGGTCATATTTCCAGTATATTGAATCTTTATGAGGATCTAATTATAATATTTATGTTATTTGTGATCAGTGATCATGAACGGCGGAAGTTCCGGAAGAACGGAGTGGGTAAAGCATGAGAGGCTGGATCAATACAATGGGGAGTTGACCGAGCAACTTCGAGCCTTGCTTCGAGCGTTCGGATGCGACACCAACATTAAAGTCAACACTTATACGTTTAAAGATGGGGAAGTAGTCTTGAAGTATAGGGTATTAATTTTAATACCTAGAGAGTTAACCCCACATGTGACCACACCTAGTGGTGAAGGTAGGAATCAGATGGCAGCCTACCAGCAGGCCTTAGTGGAAGCCTTAGCCACCATCCGAGAGTTTAAGGCTAACCAGTTATCAGGCACTAGTCGCACAGCTATCCCACACGACCACTTAAGCACAGAGTTGGCGCTTGATCATTCCGTGTTAATTAAAACCAAGCCTAAGCTAGCCACAAGTCTTTTAGATCGTTATAGGAAATTGGTGGGATCCTTCTATAAAACACATCAGGTCATCGTTGATGACAAGGATGGGATGTTGAAGGATTTAACCAAGCCGTCTAGTCATGAGCAAAAGGGGAAACAGAAGGCTCAGGAGAGCAGTGAACCTTATTATACCCCAGGACCTGAGGCAGCTAGGAAATCCCATTATGACAGACCGTCCAGGTATTCTACCACACCAGAACATATACACTACCCTGTTATACCACCTAGTGAGCCAGAGCCATATGATCCGTTCGATATATCGGATACACCCAGAAATGTTAAACCAAACACTTTTGGTGGGGTTCCAGACTCAGATTCTTTTATTGAGAATTCTGAGGGTTGGAGGTATGACTGGTATCCTGGTACCAGCCAGCATCCGATTCCTTGTGACAACATGTCCGAGGAGGAGCAGCAGGATAGTGTGGAGATTGTGGAAGCGGAGGAGGCGGAGATAGTCGCAATAAATATCTCATCTGACGAGGAAGAGCACGGTGAAACCCAGCCGATGCTGGAAGAATCCCTTGATCATAGCTACTGCGCAAGTAACGTTTATTTCGCAGAAGGGGAGGTTTCGCAGTACACAAGTACCAACGAGTTTGTGTCCTATCTTGAGAATTATCTGGATAACGACTGGCTCTCTTTGAGCGGTAATCAGTCTATGGATACATCTGACACGGACTACGTGCCAACCGGGAGGCCATTTTATCCGGAGGCGGTGCGAAGGACTCCACGTTACACCGGGTGGACTCCTGGTATGTACTCCGAGTAGTACAATGGCGTTCAAGGAGAGGATGTAAGGGCCCGAATTACATAGTAGTTTGGAGTTTCGGGCCGTGTACTTAAATAAGGGTCGAAATGTTTACGTGACCCAGTGGTGTTTCTTACGGTTGTACTCTAAGTATTCACTGCGGTGAAGGTTTGTATCAACTTATAAGTACATGTATAATATGTGTAGTATGTTGTTTGTATCTGGATTTGGATTTTGCTTCTCTTGTGTGATTAGTGTTGCATGTGAAGTGAGGCTCAGAAAGCATAAGCATGATGTAATTATGAGTTTTTTCGCTTCATATTGCAGGACTAAAGGGTTATGGAGAGTGGCGAGCCCAGTGTGGCTGACGCTCAGCGTCAGGAGAGAGAGAACAAGGCTAAAGCTGATGAAGATGCCGCAAGAGCCGAGTTACCACCACCCCCACCACTCAGGCCACTGGCGGAGCAAAGCTTCATGGAGTACATGCGATTTGTACAGGAGAACCAAAACAAGTTCATGCAGGAAATGCTTAACCAGGTGGGACCTGGGCGAGCAGCGGAACCTAGAAACCTCACACTGTCAGATTTCCTTAAGACCAAACCAGCACCGTTTGCTACGGCCAAGGACCCCATGGAAGCTGAAGACTGGTTGGTTGACACAGAAAGGAATCTGAAGGCTATTAAGGCCAGTGATGAAGAGAAGGTGCGTTTCGCTACACATCTTCTAAATGGTCCCGCAGCAGCATGGTGGGATAATCAGATCATTATGAAGCCACCAGGAAGGGAATTTACATGGAATGAGTTCAAGGAGAAATTCAGGGAATATCATGTCCCTGATAGTGTCATGGAAATCATGAGGAGGCAATTTGAGGATCTTCAGCAGGGGACGCACCAGATGATATGGTACGTCAATGAATTCAGCAGACTGTCTCGTTATGCTGCTGATGAAGTGGATACAGATAAAAAGAGAATCAAGAGATTCTTGAGAGGGATGGATCCTTATGCAGCCATGCAATTAAGGACTTCCAAACCAGCTAACTTCCAAGAGCTGATGAACTCTACAGTCACCTGGGAGAATGACTACAAGTTGGTTCAGTTAAACCGACAGAAGAAGGCCAAGTTTGAGCCCAAAAAGTTTCAACCCAGTAAACCTACTACAAACTTGAGCTTCAAACCCAGAATAAGGACGGGAGGAGCCCCGCTCAATCGTGGACCATTCAACCCCAGAAATCAGATAATTTGTCATGGGTGTGGACTTCCGGGTCATATCAAGAATGAGTGCAAGAAGCCCAGGGTTGTTTGCTTTGGTTGTGGAAAAGAAGGACACTATAAGACAGAATGTCCTAACAAGACAAACGGAGGGGGGTTCAACAAGGGTGGAGCAAAGCCTGGAGGAGCCAGCGGATTTTCTGCTGGAAGTGGTAGCAGCGGGAGGAACAATAATGGCAAAAGAGCTAGAACCTTCGGGAAACTGAACTGCACATCTCTGGAGGAGGCTGACAACTCAGATACCGCCGTACTAGGTACGCTCAGTCTTCTTACCCAATATGGCAAAGTTTTATTTGATACCGGTGCCACCACATCATTCATCTCTAGTTATTTTGTGGATAAGTATGGGGTAAGGTGTTCACGTTTAGAATGTCCTCTTACCGTTATGACGGCGGGAGGTACGCTCTTAGTTACGCGTGCTAGGCCAGATCAAGTCATCATGATCTGTGGTTGCACATACTACGCGGACCTATTTGTTATTCCTTTGAAGAACATTGATGCTGTTCTTGGAATGGACTGGATGACGGAGAACGGAGCTTTGATTGATTGTGAGGAGAAGACAGTTTCTCTTAGAAGACCTGGAGGAGGAAGAGTTACTTATCAAGCAGATAAACATACTCATGTAGAGGCATAACTCCAACTCAACTCACTCAATGAAGCTAAATTAGAAGATATACCAGTAGTCAATGAATTTCCAGATGTTTTTCCAGCAGAATTGCCGGGAATGCCACCAGATAGGGAGATAGAGTTTACCATTGACTTGATACCAGGTACATCACCCATTGCTCAGGCACCATACAAGATGGGTCCTAAAGAGTTAAAAGAACTTAAGGAACAGTTAGATGAGCTGGAAAGTAAGGGATTCATCAGAGAAAGTGTTTCACCATGGGGATCACCCGTGATATTTGTGGACAAGAGAGATGGAGGCAGAAGAATGTGTGGTGATTTTAGAAACCTGAATAATTTCACTATCAAGAACAAGTATCCATTACCAAGAATACAAGATCTATTTGATCAAGTTTACGGAGCTGGAGTGTTCTCCAAGATTGATCTCAGATCAGGGTACCATCAGATCAAGATTAAACCTGAAGATGTACCCAAAACAGCCTTTGTTTCAAGGTACGGACATCATGAATATTTGGTTGTTCCTTTTGGGCTGACCAATGCACCTGCTATTTTTCATGAATTTGATGAACAAGATCTTCATGCCATACTTGGATAAATTCGTGATTGTGTTCATCGATGATATCTTGATATATTCAAAGAACAAAGAAGATCATGCCAAGCATTTAAGAATAGCGTTACAAGTTCTGAGGGAACATCAACTCTATGCAAAATTCAGCAAGTGTGAGTTCTGGTTAGACCAAGTGGAATTTCTTGGACATGTTATCAGCAAAGAGGGTATTGCAGTAAATCCTGACAAAGTACAGTCAGTCTTAGACTGGAAGGCACCAACCACTGTGAAGGAAGTTCGAGGATTCCTTGGAATGGCCGGGTATTACAGAAGATTCATTGAAGGATTCTCTAAAATAGCTGGGCCAATGACCAATTTGTTAAGGAAGAATACTCCTTTCATATGGTCAGATAAGTGTGAAGCCAGTTTTCAAGAGTTAAAGAAACGACTAACAACAGCTCCAATCTTAGCAGTACCAGAACCGGGCAAGGATTACACTGTTTATTGTGATGCATCCAAGAATGGATTGGGATGTGTGCTCATGCAAGATCGTAAGGTAATAGCTTATGGTTCAAGACAGCTCAAACCACATGAAGTTAATTACCCAACGCATGATTTAGAATTGGCAGCGGTAGTATTTGCTTTGAAAAGATGGAGGTCATTTCTCTATGGATCGAAGTGTGAGCTTTACACAGACCATAAGAGTCTCAAATATTTCTTCACTCAGAAAGAGTTAAATATGAGGCAGAGGAGATGGTTAGAATTAATCAAAGACTACGATCTTACCATCAATTATACCCCAGGGAAAGCCAATGTGGTAGCCGATGCTTTAAGTCGGAAGAGTACTGACAGTCCACCAATTCAATATGAGTTACCAAAAGAGTTGCAAAGAGAAATTGAACAAGCAGAGATTGAGGTACTAGAGGTACAATCTTTGGGAGGCTTGTTTACCATGCAGGTCATGGAAGAAAGAACAAGTGATCTTAGAAATGAGATAATTCGATGGCAAGACGAAGATCCATTCATAAAAGAAGAACTCTAGAGAATTGGGGAAGGAAGACCTTCCGAATTTCACTTAGGAGAACATGGTTCATTATGGTTCAACAAGAGGCTTTGTGTACCTGACATCCCGGAGATTAAGAAATTGATACTTCGGGAGGCACATGAGACGCCGTACTCTATTCATCCTGGAAGTACCAAGATGTATATGGATCTCAGAGATATATTTTGGTGGAACAACATGAAAAGAGAGATTGCCAAGTATGTTTCTGAATGTCACACATGTCAAAGAGTAAAGGCTGAACATCAAAGTCCGGCAGGACCATTACAACCTTTGGAGATTCCTGAATGGAAGTGGGAGGAAATTGGTATGGATTTCATTACAGGATTACCAATGACTAAAACCCAAAAGGACATGATCTGGGTCATTGTAGACAGGTTGACCAAAAGTGCTCATTTCTTAGCAAACAATCAAAAGGATCATGCCGAGAAACTGGTAAATATATATGTCAAGGAAATAGTCAGCAAACATGGAGTACCAAAAAGAATAGTTTCAGATCGAGGATCTGTGTTTACTTCGGTATTCTGGAGAAAACTCCAAGAAGCTTTAGGATCCCAACTAGATTACAGTACTGCTTATCATCCTCAAACCGGAGGGCAAACTGAAAGAACTAATCAGATTCTTGAAGACATGCTTCGGGCATGTGTCCTTGATTTTGGAGGATCATGGGATGAACATTTACCGTTAGCAGAATTCTCATACAACAATAGTTATCAAAGCAGTCTTAAGGCAGCACCCTTTGAAGTACTGTATGGCCGAAAGTGTAGATCACCGATTTGTTGGTTCGAGACCGGAGAAAAGTCTGAATTTGAACCAGATTACATCAAAGATCAGCAACGAGTTGTTGATATCATCAGAGACCGTTTGAAAATAGCTCAAAGTCGCCAAAAGAGTTATGCAGATCAGAAGAGAAGAACATGGGAACCAGAGGTCGGAGATTTGGTATATCTCCGAGTTAGTCCAATGAAAGGGCTTATGAGGTTCGGTGTTAAGGGAAAATTAAGTCCACGGTATATAGGACCTTACAAGATCTTAGCTCAGAACAGGAATGTAGCTTATACCCTACAGCTACCTGATCGGTTGAAACAAGTTCACAATGTTTTCCACGTATCCCAACTCCGAAAGTGTTTGAAGGAGCCGGAAGATTCGGTTAATCAAGAGGAGTTAGAATTGGAATCCGACCTCACATATGTCGAGGAACCAGAAAAGATTCTAGCCGAAGATTGGAAGAGACTCCGAAACAGAGCAATCAAGTACTGTAAGGTACAGTGGAAACATCATCCTGAACGAGAAGCTACCTGGGAGAAAGAAGAGGAACTACGAAAGAACTACCCCGAGCTATTCAGGTATTGTGGTTACAACTTCGGGACGAAGTTCTCGTTAAGGAGGGAAGACCGTAATGTCCCAGCGTTTAGGAACTCACGGGGGGTAGAATATAATTTGTGCATCTGCATGCATGTGTTTGAAAAACCTGAGTAAATTTTTCGCAAAGTTAAAACCCCGGAGTGACTGAGGTTCTACCCAGTAAATGATGCTTTGGTAGCAGTTGTTACTATTAGTAGATGGAACTTTGACTTGACCTCTGGATAATAATTGAATTTGAAACATTAGTGTTTGAATTATTTAAATGATTTGAATAATTTGAATTGAGGTCAATTTGAAATTGAGTTTGAATTTTAATTAAATTTAAATCAAATTGAAAGGATGAGTTTATATCCTAAGTTCAAATCATTTGATTACAATGATTATATCAAAACAGGAGTTATTTCCACATATTGAAAAGTATAATAAAAAGAAAACACATAGGCTTTATTGATAAGAATACAAATATTACAAAGTTTTTACAAGGGAACAAAAAGAAATAAAAAAATTACAATAGCTTTACAAGAATTTAAACCTAGAGCTAAACCTAGCTACTCCAGTGTATCTAATTCTTCAAACCTGCAAAAACAAAACATGAAACCAAAACACAAAGAGTTAGTGGGGGGGGGTTAGTACCCTCAGGATTCAGTGAGGTGCACTGATTGTTCATCATAGGGTTTTAAATCCATAGAGTAGTATCTGTTCTGATTAATTTGCCTCAGACCAGCATCATAGGCATGCTCCTGGAAATACAACTGGCAACATCAAATTTAAATCACCAGGCAAGGGATAAGGTCAGTGAGTAACCAGTGCGGCAAGGGGATGAGACCAACCAGGTACTGGAAGATATCCACACACTAGGTGGCAGCACCTAACTTACTGCCGAAGCAGCACACAGCTTAGTCATTCATAAGCACACAGCACACTCAGACCACCACTTTGGTGCTGTCGAAACCAAACCTGGAGTATAAAACCTCCATCAACCGTAGGGGATGAGGTCACACCTCATAGTTCCTGCTCAAGCACAAAACACCAGGAAAGGATAACATCCATTCAAGCAAGCCAATAGTTACTGGAGCAATTGTTTGCAATCTTGCAAGCAAACAAACAAGGCCAAGGTACCAGGGAGCACAAGGAGGAAATCAAGCAATCCACAAGCACCAAAATCCACCAACCACTTGATCTATAACCAAGGTGAATCCCTGAGTACCATCTAAGCCAAATCTTTGGCTAAGTTGCACATAGGATAGGTTGGGGTGCTAGAACCCTCAGATTGGCATAGTAGTGCTATGCTAAGCTCATCACTGGGCATTATTATCAAGCAAAGTATATGTTCCTAGTTTAATAAGGGCCTCAGGCTATGCATCATTGGCTTGGGGCAAAAGAATCAAGTGATAGTATCTGTTCTTAATTCATGAGGATTAAAGAAGCAAAAGAATCAAATGAAAGTATCTGTTCTTAACTCATGAGGATCAAAGAAGTAAAAGAAATCATAAATATTATCTGTTCTTGTCAGTTGAGGCCAATGGCTAAGACAGAGAGGTGTATAGCACTGGATGTGGGACGGAATAAGAAATAGAAGCACTAGTTGTGCCACACACACACTCACACATGGTTGCTGGGCACCAGATCCAAGGATCTGATACCTCAGAACCAAGGAAAGCATGGAAAAAAAATCAATAAACAGATACCAACATAGTGGGCATATCCTCTGAAGAAAATTCAGAGTAACACCTCTCATATATTTAGCACATCCACAACACCCTAAAAATCTTATGCTTAGCATTTAGAAATGTTAACTAACAACCAGTATCAGGAATCCATCAATTGGAGCCAAACTTAATGGTACCAGTAAACAGAAGTGGAATTGGACACAATTCCAAAGTAATTTACCACTACCAGCAACAGACTCATCACCACAGTCATCTCACAGCACAAGCCCGCAGAGGAATAATTTAGGGTATGATAAAATTTCCATCCAACACAGAGCCTAGCAAGTAATTCATGCAGCACATAGCCAGTAAGCATTTGGATACCATCCAATGCTATTAATCAAACACTAGGGCACAGGAAGCATCACAGGCAGTCACAACACGAATCAGCTCGATGGCTGACTCCAGAGCAAGAAGGAAGAAGGCATCCGTGAGAGGGAGAGGAAGATTAGAGGGCAGTGAGAGAGGGAACCACTTACAGATGGTCACCCTCGTGGTGACCATATCCGGTTGGAGAGCGAAGCACAGCGGCGGAGCCGCGGTTGCCCGTAGACCGTCCCGGCGGCGGCGTCCCCGGAGACGTAGCCACAGAAGCACAGCAGCAGCGCATCAACTCCAGCAACCACGACATGGAGCCACGGCCACCGGAGCGGTGGAGAAGCACCCAGAGACCTAACCCTAGGGTTAGGGTTCGAAGATCCCCACGGGAGCTTCATGGGGAGAGGAACAGATCGAGGAAGAAGACGTGGGAGCGAGCAGGGAGGAGTTAGGGAGGCGCTAGGTCACGGCGGCGGTGGCATACGGGGAAGGCCGGAGGAAATCGCCGGAGGCGATGGATCGCGTCGCCTCTGCGTCACCTTCCGCGTCGCCTCACGCGGAGAAGGAGGGGATAAGGCACGGGGCGGGTGCGAGTGGGGGCTGGTCTGGTCCAGCCCGACCAGACCAAGGGTTAGGTCCAACCCTAACCCGGGGACCACCTGTCAGCCCTAGGGGCAGACAGGTAAATTGTGCTAACTTTTGATAAAGGAGTTAGAAAAAAAAAATATAAACATATATAAATTCCAAATTTAGAATACCAATTAAATCAGTACAAGTTTTATTTAAACACCAAAATAATTCTAGCCTTAATACTTGATTATTGGAGAACAATTAATGTATTCTAACAATTATTAGAATAACTAATTCAACTAATGGCTATATCCATTTAAATTTCATTAGCTAGTAATTTTAGTAAAAAATATGTCATTACCCTGTTTCTGAGAAAAACAATAAGTAACCAACCAGTTAAAAAAATTAAAATAATAAGAGTATATGAGTTATAACAGGAAGCATTAATTATAAAGAGTTGGGTAATTAAGCAAAACAATTTGTGTAAAAGAATTAAAATATTAACTAGTCTTTCAAAAATTGCATACATCTCATTATTATGCATAATAGCATCACTTGCTTCTTTAAACATTGTCTTTACCGGACAATGATGGAATTTTGTAGAACAAGGAAACCAGGATCCACCTCAAGCTTCAGACTTCATTACTTATCCGTATCCAGGCAAGTTCATCACTTGCTCATGTCCATTGAACTATGTCATAACAACTATTTTCAAAACCCTATCGTATTACCACCTACTCCAAAAAGATTGCATGATCCTATTTTTATAATAATATGACTAATTGAATGACTACCCGAGTGGTAGTATTCTGTTTGGTGGGCGGATGGAACCATGGTAAGATGAATAGGTCAAAGGAAGGTTCCATCTGCATGGGAAAGTATTACCTAGGAATTAACAACAAATGCCGTCAGGATTCTTGCGCCGTAAATTCGCGTTGACCATGGATCTTCTATGGGGGGAGTAAGTCAACCGTGATACTTTTCTCGTTCGCATGTCAACGGACTGGCCAGAGACGTACGCTGTAGGTCTTGCGAGACTACATGCACATGGGTGGGAGCCCTTACGTCCCACGGGCTCTGGGGTCTATGAGTGTCTGCCAGGGGCGCGTAGATCTCCATCGTGAGGGGTGGAATTAGGCGTTCAACCTGCTGGCAGAAATGGGTGGGCATGCGTTGTGCGGAGAAGCACGGTTTGGCTTGGACCAACAACCGGGCCCCACACCTGAGTGGGAGTGGACAGGATCGCGCGCCTGGTTGAGCAACATGGTCTTGGTCGTCCATGGGTAAAGTAACGCACCTCTGCAGAGTGTAAAAGGATGTGGCATGTTACCCCTTGTTCCGGGAAGGAGCTGCGAACGCCGCAGGAAAGGCAACTCCATGAAAGTTCTAATCCTGTGAAGAATGGCGGGCATAGTTTTCATTATTAAAAGCAATCTCTTGAAGAAAGATTTGACAAAACTTGCATCTGTCTAGACTCCTTAGAGTCGAGGACCGTAGTTAGTGCATACATTACTTCTGTACTTACAGGAACTTGCTGAGTAACGCTCGTTACTCATTCAATCCCGTTTGACCCCTGCTTAGGTTATGAGAACCTAGAAGAAGCATCGTTCAACATACTTGGAGGCCAGGAGGATATCTTCTACGAAGAACCGGACCTCTCCGGTGGAGTAGAAGGAGTTGACTATCTCATCCAGTACGGAGCAGACCCCAACGGGGAGGAGTCCGACTAGGTTTAACCTAGTCTAGATAACTACTTATTCACGGTTGAATCGAGCAGTCATAGACTCTTTTATTGGCTGTTGAGTTCCCGTGCGATCAACTGTTTACTTTTCAGTGAGCGTTCGAACTTCAATAATGGATGACCTCCATGTGAGCTCATTCTGTTGTCAGTACTCTATGTTTGTAATATATTTGGTGTATGTTAATCAGACCCGCAATGTTTCTGCTGTACCACCCTGAGGGATGTAATATTTGCGGAACGGTGTTCTGTGAGTGTTATATCAACGACTGGCGTACTACAACATGCAGTGGTATGCCGGGTCACCACACCCTCTCAAGTTTGCTCCCCATCCTTTCAGACACTTCTTGACATTTTTCAACTTCTTCCGAAACCCCTCAAAGTTTGACTTGGCATTAACTGGTTTATTCCAGTTTTTTTCAACCAGAGCCAAAAACTCCACCTCTGTTATCCATCTCTTCTCAAACCTGAAACTCCCCCCTTCACTCCACCAGCTTCCATAGTGTCAATAATAATAGGATTATGATCACATAGGTCTCTAGTTTTTTTGTAAACTGTTGCCAACGGAAAAAGTTGCTCCCAACTTTTACTCATCAAGAACCTGTCTAGTTTTTCCAAGGTTGTATTAGCCTGGTTATTAGTCCAGGTGTAATGACCTCCAACCATATCAATCTCCTTGAGTTCATGAGTGTTAATCAGAGGGTTAAACACATCAGACCACCTCATATTCTTGATAGGTTTATTTTTATCCGCAGCTTTTCTAAGGAGATTAAAATCCCCCCCCCCCCCCAATAAGTAAAGGGACTGATTGGTCAGCACACACTCCACCAAGCTCTGCCAAGAAATTGTTTTGATCCTCCTCATGTGCAGAACCATAAACATTAACCCAACACCAATCCAACTGCAACTTGACATCAAAGACTACAGTCTTCACATTAAACTTACCAACAAAGATTTTCTTGATCACAAACTTATCTTTCTTGACCCCTCCCAAAATCCCACCTGCTTTTCCCACAGAGGGGAGCCAGTTCCAAGAATATTGATTCATAGGATCAATTTTTCTAAAGAAAGCTGGAGAGTAATCCTTCATCATTGTTTCTTGAAGCCCAATAAAATCTACAACATTATTTCTCAAGAAATCCTGCAAACAATCCCCCATACCCTTCTTGCCCACACTTCTACAATTCCAACTTGCTCCAATCATAAATACTTAGGGTTTTTTCTTCTAGTCCTGGGACCAGTCAAAACATCACACATAGGGTGATTGTTTTTAACTTTGCCTGAGGCACCACTTAATTGGACTTTGGTGCCCCTGCCAGCAGATGATCTAGCAATTTTTAGCCTTTTTTTAGCACTCCTGGATAAAACAGGGACAAAACCTTCCATGTCTTCTTTCTCCTCATCCCATCCCAACAACAAAACTGTATCCCCCTCCTTCTGAATTTCATTGGACATATCATCCTGCCTTTTATCAATACCATGTCTAGCAATCTATAAATCTTTAATACTATTGATTTGCTCAAGGTTGAAATTAGCAGGATCAACACCTAATTCAAGAACTCTATGCAAAATAACATCATCATGAAGACAAGCAAAAGAATTACTAGATGATAGATTAGTACCTTCAAGGTTTCTTGTCATAGCTTGAGTCCTAGCTCTATTAGTGACTCTCACCTGGTCAACCTCCATCTCCTGAAGTCTAGCACTTCACATGGTTGGTTGTGTTACCAAGTTCTTGTCACTCTCCTCTGTAACTTCATTCTCAGTCTCCACCTCTCCAGCATTGTCCATTTCTTGAGTCAAGATCACCTCAGGTTGTGATCCATCCAAGGGAATAACTTCTGCTCTGCCAGAAGGAGCACCAGGAGCAGGAAGGGCAAAAACAGCAGCCCCCCTAGGAATATATGGCACATCAGTGTCCATAGATGAATCCTGGCTGTCTTCTTCAGTGGAAAACCCATCATCATCTTCCCCAGCTTCTCCCTCCTGCTGCTCCTGCAACTCAGCATCCTGAATCCCCTGTTCTGCAATTGGTTCAAGAAGATGCCTATACTTACTCCTAGTTGTGATAACCTTGTCACTTCCAGAATTTGCCAGCTTCTGAATGAAGGCCTTAAAGGCCAAATCTTCTTCTCCTCCTTGATCTGGTAACTCAGCTAGGCCATCTCCACCTGCTACCCCGCCTTGCCCCACAGGTTCCATGACAACATCAGGTAGATCTTCTTCCATTACAGCTGGAGCAAAAGGTTGTGCAATTTGTTGCTGCACCACCTCAACAGGTAGGGTTCTCTGTGTATTTTGAACAAAACCTCTAGCTTCTCCTCTGCCACGATTATCACCATAGAAAATCTGATTGATCCTGGCTCCAAACAACATGCTACTAGATGAGGAAGGCTGCCCCTGTTCAAACACAGACGCTGCCACCTCCTTGCCCTTCTCATTCCTAGCAGGTTGATCATTCTGCGAGACATTTGCTTCCCCATCGCCCCTGGTAGTCTGGTTACAGCTTTGATTGGTCCCCACAACCCTAATGATTTCACTGCTACCACCATTTCCAGCCCCATCATTGTTAGCAGGTCTCTCCCCATTATGTGTATTTGTGTTCACTGCATCTCCCTTACCTGGTACTTCTTTCTCAGATAGATTATAAAAGGTTTTCGGATCTACATTAGGGTCAAACAATTCCCTAGTATACTGAATTTCATAGAATGCCCCCCTATCTCATCTTCTCTTGTGTTAGGGACCAAGTCCACATCCCTACAGCCCAATTTTACTCTTACATACGCAAAATTCCTAACAGTGTTCTTGTCAAGCGCCAAGGGCTTGCTAGCAAGGCCTGCAACATAAAAGATAACCGATCTCATTCTGTATTTCATGGATATACCCTTTATCCTGTACCAAGCCTCTTCCAGTGAAGCAATTGGAAACACATCACCAGTCCATTTCTTGATTCCTAACAAAACTTCCGGTTTAGTCTTCATGAAGAACCTGCCAAAGTGAGACAACTCTTCGAGGCACTTAGCATTTGGGAACCGCATCTTGAACTCATTTTAATAAATAGTTTTGGCATAAAAGTGCCAGTTAATCTGCATGGATTCAGCCAACAGTTGAAACTCATGCTCAAGATCCCTACCAGTGAATTCTCCATTAATCACTTTCAGAACTGCTTGGTGCAGCACTTCTTGAGGCCTTACATCACATTCTTAAGCAGGAATCGAATAAAAGCCTTGCTCAAAGTCAGAACAGCCAAAGAACGGAGCAACATACTCCCACGGATTTCTCATTTGACAAACAGCCAGCCCATGTGGCCCACCACAACAGCTACATCTCCCTCCTGCCACTTCCCCAATCTCATCAATCCCCATGTGTTGAGTATTCACAGCAAGGTTACCAGCAGGCGTAGGTGCAAAGGACCCAGTCTGTACCCTGTTCTGTATTCGATTATGAGTATCAATCATAGCAGCAGGATTTTGATTGGTTGCAACAACACCAGCAGCAGGAGTACTCGGATGCATCAGAGGAACATTCGACTGAACAGAAGGGCTAACTACAATAGTGTTAGCCACCAAATCCCGCCTATTAGCTGCAGCAAAAGAGGGAATGATCTCACCTGGAGGAACTGAAGACGCAGTTGCTGCAGTAGATTCCGATGCCACCGAATCAGACGCTGCCCCAATCATCTCATGTTTGTGATTCCATCGATCCCGTCCAGATGCGGTCAGATTCTCCCGGCGCCACTGCTCCACCAAGGCCCGCTCTCTAGCCAATCGCTCTGCTTCTCGGGTCCTGGCTAAGCGGCTAGGTTTGACGAAGACGACGCCGCAGCGGCGACTAGGGTTAGGTTTTGCTCTGTCTCTGTCGAGTGGAGAAATGAGGATTGGAATCTCCGCCTCGCTGTCTTCCGCGTTATATATCTCACCGGGTCTGGCCGGTGGGCCCTCCCTCACCTCCGTCGGAGTAACCGCCGATGCGTGTCTACTCCCGAGCCGGACCACGCCGCACGCACCCACGCTGCTGGACTTGCAACGTGCAACGTGACAAGTGCTCGGGCCAGCAACCGCGACAAAACGTGGGAATCGCCACGTCGCCCCGTGGGAAGGTCCGGTGGCACCGTGGAAAGGACATCCACCTCGATTCCATCGCTCCGAAGCAGCGAAACCCTGGACGACCTACCATCCCAGGTGACCTCGCCGTGGTAACGAATCGCTCTCTCACTAGAACGTGAGTGGTAGATAGCCCGCCAACGGCCCGCGCTCGCCGCCGGCGAGGAACGCCCCACCGTACTGAGTGGGCTTCGCCCTGACGTGCGTCGCAAGCCATCCCGTTCGACTCCCGTTTTGAGTCCATATGCATGGCCCGGATACCAATGTCAAGGTTTTCCGTTCGGTAAGAAACTGACCGACCGGCCTTCTCTCTGGTTGGCCCAATGGTGCCGACTTGCACGATGTAAGTACACGCACGCAGATCAGCACGAGATCGAGCCCCTGTCCAATAAACAAAGCCGAATCATGGTTGAGATGGCAACCACCTGAAAGCCGCAGCTCAGCTGTTTCCTTTCACTTTCTGATTTCTTCTTCCCATGTCGACGCGACGCGTCTAAGCAATGGTGTACGGCTCCTGTAACAAGGCTATAAATATACAGTTCAGCCGCTGGATGATGCAGCATCTCAAAGCCTTTTAATCGCATCAGGACAACAACACACGAGTGTTAGCTATACCTCTTTCTGCAATTCGATCATGAGCTACCAGCAGGGCAACGCGGCGGCGTACCCTCCGCAGGGACAGCAGCAGCAGGCCTACGTGGCGCCGCCGCCGCCGGCCGGCTACCCGCAGGCTGACCAGCAGTATCCCGCAGCTGCCGGCGGCGCCGACGACACCACCAGCCGCGGCGGCCACGGCCACCACCACCACCACAACGGCGGCGGCGGCTTCCTGAAAGGATGGTAAGCTTTTTTTTTCGTTCTGTATTCTCTCTCTGCTAGCTAGCTTCGTCGATCGCGCTTCTCCCGCCCCGTGGCTCTGCCCTCGTAGTACTACGTTCACGATGAAACTGATGATGGTGATGTTTTCGCAGTTGCGCGGCGCTCTGTTGTTGCTGCCTCCTCGACGCCTGCTTCTGATCACGTCGACGCTCTTCGCGTCGTGATCAATACGTCCATCATGGTTCACCTGGAGTCTGGAGCCTGGACATATGTCGCCTTCCAACTGATCAGTTGTTGTCTTGTTGATGGTCATTCTTTCTCTTTGTGTTGCCATGCCATTGGCTGGTTGTTTCGTTTCTTTGTCGAGTATTACTGCGTTTCCGAGCATAGTATTTGCTTTGTATGTATGTATATAGATGTATCATGTATGGGTACGATCTCTTGTACATGTATGTACATTATGCGTCCTCAAAACTATTGAAGTGGGCATGCTGAAAAGTTGATCCAGTTGCTAAATTCTTATTAGTGCACCGCCCTATCTGGCCAGGCGTTCTAAGCGCACCGCCACGCGTTCGTCCGATCAGAGCTCTGTGCGCGTCCCGGTGTACTGGTCGATTTCAGGTCGGGATCTCAATGTGAGCCTTCACATGCAAAGTCACGGAAATCATGTATGCTTGCATTAGTTTAGAGCTATGCGAAAGGTTTCCAAATTGACCGTCGTTCCGTCCGTCGGTATCATGGAGAATCACTAGTACATGTTTCAGAAACGTTACGTGTTAACAACGGAGCTAATTGATTGCAAGTTCGTTCAATGAGAGAGTCCAGTTAAGAGCAAAACCAAGAGTGGCGTCACAAGGAAGGCGGCTTCAACTGCTTGATGGATGACTCTCATCTCTTTGAGTTGTCGTGTCCAAGATCTTTGTTGTTGTGATTTCGGAGGGGTTTGTGGAGAGTTTGCATGTTGTAGTGGGTGAAAGAATTGGTTGAGTTGCCTTCACGCTAAGAGAGTTGCATGTCTAAGGTAGTCGGCTTGTGGGTCTACTGTAACGGTTTTTGCCCAGTTTTCCGCTAATTAACCGGGCAATTCTCTTCTTCTTAATTAATAGATCGGGACAAAGCTTTTGCATCCGTTTAAAAAAAATCTGATCCGGACGAACCTGGCATGATTTAGGAAATTTCTAGCGAGTCTTGTAGCTAATAGTAGGTGGACAACGTTAAATCAAAGCCTCTTATTTTTAGTTTTACTAGTAAAAGTGGAATGAACGAAACGCACGGGTATTCCGGCAAGTCTCTACCATGCCAACGGTGATCTTTGCTCGGATTAAAACCGAGGCGACCTTGTGGAGCGCCGCGGGCGCGAAACATTTGGGCTCCATCATGTCGGGAGAGTAGTCTATTTGTTTTGCGAGCGAATTTTTTTCCTCTCGCTTGTTTGGGTTTGTAAAACCTCTAAACAACTCCTTCTTATTTAATGAGATGAGGCAAATCTTTTGCCTCCGTTTCACCCCCCAGAATAGGGGCATTTTATGAGTGTTCATGTGTGAACCGGAAGGAAATAATTAGCCTCACTGATATTCATGATAAGGTGAATTCTTTCCTAATAATAAATAACGTTTGTGTTTATAAGAATGTTATGCTACCTAAGACTATGCATTTATGTATTATCAACGTTATTGATAACACAAGCATTGGTAAAGCAATGAAGCTGGTTGAAGAGGATGGGAAGCACGAGGGAGGAAGTGGAGCCATCATGAAAAAGATATTCAGTTCGGACTGGCAGAAGTCCCGAATTTGAAACGATCATGGACTCTTCATACAGACTCCAAATAGAGCAAATTAGCATAATCTGAAAAGGAATTTTGAATGGCTTTCCAATGGATCCAGCCCCATGCACCGATTTGACTCGTACAATACGTGGTGACCGAAACAATTCACGACTCGTTTTCTGCCAGTTTTCAAATAGAGTCATGTCAACTTAGAAAACTTAGAGATTTGTTTGATTTCAACCCCAACAGTAGGCTGGAAATCCAGCAGCCTTTAGAAGGCCTGTAATTCGCATTATTAGAGCTTAGACTACGTAAAACATAAACCCTAGACTTTTGAATTGAATCTGCTTGTAAGCATTCATCTGGAAGTATAACTGCAAACTTTTCGTGTTATTTGCTGTTCCACTGGGAATACGACGGTACAGGACCACCTCGTAGTCGGTGGCTACATTGTGTAAGTGTGTGGAGTTGAGAATATCCATAGGGTTGCAAACTGTTGCATTGACATTAGGGTTCAGCCAGGAAAGTTTTCAGTGTTACACAAGTTGTCATATCCAGCTATATGTGGGAGTTCGTTGATAAGATTGGGCCACCCCTTATCACGTGCGTTGCAACGGAAGAAAAAATGAGGACCGGGATCCCTTTACATAATGAGAGAGTTATTCATGTCATGCTGATGTGTGTTTCATGGCGGATGCACGATGTTCGGATCTACCGTATTATCAAAAGCACTGCTTGAATTATAGCACATATGGTTCCAATATATAACATTATAATATCATTAGATCACACTAAATTAATATTAAGATCTCTTCGTTGATTTTTAAAAGATAAATGTTTTGTAGCAGGACATCCACCTTCGCCGATTCTATTCCGCAGAGATTCCTGATCCAAAATACCGAAGAGACAATTCCTTTGATAATATTCTTAGATGCATTGACGGATCTGTATCGGTCGATGATGGATCCATAATGGGAATTTGAAGTGGAAATTTTTATTTTTAGAAAGCCCTTTTAACTCAGTGGTAGAGTAATGACATGGTACGTATCTCAAGGAATGGATACATGGAAACTAAGAAAAGGGTCTGATATACTCTTTACTCTGCTTCCTGAGATAGAAGAGGCTAAAAGATACATTCCCTGGCTTTGAAAAGTGACCCCTCACAAGCTAAACTGCTAAAATACTGCTATACATCACTATTAGCAACCATGTACCATGACATCTAAGTAGTTTTCCTCTACACAGTGGGGCCCTCTGGATATAAGCACACTCTTCATGCTTATACAACATAGGAAAATATAGGATCCGTCTGGTTGAACTATTCCCAATTTCATATATCAATTATCTCGAGCTATGATGAAATATTGGGCCCATATATGGGGCATCCCAATAAGAAATTCTTAAAATCACAAATAGCCCATGTGTACAAGCAAGTGGTGGGAGTAGGAAGTTTAGTCCCACATTGAAAGTTGGAGGACTTGCACACCACCTTATAATGTGGAGTATAGTAGGACTTGTATGTGAGTGAACGATGTCTACGCACGCTTCTATTTTTGTAGACAATGTTGGGTCTCCAAGTGCAGAGGACTGTAGAACAGCAGCAAGTTTTCCTTAAGTGGATTATCCAAGGCTTATGGAACTCAGGGAGAAAGAGGTCAAAGCTATCCCTCTCAAGCAACCCTGCAATTACGATACAAGAAGTCTCTTGTGTCCCCAACACACCTAATACAATTGTCAGTTGTATAGGTGCACTAGTTCGGTGAAGAGAGAGTGAAATACAAGTAATATGTATTTTTATAAGTGATAATAGTAATCTAAAATAAAAATGGCATCAAGCAAACATGTAGCATAACAAGTTGTAAACGGTGTTTTAATGCTTAGAAACAAGGCCTAGGGATCATAATTTCACTAGTGAACACTCTCAAAGAATAATAACATAATTACAGATGTAGCGTTCCCATATTTAAATAATGTAAGAACATCTGTGTTAATGCGCTAGTCCCTGGATCAAATGATAGCACCAGAGTACAAAATAAAATATCATGCAAATGCATCAATTTCTATTACATCGTATGATCCAGCCTTTACAAAATAGTATTACAACTTGCATAGTCTTAGAAGACTAGCAGAAAACAAAGAAATACAGCAGAAAACATAGTACAACATTGATGCCATCTTCTTCATGTGCCACATTCAACACATGTTGGCGATAGTCTCGAAATCTTAAACGAAATCCTCACTCGTCTTCAGAATCATCTGCAGTATGAAATATGCAGCCACAAGGGAGTCAATACAATTTAATGTATTGGCAAGTAACACTATGGTTGATATAAATGGCAAGACTAATACTAAATGCTTATTTGGCTGAGTGGAGTTTTGGCTAAGTTTGCATAAAGCCAGTTTTCTCCTATATTTTATCATAAAACAATTTCATCTAAAATAGGTATCACTGATAGAAACCAGTGAACCTTAAGTAAAATTAAGGAGTACCACTGATAGAAATCAGGGTAAACTCCTACCCCTGTTAACCCATCAAATTTTTATTGGCATGGTGATATTCTTCCGTCATCCTTGTCCAGCTGCTCAAATTGTCGATGACCGGGGACACGACTAAGATCTTAGTTTGTTGACTCTGCGGAGTTTGTGCATTTTCAACTTTAGGCTCAAATCATCCCAAACATCCTATACACCCTGAGTGTATTAAGGAAAGGACAAGATTGAGACGAGATCTTTCAGAAGAAATTCCACCACCGTCTGGCTTGACCCATTCCAACCTATACCCCCTACATCTGCTTGTAAAGCACTGGTGAGTTCATTCAACTTAGCTGTATAAGTATTGTCTCGGCTCTAGGCTCGATTCACGAAACGCGACGCGACGAGCGAGCGGCGGAGGAGGAGGAGTGCGCGAGAGGCTCTCTTGTTCTCACTCATGTACAATCCCTACAACACTCCAACTTATAAGGTGGTGTGCAACTCCTCCAACTTCCAATGTGGTACTAAACTTCCCACTCCCACCACTCACTAGTACACATGGGCCATTTTAAGATTTCAGCATTTGCTATTGGGCTCACTTGTATTGGGCCCAAATATTTCAGCAATCCCCCACCAGATCTCAAATGCCCATTTGAAGATTTGCCAATCCTCTCTACTTGTTTATATACTAGTGTTTCAGCAGAGACTGTTAAGTTGAACTTCCGCCTAGAGCCTTAAGCTATATCTATTAGCAACTTGAACAATGGACTATGCCTTGAATTGCAAGTTTTGTGCCAATACAGTTTACCCAAAGTCTTAACTAGTACCTGGCTGCCAGTACCCTACCCCGCGGGTGGAGCATATGCGTCATACTCTGTGGTCTCTTCATGAGTTTACTAGATATCACCCAAATCTCATAGTCTCCGACGTTTACAGTCGGACTCACGTAGGTGTGTTCTTTCAAGAATGATCTGTAGGACAACATCTTTGCTATAAATAGCCAACATAAACATATTAAGCCATGTTGCCAACCTGCTTTACAGCTCTTTGAGAGTTATGCATCATCACTTAGAGAGGGTTTACCAAATACTCTCCTCAGTCAAACCACTAGCTTGTTCTTCCCAGGTCCTAATTCACAAGATCTCCGATCACATAGGTTGGGTTACCACTATGGTGTAACGCTCACGGGTCTCATACCCATCTCCCTCGATGCACTATCTATCACATTACGTGATAGTCCCTTCGTAAAGGGATCTGCCAGGTTTTTGTCTCGGCTCGAGGCTCGATTCACGAAACGCGATCGCGACGTGTCATGTCGTGTCGTGTCGTGTCGAGATGAGCGAGCGGAGGAGGAGTGCGCGAGCGGCTCTCTTGTTCTCACTCACATACAATCCCTAGAACACTCCACCTTATAAGGTGGTATGCAACTACTCCAACTTTCAATATGGGACTAAATTTCCCACTCCCACCACTCACTAGTACACATGGGCCATTTTGAGATTTCACCATTTGCTATTGAGCTCACTTGTATAGGGGCCAAATATTTCAGCAAAAAGTTGATCTCGTTGCTAAATTCTTATTAGCACACCGCGCTATCTGGGCGTTCTAAGCGCACCGCCACGCGTTCGTCGGATGAGAGCTATGTGCGCGTCCCGGTGTACTGGTCGATTTCAGGTCGGGATCTCAATGTGAGCCTTCACATGCAAAGTCACGGAAATCATGTATGCTTGCATTAGTTTAGAGCTATGCGAAAGGTTTCCAAATTGACCGTCGTTCCGTCCGTCGGTATCAAGGAGAATCACTAGTACATGTTTCAGAAACGTTACGTGTTAACAACGGAGCTAATTGATTGCAAGTTCGTTCAATGAGAGAGTCCAGTTAAGAGCAAAACCAAGAGTGGCGTCACAAGGAAGGCGGCTTCAACTGCTTGATGGATGACTCTCATCTCTTTGAGTTGTCGTGTCCAAGATCTTTGTTGTTGTGATTTCGGAGGGGTTTGTGGAGAGTTTGCATGTTGCAGTGGGTGAAAGAATTGGTTGAGTTGCCTTCACGCTAAGAGAGTTGCATGTCTAAGATAGTCGGCTTGTGGGTCTAGTGTAACGGTTTTTGCCCAGTTTTCCGCTAATTAACCGGGCAATTATCTTCTTCTTAATTAATAGATCGGGACAAAGCTTTTGCATCCGTTTAAAAAAAATCTGATCCGGACGAACCTGGCATGATTTAGGTAATTTCTAGCGAGTCTTGTAGCTAATAGTAGATGGACAACGGTTAAATCAAAGCCTCTTAGTTTTAGTTTTACTAGTAAAAGTGGAATGAACGAAACGCACAGGTATTCCGGCAAGTCTCTACCATGCCAACGGTGATCTTTGCTCGGATTAAAACCGAGGCGACCTTGTGGAGCGCCGCGGGCGCGAAACATTTGGCTCCATCATGTCGGGAGAGTAGTCTATTTGTTTTGCGAGCGAATTTTTTTCCTCTCGCTTGTTTGGGTTTGTAAAACCTCTAAACAACTCCTTCTTATTTAATGAGATGAGGCAAATCTTTTGCCTCCGTTTCACCCCCCAGAATAGGGGCATTTTATGAGTGTTCATGTGTGAACCGGAAGGAAATAATTAGCCTCACTGATATTCATGATAAGGTGAATTCTTTCCTAATAATAAATAACGTTTGTGTTTATAAGAATGTTATGCTACCTTAGACTATACATTTATGTATTATCAACGTTATTGATAACACAAGCATTGGTAAAGCAATGAAGCTGGTTGAAGAGGATGGGAAGCACGAGGGAGGCGAGGGAGGAAGTGGAGCCATCATGAAAAAGATATTCAGTTCGGACTGGCAGAAGTCCCGAATTTGAAACGATCATGGACTCTTCATACAGACTCCAAATAGAGCAAATTAGCATAATCTGAAAAGGAATTTTGAATGGCTTTCCAATGGATCCAGCCCCATGCACCGATTTGACTCGTACAATACGTGGTGACCGAAACAATTCACGACTCGTTTTCTGCCAGTTTTCAAATAGAGTCCTGTCAACTTAGAAAACTTAGAGATTTGTTTGATTTTAACCCCAACAGTAGGTTGGAAATCCAGCAGCCTTTAGAAGGCTTGTAATTCGCATTATTAGATCTTAGACTACGTAAAAGATAAACCCTAGACTTTTGAATTGAATCTGCTTGTAAGCATTCATCTGGAAGTATAACTGCAAACTTTTCGTGTTATTTGCTGTTCCACTGGGAATACGATGGTACAGGACCACCTCGTAGTCGGTGGCTACATTGTGTAAGTGTGTGGAGTTGAGAATATCCATAGGGTTGCAAACTGTTGCATTGACATCAGGGATCAGCCAGGAAAGTTTTCAGTGTTACACAAGTTGTCATATCCAACTATATGTGGGAGTTCGTTGATAAGATTGGGCCACCCCTTATCACGTGCGTTGCAACGGAAGAAAAAATGAGGACCGGGATCCCTTTACATAATGAGAGAGTTATTCATGTCATGCTGATGTGTGTTTCATGGCGGATGCACGATGTTCGGATCTACCGTATTATCAAAAGCACTGCTTGAATTATAGCACATATGGTTCCAATATATAACATTATAATATCATTAGATCACACTAAATTAATATTAAGATCTCTTCGTTGATTTTTAAAAGATAAATGTTTTGTAGCAGGACATCCACCTTCGCCGATTCTATTCCGCAGAGATTCCTGATCCAAAATACCGAAGAGACAATTCCTTTGATAATATTCTTAGATGCATTGACGGATCTGTATCGGTCGATGGTGGATCCATAATGGGAATTTGAAGTGGAAATTTTTATTTTTAGAAAGCCCTTTTAACTCAGTGGTAGAGTAATGACATGGTACGTATCTCAAGGAATGGATACATGGAAACTAAGAAAAGGGTCTGATATACTCTTTACTCTGCTTTCTGAGATAGAAGAGGCTAACAGATACATTCCCTGGCTTTGAAAAGTGACCCCTCACAAGCTAAACTGCTAAAATACTGCTATACATCACTATTAGCAACCATGTACCATGACATCTAAGTAGTTTTCCTCTACACAGTGGGGCCCTCTGGATATAAGCACACTCTTCATGCTTATACAACATAGGAAAATATAGGATCCATCTGGTTGAACTATTCCCAATTTCATATATCAATTATCTCGAGCTATGATGAAATATTGGGCCCATATATGGGGCATCCCAATAAGAAATTCTTAAAATCACAAATAGCCCATGTGTACAAGCAAGTGGTGGGAGTAGCAAGTTTAGTCCCACATTGAAAGTTGGAGGAGTTGCACACCACCTTATAATGTGGAGTATAGTAGGACTTGTATGTGAGTGAACGATGTCTACGCACGCTTCTATTTTTGTAGACAATGTTGGGTCTCCAAGTGCAGAGGACTGTAGAACAGCAGCAAGTTTTCCTTAAGTGGATTATCCAAGGCTTATGGAACTCAGGGAGAAAGAGGTCAAAGCTATCCCTCTCAAGCAACCCTGCAATTACGATACAAGAAGTCTCTTGTGTCCCCAACACACCTAATACAATTGTCAGTTGTATAGGTGCACTAGTTCGGTGAAGAGAGAGTGAAATACAAGTAATATGTATGTTTATAAGTGATAATAGTAATCTAAAATAAAAATGGCATCAATCAAACATGTAGCATAACAAGTTGTAAACGGTGTTTTAATGCTTAGAAACAAGGCCTAGGGATCATAATTTCACTAGTGAACACTCTCAAAGAATAATAACATAATTACAGATGTAGCGTTCCCATATTTAAATAATGTAAGAACATTTGTGTTAGTGCTCTAGTCCCTGGATCAAATGCTAGCACCAGAGTACAAAATAAAATATCATGCAAATGCATCAATTTCTATTACATCGTATGATCCAGCCTTTACAAAATAGTATTACAACTTGCATAGTCTTAGAAGACTAGCAGAAAACAAAGAAATACAGCAGAAAACATAGTACAACATTGATGCCATCTTCTTCATGTGCCACATTCAACACATGTTGGCGATAGTCTCGAGATCTTAAACGAAATCCTCACTCGTCTTCAGAATCATCTGCAGTATGAAATATGCAGCCACAAGGGAGTCAATACAATTTAATGTATTGGCAAGTAACACTATGGTTGATATAAATGGCAAGGCTAATACTAAATCCTTATTTGGCTGAGTGGAGTTTTGGCTAAGTTTGCATAAAGCCAGTTTTCTCCTATATTTTATCATAAAACAATTTCATCTAAAATAGGTATCACTGATAGAAACCAGTGAACCTTAAGTAAAATTAAGGAGTACCACTGATAGAAATCAGGGTAAACTCCTACCCCTGTTAACCCATCAAAATTTTATTATGAAGCTGGCATGGTGATATTCTTCCGTCATCCTTGTCCAGCTGCTCAAATTGTCGATGACCGGGGACACGACTAAGATCTTAGTTTGTTGACTCTGCGGAGTTTGTGCATTTTCAACTTTAGGCTCAAATCATCCCAAACATCCTATACACCCTGAGTGTATTAAGGAAAGGACAAGATTGAGACGAGATCTTTCAGAAGAAATTCCACCACCGTCTGGCTTGACCCATTCCAACCTATACCCCCTACATCTGCTTGTAAAGCACTGGTGAGTTCATTCAACTTAGCTGTATAAGTATTGTCTCGGCTCTAGGATCGATTCACGAAACGCGACGCGACGCGACGCGACGAGCGAGCGGCGGAGGAGGAGGAGTGCGCGATAAGCTCTCTTGTTCTCACTCATGTACAATCCCTACAACACTCCAACTTATAAGGTGGTGTGCAACTCCTCCAACTTCCAATGTGGTACTAAACTTCCCACTCCCACCACTCACTAGTACACATGGGCCATTTTAAGATTTCAGCATTTGCTATTGGGCTCACTTGTATTGGGCCCAAATATTTCAGCAATCCCCCACCAGATCTCAAATGCCCATTTGAAGATTTGCCAATCCTCTCTACTTGTTTATATACTAGTGTTTCAGCAGAGACTGTTAAGTTGAACTTCCGCCTAGAGCCTTAAGCTATATCTATTAGCAACTTGAACAATGTACTATGCCTTGAATTGCAAGTTTTGTGCCAATACAGTTTACCCAAAGTCTTAACTAGTACCTGGCTGCCAGTACCCTACCCCGCGGGTGGAGCATATGCGTCATACTCTGTGGTCTCTTCATGAGTTTACTAGATATCACCCAAATCTCATAGTCTCCGACGTTTACAGTCGGACTCACGTAGGTGTGTTCTTTCAAGAATGATCTGTAGGAAAACATCTTTGCTATAAATAGCCAACATAAACATATTAAGCCATGTTGCCAACCTGCTTTACAACTCTTTGAGAGTTATGCATCATCACTTAGAGAGGGTTTACCAAATACTCTCCTCAGTCAAACCACTAGCTTGTTCTTCCCAGGTCCTAATTCACAGGATCTCCGATCACATAGGTTGGGTTACCACTATGGTGTAACGCTCACGGGTCTCATACCCATCTCCCTCGATGCACTATCTATCACATTACGTGATAGTCCCTTCGTAAAGGGATCTGCCATGTTTTTGTCTCGGCTCGAGGCTCGATTCACGAAACGCGATCGCGACGTGTCATGTCGTGTCGTGTCGTGTCGAGATGAGCGAGCGGAGGAGGAGTGCGCGAGAGGCTCTCTTGTTCTCACTCACATACAATCCCTAGAACACTCCACCTTATAAGGTGGTATGCAACTACTCCAACTTTCAATATGGGACTAAATTTCCCACTCCCACCACTCACTAGTACACATGGGCCATTTTGAGATTTCAGCATTTGCTATTGAGCTCACTTGTATTGGGGCCAAATATTTCAGCAAAAAGTTGATCTCGTTGCTAAATTCTTATTAGCGCACCGCGCTATCTGGGCGTTCTAAGCGCACCGCCACGCGTTCGTCGGATGAGAGCTATGTGTGCGTCCCGGTGTACTGGTTGATTTCAGGTCGGGATCTCAATGTGAGCCTTCACATGCAAAGTCTCCGAAATCATGTATGCTTGCATTATTTTAGAGCTATGCGAAAGGTTTCTAAATTGACCGTCGTTCCGTCCGTCGATCTCATGGAGAATCACTAGCACATGTTTCAGAAACGTTACGTGTTAACAACGGAGCTGATTGATTGCAAGTTCGTTCAATGAGAGAGTCCAGTTAAGAGCAAAACCAAAAGTGGCGTCACAATGAAGGCGGCTTCAACTGCTTGATGGATGACTCTCAGCTCTTTGAGTTGTCGTATCCGAGATCTTTTTTGTTGTGATTTCGGAGGGGTTTGTGGAGAGTTTGCATGTTGTAGTGGGTGAGAGAATTGGTTGAGTTGCCTTCACGTTAAGAGAGTTGCATGCCTGAAGTAGTCGGGTTGTGGGTCTACTGTAACAGTTTTCACCCAGTTTTCCGTTAATTAACCGGACAATTATCTTCTTCTTAATTAATAGACGGGGACAAAGCTTTTGCATCCGTTTAAAAAAAAATCTGATCCGGACGAACCTGGCATGATTTAGATAATTTCTAGCGAGTCTTGTACTCCCTCCGTTCGGAATTAGATGAATTATATTTGTCTAAATAGAGATGTATCTAGACATCTTTTAGTATAGAGATACATCCCTATTTGGAAAAAATAATTCCGAACGGAGGGAGTAGCTAATAGTAGATATAGACAACGGTTTAATCAAAGCCACTTAGTTTTAGTTTTATATCTGAACCAATGCGCACACAACAATTGGCAACATGCCGAATCAACTAGGAAACAATTAGGGTATTACTCTTATTCAAACTATTCTTCCACACATTCATGTGTAGTTTATTGCGTCTTATGAGGCAAAACAAGGACTAGGCAGGAAGAGGCGGTAGAGCTCTCGTAGCCATTGCCACCCTGTCTTCAGTAGTGGATTTTTCACACTCCTTCAGATACGCCGGCATACTCGAGTAGCAAGCATCAGTCGCACCGCAACAATAGAAACTATCGCCATCGCAGTCACGATCATGATAGCACAGCCCGTGTGGAAAATTGATCTTCTCATTCTCCACATCGGCCATGTTTCGGCCTGTAGAAGAACAAACGAACCATTGTTATTATGCAATAATTTATGACCGATCAACAAAAAAGCAACAACCCACAAGAAACCCAAGGCTTTGGTCGGGGGCGTGGGATGGCAAAGGCGTTGAGCAGCCGCATGGGATGACGGTGTGCAGGACGGTGACCGGTTAGTGATTAGAGATTATAGCGATTAGAGTCGCGGTAGGCGGTTTCAGCAGCGTCGAATCCTGCGTGGAAAGAAACATGGGATGGTATGAGAAGTTGCGCCTGGTAAAGAGTAGTAGGATGGTGATCCTAGCGGAGTTCTACGGTGGTTCACCTTACCGGGATAGGAGAAATACGACGGCTAGGGTTTGCAACTCTGGCGAGCGATAGCACTAGCCTGGCGGCGCAATCGAAGGGGAAACGGAGAGCAGATCCGTGTCTATCTATGGGTGTTCTCAGGGCGATGAATCTTGCCATAAAACACAAGCAATCGGAGATGAATTCGTCTCTGTTTCGGGAATTCGAGGCGTGCACGAGAGGTAAGGGATGGCTGATGTCACCTTTGCGCCAGGCTCGCGCGCATCAAAGGTGGGACCCACCTGTCATTGAGGGAAAAGGGGAGAGAGGGGTGCGGGCTGCTGGCGTTCTTCACCGTGGGCCGTTTCCCTGGGCCTGCTGACGACCGCACGCGAGCGAGAGATGAGGAGGTAGGGGACTAGGTGCTGGGATGTGCGTCCTGCGTGCGGGCGACAGGCAGAAAGGGCAGGGGTAGGGTTTTGGCCCAAATGAGCTGGCTGGCTCTTTTTTTTACTATTCTTTTTTATTCAAATAATCATAACTTTTGATTCATTATTCCAAATGACCTCAAATCAAAACCTAAAATTTTGTAATAAAATTTTCTTTCAATAAAAAACAAATATGTACTATTTCCAACACCTTTGAAAAATTGTATTTTCAAAATATGTTTAAATAACTAACAGCTACTTAATGTTACTTTAAAATAGAGAATAAATACTTTGAAATAACAAAACTTATTTTGAATGAGGCTTTGTGTTGGATTTTTATTTGTTTTTGGTGGCTTGCTTTAATGGAAAATAAAAGTTTTAATTTTGTGTGATTTTTGAATTCCTCCAAAAATCAGGGATGTTATAGGTTCCTATTCTGGAGCTGCTAGGGATGTTATAGGTTCATATTCTAGAGATGTTATGGCTCCAAAAAAAACCGAGAGTTATCCTACACCGTATGTGTGTAATACCTACTAGGTGATGCCTTTTGTGGCACTTAGTCGCATATCTTTCGACTACACGATCTTGAGGTCGGCTACGAACAACTTCATGGTCAACGCTCGTGCGGAAGCGTAATCCCTGCTATCGGTCCTCAAAGGTATAAACATTGATTTCCTCCGTTACTTCATATATGCATAGTGATAGATCTTGGATATATCGGTTATCGTTGGTAGATTTTTTTTTATTCTGCTACGAAACCCTTCAATATGCATATCCCATGTGAGGAAAGGCCCACAACCTGCCCTGCTAAGTGAGTTGTTTCAGAAGTTTTGTCGATCCTCCTCCAACTAAGTTAAAGAGGAAGACATGAGAGGGACAGAAAGAAATGATCCCCTAGTTTCACCCCTCTTTGGCTACCAAAATATCTACCTCTTATGTTGTTTATCTTCACTCATAGAGTGCCATCTGTGACCACATAATCGATCCATTTGCACCATTTAGGAACAAACCTTTTCTGGGCAAAATATTTAAGCAACTATGGCTAGTCCACCGTGTCGTGTGCCTTTTTGAAATCCAGTAGCCATCTGTGAATATCTTCAAGACATATATAGTAGCGCATCCATTTGTCGTATCTATTTTTGAACAAAGGGTGGGGTCAAGACACCCCGAATCTGCATTTATAACACCATGTGGCGGGTACAATTTTCCCAAAGGCCCTTTTCGTTTATTTCCCTAATAGACCTAAAATTCGAAGAAATGTTATGTGCTTTTACAAAGAATATCCTAGAGATAAAAGGAAAAAAGCAATCAGATCCTAGGGCGCCTCCGCACCCGTCGCGGGCGTTCTCCAGGCGCGCAAGGCACCGAGAATAGAGCACAGTGAGGCACCCGGACCCTCCCTTCCGTCGAAAGATCGTTGACGCCGGCAATCTTGACGCATCCGGGGACAAACGACTTGGATGCATCGCGAAGCCGAGCTCCGGCGCCGGATCGAGTAGGGCCTCCATCATGGAGGTTGAAGATTGGCCACCCTTATGGCCATTAATCACGTCCGTGAACCAGATCATCACCGTGTGAGGAGCTCGACATTGCAGCTGAAGCCACTCCGCCGATCCCGAGGAAGAAAAACAATACCTATCCCCTCCTCACCGCCACGATCGGCCAGGGAACAAAGGTAGCACTTCATCTCACGATCTACAGAGCGGAAGATACGGAAAGCGATTTTATTGAATCGGCATTGTCCATCCCCAATCCGGCAGGGAATCCACCATGGATTCAACCTACAAGAAGGAAGCGGACTAGCTCCCGCGTCGCTGCGAGTCGCCGGACACCGGCAGAGGAGGAAGAAGAACGCCATAGCGGTGAAACCTAGCACACAGGGTAAAGACAACCTACAACTACTATATACAAGCCGAGCTAGGCCTCCGCATCCACGCCGAGCAGCAACGCCGTCGGGAGAGGAGCGAGGGACGAGCCGGCGGTAGAGGTAGAAGACTCGAGACGACTCTCAAAACCTCGTGCTTGGTCTCCATTTGTCATATCAGTGTTGTACATTTGCAGTAAGCAAAACAAGAGCCAAAGCCGCAGTTTAATTACCACGCGCATAAGTCGCATGCGGCAATTTGTTCTCAATGTCAGTACATTGAGCAGAAATTGCCTTGACAGAATCTTATCCCTGGCTAATTGCCGACGAGAAAGAAAGCAGAAATACGCGCCGACTGAAGACACGTCATGGAGTCCTGGCCTTCTCTCTGGGTTTTTTACACAAACGGCACCCCCGTGAAAGGGCCCGCGTTCCATTATTAACATAACGGAACAGCCACCAATCATTCCAGGTTTTTAGCACGCCCCTTACAACCAACAAAGAACAGAACAACTACCGAAACTAGATGAAAGGAAACTGCTAACAGCACGCGCCCCAATAGCGAGAAGTAGCAGTGCGAAGTTGTTTAGTAACAGTGGACAAAATGCTGCAGAACAACTGCCAGCACGAAATAACACCAAGTTTTTTAGACCAAAACAAATCAACCCCGGTGAGGCCAAGCAATAGCACCCTTCAGTGATCAAGTTCATCAGCATTTTCATCCCCGTCCATCTCCGCTTCATTCTCCTCTGCATCATCTCGAGAAACATTACCAATCCTGGGAACATTGGACTGTCTTGCTCCAGGGTCCAGCGACGTTGCCACTGAGAGCAGCATGGACGCTCCAGCTCTGATGTCCGCCTGTTCTTGAGGTGAATGGAGACCTGCCCAATGATTCAAAAACACGCAAACATAGCTAATTAATTCAAAAGGTGATTTGATTAGTTTTCTCTCAAAGTAAGCACGATTTCTGATTTTCCAGATGGCCCAACAAATAGCAGCCACCCCCATAATCTGCACATTACGACTAGCCTGTAGATACCGAGGTATCCACCCGAAATATTGATGAAACGATCATGGGCGATTGTTTGCACCCAAAGCTGTGCCAACCATACTCCACACATATTTGGCTGCATCACAGGTAAAGAACAAATGAACGATAAACTCATCCTTGTCACAGAACTGGCATCTATATCTACCTACCCAGTTCTTTTTTTTTCATATTATCTTTTGTGGATATGGAATCATGCCATATCAGCCAAAGCCATACCTTAATATTGAAAGGGATTTTGGCTTTCCACAGATGTCTGAAAGACCTATCCACTCCATTGCTGGATAGATATTGGTACATTGATTTCACTGAGAAAATTCCATTTTTTGTCCACTTCCACTTAGGAATATCTTCCTCCTCATTCAGAGCTATACCAACCATCTTATTTTGGAAGTTTCTCATTTCAGCCTGCAAACCCCCATTAAGCCATCTCCTGACGCTTGGAGTCCACCTTCTGCGAGCCATCTCAGCTACAGAAATACATTGTTCATTGCAGATTTCAAACAACCCAGGAAATATTTCTTTAAGTGGTCTATGGCCAACTTTCTCTACTCTTGATATCCAACTTTGTTTATTCTTGATATCCGACTTTCTTTATTCTTGATATCCGACTTTCTTTATTTTTCCCTTTGTGAGACTCGGCTTCCGGGTTTCATGGGTGTTTGGTAAACGGACTTGCTTCTAAGTCCCCAAGTCCCCAAGACCCGGATGTTTGGGTTTTTTGGAAATTGAACAACTAAGCAATTTTTTCTCTTTCAAGATCTCGAGTCCCCCTGACCCAGATTTCCGGGTCTAGGGCACGCGATTTTTAAAGGAGAACGAATTGCCTGCTGCTAAATTCGCAAAGGTCCCAGAGTCGTTTCACATAGGATTTGAAGTTATGCTTAATAATCGTTGAGTTTCCGGCTATTAGCCTTGTACTCTACATAACTTGTGGTTTAGATGACCCTTTTGACTATCTTGTACTGTAAGCTGGCTTTCGCGTGGATACCATGTTATTACATCTATACGAAAACGGAGTCAGGCAAGTCCCATTGGGCTTCATGGCTGACTGTAATCGTAAGCGAACAAATCATGCCACTTTAGTGCGAGTCACATCGAGCTTAAGTAAGAATAGTCAATAAATTTGGACTTCTTTGTCCGGTTATAAGATTGTAGCCGTACTCGTTTGCGAGTAATCGGCCCTTATAACTCATAGGCATCAAGGCCGGGTCTTTTGAGTTTGCAACTGTGCTTATCCAAGCAATCAGCCCTCAAGACCTAAGGATACGCTTCATACTGAAAGTACAAGACACAATCGTAATCACCTCTGTTCTCGATAATCACCTCTTTATTTGATATGAAAAATTAGGTCAGCAAGCCGCCTCATTAAAAACCCGTCCAGTCCCCAAGGGTGCCCTGGATAGGAAAATAGTACGTCTGAAACCTGCTGCCTGTTCCATCGTTCAATTCCACGTGCCAACATAATCCTTGCTAAGTATAATATGGGCGTAGCTGAGCCACGTTCCATGGCCAGTCTCTTTCTTGCATAGATGAAGTGGTATGAGCGGTGTCATTAACTGTGGCCGATTCTTCCCTTGCATCTATCAAGTAATATGACCCATTATGCAAATTCCGGCTTATGATAAACGGTCCTTCCCATGGTGGTGATAACTTGTGTTTTCCTTCGTTTGACTGAACCAGGCGCAGAACTAGGTCTCCTTCCTGGAAGACCCGGGTTTTCACACGCCGGCTATGATACCTCCGTAGATCATGCTGATATATTGCTGATCTTTCCAGGGCTTGTTCCCTTTGTTCTTCTAACATATCCACGGCGTCCTGCCGGGTCTTTTCGTTCTCCACTTCGACGTAAGCTGACACTCGCGGTGAATCATGAATAATGTCACTCTGTAACACTGCCTCCGCGCCATACACCATGAAGAAGGGCGTCATCTGAGTAGATCTGTTAGGTGTTGTATTGATACCCCAAACCACGGCAGGAAGTTCTTTGACCCATGCACCAGCAGCCCTGATGCAGGGGACTCGTAGGCGTGGCTTTAGTCCGCGAAGTAGTTCTTGATTCGCCCTTTCTACTTGTCTGTTGGCCTGTGGATGAGCTACTGATGCTACGTCAAGCCGGATTCCATTGTTACCACAGAACTTTTCCATCTCGCCAAGGGACATGTTGGTTCCATTGTCGGTAATTATGCTATGAGGATACCCAAACCGGTAGATAATTCTTTTCAGGAACTTGACTGCTGTAGCCGCTTCACAATTGGTGACTGGCATAACCTCTACCCACTTGGTAAACTTATCAACAGCTACCAGAAGATGTGTCTTTTTGCAAGGTGACATATGAAAGGGGCCAACCATGTCCCTACCCCAGACGGCGAACGGCCAAGTTAACGGGATGGTCCGTAATTCCATAGCCGGTACGTGGATTTGGCGAGCGTACCTTTGACATCCGTCACATCTCGCTACTAATCGTTCCGCATCTGCCAGAGCCGTGAGCCAGAAAAATCCATGTCGATAAGCCTTGGCGACGAGTGATCTTGTAGACGCGTGATGCCCACAATCACCTTCATGGATTTCCTTGAGGATCTGTCGGCCTTCCTCTGGTGCCACACAGCGCAGAAAGACTCCTGTGGCGCTTCTCTTATATAACTCCCCATTGATGATAGAATATCCCTTTGCTCGTCGCAAAATTTGCCTTGCTAACACCTCCTGCTGCGGCAACTCGCCTCGTGACAGGTAAGCCAGGAACGGCTCTGTCCACTCGGGCACAGCACGTACTGTGGCCACGAGCTCCAAATCCGGGTCTTGATTTGCCAGTTCTTCCTCAGACTCGGTCTTCACAGATGGTCGCCATAGCTCGTCCAGGAAAACATTTGGTGGAACCGGCTCTCTACGCGAGCCGAGTCTGGCGAGTGCATCTGCTGCCTCGTTTTTTCTTCTATCTATATGCTCCACCTCATACCCGGAAAAGCATCCGGCCACCCTATCGACTTCTCTACGGTATGCTGCCATAGTTGCGTCCTTTCTATCCCAAGTTCCCGATACCTGCTGTACCACAAGGTCCGAATCTCCAAAGCATCGTATCCTCTTAATGTTCATCTCCTTGGCTAATTTTAAGCCATGCAATAGGGCCTCATACTCGGCTACGTTGTTGGAACAATCAAAGTGAATCTGCAATACATAACTCAGCTTGTCTCCTTTGGGTGACGTTAGTACTACTCCAGCTCCTGAACCTTCGTACTGCTTCGATCCATCAAAGTGCATGATCCATGACTCGGAATTTGGAACTATGGTAGTCATGCCAGTGTGTGTCCAATCATTAACAAAATCCACCAAGGCATGTGATTTGATTGCTGACCTGGGCTCATAGCTGATGTGATAATCCCCCATCTCTATCGCCCATTTGGCTATTCTTCCGGTTGCATCCGAGTTTCTGATGATATCCGCCATTGGTATTGAGCTGACCACTGTTATAGGGTGTTCCTGGAAATACGGCTTCAATTTCCGACTGGCCATGAAGACCCCAAAAACCAGCTTCTGCCAATGCGGGTAGCGCTGCTTTGCTTCGGACAATACCTCGCTGACATAATAAACCGGCCTCTGGACTGGATAACCCTTTCCATCCTCTTTGCGCTCCACGACCACTACCGCACTGACGGCTCGGGGGCCAGCTGCCACATATAACAACATAGGTTCTTTAGGGCCCGGGGCCGCTAATACTGGTGCTTCAGATAACTGCTTTTTTAGTGCTTCGAATGCCTCATCCGCCTCTTGATCCCATACGAATTTATCGGATTTCCTCAAGAGCCGGTATAGGGGTATTGCCTTTTCTCCAAGCCTGGATATAAACCGGCTCAAGGCTGCTACGCAGCCTGTGAGCTTTTGAACCTGCTTCAAATTTTCCGGCTTTCTCAGATTTTGGATAGCTTTGATTTTGTCCGGGTTTGCCTCAATTCCTCTCTCGGAAACGATAAAGCCGAGTAATTTCCCAGCTGGAACCCCAAATACGCATTTTGTCGGGTTGAGCTTCATCTGATATCTCCTTAGATTTTTGAACGTCTCCTTTAGATCGTCTATAAATGTCTCTGCCTTCCTGGTCTTGACAACCACGTCATCCACATAAGCATGGACATTGCGTCCGATTTGGTCTTCGAAACACTTCTGAATGCACCGCTGGTAGGTTGCGCCAGCGTTCTTCAATCCAAACGTCATGGTTTTGTAACAGAAGGCCCCAAAAGGGGTTATGAATGATGTTTTCTCCCAATCCTCCCTCTTCAGCTTAATCTGATGATATCCTGAATATGCGTCCAGGAAACACAACAAGTCACTCCCGGCTACTGCGTCTATGATTTGGTCTATCCTTGGTAGTGCGAACGGGTCCTTCGGGCAATGCTTGTTGAGACTCGTAAAATCAATGCACATCCTCCACTCATTGGTCTTTTTCATCACTAAAACCGGATTCGCCAGCCAGTCCGGGTGAAACACTTCCATGATGAAGCCGGCTGTTAATAGTCGAGCAATTTCTTCACCTATAGCTTTCCTTCTTTCCTCGTTCATCTTTCTCAAGCCCTGCTTCACGGGCCCGGCCTTGGGATCCACATGCAAACTATGCTCTGCCAACTCCGTGGTGATACCCGGCATGTCGCTGGGTGTCCAGGCGAATACGTCCATATTTGAACGAATAAACTCCACAAGTGCCTTTTCTTGTTCGCTTTTCAAGTTGGACCCTATAGTAAACTGCTTGGTGGGATCGCCCTCAATAAAATCTACCTTCTTGGTGTCCTGTGCTGCCTTGAATTTCACTCTTTCGTCTTCAGAATCCGGCCTTTTCAACGCTGTTCCATCATCCGGATCTACGTGAGACCGATAATATTTGAGTTCTTCTTTTCTGCAAGCTTGCTCAGCCATCACTGAGTCTCCTTCATCGCACTCGGCCGCTATATCCCGGCTTCCGTATACGGTGATGGTCTGCTTGGGACCCGCAATCTTTAGCTGTAAATATACGTAACATGGCCTGGCCATGAACTTAGCGTAAGCCGGTCTTCCGAACAGCGCATGATAAGGATTGCGCAACTTGACTACCTCAAAGGTGAAGTGGTATGAGCGGTGTCATTAACTGTGGCCGATTCTTCCCTTGCATCTATCAAGTAATATGACCCATTATGCAAATTCCGGCTTATGATAAACGGTCCTTCCCATGGTGGTGATAACTTGTGTTTTCCTTCGTTTGACTGAACCAGGCGCAGAACTAGGTCTCCTTCCTGGAAGACCCGGGTTTTCACACGCCGGCTATGATACCTCCGTAGATCATGCTGATATATTGCTGATCTTTCCAGGGCTTGTTCCCTTTGTTCTTCTAACATATCCACGGCGTCCTGCCGGGTCTTTTCGTTCTCCACTTCGACGTAAGCTGACACTCGCGGTGAATCATGAATAATGTCACTCTGTAACACTGCCTCCGCGCCATACACCATGAAGAAGGGCGTCATCTGAGTAGATCTGTTAGGTGTTGTATTGATACCCCAAACCACGGCAGGAAGTTCTTTGACCCATGCACCAGCAGCCCTGATGCAGGGGACTCGTAGGCGTGGCTTTAGTCCGCGAAGTAGTTCTTGATTCGCCCTTTCTACTTGTCTGTTGGCCTGTGGATGAGCTACTGATGCTACGTCAAGCCGGATTCCATTGTTACCACAGAACTTTTCCATCTCGCCAAGGGACATGTTGGTTCCATTGTCGGTAATTATGCTATGAGGATACCCAAACCGGTAGATAATTCTTTTCAGGAACTTGACTGCTGTAGCCGCTTCACAATTGGTGACTGGCATAACCTCTACCCACTTGGTAAACTTATCAACAGCTACCAGAAGATGTGTCTTTTTGCAAGGTGACATATGAAAGGGGCCAACCATGTCCCTACCCCAGACGGCGAACGGCCAAGTTAACGGGATGGTCCGTAATTCCATAGCCGGTACGTGGATTTGGCGAGCGTACCTTTGACATCCGTCACATCTCGCTACTAATCGTTCCGCATCTGCCAGAGCCGTGAGCCAGAAAAATCCATGTCGATAAGCCTTGGCGACGAGTGATCTTGTAGACGCGTGATGCCCACAATCACCTTCATGGATTTCCTTGAGGATCTGTCGGCCTTCCTCTGGTGCCACACAGCGCAGAAAGACTCCTGTGGCGCTTCTCTTATATAACTCCCCATTGATGATAGAATATCCCTTTGCTCGTCGCAAAATTTGCCTTGCTAACACCTCCTGCTGCGGCAACTCGCCTCGTGACAGGTAAGCCAGGAACGGCTCTGTCCACTCGGGCACAGCACGTACTGTGGCCACGAGCTCCAAATCCGGGTCTTGATTTGCCAGTTCTTCCTCAGACTCGGTCTTCACAGATGGTCGCCATAGCTCGTCCAGGAAAACATTTGGTGGAACCGGCTCTCTACGCGAGCCGAGTCTGGCGAGTGCATCTGCTGCCTCGTTTTTTCTTCTATCTATATGCTCCACCTCATACCCGGAAAAGCATCCGGCCACCCTATCGACTTCTCTACGGTATGCTGCCATAGTTGCGTCCTTTCTATCCCAAGTTCCCGATACCTGCTGTACCACAAGGTCCGAATCTCCAAAGCATCGTATCCTCTTAATGTTCATCTCCTTGGCTAATTTTAAGCCATGCAATAGGGCCTCATACTCGGCTACGTTGTTGGAACAATCAAAGTGAATCTGCAATACATAACTCAGCTTGTCTCCTTTGGGTGACGTTAGTACTACTCCAGCTCCTGAACCTTCGTACTGCTTCGATCCATCAAAGTGCATGATCCATGACTCGGAATTTGGAACTATGGTAGTCATGCCAGTGTGTGTCCAATCATTAACAAAATCCACCAAGGCATGTGATTTGATTGCTGACCTGGGCTCATAGCTGATGTGATAATCCCCCATCTCTATCGCCCATTTGGCTATTCTTCCGGTTGCATCCGAGTTTCTGATGATATCCGCCATTGGTATTGAGCTGACCACTGTTATAGGGTGTTCCTGGAAATACGGCTTCAATTTCCGACTGGCCATGAAGACCCCAAAAACCAGCTTCTGCCAATGCGGGTAGCGCTGCTTTGCTTCGGACAATACCTCGCTGACATAATAAACCGGCCTCTGGACTGGATAACCCTTTCCATCCTCTTTGCGCTCCACGACCACTACCGCACTGACGGCTCGGGGGCCAGCTGCCACATATAACAACATAGGTTCTTTAGGGCCCGGGGCCGCTAATACTGGTGCTTCAGATAACTGCTTTTTTAGTGCTTCGAATGCCTCATCCGCCTCTTGATCCCATACGAATTTATCGGATTTCCTCAAGAGCCGGTATAGGGGTATTGCCTTTTCTCCAAGCCTGGATATAAACCGGCTCAAGGCTGCTACGCAGCCTGTGAGCTTTTGAACCTGCTTCAAATTTTCCGGCTTTCTCAGATTTTGGATAGCTTTGATTTTGTCCGGGTTTGCCTCAATTCCTCTCTCGGAAACGATAAAGCCGAGTAATTTCCCAGCTGGAACCCCAAATACGCATTTTGTCGGGTTGAGCTTCATCTGATATCTCCTTAGATTTTTGAACGTCTCCTTTAGATCGTCTATAAATGTCTCTGCCTTCCTGGTCTTGACAACCACGTCATCCACATAAGCATGGACATTGCGTCCGATTTGGTCTTCGAAACACTTCTGAATGCACCGCTGGTAGGTTGCGCCAGCGTTCTTCAATCCAAACGTCATGGTTTTGTAACAGAAGGCCCCAAAAGGGGTTATGAATGATGTTTTCTCCCAATCCTCCCTCTTCAGCTTAATCTGATGATATCCTGAATATGCGTCCAGGAAACACAACAAGTCACTCCCGGCTACTGCGTCTATGATTTGGTCTATCCTTGGTAGTGCGAACGGGTCCTTCGGGCAATGCTTGTTGAGACTCGTAAAATCAATGCACATCCTCCACTCATTGGTCTTTTTCATCACTAAAACCGGATTCGCCAGCCAGTCCGGGTGAAACACTTCCATGATGAAGCCGGCTGTTAATAGTCGAGCAATTTCTTCACCTATAGCTTTCCTTCTTTCCTCGTTCATCTTTCTCAAGCCCTGCTTCACGGGCCCGGCCTTGGGATCCACATGCAAACTATGCTCTGCCAACTCCGTGGTGATACCCGGCATGTCGCTGGGTGTCCAGGCGAATACGTCCATATTTGAACGAATAAACTCCACAAGTGCCTTTTCTTGTTCGCTTTTCAAGTTGGACCCTATAGTAAACTGCTTGGTGGGATCGCCCTCAATAAAATCTACCTTCTTGGTGTCCTGTGCTGCCTTGAATTTCACTCTTTCGTCTTCAGAATCCGGCCTTTTCAACGCTGTTCCATCATCCGGATCTACGTGAGACCGATAATATTTGAGTTCTTCTTTTCTGCAAGCTTGCTCAGCCATCACTGAGTCTCCTTCATCGCACTCGGCCGCTATATCCCGGCTTCCGTATACGGTGATGGTCTGCTTGGGACCCGCAATCTTTAGCTGTAAATATACGTAACATGGCCTGGCCATGAACTTAGCGTAAGCCGGTCTTCCGAACAGCGCATGATAAGGATTGCGCAACTTGACTACCTCAAAGGTGAGCCACTCAACTCGATAATTATCCACTGATTCTCCGAAAGCAACCTCCAATGTGATCTTTCCCTCGGGGCGAGCTGAATGACCCGGCACAATTCCATGAAAGACTGTTGAACTTTTCTGTAGCTGGGATTCTTTGAGATTCATGCGTAAGAAGGTTTCCCAATACAAGATATTAATGCTGCTTCCACCGTCCATCAGGAATTTTTTCAACTCGTAACCATTGACCTGCGGCGCAACTACCAACGCCAAGATTCCTGGGCGTTCTATTCCTTCCGGGTGATCTCTTCTGCTCCAAGTTACCTCTTGTTCCGCCCATCTCAGGTATCCCGGAACGGCCGAGGAAACCGAATTTACCGTTCGCTTTAGTGTTTCTTTATCCCTGCTAGCAGTTCCTGTAACATGCACATGATATTGTCCTTTTAAGTCAAACGTACGTACCATACCGATGAAGATGTTGATCTTGCCGATCGTCACAACAGATCCAGATTCGAGGTGATCCGATTCTGGCCCCCAGCCGGAATCGTCCACTATCTTTTCTCCTTCGTGGTCGTCGTAGATCTCGCCGACGACGAGGTTCTCCATGCTCTTCCGAGCTTCTCCCGTGATGTAAACACCTTTGGACGCAGGCCCCACGGTGGGAGCCAACTGTCGTGGGATAATCACGGCAGATGTTACCGGGGTAACTGATCTTGGGGCAAGACGACACAGGCGTTTGGGAGAGGGTTTAGCTCAGAGGAAAACATGATGGAATTCGATCTGGAAGCCGGCGGTGAAGTCGCCGAGTCTCCAACCTCAATGTATTAACTCGATCTCTTGTGTACAATGGATACTTGATATTCGGCGATATGACTACTACTTGGATCTCTCTAAAGCTAGACATAGGGGTCGGTTTATATAGCACCCGTACCCCTCCTTTGCATGCCTTCCAAGGCACAACTCGAATCCTACCCGAACACCACTTACGAACCCTAGCTTTCCTTACCGCAACCCACAATCCGGGTTACGAGGCCTACAAACTGTTGGGCCTTCCAGAAGTTCCGCTATCCTTAGCCGGATTGCGCACCGTGTTCCTTGGGCCGAGTTACACCTTGGAGTTGGCCTACCGGGTTATTATCCCTCCATCAAAGCATCTCCCCAAAAATCAGTCCTTTTACCATTTCTAATGACCATGACCCTCCCAGCCAGATACAACTGTGTAATATGCAGCAAGTCTGACTAGAAGGCAGAATCCATAGCCCTATGTTTGATTTGATAGATTTCTCCCTGTCCCAGGTATTTGTCTCTCATGAATTGTTGCCAAGGTCCCTCATCTTCTTCTAACTTCCACCACCACTTGCACATCAAGCTAATATTGAACTTTGTTAAAATTTTAAGCCCCAAGCCTCCTTTAGATCTTGGTCTGCAGATTAACTTCCAATTAACAAGATGATACCTTTTTTTGCTAGAATTGCCCTGCTAGAGGAAAGCCCTCCTAGGTTTCTCCAATTCCTCCAAAGTAGTTTTATGCAGCAGGAACATAGACATGTGATAAACAGCAACAAAAGATAAACACACATCTGTCCTGATCACTCTGCCCCCAATAGACAGAGTTCCTCCCATCCAACCATCCAGCATTCCTCTCACTCTTTCCCCTAGAAACTTCATTTCCTGTACATAGTTTCTTCTGGAATTCACCGGAACACCCAGGTACTTAACAGGCCAGCTACCTTTCTGACAACAGAACATATCTTCATACTCCTGTTGCTTCTCAACATCCTCAAGAATCAACATAATCTCACTCTTCTCAAAATTAATTTTTAATCCAGACATACCTTCAAACACATATAACAACAGTTTCAAGTTTCTAGCCCCCTCCAAATCATCTTGAAACAGTAGGATAGTGTCATCTGCATACTGGAGCACAACAACCCCTTTGTCAATTAGATGATCTGCTAAACCCACCACCATCCCAGAGTCCTGAGCCTTATGAATCATTTTTGTCAGATTTTCAGCAGCTACATTAAACAAGAAAGGGGACAGGGGATCCCCTTGTCTCACCCCTTTATGGCTAGCAAAATAAGGACCAGTTTCATCATTAATTTTGACACTCAAAGTTCCTTGAGTAACTACATTCTTGAGCCACTGCAACCACTTCTCACTAAAACCTTTCTGCCTGCAAGTATTGAATAAGAACTCCCAATTGACTTTGTCATAAGCCTTTTCAAAATCAATCTTCAAAACAACCCCCTGTTTTTTCCTGGCTTTTGATTCCTTCAGGATTTCCTGCAACAGTTCAACTCCATCCATAATATTTCTCTTTTTAATAAAAGCAGTCTAGCACTTGTTAATAATCTTGTCCATATATGGTTCCAGCCTAGTAGTCAAGGTTTTTGTGAAAATTTTAAACAACACTTGCAGAAGACAGATGGGCCCGTACTTCTTAATTCTATCAGCATCATCACCTTTTGGTAAGAGAGTAATAATCACATAGTTGATTCTGGCCAGATCTAGTCTATGCTGAAAGAAATCATTGAACAGCTGGACAAGGTCATTCTTTATGATGGGCCAGCAGCACTGATAGAATTCAACAGGAATCCCATCAGGCCCTGCTGCCTTATTTTTTTCCATGGAATCAATCACATCCCTTATTTCCTTTTCACTGAAGGGCCTGTCCAAATCCACTCTGTCTAATTCACTTAATTTTTCCTGAACCTCCCACACTTCATCTATCAGGACAATCCCCCCCCCCCCACACAGAAGGACCAAATAGCTCTTTGTAAAAAGAGGTAGCATGCTCAGTGTCCCCTGTATCACATCCTGGCCTTTTTTAAGAGAAAAAAAATCATTTTCCTTCTTCTCCTGCCATTTGCAAATCTATGAAAAAAGCATGTGTTCTTATCCCCTTTAAGAAGCCAGTTCTCACTAGACCTTTGCTGCCAGTAAGCTTCTTCCTCCTCATGGATCTTGAGAATTGCTCTCTGAATTTGACCTTTCCTAATCAACCTGTCACAGGACAGTGGGGCACATTCCTCAGCATCTTCCAACTCCTGCAATTCATTGAGCAATTGCTTATTGAGCCTTTTTGATTCCCCTCTCAAGTTTGCTCCCCCATCCTTTCAGACACTTCTTTACATTTTTCAACTTCTTCCGAAACCCCTCAAAGTTTGACTTGGCATTAACTGGTTTATTCCAGTTTTTTTCAACCAGAGCCAAAAACTCCACCTCTGTTATCCATCTCTTCTCAAACCTGAAACTCCCCCCTTCACTCCACCAGCTTCCATAGTGTCAATAATAATAGGATTATGATCAGATAGGTCTCTAGTTTTTTTGTAAACTGTTGCCAACGGAAAAAGTTGCTCCCAACTTTTACTCATCAAGAACCTGTCTAGTTTTTCCAAGGTTGTATTAGCCTGGTTATTAGTCCAGGTGTAATGACCTCCAACCATATCAATCTCCTTGAGTTCATGAGTGTTAATCAGAGGGTTAAACACATCAGACCACCTCATATTCTTGATAGGTTTATTTTTATCCGCAGCTTTTCTAAGGAGATTAAAATCCCCCCCCCCCAATAAGTAAAGGGACTGATTGGTCAGCACACACTCCACCAAGCTCTGCCAAGAAATTGTTTTGATCCTCCTCATGTGCAGAACCATAAACATTAACCCAACACCAATCCAACTGCAACTTGACATCAAAGACTACAGTCTTCACATTAAACTTACCAACAGAGATTTTCTTGATCACAAACTTATCTTTCTTGACCCCTCCCAAAATCCCACCTGCTTTTCCCACAGAGGAGAGCCAGTTCCAAGAATATTGATTCATAGGATCAATTTTTCTAAAGAAAGCTGGAGAGTAATCCTTCATCATTGTTTCTTGAAGCCCAATAAAATCTACAGCATTATTTCTCAAGAAATCCTGCAAACAATCCCCCATACCCTTCTTGCCCACACTTCTACAATTCCAACTTGCTCCAATCATAAATACTTAGGGTTTTTTCTTCTAGTCCTGGGACCAGTCAAAACATCACACATAGGGTGATTGTTTTTAACTTTGCCTGAGGCACCACTTAATTGGACTTTGGTGCCCCTGCCAGCAGATGATCTAGCAATTTTTAGCCTTTTTTTAGCACTCCTGGATAAAACAGGGACAAAACCTTCCATGTCTTCTTTCTCCTCATCCCATCCCAACAACAAAACTGTATCCCCCTCCTTCTGAATTTCATTGGACATATCATCATGCCTTTTATCAATACCATGTCTAGCAATCTATAAATCTTTAATACTATTGATTTGCTCAAGGTTGAAATTAGCAGGATCAACACCTAATTCAAGAACTCTATGCAAAATAACATCATCATGAAGACAAGCAAAAGAATTACTAGATGATAGATTAGTACCTTCAAGGTTTCTTGTCATAGCTTGAGTCCTAGCTCTATTAGTGACTCTCACCTGGTCAACCTCCATCTCCTGAAGTCTAGCACTTCACATGGTTGGTTGTGTTACCAAGTTCTTGTCACTCTCCTCTGTAACTTCATTCTCAGTCTCCACCGCTCCAGCATTGTCCATTTCTTGAGTCAAGATCACCTCAGGTTGTGATCCATCCAAGGGAATAACTTCTGCTCTGCCAGAAGGAGCACCAGGAGCAGGAAGGGCAAAAACAGCAGCCCCCCTAGGAATATATGGCACATCAGTGTCCATAGATGAATCCTGGCTGTCTTCTTCAGTGGAAAACCCATCATCATCTTCCCCAGCTTCTCCCTCCTGCTGCTCCTGCAACTCAGCATCCTGAATCCCCTGTTCTGCAATTGGTTCAAGAAGATGCCTATACTTACTCCTAGTTGTGATAACCTTGTCACTTCCAGAATTTTCCAGCTTCTGAATGAAGGCCTTAAAGGCCAAATCTTCTTCTCCTCCTTGATCTGGTAACTCAGCTAGGCCATCTCCACCTGCTCCCCCGCCTTGCCCCACAGGTTCCATGACAACATCAGGTAGATCTTCTTCCATTACAGCTGGAGCAAAAGGTTGTGCAATTTGTTGCTGCACCACCTCAACAGGTAGGGTTCTCTGTGTATTTTGAACAAAACCTCTAGCTTCTCCTCTGCCACGATTATCACCATAGAAAATCTGATTGAGCCTGGCTCCAAACAACATGCTACTAGATGAGGAAGGCTGCCCCTGTTCAAACACAGACGCTGCCACCTCCTTGCCCTTCTCATTCCTAGCAGGTTGATCATTCTGCGAGACATTTGCTTCCCCATCGCCCCTGGTAGTCTGGTTACAGCTTTGATTGGTCCCCACAGCCCTAATGATTTCACTGCTACCACCATTTCCAGCCCCAGCATTGTTAGCAGGTCTCTCCCCATTATGTGTATTTGTGTTCACTGCATCTCCCTTACCTGGTACTTCTTTCTCAGATAGATTATAAAAGGTTTTCGGATCTACATTAGGGTCAAACAATTCCCTAGTATACTGAATTTCATAGAATGCCCCCTATCTCATCTTCTCTTGTGTTAGGGACCAAGTCCACATCCCTACAGCCCAATTTTACTCTTACATACGCAAAATTCCTAACAGTGTTCTTGTCAAGCGCCAAGGGCTTGCTAGCAAGGCCTGCAACATAAAAGATAACCGATCTCATTCTGTATTTCATGGGTATTCCCTTTATCCTGTACCAAGCCTCTTCCAGTGAAGCAATTGGAAACACATCACCAGTCCATTTCTTGATTCCTAACAGAACTTCCCGTTTAGTCTTCATGAAGAACCTGCCAAAGTGAGACAACTCTTCGAGGCACTTAGCATTTGGGAACCGCATCTTGAACTCATTTTCAGAAATAGTTTTGGCATAAAAGTGCCAGTTAATCTGCATGGATTCAGCCAACAGTTGAAACTCATGCTCAAGATCCCTACCAGTGAATTCTCCATTAATCACTTTCAGAACTGCTTGGTGCAGCACTTCTTGAGGCCTTACATCACATTCTTAAGCAGGAATCGAATAAAAGCCTTGCTCAAAGTCAGAACAGCCAAAGAACGGAGCAACATACTCCCACGGATTTCTCATTTGACAAACAGCAAGCCCATGTGGCCCACCACAACAGCTACATCTCCCTCCTGCCACTTCCCCAATCTCATCAATCCCCATGTGTTGAGTATTCACAGCAGGGTTACCAGCAGGCGTAGGTGCAAAGGACCCAGTCTGTACCCTGTTCTGTATTCGATTATGAGTATCAATCATAGCAGCAGGATTTTGATTGGTTGCAACAACACCAGCAGCAGGAGTACTCGAATGCATCAGAGGAACATTCGACTGAACAGAAGGGCTAACTACAATAGTGTTAGCCACCAAATCCCGCCTATTAGCTGCAGCAAAAGAGGGAATGATCTCACCTGGAGGAACTGAAGACGCAGTTGCTGCAGTAGATTCCGATGCCACCGAATCAGACGCTGCCCCAATCATCTCATGTTTGTGATTCCATCGATCCCGTCCAGATGCAGTCAGATTCTCCCGGCGCCACTGCTCCACCAAGGCCCGCTCTCTAGCCAATCGCCTTCTGCTTCTCGGGTCCTGGCTAAGCGGCGCTGCTCTTCTTCCTGCCTGTGAACTGAAGGGAATATGCCCGAGAGGCAATAATAAAATGGTTATTATCTTATTCCTTGTTTATGATGAATGTTTATTTCTCATGCTAGAATTGTATTAACCGGAAACGTTGATACATGTGTGCTTAATAAACAAACAATGGTTCCTAGTAAAGCCTCTCTTTTAACTAGCTCGTTGATTAATAGATGATCAAGGTTTCCTGATCATGAACATTGGATGTTATTAATAACGGGGTCATGTCATTAGAAGAATGATGTGATGAACATATACCCAAAGATAATATAGCAATGCGATCAAGTCATTTAGTTTACATTGTTATATCAAACATACGAAGTAACTTATTCCTTAGACCATGAGATCATGTCAATCACTGATACCGGAAGAGTGCTTTGATGGCATCAAACGTCACACCGTAACAGGGTGACTATAAAGGTGTCGTTAAGTATTCGTAAAGTATTAGTTGAGGATCATGGATCAAGAGTGGGATTTGTCCATCCAAATGACGGAGAGATATACTCTGGGCCCTCTCGGTGATATCACATCGAAACCGCTTGCAAGCACGTGATATGATCACAAGGATGTTATATCACGGGAACGAGAAAAGAGTACTTGTCGGTAACGAGATTGAACAAGGTATGGTTGATACCAATGATCGAATCTCGGACAAGTAAAATATCGCGAGACAAAGGGAATAGTTCACGGCGTTGTTGGTTCACACGATCACGAGAGTCATCGTTGAATATATAGGAGTCATCACGGATCTCCAGATCCCGCTGTTGATTATTGATCGGAGAGGAGTCTCGATCATGTCTATCTTATTCGCGAACCGTAGGGTGACACACTTAAGGTTCGATGACGCGTTTGAGAGGATACGGAATATCGAAGAATATTTTGGACAGCACCGAAATTGTTTCGGGGAAAATTGAAATAGTTCAAGGGGTTTTTCGTCGAATGGTTGTTAATAGAATTAACAAATGATTCGAGGTGCTTTATGCAAATGTTTGTTAATAGAATTAACAAATGCTGAAATAAAGAAATAAAAATGTTTTATTGATTTATTAAAGAAAAACTCTTGGATTTTCTAAGTGGGGTTTAAAGGAAAATGAGTGGGTGTGAGTGGAGTGTCCACTCACATCATGAGGGAAGAGGTGGGGGCACACCATGGGGCTGGCCGCACCCCCCTTGGGCTGCCTCCCCCCTCTCCTATAAAAGGAGGGTGAGAGCTCTCCCTCCTCCACACACTTGGCCACTTCCCTTTCCCTCCACCCGCTGCTCCATTTCATGGTCTCCGGCTTGGCGAAGCCCTGACCGTGGGATTCTTCACCACCACCACGTCGTCGTGCTGCTGGAGTTCCGAGGGATCCTCTACTTCCGCGCCCCGCTGGAACGAGGGAACGGAGGTCGTCATCAACCGTACGTGTGACCGATCACGGATGCACCGCCGGATTGCGGTGCCATCTTCTCGCTATCGGGATCGGTGTGAGTACGACTACGCCAACAACGAGATTTGATCTCGTACCACTTTGAGTCTTCGAGGGTATGTGTTCTCCTTAACCCTCTTGTTGCCCGTTGCAATTCATCTCCTAGATTAGATCTTGGCCTTTCGGGTGTCTCTCGTGTAGGAAAATTTTTGTTTTCTATGCTACGTTCCCCTTCAGTGGTATCAGAGCCAGGTTCTATGCGTAGATGTTTTGTACGGGTAGAACACATAGGTGTATGTGGGCGTTGATGATCATGTTATTACCTCCTTGATTATTTTATGATCTTAGTGGCATAGTGGGATGAAGCGGCCCGGACTAACCTTACATGTCCACGTACATGAGACTTGTTCCACAACTGACATGCAACTTGTATTGCATAAGTGGCTTGCGGGTGTCTGTTTCTCCTACTATAGTTAAGATCTAATCTATGAAGGGTTGTTAAAAATGTGTTTATCAACGTTGTGGTTGATGTTCGTAGGTATGAACGGTTCTATCATCGAAAGCCCTAAGCCACGTAAAATATGCAAAAATAATTTAGAGGCGTCTAACTAGTTTTTGCTGGGCTTGTGATGTGATATGGTCAATATTACAAATTTGATTATGAGATGATCTATTTTGTAAATTATTGATATACCGGAAGGTATCCATATGGTTGTCTTCTTATTGATGGAAATCAAGTTTGGGGTACCGTGGTACTTGGTACCACGCCGGTGGGATGATTGAGATCATACCATAATGCACATGATGGAGATCAAGTGCAAGAAGGACCATATCATATCACGTTATCCTTACATGTGATGTTTGTGATGTTAATCCTTTTATGCATCTTGTTTTGCTTAGATAACGATGGTAGCATTATAAGATGATCCCTCTCACTTAATATCAAGATAATAATGTGTTCTTCCTTAAGTATGCACCGTTAAGAAAGTTCGTCGTTTCGAGACACCACGTGATGATCGGGTGTGACAGACTCAACGTTCGCATACAACGGGTGTTTTCAAGCCTAGCATGTACAGACATGGCCTTGAAACACACGCAATACTACGGTTCTACTTGGCGAGCCTAGCATGTACAGACATGGCCTCGGAACACGTAACCGAAAGGTAAAGCATGAGTCATATGGATGATATGATGAACATGTAGATGTTCGCCTTTGAAGCTACATCATCTCACGTGATGATCGGTTTTGGTGTAGTGAATTTGGTTCGTGTAATTACTAAAGACGACTAAGAGGGATGTTGTTTTTGAGTGGGAGTTCATGGTTTAATTTTTGAATTAACTTGAACTTATTTATCATGAATAACAAATCAAAGTGAATTTGCACAAATTGTAGTATTCATTGGCATCCACATAACTACCTTACACTTAGATTGTTAATTGAGATATAACTGTTATGATCTGGTAAATACCATTTAAGATTGGTACCGTATTAGTGAAATTTAAAATTGAGTCCTATTGTAGATTTTTGGTATTTCCTACCTAGCTCCATGTGGTTAATGATTGATTAATCTAGAGAGCAAATAATTCCTACTTAGAATCCAGAGTCATGGTTGCTTCCGTATTACTTTATCTTCAAAAGAATGTTTTGTTGATCAAGGTGATTTAGGAACTGAAAAGAGTTGTTTTCAGAAACAATCAAGTGAAAGATATATTGATATCTACAAACTTATTTGTGGCAACATGACTGAGTATAATTTAGCGTGACAATGTTTGCTTATATTATCTGAATATATGCAAATTTAGCGTGACAATGTTTGCTTATATTATCTGAATATATGCAATGATTGAAGACGCTAGGCGTTTGAATATTCCAAGAAGTTGGGCGCTCAAAATTATCCTCTAAATCCCTTCATTCGAGCTATAGTAACTTAATCATAAAATTGTTATGATGGGATGGATTAGAAGTATGGGTAAAGTATTTTACCTTACTTAGAAATTGTTAAGAGTGGAATCTAGAAGAATGCTATTAATATGGTGATATTAGTAGAACAATCAAACCCAAAGTATGACTCAATGGGTGATAGTATATGACTAACACGCCAAAGAAAATGAGCTAGTAAGACTAGCATTGTTTGATGTTGAATGATTCTTCTATAAAGGAAAGGGAATATTGAAAATAGAATTACAAAAAGATATATGGCAGAAAAAGAAGATAACTGGAAAGTCCAGCTCAGGAGTATATGCTTGATATACAAGTTATAGATGTATTACTAGTTAACAAAGTATTTTTGGGTATTTTGATACCACATTGGTTGGTATGAGTTGTCATACAAAGTAACGCAATGAAAGAAATACAAGGGCCTAAAAGGAACTAGTAATAGATGTGGAATCGATTATGACAAGAACATAAATAAAGTGTTATTGTGTTCATTGTCGTATCGAACCAACCAGTCAAGATTTATTTGAAGAACTTAATAATTTGTTATTTTGTTCTAGTCTTTTGTGAGAACAAATGAGATTGTTCAAACTATGATCATATTCCATAATTGATGGATATGTTAATATAAATCATGTTGGTAAAGTAAACATCTATAAGACTAAATGCTAAACGTTGCAAGACGTTGAAGAGTTTCACTTAAATTGTGACACCACCATTTTAGTTCATATCGGAAAGGAAAACATGAAGGAACTCCATATTGATGGACTTCCGGAGTCATTTTATTGACGCTTGTGAGACCTCTTCCAAAAGATGACTAGAATTCCGTTCTTAGGCCAAAGTAGAATGGACGACTAATTTAGTGGAGATTATACATATTGATGTATATAGTCCATTATGTGTAGTCATGTATGGTGGATTAATTTTTCCTTCATAAAATTCTGTCGATGATTTAAGTAGATATGCGAGTATATCTACTTAAAGGGAACAGAGTTTGACATTTTGAATTGGTTCAAGAGGTTGTTAATATGAAGTTAAAATCAATGTAACAAGATAATCAAGTATTTATGATTGGATCATAAAGGATAAAGTTTGAGTTACAAGTTTAGCAAAACATCTGAGAAGTTGCAGAATTGTTCTACAACTTATACTTCACGAATATCCCACATTAGATTGGAGTATTCAAAAGACAAAATCAAACCCTGTTTGACATGGTAAGATTAATAAAATTGCCATTATAATTTTGTAGTTTATACATTAGTGACAACCGTTTTTCCACTGAAAAGAGCACCATCATGATCCGTTGAAATTGACAACATATAAGATATGGTTTGGGTAATGACCTGAATTGTCATTTTTCTTAAGTTTTGGTATGCATAGCATGTGTAAAATGTTTACAACCAAAATATGATAAATATATGTTTATAAGGTTATCCCAAATAAAACATTGGGTATTTATCCTATCACCGAACCAAAAGACAAATGTTGTTTGTCAGAAAGGGTTGATTTCTCGAGAAAGTAGTTCTTGCGAAACAAGTGAGTGGGAGCACGGTACAAACTCAACAAGATTACATAATCTCCGTTATCATGTCAAGAGTAGCGCAGCACTGGAAGTTGTTCCAGGGTTTACTATTTTGACTAAGTAGAAGACACTACAAATGTTGTAGATACTTCAAATGAGTTTGCGAACTGTAGCAGAAAAGTCCAAAAACTTTGTACTTTAAACAACTTGTGGTTTAAGTATAAAGTGTTGTTTTGACAACAAAGGACCTGGACCTTATAAAGGAAGCAAATGATGGGCCCTGACTTCGTAAAATTGACTATGAGTCATTATATCCGCCATAGTATCCTTGTATGAATATCAAGTATGTGACTTGGTAGTCTTTTCGATAGGCATGATGCCTAACGATAGCAAAAAGGGTCTATATAGCGACAAAGACATGGATACTTATCGAAAAGTTGTTTTCGACGAAGTTCAAAGAGTTGACTACTACAAGATTTTGATCTTCTGTAGTGATGCTTTAGTCTTTGCGGATAGTTCTAGCAAAAAGTTACATATTATGATATGGAAGTTGAATAATAAAACCAACTCTCCTATCGAGGAAGTTTGATCAAGGATGTGTACTTGACACAGCCTGAGAGTTTTGTAAAATTCAATAGGTTGTTAGAAAGGTATGCACACTTCAATGGTTGAAGTGAGCATAGCGAAGTTGAAATCTTTAGCTTAATGAAGTTATCAAAAGAGTTTGATTCCATCATGAATGATAAAGATGCTTGTAGAGTTACAAGAAATTAAGTGGGAGCGCTATGACATATTGCCAATACTTTATGTAGATGACATATGGTTGATTGGAAAATATGTATTTTAAATTAACACGGTTAAGATTTTCGATTTCATGTTGATGAAAGGCTTAGAAGATATTGGGCATCGATATCTATAAAAGATGGATTGACGCACCTGATATGATTGAAGCCAAATTACATAGATGAAATATTGAAGTAAGTCAATATGAAAATGACAAGAAGGAGTTCTTGTCACATGGAAAATAATTGAGCAAGATTCATGTGTTTTGACACATGATGAGCATCATTGAAATTGAGATTTCTAAGTCATGTTTCCATGCTATGTACACAACCAGATGAGTCCTATGCTATAAAATGTTATAGTAGGATAATTCATATGATGATTAGACGACAGTGGGAGAGATCCTTGTGTCATTTTAGAAATGCTAAGGATATGTTTTCCTATATAGTAATGACAAAATATTAGTTGTAATATGTTACACTAATAGTCTTGTCATTTATTCAAGTAATTTTATCTCAAATAAAATATGTGATGAAGGGTAGCACAATAGGATGGAAGAAAGTTCCATGCTGGATTTGAAAGAGTTTCAAAATTAAAATATTGTGACAGATACTACAACAAAGGCTAAAGTATATCGTTGTGTTGACAACTGATTATAAGCGTATTTTGTGTCAAGGAGTTCTTTATTGAACTTGGTGAATTTCCAAGAATGCTGAAACTATGAAGCTACATTTTCACAATGTTAGTAACATCAGTTTAAGCTGAGGAATTAAGGTATCACCAGAACTTGGTGAGTTTCCAAGAATGCTAACACTATGAAGCTACATTTTCACAATGTTAGTGACATCAGTTTAAGCTGAGGAATTAAGTTTTCACCAATTGACCATATATATATACAAAGCCATCTCATTAGAGAATGAGTGATGCGTGTAGACGCAAAGAACATGCAAATACAATAGGACCTGAACAGTTCAGATCTTTTTGATAATGTTTACCACATGCGAAGCATGGTAATAACACTGGTACGCCATATGTGTTAAGTGCTTACAGACTAGATTATTGACTCTAGTGCAAGTGGGAGACTGAAGGGAATATGCCCGAGAGGCAATAATAAAATGGTTATTATCTTATTCCTTGTTTATGATGAATGTTTATTTCTCATGCTAGAATTGTATTAACCGGAAACGTTGATACATGTGTGCTTAATAAACAAACAATGGTTCCTAGTAAAGCCTCTCTTTTAACTAGCTCATTGATTAATAGATGATCAAGGTTTCCTGATCATGAACATTGGATGTTATTAATAACGGGGTCATGTCATTAGAAGAATGATGTGATGAACATATACCCAAAGATAATATAGCAATGCGATCAAGTCATTTAGTTTACATTGTTATATCAAACATACGAAGTAACTTATTCCTTAGACCATGAGATCATGTCAATCACTGATACCGGAAGAGTGCTTTGATGGCATCAAACGTCACACCGTAACAGGGTGACTATAAAGGTGTCGTTAAGTATTCGTAAAGTATTAGTTGAGGATCATGGATCAAGAGTGGGATTTGTCCATCCAAATGACGGAGAGATATACTCTGGGCCCTCTCGGTGATATCACATCGAAACCGCTTGCAAGCACGTGATATGATCACAAGGATGTTATATCACGGGAACGAGAAAAGAGTACTTGTCGGTAACGAGATTGAACAAGGTATGGTTGATACCAATGATCGAATCTCGGACAAGTAAAATATCGCGAGACAAAGGGAATAGTTCACGGCGTTGTTGGTTCACACGATCACGAGAGTCATCGTTGAATATATAGGAGTCATCACGGATCTCCAGATCCCGCTGTTGATTATTGATCGGAGAGGAGTCTCGATCATGTCTATCTTATTCGCGAACCGTAGGGTGACACACTTAAGGTTCGATGACGCGTTTGAGAGGATACGGAATATCGAAGAATATTTTGGACAGCACCGAAATTGTTTCGGGGAAAATTGAAATAGTTCAAGGGGTTTTTCGTCGAATGGTTGTTAATAGAATTAACAAATGATTCGAGGTGCTTTATGCAAATGTTTGTTAATAGAATTAACAAATGCTGAAATAAAGAAATAAAAATGTTTTATTGATTTATTAAAGAAAAACTCTTGGATTTTCTAAGTGGGGTTTAAAGGAAAATGAGTGGGTGTGAGTGGAGTGTCCACTCACATCATGAGGGAAGAGGTGGGGGCACACCATGGGGCTGGCCGCACCCCCCTTGGGCTGCCTCCCCCCTCTCCTATAAAAGGAGGGTGAGAGCTCTCCCTCCTCCACACACTTGGCCACTTCCCTTTCCCTCCACCCGCTGCTCCATTTCATGGTCTCCGGCTTGGCGAAGCCCTGACCGTGGGATTCTTCACCACCACCACGTCGTCGTGCTGCTGGAGTTCCGAGGGATCCTCTACTTCCGCGCCCCGCTGGAACGAGGGAACGGAGGTCGTCATCAACCGTACGTGTGACCGATCACGGATGCACCGCCGGATTGCGGTGCCATCTTCTCGCTATCGGGATCGGTGTGAGTACGACTACGCCAACAACGAGATTTGATCTCGTACCACTTTGAGTCTTCGAGGGTATGTGTTCTCCTTAACCCTCTTGTTGCCCGTTGCAATTCATCTCCTAGATTAGATCTTGGCCTTTCGGGTGTCTCTCGTGTAGGAAATTTTTTGTTTTCTATGCTACGTTCCCCTTCATGAACTTCCTCCCTCCTTCTCGCTTCTGCCTCACCATTGCGACGCTCCTCAGATCTGCGCCTATCCTCCTCCCTACGCCACTCTTCTTCTCTGAATCGCTCTTCCCCTTGATGCCTCCCACCATCGCCCCCAAATCTGGATCTACCACCGTACGGTCCTGGACGGAAATTGTTCCGTGGCGGAGAGCGCCTAGGGCCTCCATATCCACCACCTCCCAAACCTCCTCCATTGCCCCTTCCGCCTCTTCTGTCCATCTCCGATGTGACCACCTGCGTGAAGGATCTCGAATCTCCCGAGCGCACACCACGCCACTCCACCGGATCTGCAACTTGTGGAGCTGTAGGACTAGATTTGTGGCTAGGTTTGACGAAGACGACGCCGCAGCGGCGACTAGGGTTAGGTTTTGCTCTGTCTCTGTCGAGTCGAGAAATGAGGATTGGAATCTCCGCCTCGCTGTCTTCCGCGTTATATATCTCACCGGGTCTGGCCGGTGGGCCCTCCCTCACCTCCGTCGGAGTAACTGCCGATGCGTGCCTACTCCCGAGCCGGACCACGCCTCACGCACGCGCTAAGGGCAGCGCACGGTGTAGCGCACCCACGCTGCTGGACTTGCAACGTGCAACGTGACAAGTGCTCGGGCCAACAACCGCGACAAAACGTGGGAATCGCCACGTCGCCCCGTGGGAAGGTCCGGCGACCACCGTGGAAAGGACATCCACCTCGATTCCATCGCTCCGAAGCAGCGAAACCCTGGACAACATACCATCCCAGGTGACCTCGCCGTGGTAACGAATCGCTCTCTCACTAGAACGTGAGTGGTAGATGGCCCGCCAACGGCCCGCGCTCGCCGCCGGCGAGGAACGCCCCACCGTACTGAGTGGGCTTTCGCCCTGACGTGCGTCGCAAGCCATCCCGTTCGACTCCCGTTTGGAGTCCATATGCATGGCCCGGATACCAATGTCAAGGTTTTCCGTTCGGTAAGAAACTGACCGACCGGCCTTCTCTCTGGTTGGCCCAATGGTGCCGACTTGCACGATGTAAGTACACGCACGCAGATCAGCACGAGATCGAGCCACTGTCCAATAAACAAAGCCGAATCATGGTCGAGATGGCAACCACCTGAAGGCTGAAAGCCGCAGCTCAGCTGTTTCCTTTCACTTTCTGATTTCTTCTTCCCATGTCGACGCGACGCGTCTAAGCAATGGTGTACGGCTCCTGTAACAAGGCTATAAATATACAGTTCAGCCGCTGGATGATGCAGCATCTCAAAGCCTTTTAATCGCATCAGGACAACAACACACGAGTGTTAGCTATACCTCTTTCTTTAATTCGATCATGAGCTACCAGCAGGGCAACACGGCGGCGTGCCCTCCGCAGGGCCAGCAGCAGCAGGCCTACGTGGCGCCGCCGCCGCCGGCCGGCTACCCGCAGGCTGACCAGCAGTATCCCGCTGCTGCCGGCGGCGCCGACGACACCACCAGCCGCGGCGGCCACGGCCACCACCACCACCACAACGGCGGCGGCGGCTTCCTGAAAGGATGGTAAGTTTTTTTTTCCATTCCGTATTCTCGCTCTGCTAGCTTCGTCGATCGCGCTTCTCCCGCCCCGTGGCTCTGCCCTGGTAGTACTACGTTCATGATGAAACTGAATTTGATGATGTTTTCGCAGTTGCGCGGCGCTCTGTTGCTGCTGCCTCCTCGACGCCTGCTTCTGATCACGTCGACGCTCTTCGCCTCGTGATCAATACGTCCATCATGGTTCACCCGGAGTCTGGAGCCTGGACATATGTCGCCTTCCAACTGATCAGTTGTTGTCTTGTTGATGATCATTCTTCCTCTTTGTGTTGTCATGCCATTGGCTGGTTGTTTCGTTTCTTTGTTGAGTATTTTCTGTGTATGTACGTATATAGATGTATGGGTTTATGTTATACGATCTCTTGTACATGTATGTACATTATGCGTCCTCGAAACTATTGAAGTGGGCATGCTGAAAAGTTGATCTCGTTGCTAAATCTATATAAACTAAATAGGTGATCCTCACTAACTATTTCTCTTACATGTAGCCTATCCAACTCAGCACATTGCCACATCAACAATTTGCCTTTTTATTTTCGTTTCTTTTATGTCCCACGTTCACTCTTTACTCATGGTAGTGTGATATGTAAAACATCCAGCCCATAAGAATCTGGCCTATTCCAAACGGCCCAATCCTCTTGATCTTTTCCACCGAACAGTCATTCTGCCTTGCCTTGTAGGAAGCCAGAGCATAACGCGTAGGTATACCTAGGGCGAACCGGGCAACTCGGCGACTCGGCGACCAGATCTCCGGTGATCGGGAGAGTCTTGCACCAGCGATCCGATCAATCTCTTCCCTGCATCAAGGGCTACGTCTGGCATGGCGGCATCGGAGGAGAAAGGAGAGGGCAGTGGATCGGGGGGCAGGCGGCTGACACGTCCCCTAAAGGACCTTCTTCGTAGCCTAAACCTCAAGGAGGATTACATCAAGGGCATATCCGTTCCAAAGGAGGAAGTCGCATCGCTCAAAGAAGGAGCAAAGTTGATGGTGGTGATGAAACTGCTGTCCCCAAAACCGTTTAGCGCTATCTCTCTGAAGAAGACGCTACCATTTGCTTGGGCTCCTGCACAGGAGGTAACTTTCAGAGATCTTGATGATGGCAAGTTCATGGTACAGGCCAGTTGCTTGGGGGATTGGCAGAAAATTACTGAACAAGGGCCGTGGATATTCAGGGACCATGGTCTTCTTATTGAGAAGTATGATGGCAGTAGCAAGGCGTCATCAGTTGAGTTGAATAGAATCCAAGCAGGGTGCAAATCCATGATATCCCGGAGATGTTCCGCAAGAAAGCGATTATCAGTAGCCTGGCAGGAAGTATCGGAGAAGTCATCACGACTGATCTGACTAGCTCGATGGTTGGAGGCGATTTCGTGCGAGCTAGGGTGTGGCTGGACGTCAGGGAAGCACTCACGCGTTTTTTTTACATCCCACCTGAGGGACAAAGTGCGGTTATTATGCGCGTTAAGTATGAGAAAGTACCACGTTTTTGTGCTATGTGTGGTAAGCTTGGACACGTAAAACAGGAGTGTGGTAGTGGAGTTCATCAGGCCAGCACAGAGGGGTTTGGTATGTGGATGCTTGCAGACATGGCGTGGAACCGATCTCTGTATCATGATCAGTATTCGGCGCCTCCCCAACGCCCTGATTCTGGCAGAGGACGTGTCGCGGCGGGGAGAGGGGAGGACGTGACAACAGTCGTAGACGAGGCCAATGGGAAAGCAATGTGGAGAATCAAAAGCGCAACTCGGTGGATGCAAAACTCACAGAGGTGAGCCCGGCTAAGGAACCTCAGGCCAGCATGGCTGTTCCTCTCATGCTCGAGTGGAAGAAGGAGGGGGTAATCGAGGCGATAAGAGGGGCACAGAAGGAGCTAAACTTTGATGAGGAGGCTAGAGCAAAAAGCTATGTGCCCCGCTCGGGCACCCCACCTCCTCCCCCCTCGGCGAGGGAGGTTAAGAGATCCAAGAAGCATACAACACCTAAGAAGGACAAGAAAGCAACATCGGCGGGCTCCGACGAGGAGTGCCGCCGAGCACATTGAGTATACTCATGTGGAATTGTCGCGGACTTGGCAACGCTGCGACGGTTCACGAGCTTCGCATTTTTGCGAAGGAATTTTCCCCCTCGATACTCTGTGTGGTGGAGACACAAGTTGATAAATTGAGGGTAGAATGTTTAGCAACCACATTAGGCTATGACAATGTGTTTGCTGTTAGTAGTAATGGTCGAAGCGGAGGCTTAGCCATTTTCTGGAATAATGAAATAAAGTTGGATCTTTTGCCGTACTCTCAGTATCACATTGACGTTGTTGTTTTCCCTCCCTCGGAAGAGCCATGGCGTCTAACATGTGCGTATGGAGAGGCTCAAGTAAATGAACGCCATAAAACATGGGATATGCTGAAGTTCATAAATAGTTCCTCGCCACTACCATGGATGTGTATAGGAGATTTTAACGAAGTACTTCTTAGGGAGGAACACGTGGGAGTTAACCAGAGAGGTAACTCCCAAATCCAAGCTTTCCGTGAAACAGTTGACATTTGCGAGCTTATGGATCTTGGTTATACGGGAGTGCCATGGACGTTCGAAAAGAAAGTGGCGGGTGGTTCGTACTGTAGGGTTCGCCTCGACAGGGCCTTGGCTTCGGCAGGGTGGTCAGCGCAATACCCACTGGCAGGTGTCCAACATCTATCTGCCGCAGCGTCTGATCGTTCACCAATTCTTCTTCTTCTCGAGCCAAGAGAGGAACCGCCCCTAAGATCAAGATTGTTTCGTTATGAATCAATGTGGGAATCACATGGGGAATTCGTGCCACTGATGCAGCAACTTTGGATGGAGAAGCCGATCACAACTGTGTTGGACCTCAAAAATAAGCTCAAGGGTTTATGTACTTCTCTCTCTGTGCGAGGAAGGAATACGTTTGGTCATGTCCGATCGGAACTGAAAAAGTTGAGGGCTGTTTTGGAGTGTTTGCGGAACCAGAATGATCGAAGGGGTCCGAACCATCAAGAGCTAAAAATCGTTGAGCGGATAATGGAACTACAACATCGAGAAGCGACAATGTGGAGACAAAGATCTCGTATCCAATAGCTAGCCGAGGGTGATCGTAACACTCGGTTTTTTCACTTGAGGTCTAGAAAACAGAAGAAACGGAATCGGATTACTCGGTTGCGCCGTACTAATGGTGAGTTTACCAAGGATGCAAAGGAGCTAAGTCTCCTGGCACGGTCTTTTTATAAAGATCTATATACGTCGGAAACGACGGTGGGCACAACTGAGGTACTAGCATCGGTACCAGTATCTGTAACCCAGTTGATGAATGAGCAGCTTCTGAAGCCGTATAGTACAGTGGAGATCAAGCAAGCACTCTTTCAGATGGCACCGTTAAAGGCCACGGGGCCTGACGGGTTTCCAGCCCAGTTATTTCAAAAACACTGGGGAGTATGTGGAGAAGAGGTTTCCAATGCTGTCCTGCGGATCTTGAGAGGAGAAGAAGATCCGAGAGAGATAAATAAAACCTTTATTGTGCTCATTCCGAAAGTTTCCTCACTTGAGGAATTGGGCCAATTTCGTCCTATCAGTCTGTGTAACGTTATATACAAGATGGCCTCGAAGGTTCTGGCAAATAGACTGAAGGTAATACTATCAGAGATCATCTCGGAGGCGCAATCTTCTTTCGTCCTAGGGAGACTCATTACGGCATATGAGTGCCTTCACTTCATGAAAAGGAATAGTTCAAAGAAGCATCAACATTGTGCGCTCAAACTTGATATGCGAAAGGCATATGACCGCGTAGAGTGGTCCTATCTGAAGGCGATCATGCTTCGGATGGGATTTGATGAAAGGTGGGTTAACTTAATTATGAAGCTAATATGTTCGGTCTCCTTTTCAGTCTTGTTCAATGGAGAACCACTTGATGAGTTTTAGCCAACGAGGGGTCTCTGTCAAGGTGACCCGATATCCCCATATTTGTTTTTGCTCGCAGCAGAGGGCCTTTCAGGCCTATTGAAAAATTCTCGTCAGTCATCACAACTTGAAGGAATCAAGGTGGCAGCTGCAGGCCCTGCGGTCAATCATCTCCTTTTTGCCTTTGCCGATGACAGCCTACTGTTTGTGAAAGCTAGTGAAGAGGGAGCAATGGAAGTGAACACAATTCTGGAAAATTACTGTAATGCATCAGGCCAACGAGTGAATTTTGATAAGTCTTCGGTTTTCTTTAGCAAGGGATGCCCGGAAAACAAGAAGCAAGCAGTCAAGGATATTCTCAATGTCCCTAATGAGACTTTAAACAAGAAATATCTCGGAATGCCATCGGATGTGGGGAGATCAAGGAGTGGATCCTTCAAATACATCAAGGATAGGATTTGGAAGCGTATGCAGGGGTGGTTGGAGCAAGATTTGTTTACAGGAGGGAAGGAGGTATTAATCAAAGCAGTGGCTATGGCTATTCCTACTTTCTATATGTCTTGTTTCAAACTCCCACATGGGTTGTGTGCGGCAATCAACTCGATGTTACACAGCTTTTGGTGAGGAAACAAGGACAACAAACGCAAGACATGCTGGGTGGCGTGGGAGTCCATGTGCACACCGAAATCTTCAGGTGGTTTGGGCTTCCGTGACGTGGAGCTATTCAATATAGCGATGCTAGCTCGTGAGGCGTGGAGGATTCTTCAAAATCCGGATACTCTGAGTGCTCGGATGTTGAAGGCTATATATTTCCCTAACATTGATTTTCTCGATGCATCTCTGGGTTCCCATCCCTCGAAGGCGTGGAGAGCAATCTTCGAAGGAATGACGGCGATGAAGCAGGGTCTCAACCGCCGGATTGGGTCGGGTCAGGATACACATGCATGGAATCAAAACCGGCTTCCTCGTGATTTTATGCTGCGGCCGCTGGCTTGCTTGGAGGACAACCCACCTATTAGGGTCGCCTATTTCATTGACCACTCATTGGCGAGCTGTCAGACAAATTGGCACAATACTTCTTGCCAATGGATATCGAAGCTATCAAATCCATCCCACTGAGCACCAGACAGTTGACGGATAGCTGGGCATGGCATTATGAGAAAAAAGGAATTCTTTCGGTCCGATCGGTGTACAACCTTCTAGCACATACAAAATGTAGAAGGGAGGATTGGATGGAGGAGCGCGCTACTGCCTCAAACACAGCCAGGAATGAGAAGGGTTGGATCCACCTATGGAGAATCAAAGTTCCATCGAAGATCCGACTATTTCTTTGGAGACTGGCACGACATTTGCTACCTACGGGGGATGTTCGTCATCACCGGAAAATGGCGGAATCCGTTTCCTGTACCATCAGTGGGGCGGAGGATTCGTGGAGACATGCTTTGATCGACTGTACAGTGGCCAGATGCGTATGGACACTAAGCGATGAAAGTACGGTAGAACACATGTGTTCGTCGGTGGAAGCATCAGCTAAGCTTTGGCTAATGACAATGATGGAAACTTTATCGCAAGAAGAGTTTGCATGCATGGGGACGACGATGTGGGCGATATGGTATGGACGGAGAAAGATCATGTTTGAAGGTGAGTTCCAGAGTCCGATGGCAACTCACAATTTCGTGCAGAATTTCTTGCGGGATCTTCCCAGGACCCCGGCTCGTATTGCTGCTGTGAGGACAGTGCACAATCATCCTAAGTGGATTCCACCACTTTCCGGGTGTGCAAAGTTGAACGTAGATGCAGCAATGGCGAAGAACGGACCAGGCGAGGCAGTGGCAGTGATCTGTAGAGATGCGACGGGCTGTTTCCATGGGGCATCTTCGGTCACTTTGGAAGGGATTAATGATCCGACAGTTATGGAGGCTTTAGCGTGCAGAGAAGCTCTCGCTTTGGCACAAGATTTAAATTTGCAACATATCACGGTGACGTCCGATGGCCTGACAGTGATACAATCCATGACTCAGCCGTTTGCCGGGAGATATAGTACGATCATGGAGGAGATTAGTCTCACCCGTACAGGTTTTAGTGAGGTGTCTTTTAAACACGAGAATCGAGCTTCGAATTGTGAAGCTCATAGGTTAGCTCAATATGCAGTTTCTTTAGAGTTTGGCCGTCAGGTTTGGCTAATCCAGCCCCCTGAAGGTTTGTGTATCCCAAATTTGGTTTCAGTCTAATAAAGTGTGTGTTATGCTAAAAAAAAGTCATTCTGCCTTGTCAGCATCATAACTCCATGATACCTATCAATAACTATTTCTCAGGTTAAGTAACCCGATGAACTTCGCCGGACAATACAGGAGGAGAGGAAGAAAACCCGAACGGTTTCTTCTCGACCGCACAGAATCCCGATCGACTGACCAGATGCTCCTTCTCTGAATTAATGCCCACGAGGTGCTCTCTCTTCCTCTCCGCCCGCGATTCCTGCTAGAAACTCACGCACATCAAATTGACGCAGGCATACGAGAGGTTCATGGTGAATTTCCCCTATAAACTGTGTCATGTGCCTCAGCAGTCTTAGTCGACGCATTGTCCTCATTGCTCTTTCCTCCTTTGGTTCAACAATCAACATCACGACATCAAGCGGCTGTCAACCACACCACGATGCCAACCGGACCGATCTGCTCACATAATTCACATCTCCGGTCAGAAGCCTATGAGATCGCTTTATTCTGAAGATATGTGTTTATCAGTCAGTCCCCGATCTGTCCATAGTTACATGCTCTCTTCCCCTTTGATTTGTTCATGTATCAAGTTCCGCTTATTTGCAAGTGACTATACTATTTTCTTTCCCTCCTACAGCATATATGTAGTATTTATATTTTGTTGGGAAAAATCAATTCTTTAGCATGCTCCTCTATTTGAGTTGCGACACGGTGAAAGATTCATGAACATACAGTATGACGATGCCTGAACATAATCAGGTGTGATGTTTCTTAATGTGCATAGCTAGATTCTAACGGAGCGTACCATTTCTTTCCTTTAGTTGGGCCAAATGAATATTCATTACCCAGATTGCACTATCCGTAGGCAAGCACCTCTCGTCCTCAATCTCCCTTTTTTTTATTGACAGAAATCACCCTCTCTATGCGTGTTTCAGTTTTTCAGTCGGGCATTGGATTACAAGTTTTCTATGAATTCAACACCCATTAAATATTTTTCTTAATAATTTTTACCATATGCTTCCATTACTACAATGTTATAGGAAAAACAAAGTTCATGCAGCAAAGGCTCAGCATATTGATTGTTAGATCTTCTCATTTAGATGAAGTGTCAATCTTATGTGGTAAGCACAAATGGTCCTGCCTCCCCTTGGCATCTTTCCCTTCACTTTTTACATTTTCCATATACCTTGGATATTTAACCGTAATGTGTTTTTGTTTCTTCCAATACAGAGTTAAGTGGAATATACAAGTGAATCTACACTATTCGTTCCCTTCCTCTCCTCCTGTATTGTCCGGCGAAGTTCATCGGGTTACTGAACCTGGGAAATCACTGGTAGAAAAAAGGCCTTCCATACGCCCCCTTTAGTCCCCAAACTATACGAACCGTGACTAAATGGGTTTTAGTCGCGGTTCGCGAGGCGACCCGCGACTGAAGGTCATGAGTGGCGGTTTGGGAAGCGCGCTGAGAGCTTTAATTCCGGTTGGCCTGGCCACCCGCGACTAAAGGTCCGAATTGCTGGCATCCCGGTCTTTAGTCCCGGTTGGCTTGGCCACCCGCGACTAATGTTCGAAACTGCTCGGCTCCCGCGCGGTTTTTATTCGCGATCGAAGGCAGAAGGCCTCATTGCTACAGTGCGCGCTCGGCCTCTCTTCTTCTTCCTCTCCACACCATGGATTCTCCCATTTTCAAGGTTCTAAAGGTGGCCACACCATGCGGTAAGAATCTCCACGTCACGTATACCAATATTTGCGAGAGACTCCCCAAAGCTCTTAAGCGTTTGAGCAAACTCCATGAAGACGCCGATGAACAACACAAGTTCTTTGGCCTCGATCTCGAGTACACGGCCAACCAAAATGATGTGGCCGTCATCCATATTGCTCGCGAGGAAACCGTGCTTGTCTTCCAATGGGCAAGGTACGCACACGATATCTCTTGTAGGAAAATTGTGTTGTCATGTTGATAGCAATAGTATCACTTGTTGCAACAATTGTAGAGAGGAAAATTGCATAGGGTAGCAATTGTAGAGAGGAAAATTGTGTTGTCATGTTGATAGCAATAGTATCACTTGTTGCAACAATTGTAGAGAGGAAAATTGCATAGGGTAGCATTTGTAGAGAGGAAAATTGTGTTGTCATGTTGATAGCAATAGTATCACTTGTTGCAACAATTGTAGAAAGGAAAATTGCATAGGGTAGCATTTGTCGAGAGGAAAATTGTGTTGTCATGTTGATAACAATAGTATCACTTGTTGCAACAATTGTAGAGAGGAAAATTGCATAGGGTAGCATTTGTAGGGAGAAAAATTGCATAGGGTAGCAACATTTGTAGAGAGGAAAATTGCATAGGGTAGCAATATGGCATTTTCGATTTGTTGTTACATTGAAAGAATACACTAGTTTCAACAATATGTAACATGTGTTCCATTTTTGTTGTTGCATTGAAGAATAAACTTGTTTCAACAATATGTAACATGTGTTCCATTTTTGTTGTTGCATTGAAAGAATAAACATGTTTCAACAATATGTAACATGTGTTCCATTTTTGTTGTTGCAGTAGTTCAAAGCAATCTCCAGAACTTGTTGATTTTCTTGTCAACAAAGGTTACGACTTTTGTAGCGTCGACATCACGAATGACCGGCAGAAGATGATGCGCACGTTGGGTATTGAGATACCTGAAGACCACTACATTGATCTTCAGGACTTGATCCATTTTGATGAGCTGTACGGGTACAAGACCGGGATGGCTCAGATAGCAACTGACTTCATCCACCACGACTACAGAACCATGAAGACTTGTTTCCCCTTGAGGAATCACGGGTATTGGGGGAAGAACCCACTTGACCAGATCAATCTCGAGTATGCAGCAATAGATGCATACGTCGTGTTCGAGTTGTTCCGCATCTACTCTTCGGAGCTCGAGTAGATGTTGTTTGTGTACCGCTATGTTGCGTTCGATATATGTAATGGATATATGTCTTTCTATTAATTCCTATGTTATTTCTTTATTAATTCCTATATTATGTAATGGATATATGTACCGCTATGTTATGTAATGGCTCAAATAAAATCACGGGTTAAAAAGGACATGATGCATTCATAAGGCTGGAAAATAGAAGAGATTTAGGAAAGGGGGAAATGAATTAGTTTTATTTTTCTGAATTTTTTGATATATTATTTGTATTTTTAAGATTTTAAAATAAATTAGTTTTATTTTTCTGAATATTTTGATATATTATTTGTATTTTTAAGATTTTAAAATGAATTAGTTTTATTTTTCTGAATATTTTGATATATTATTTGTATTTTTAAGATTTTAAAATGAATTAGTTTTATTTTTCTGAATATTTTTTAGAAATAATACAAATTAAAAAGTTAATGTTTATTTATTTATTCAAAATTATTAATTACATCATTACTTTTGTTTATTAAAAGATATATTTGAAATTCAAACAATGAAGAAATGTGGCATCGACCAACATGTTAATAGGATTGATATGGTACTAGTAGCACATACATGCGTGCGAAACACTTGGATGCACGACGGGATGGAACTCGAAAGTTAAGCGTGCTAGTGCTAGAGTAGTGGGAGGATGGGTGACCGAGCGGGAAGTGTGACCACGAGTAAGTAATTTGACTAGAGATAATTATAGTTAGACACTAAGCAAATAATAAAAATTCTGAAAAAAAGGGAGTGAAAAATTGAAGCGAAAAATAATTAGAAACCCAAATGAATTAAAGAAATAACGAAATAGCCTGTAGTCCCGGTTCGTGTCAAAAACCGGGACTAAAGGTCCTCCCGCCTCCGGCGCACGCCAGCTGCCCACATGACGGGCCTTTAGTTGCAGTTCGTAAGAGGCGCGACTAAAGGAGGAGGGGCCTTTAGTCGCGCATATTTAGTTCCGGTTGCACGGCCGGGATTAATAACATTTGCGAACCGGCACTAAAGGCCTATTTTCTACCAGTAAGTAATTTGACTAGAGATAACTGTAGTTAGACACTAAGCAAATAATAACCTCCGGCGCACGCCAGCTGCCCACGTGACGGGCCTTTAGTTGCAGTTCGTAAGAGGCGCGACTAAAGGAGGAGGGGTCTTTAGTCGCGCATATTTAGTTCCGGTTGCACGGCCGGGATTAATAACCTTTGCGAACCGGCACTAAAGGCCTATTTTCTACCAGTAAGTAATTTGACTAGAGATAATTGTAGTTAGACACTAAGCAAATAATAAAAATTCTGAAAAAGGGGAGTGTAAAATTGGAGTGAAAAATAATTAGAAACCCAAATGAATTAAAGAAATAACGAAATAGCCTGTAGTCCCGGTTCGTGTCAAAAACCGGGACTAAAGGTCCTCCCGCCTCCGGCGCACGCCAGCTGCCCACGTGACGGGGTTTTAGTTGCGGTTCGTAAGAGGCGCGACTAAAGGAGGAGGGGCCTTTAGTCGCGCATATTTAGTTCCGGTTGCACGGCCGGGATTAATGACCTTTGCGAACCGGCACTAAAGGCCTATTTTCTACCAGTGAATAGTTATTGATAGGTATATGAATGTACAATTGATATGCATTGAGTGCTCAGTTTCGAGAGATAATTATCCCCTTTCATCATAAATTTATTTGTGTAATTCATCGTAGTTATATTTATCCCCTGATATTGATCAACTGTTCCTTGCAAACACTAGACCGTCGAGTTGTTAGTTCCCTTATTTTCTGCTTAACTTTTCTCACGAACACTCTATATCAAGTTTTAGCAGTCTCAAATAGTATACTATGTGAATTATACCAATGACAATGATTGATTTAACTTACAAATATGTAATAGTGTTTAAAATATATAGCTAGCTATTTTGTATTTAGACCCATTACAGATTAATCGTTAATTAGTTCCTACCAATTGTATAATCTGATATGAATTTGAGTTCTCTCACAATGGCCAGGAGCATTAGTGCCAAGGATTTCTCTACAACAGTTCTAATGTATGTTTTTTTCAAAAAAAGAAATGAATTAAGCTGACAATTAACCTAGCCGAACGGGTGTATCTAAATTGAGCATATGGCATTCTTCAATAAATGTGTCTATTTGTAACACTGACTAAAATGCTAAAATGGTATTCAAATATATATTTTTGGTCATCCGGTACGGTGTAATGCATATGTGCATCGAAGACTTGAATTCATATATTGGAACAACTAGGGAATGCACAAGACAATTAGTAAAATATTTTCTTTGATGTTATCTTATGTGACACCCGATACCACTTCGTTTTCTCTATAGATATAATTATACATTGCCGCAACAACGTGCGGGGTATCATCTAGTTCTTATTAGCGCACCGAGCTATCTGGGCGTGCTAAGTGCACCGCCACGCGTTCGTCCGATCAGAGCTTTGTGCGCGTCTCGGTGTACTGGTCGATTTCAGGCCGGGATCTCAGTGTGAGCCTTCACATGCAAAGTCACGGAAATCATGTATGCTTGCATCAGCTTAGAGCTATGCGAAAGGTTTCCAAATTGATCGTCGTTCCATCCGTCGATCTCATGGAGAATCACTAGTACATGTTTCAGAAACGTTAAGTGTTAACAACGGAACTGATTGATTGCAAGTTTGTTCAACGAGAGAGTCCATTTAAGAGCAAAACCAAGAGTGGCGCCACAAGGAAGGCGGCTTCAACTGCTTGATGGATGACTCATCTCTTTCAGTTGTCGTGTCCGAGATCTTTGTTGTTGTGATTTCGGAGGGAATTGTGGAGAGTTTGCATGTTGTAGTGGGTGAGAGAATTGGTTGAGTTGCCTTCACGTTAAGAGAGTTGCATGCCCGAGGTAGTCGGCTTGTGGGTCTACTATAACGGTTTTCGCCCAGTTTTCCGCTAATTAACTGATCAATTCTCTTCTTCTTAATTAATAGACCGGGACAAAGCTTTTGCATCCATTTCAAAAAAAAATCTGATCCGGACGAACCTGGCATGATTTAGGTAATTTTTAGCGAGTCTTGTAGCTAATAGTAGACAGACAACTGTTAAATCAAAGACACTTAGTTTTAGTTTTATATCGTTACACAATAATTGGCAACATGTCGAATCAACCAGGAAACAATTAGGGTATTACTCTTATTTAAACTATTCTTCCACACATCACGTGTAGTGTATGTGGGAATTGTTGATCCCTAATAATCGTTGTTGTATTGCTTGGCCCTCATATGGGGTATATAAAGGAGGTACAAGGAGGGGAGAGACTTGGACTACAAGTTGATCTAGGAGTCATAATCAATTTCCAACTCATCTCGTATACCTATTTTAACATCCCCCTCAGTCATAGCGGGAGTGAAGCGGACGCTTGCGACTGGAATTGAAGTCTTGCACTTCCATCGCTCCTCCTCTCCGTCATCATCATCTCTTCTCTCTTCCCTCCCGCAGTCACAGCGGGAGTGGCGTGAACGCAAGTGACAGCGCAGGCGCTGTTGACTGGAGTTGTTGCCGATGTGTTGCTCTAGACGTAGCCCGTGATGTCGATGTCGAGCATGATGTAGCCGTAGTCGGGGTAGTAGTGGTCAATGTAGTACTCGTCGTAGTTGATATAGCCGCAATGCCGAAGGCGCAAAAAAATGCGCAATGTGTATGACGGTGCTGCAATTGTGTTTTTAACTACATTTCACACCATGAGAGGTACCGTCGCAGGCGCCTTGCGAATGTCAGAGGACGCGGTCGTAGGTCATAAGTGAGTCCACCAGTTTTGTCAGGACTGGGAGAAACTCACCGAGTACACAACGTTTTTGCCAGAACCGTGCTCGCGGTTTTAGGGGCTTTCACAATAGTGATGTCGGGTTGTCGATGCAGTCTTAGCCGTCGGACGCGGTCAATGCCGTCGTCGGTGTCGTGGCGTCTTGCAGTTATACTGTCAGAAGACGCGTGTCCATCCTTGTGGACGTCGTAGTTGTAGCGGCGGCGGCGGCGGTGTGTTGACGAGATTGTCAATAAAGACCACGTTGATGTAGATCTTGGCTATATAGTGTCGGCAGGCGTGATGTAGTCTGTCGCTTGGAGGCGCCCCTAACAGCGACGATGATGATGTAGATGCCTTGTCGCCGGGAAGTCGATGGCGTCGTAACCCACACCGGCCTGCGTGTGGATCATCTTGCTTATCGTGCATACGCTCGACGAAGATCGTGGCTCATTGTCTGGCGTAGTCATACAGCTTGATGTAGATGTAGATGTTTGGCTTGATGTAGTTTTGCTCGATGCAGTGAAGTCCAGTTATACCTGGCCAAAGTCCGGGCCGGGCCGGGCCTAAAAAAATTTACGGGGCAAAACTCAGGCCCGAGCCCGGCCCGGACCGACTGTCGGGCTGTAGGAATCGGCCCCGAGCCCGGCCCGAGCCCGAGAAAGCCCGCCCAAGCCCGCTCGGCCCGGCCGCCTGCGGCTAAAGCTGCACTTTCACCGGGCCCGAGCCCGGCCCGGCCCGCCCGTCGGGCTTGCATTTCCAGGCCCGAGCCCGGCCCGATGGTGCTGTCGGGCTCATCCCGGCCCGGGATTTTCGGGCCGGGTCGGGTCGGGCCGTCCGGGTCGGGCTGCCCATGGCCAGATATAAGTCCAGTCGGTCGGTGATGAAGACTGTGCCGCCGTTGATGAAATTGTTGATCCATAATAATCGTTGTTGTATTGCTTGGCCCTCGTATGGGGTATATAAAGGAGGTACAAGGAGGGGAGAGACTCGGACTACAAGTTGATCTAGGAGTCCTAATCTATTTCCAACTCATCTCGTATACCTATTCTAACAACGTCTACAGCAACACATCGGCAACAACTCCAGTCAACAACGTCCGTGTCGTCACTTGCGTCCACTCTACTCCCGCTGTGACTGCGGGAGGGAAGAGAGGAGAGATGATGATAACAGAGAGGAGGAGCGACGAAAGCGCAAGACTTCAAATTCAGTCGCAAGCGTTCGCTTCACTCCCACTAGGACCGAGAGGGGATGTTAGATACATATACGGATATGAGTAGGAATAGACTAGGACTCCTAGATTAACTTGTAGCCGAAGTCTCTCTCCCCCTTGTACCTCCTTTATATACCCTCATATGAGGGCCAAATCAATACAACGAAATACTCCTAGATCAACTTGTATTAGGGTTTCACAACTTTCCACAGTGTATTGCATCTTATGAGGCAAAACAAGCAGAAGCGAACAAAGACTAGGCAGGAAGAGATCGCGTGGCACACGCGATAAGCTACCTCAAACAAAAAGAAGACTAGGCAGGAAGAGGAGGTAGACCTCTCGTAACCATAGCCACTCTGTCTCCAGTAGTGGGTTTTTCACACTCCTTCATGCACTCGGGCATACTCGAGTAGCAACTATCATTCGCGCCGCAACAATAGCAAATATCGCCATCACAATCACGATCATGATAGCACAGCCCGTGTGGAAAGTTGATCTTCTCGTTCTCCACGTCGGCCATGTTTCGGCCTGTAGAAGAACAAACAAACCATTGGTATGCAATAATTTATGACTGATCACCAAAAAAGCAACAGCCCACAAGAAACCAAAGGGAGGCAATTTACATGCATGGATAAATTTCCTGAGAGCTTGAAGACAAAAAGCATCGTAAATCTAGATCTGCTAATACCTTGAGCAATAGTAGCAGAGCACACAAGATGTAGACAGAGTGCAGCTAGCACAAGGATGCGAATGGTGTACTTGTCCATCCTCGTATCTAACACTTGGTTGAAGCTTAGCGATGATATATATATCGATGGGTGAGAAAATATGTGTTCTACTTGAAGATTGATGATGATCTGCTATCAGCACGCACGAGCCCTATATATAGAGGGATTGAGGTAAGGGAGATTCGGTGTTATTTTTATTTGTTTTGATGATAAATTCGGTGTTAAAATTCATGAGATCAAGCTACTACAGTATAAAATTGGAATTGATTTAGTATCTTTCCTTGCAGAAAAGGTCAATCATCAAACATTGAAATTGGAATATTTAGTGTATTTTCATAGGGACGTGCTAGGCCTAGGTCGCCCTACGTTTGGCAAACTTAGATTCCCTCGCGAGCCGTCCGATCTTCATCCGGTGGCTTAAATCAACACAATATAATTTTACATTTTAGTCCCATGCTTTTCGCATATAGAACCCGCAGTCCACAACAGCCCCACTTAAAACGAAAAGGTATATTGTGTTGCTCTCGGTCATCGCGATAATTACAGCAAAACTGTCATTGCAACAAATTCATTTGTGTCGCAACAAAAATTATCGCCCCGTGTACAAAAAAAAAAGTATTGCAACAAAATTTTCCAAATCTTTTTCGAAAAATAAGCAATTTTACAAATAATAGTTAAACAATATGTTAGTGCGTTGCAACAAAAAGTTACAACAATTCAACAAAAATCACAACCTATTACAACAAAAAATTATTTGCACCAAATAGAAAAGTTGGTAAGCAACAAAATAATTTGTCACTGTTTCGGTTGCAACAAAAATCACCACCTATTTCAACAAAAAGATAAATCGATAGCAACAAAAAAATTACATATTTACAACATGTGAATGAGCGTATAAACATATCATTCCAAAATGAATTATAAATACACATGTATTTGTCTAGAAAAAACATGTAAAAAAAACAGTGCAACATCTTGTTTGTGCATTCTCAACAAAATATGGGCAAAACAGTTACAAAATTTTAGTACGTACGCAACATTGGGCGAACACGAACTTAGTGTTATATGTGGCTGCTCCTAATTATCATGGTGAGCTGTTTGCACACAAAATTGGACCTAAAATCTAAATTAGACGTAGTTGGGCCAGACATGCGTGCATAAAAAGCCCAAAACGCTTCCGATCGCTGCTCGCGCAGGAGCGACCTACGCGAGGGCGCGCTAGGTCGCCCTAGCGGAAACATTCTCCCTTTTCATAGCATGCAACCTTGTTAAGATCCGCGCGTCTCCCGCTCCCGTGCAGAGATGATAAATCAAGCAGTAAAACTGGAATGCAATAAAATTAGAACGATTCAATTTCTCTCCATGGTACGTACAGCTCATTAAGAGCATCCGTGCCACGCGCACATCAAAAGTTTCTTTTTTATTTCGCCGAAGATACACATCCAGTTTTTCGTAAAGACATGTTTTTCTCCTCTGCCCGACAAGTTCCTAAAAAAATGTACTAGCAAAATACAAATACTATGCACGCTAGGAAAGTTACAATTTACCGGACTTAGGGTCAGGTAGTCGGGCGGCTGTATATACTGCGCAGGGGCGGTGGGAGATGCCGACGTCGGCGAGAGCCTGGACGCGAGGCGCCACGGTGGTTTCCATCGGAGGACGAAGGGATAAGACGGTGGCAATCCTCGTAATTTCCAAAGACGAAGTTAGAGGGCAAATGGTTGTACGTTGCAACGGAAGAAAACATGAGGACCGGGATCCCCTTAATGAGAGACCCATTCATGTCATGTTGATGTGTGTTTCGTGGCGGATGCACGATGTTCGGATCTACCATATCTGCAAAAGCACTGCTTGAATCATAGCACATATGGTTCCGATATATAACATTATAATCTCATTAGATCACACTAAATTAATATTAAGATCTCTTTGTTGATTTCTAAAAGAGAAATGTTTTGTAACTAGACATCCACCTTCCCCGATTCTATTCTGGAGAGATTCCTGGTCCAAAAAACTGAAGAGACAATTACTTTGATAATATTCTTAGTTGCATTAATGGATCTGTATCGGTTGATGATGGATCCATAATGGGAATTTGAAGTGGAAATTTTTATTTTTAGAAAGCCCTTTTAACTCAGTGGTAGATTAATGACATGGTATGTATCTCATGGAATAGATACATGGAAACTGAGAAAAGGGTCTGATATACTCTTTACTCTGTTTCGTGAGATAGAAGAGGCTAACAGATACATTTCCCGCCTTTGAAAAGTGACCTCTCACAAGCTAAACTACTAAAACACTCCTATACATCACTGTTAGCAACCATGTACCATGACATCTAAGTAGGTTTCCTCTACACAGTGGGGCCCTCTGAATATCAGCACACGCTTCATGCTTATACAACACAGGAAAATATAGGATCCATCTGGTTGAACTATTCCTAATTTCATATATCAATTATCTCGAGCTATGATGAAATATTGGGCCCATATATGGAGCATCCCAATAAGAAATTCTTAAAATCTCAAATATCCCATGTGTACAAGCAAGTGGTGGGAGTAGGAAGTTTAGTCCTACATTGGAGGTTGGAGGAGTTGCACACCACCGTATAAGGTGGGGTATTGTAGGACTTGTATGTGAGTGAATGATGTCTACGCACGGTTCTACTCTTGTAAACAATGTTGGGTCTCCAAGTGCAGAGGATTGTAGAACATCAACAAGTTTCTCTTAAGTGGATTATCAAGGTTTATCGAACTCAACGAGGAAGAGGTTAATGTTATCCCTCTCAAGCAACCCTGCAATTACGATACAAGAAGTCTCTTGTGTCCCCAACACACCTAATACAATTGTCAGTTGTATAGGTGCACTAGTTCGGTGAAGAGAGAGTGAAATACAAGTAATATGTATGTTTATAAGTGATAATAGCAATCTGAAATAAAAATGGCAGCAAGCAAACATGTAGCAGAACAAGTTGTAAACGGTGTTTTAATCCTTAGAAACATGGCCTAGAGATCATATCTTCACTAGTTAACACTATCCAATAATAATAATATAATTGAATGCATAAATATCTCTCTTCATTATGCTACTCCGAACCACTCTCCGGTCGGATAACAAACACCAATCATTGTGTAGGGCTATAACAGTACTCCTCAAATCTGTATTTCCTCTGTAGGGCACCCCACGCTATCACTATGAGCGCCCTAAATTAGTACTAAACAAACGCCACAATTTCATATGGTCATCCAACACAAGATATAAATAGCATGCTAAACAACACGGTGCACACAATGTCACCTTTACATCATGATTAAAATGTCTATAGATATCTCAAAACAAAACCACTTAAGTAGCATTATAGATAAAGAGTAACATCTACTTATTCAACTAGATTACAAAGCTCATTATCATATAAAGATCACACCATTTGGAGAGAGAGAGAGAGAGAGAGAGAGAGAGAGAGAGATGAAACACATAGCTAACAGTAGAGCCCTCAGCCCCGGGGGAGAACTACTCCCTCCTCATCATAGGAGACAACAACAACGATAAAGATGGCGATGTCGTTGATGGAGATGGCTTCGGGGGCACTTCCCCATCTCAGCAGGGTGCCGGAACATAGAATTATGTGCCTCGAAACTTGTTGGCAGCGACGGCGGAGCTAGAGAACTTTTCTTTGAAAAATATTGATTTTTTAGGGTTTATGCATCGGGGGTAATATATAGGCGAAAGGGCGATGGTGGTGGGTGCTCGAGGGGCCCACACCACCCGCAGGCGCGACCAGCAGGCCACCCGCGTCCAGGCCTGGTGTGGGGGCTCCATGGCCTCCCTCCTGGTCTCCTCTGGACTTCCTCGACCCTCCGGGAATTCTAAGACTTTTTGACTTTTGAAACGTCCAATTCCGAGAATATTTCCAGAACAACTTTTCTGAAACTAAAAACAACAGAAAACATAAACTGGCTCTATGACATCTTGTCAATAGGTTAGTCCTAGAAAATCTATAAAAATGACAGCAACCGAAGAAGGATCACCACATTGATGTTGCTATTAACCTTCAAAGTGAAGCAGCCAAGAGGGCTTATTTTAATCGACTGGATGACTCAATTAACACAGCTAGATTGCTTCTCAAGCAAGGGTTTCCTTTTCGAGCTTATGATGAGTCGAAGAGCTCCCTCAATAAGGGTAATTTCTTGGAAGTTTGTTACTTCTTAGCTGAGCATGATCCAGTTTTTGGAAAGGCTATGGGAAAGGATGCTGCAAATAATGCTATCATGGGGTCTCCGGAGGTTCAAAAGGATATTACCGAAGGTTTTGCACATGTGATAGTGCAATCTATTATCAGAGAGGTTGGTAATAATTATTTTTGTTTGCTTGTTAATGAATCTAGGGACGTCTCTTGCAAAGAACAAATGGCGGTGGCCTTGAGGCATGTTGATAGTTCTGGAGATTCTAAAGAAAGTTTTGTAGGTATTTTTCATGTCAAGGAAACATCTGCTTCGTACCTCAAGACTGCAATTAATTCTCTATTTGTTAAATATAAGTTGAGCTACAACGAATTTAGAGGACAAGGATATGATGGTGCTACAATATGTGAGGTCAGTTCAACGGTCTCAAATCACTAATAATGAGAGAAAATAGCACAACTTATTATGTCCATTGCTTTGCTCACCAGCTTCAGTTAGTTGTTGTGGATGTGGTAAAAAAACATAAGGAGGTTAGTAATTTATTTAGTATGATTGTTGTCTTGTTAAATGTGGTGGGTGGAGCTTCCAAACGAAGGGACATGATTAGAGATATCAATATTCAAGAAATGGGCAAAGCTTTAGGATGTGTACAACTTACAACAGGTACATGTCGAAATCAAGAGCAATGTCTTCAAAGACCCGGAGACACTCGTTGGGGTTCTCATGCTAAAACACTGAAATTTTTGGTTGACTTGTTCATTTCATTTGTCAAAGTTCTTGAATTTGTGGGAGAAGTAGAGACCAAGCAAATGGTCTTCTAGTGTACTTCCAGTCTTTTGACTTTGTCTTTTATTTGCATCTCATGTTGCAATTCTTACAATTACAAACACATTGTCATTAGCATTGCATCGGAAGGATCAATATATACTAAATGCCATGAAATGTGTGAAGTCAACGAGAACTGTGTTGAATGAACTTAGAGAAGCTGGATGGGACTCTCTACTAGTTGAAGTTCATGGTTTTTGTGAGAAACACGATTTTGAAGAGCTGGACATGGAAGAAGCCTATGTTAATCCAAAAAATAGAAGACATGTAGCTGGAATTACCAACAAACATTTCTATCAAGTTGATTGCTTCAACGATGTTTTTGATTGGCTAGTTCAAGAGCTTGACGGTCGATTTAGTGAGACATCATCCAATTATTTTTTTGGTCAGCTTCTTTGAGTCCAAGGGACTCATTTCGTGATTTTAATTTGGAGAGTTTGCTAAATTTCGCCAAATTGTATCCTCGAGATTTTGATTCTGGAGAACTGAGGGATCTTGATAAGGAACTACAACTCTATATTGCTGATGTACACACAAATGATAGCTTTTCTGACTTAGCAACAATCATTGAGCTTTCAAAAAAAATTGTGGAGACAAGGAGGCATATTATGTATCCATTGTTTTATCGTTTGCTTAAACTAGTAATTGCGTTACTACAGTTCAGAGGTGCTTTTCAGCCATGAAACTAGTGAAAACCTTTTTGCGCAATCGCCTCAATGATGACAGCTTGAGTGATGATGTTATTTGTTATGTGGAGAAAGAAAAAAATGAAGAAAGTCACCAATGATTAAGTGGTTAAGTATTTCATGGATTTAATGAATCGAATATACTATAAGAGTAAAAGGCAATGTAAAAACTTTAGCTGCTTGACTACTGGTTTTTTGGTCACTCTACTATTTCTCACTTGTAAATTAAGTCCACTTTTTATCTTGCAGGTTATTGGACCTTTGGCGTTTGATGATGGTTTTGTGCAATTTGAAAATGCACGAAATAGTTTTACAAGTAACTTTGTCCGTTGGTTTATTATAGTAGAATTTTTAATTTTTATTACAAGGTATTTGTTATTTATACATTATGTCTTATTATTCAATGTTAAAAAGACAAACAAATACTTCTATATAGTGGATTTGTTTCGTGAAATTTTCCATAGTACAGTTGTGCATTAGGGTGTCTCGAGCGCCAGCTCCGCCCCTGCATCCAATTGCATTCTTGAGTCAGGCATTATGTCCCAGGAACCAGACTCTATCTACATATGAGAAAGAGTGCTTGGCCATCATTATGGCAGTGGATAAATGGAGACCAGTTTGTGATCTTGATTGTCCATCAAAGCGTACAACATTTGGTTGATCAGAAATTGATGACAAGTATACAACACGAAGCCTTTGTCAAACTACTGGGATTACAATTTTCCATCGGATACAAGAAAGGCATCACTAATGCAGCGGTTGATGCTCTGTCTCAGAAATAGGAAGCAACTGGTCTGGCAGCTATCTCCAAAGTTTGTTCATCATGGATGGACAAGCTACAGGAAGGGTATAAAGATGACCCCCAGGCTCAGTTAACAACTATCACTAGTAGAAAAAGGCCTTTCTGTGGCGCACCAAATTGGGATTCTGTGGCGCACCTAGGGGCCGGAGGGGTGCGCCACAGAATATACGCCATAAAAATTATTTCTGTGGCGCGCCGTGGTCGTGCGCCACAGAAATGTCAATTCTGTGGCGCACCAAGGGGGGGTGCGCCACAGATTTTTTTTTTTGAATTTCAAAAAAAAAAGGCGGCCAGATCTGGCCGCGGGAAATTTTTGAAATTTTGAAATTTCTCCGGATTTCGTTGGATGCTCGCCGGAGTTGGTGGGTGGAGGATGGGGGTCACCGGAGTTGGTGGGGAGGAGAAGGAGAAGCTCGCCGGAGGTGGTGGTGGTGGAGGAGGAGGAGAGGTGGTGGTGGTGGTGGAGGAGGAGGAGGAGGAGGAGGAGAGGTGGTGGTGGAGGAGGAGGAGGAGAGCTGGTGGAGGAGGAGGAGGAGGAGCTCGCCGGAGGTGGAGGTGGAGGAGGAGGAGGATTTCACCGGAGGTGGTGGTGGTGGAGGAGGACGAGGGGTGGTGATGGTGGAGGAGGAGGAGAGGTGGTGGTGGTGGTAGAGGAGGAGAGGTGGTGGTGGTGGTGGAGGAGGAGAGGTGGAGGAGAGGAGAGGTAGAAGATGAGAAGTGGAGGAGAAGTGGAGGGGAGAAGGGAAGAAGAGGAGAGGAGGAGGGTAGAAGAGGAAGAAGAGGAGGGGAGAAGGCAGTATTTCGAATCCTCCCTCCACAATTCTGTGGCGCACCCCCCTTGGTGCACCACAGAATTTTTTTTCTTTTTTTTTATTTTCTAGTCAAAATGTTAAAACGGCCATAATTTCTGTTCCTTTTGGAATTTGGCGATTCTAAAAAAAGCTCACAGGCCGAAGGCCAGTGAGGTTGGGTTTCTTTTTCTCTCTAGTTTTTTTTAATATCTTGATCATTTTTTTTCGACATCGTATGCAAAAGTTATGCCCATTTTAATTTTTTTAACGAACTTTTGCTCAGAAAGTCGAAATTCATATTTCAAAATTTGATAAAAAAGTAGACCTTAAACTCTCCGCGCATCTATAAGGGATTTATTTTTTGATGCTTTTTAGACCGCCAACTCTTCTGTCAAAAACTAGAAAAGGCGTTCCCGGGGGGGGGGGGGGGGAGTTGGTGCATGTGGACAGAATTTTTTCGGATGGGAATTCTGTGGCGCACGTGGCAGTGGTGCGCCACAGAAATGTCATATTTCTGTGGCGCACTAACCACCATGCGCCACAGAATAGGAGTGTGGCAATCATTGGTGTGGGCCCACCCCTATCCCGTGCGCCACAAAATTCCTATTTTCTGTGGCGCACCACGGTCCCGTGCGCCACACAATGCCTCTTTTCTGTGGCGCATGCCCACCCGTGCGCCACAAAAATATATTTCTGTGGCGCACCAATAAGCCATGCGCCACAGAATCTATTCCATAGAAAGGCACTTCTCTACTAGTGTATCGGCAGAATTGAGTGCTACATCTCTCCACTCCAATGAGCCTGGTTTCACTCTTACACATGGACTATTGAGGTACAAAGGTCACATTTGGGTGGGTACAAACAACCTTGCACAAAACCACATTCTACAGGCATTGCATAGAAGTGGAGTAGGAGGCAATTCTGGTACAAGAGGAACTTATGGAAGGATCAAACAATTTTTTGCCTAGCCAAAGATGAAACAAGTCATCCAGCAGTTTGTGGTTGGCTGTACAATTTGTCAACAAGCCAAAGTGGAGCGTGTTAAGACACCTGGGCTACTTGAACCACTGCCTATTCCTACTCGAGCATGGGAGAATATTAGTTTGGATTTCATCGAAGGATTTCTTAAATCTCATGGTTGTGATGTTAGATTGGTAATCGTGGATAGATTCACCAAATATGGACACTTTATACCTCTGTCACACCCGTTCACGACGCTACAAGTTGCTCAGGTATTTGTCCGGGACATCTATCGTTTACATGGTCTTTCGGGTACGATTGTTTAATACAAGGATCGTATTTTCGCTAGTACACTGTGGAAAGAGATACTCATACTGCAGGACAATGCGTTACATATGAGCTCGTCGTATCACCCACAGACGGATGGACAAATAGAAAGACTCAATCAGTGTTTGGAGACTTATTTACGCTTTGCAGTTCACGCGGCTCCGAAGAAGTGGTTCACATGGCTGTCTCTGGCAGAATATTGGTATAATACTTCCTACCATTCTACTCTGAATCGAACTCCCTTTGAGGTGTTATATGGTCAGAAACCTCGTCACCTGGGTATCACGGCAACGAAGATTGTCAGTCAACTGATCTGGAAGTATGGATGCCAATCAAGCTATCATGTTGGAAGTGTTGCGACAATAATTGGTGTGTGCTCAGAAACGAATGAAGATACAGGCTGATAAACATCGTCCAGAACACGAGTTTGCAGTAGGAGATCAAGTATAACTAAAGCTTCAACCATTCATCCAGCAATCAGTTACCACAAGAAGCAATCAGAAGTTATCCTTGCGCTACTTTGGATCCTACACTATGTTGGCTCGTGTTGCGGCAGCAACTTATCGTATGCCTTACCTGATTCTAGTAAAATCCATCCTGTGATCCATGTGTCATTACTAAAGAAACATGTTCCTTCGTCGGTGGTGGTAAGTGATGATCAAGAACTGGCTGCTGCATCCGAGCTGCTTCTTCCAACTCAAGTTGTGGCACCGGTACGGCATGAGGTCATGCCGGTTCCAAGGAGGGGGGGATGTCAAGACCTTCTGGCTACGTACTCACAGAGACGAGATGAGGCATCGAGATGAGAATGTTCTAAACTATCTGTACCTCCTTCGTCTCGATCCCCAAACCCTCCTTTCCGTATCTCGCCTCTGAACCCTATTTTCCATCTCCAATCCCCTTGCTAGTCCTGGTTAGAGATGGGTTCGTGACAATTGGTCACTTTAATTTCAGCCCATTGGCTTGAAACTTGAACGTAAAAGGACCCTCAGGTTAAAAGAAGACGACGGAGGAAGGGAAAGTCAAAACTTGTAAAACCTAGATTGGCGCCCAAGGATGATCTGCCAGTAGCTCCAGCAAAACGTTGCTGAAAAAACGACAAGACACGCAGACACGGTTCGTAGCAGGTATGATTGATCTCATTAAAACAGGATAAGCTACATAACGTTGTAATTTTTCTTTAGCTGGTGTTTGTGGCCACTTTGAGTGACCCTTGATTTGTACGCCGTATTATAATTTTTACAGTTCTTTTAATAAAGGCCAGCCGTGTGCATCAATTTGATGCAGAGGCTGGGGCCAAGGCTCCCATTTCTAAAAAAAAAAAAAAGGATAAGCTACATATCTGTCTGTGTGCCGACCTCTTGCTGATTACCCACAAGAGGAGGCTTGCAGCCAAAGACGATCTTACTGTGACACCTGTGTTTAGTAGGCAAACCCGTTTACCGTACTATTATTAAGGTTGTAATTTTAGGAAGCGGAACAAGAACCATAGTTTACCGCGAGCACAAATTACGACAGATGGAATCTTATTCGTAATTGCCGACGAGAAGGAGAACATAAATACGCGCCGACCAGAGAACCGTCCATGTGGCGTCTTGGCCGGGTCTTCTAGCTAGGTTCCCCTGGTTGGTGCAGCGGTGCGGACTCGCCAATTTGGCCAATGGCAGTCAACCACGCACGCTACCTCCAAATACGGAAGAACGACCGTCGACGCACTTTCCTTGGCCAGGGATCAGCACGGGAGCATATCTTCTCCCAATAAGAAAAGCTGGATCAGGGTCGATCGAGATGGCAGCACCTGAAATAAATGTGCCCTCGGTCTCCGGGCAGTTCAGCTGCTTCCTTTCGCTTTCTCATCTTCCCATTTCTGACTCGACGCGTCTAAGCAACCGTGTACAGGAGATCCTATAAATACACGGATCAGTCGATGGATAACAAAGCATCGCAAAGCCTTTTCCTCGCCATCTCTTAGTTATCCGCTAATCTCAGAACTCAGAAGAACACACGAGTGTTTTCTAGCTAGCTCTTTCTGCGCTTCGATCATGAGCTACCAGCAGGGCAACGCGGCGGCGTACCCTCCGCAGCAGGCCTACGTCGCGCCGCCGCCGCCGGCCGGCTACCCGCAGGCTGACGACAAGCAGTACCCCGCTGCTGCCGGCGCCGCCGCCGACACCACCAGCCGCGGCGGTCACGGCCACCACCACAACGGCGGCGGCGGCTTCTGGAGAGGATGGTAAGTCTTGTTATTTTTTTCCCGTTCTGTACTCTCGCTCTGCTTCGTCGATCGCTCTTCCGATGAAATAACTGATGGTGCATGTTTGCAGTTGCGCGGCGCTCTGCTGCTGCTGCCTCCTCGACGCATGCTTCTGATCAAGTTCTATCTCACGCTGTTGACGCTCTTCGTCGTGATCGATGTTCATCAGGGTTGATCCGGAGCCTGTAGGCGCCTGGTCATGCTCTTCTCTTTGTGTGGCCATGCCATTGGCTGTCTGGTAGTTTCTTCGTTGAGTATTAGGTAGTTTGTATTTTGTTTGTATGTATGTATATGTATGAATGGTGGTGATGATATTGACGTTATTTAACCTCTTGTACTTTTTTTTGCGGGTTAATCTCTTGTACATTAATGTATCTGCAGTTGATATCTTTTGACCGTCTCTGTATATAATTAGCAAAGTTTTAAATAGCGCGCTATAGCTTCGCTATAGCAACGCTATAGCGTTTTCTGCACTGTGACGATAAGTGGATTAGCGCGCTAAATGTACCAAAACCCTTAAATAGCACGCTATAGCGGCGATTTAGCATCGGTATAGCGTTTTAAGATGGTCGCCGCTAAATGTCATAGCCCGCTATTTAAAACTATGATAATTAGGCGTCGACTGTGTTGTGTTGATTTATCCTTGGCAATACATTTCGCATCCTTAAAACCTATGAACTCGGCATGGATGAAGAGTTTGTACAGTTAATCGTTTTGGAAGGGGTGAATGCCCTAAAAAAAAGAGGGGAGTATGACAATGACACACTATGATACCAGTCTCTGTACAATCGATCTATACCCTTTTTTTGCAGCCTTTAGATACTCAAAATTAATTTATATGCCACACAAGATAGCTACAATGATAAGCCAGCGGAAAATTAAGAAAAATAATCACGCGATGCCCATTTCTTGGACACTTCATAGATATCCCTACTCGCTATAAATTACTCCCACGGTCCGCGAATAAGTGTACTTCTATCTTTTGGCCTAAGTCAATTTGTTAAAATTTTGACCAACTTTTACGAAAAAATTAGTAACATATATGACATAAAATTGATATATTATGAAACTATATTTCGATACGGATCTACTAACACTAATTTAGTGTCATAAATGCTAGCACTTTTTCCTATGTAGTTGGTCAATACTATAAAAGTTTGACTTTGCCCAAAAGCTAAAAGAACACTTATTCTCGGACGCGGGTTCTCCCTGGGAAAAACAATCTTAATATTTTCTTTTTCTTTCGTGAATCATGAAGTTCATCCACCATCCACCCTCAGATATATTTCGAAAGGTTAATGCGCTATGAATCAAAAAACTTGGCACTTGCATCGTGGAACCAAAAACTCATTATATGCTTTTGGCCATGTCACTTCAATATTGCTGAAGAGTTTTGGTGGGCGCCTCGTATTGGATCACCACATTTTCCAATTCCCTGTTAGTACCTCCAGTTAGGCTAGAGGGCAAAGCTAAACCAGGATTTCATTCGGGGTCAGCTATGTTGCTTAATACTTATGATGTATTGTTCCACTAATAAGCAATCTAAGAAGATTATTCAAAGAGGAATATACGAATTTTGTTGAACCCAATGCTTCTGTAGCTGCTTCTCCACTGAGTTGGGCAGTTCTTAGTATTCACTACAGTATAAATCAGGATATTTAGATCAAATTATTGACATCTTGGGCAGTAGAGGCATTTGGAAAGAGATAAACAGTGACTCCTTGACAATGGAATTTTTGGCAGATGAGACCACCTCAAAATATGAAAAGCCAAAAAGGACCACCTGCGAATGGAATAGCCAGATCTACCGTGGCGGCAGGCTAGCCAGCCGACGCGTGGCACATGCCGCCACCGACGGAGGCGGCAGGGCCTGCCGCCACGGCCAGAGGCGGCACGCCGTATAGCGGCCGACGCGACGCGGCAGGCGGGCCCACAATCCCTGCGGCAGACGGCGCTGATTCCCGGGCGCAGGGCCTGTCGCCTTGGGCGGAGGCGGCACGCCTGGCCCCGACCGCACTGATTTCGGTGAACACTCATTCCCATGCGCTGCTTTCATTTTTCCTGTGAGGACGAAGGTGAATTCGGACAAAAGGACGCTGATTCTTGGGCTTAGCCTGATTGCATGATAATTCAATCAATTTCGTCTTCATAAAATAATAATAATTCGTGCGACAAAAACTCATAATATGAACATGTCCGGGATAAAAAAAATAGGAATATTACTGATACATAGGTAGTCATATGTCTCTCACGTACATAAAAAACTCTATATGTGTACGCATGGAGAGATGTGTTAGGCACGTCGTGCTCGGCCTCGGCGGGGAGCTCGTGGGGGAGGCGTTGAATGGCCGTACTTGCGGGGTGCCCGAACATTACGGGGAGGAATGATGGACTCTTCATCCCGTTGCTGTGAAGATTCGGGAGACGGGGTACGTATCACTGGTTCATATTCTGAATATTCAGGAATTAAACTAGAAGTTGCGCCCGTAGGGTCATAACCAAAGAATTCGGTAAGTATTTCAGGAACCGGTGATGTTCCGACGTTTTCTACATTGTGCTTAATGGTTCGCAGCCTAAAAGCTTGTGGGGGTTCTACATAGGCCCGAGGGTCTAACCAGAGGTGGCAACGGTGACCGGCGTCCCACGAACCCTGCAGCAGCTCTGGCACATGAGACCCCATTACCTGCATAACGAGTACACCTTAAGTAAAATAGATAACAAGTACATATTTATTAAAATACATGACAAGTACAACTTAGTGAAATAAATATCAAGTACAACTTAATTAAAATACGTAAAATCTGTCAATATATCAGAAAATTCGTACCTTATTGTAGTACTTGTTCGTTCACAAAATGGTGAACAAATGTCTTCAAATCACAGCCACTCTATGGGAGTTGGTGGCACACTAATCAGAGAGCAGCACACCAAAACTTCTACGCTCTAAGCCAGCTACGTGCATGAACTAGTGTTGAGAGGAGTAGCTAACTCAGGAACCACAACCAGTTTTGAGAGGAGCAGAGAGCAGAGAAGTAGAGAGCACAGAGAGGAGTAGACAGCACACCAGCATATAAAGAGAGAGGGATGCTCTCTTCCCGCGCAATTCACTCCTCGAAATCAGGTCGTCTGCTCTCCTCGGAATCAGTAGCAATCACACCAGTGTTAAAACTTGTCCCGGTCGGAAGAAAATGCAGCAACGTTCGCGCATGACTCTGCAGCGAATAAAGTAACACGCATGAAAATCAGTGCGGCAGGGCCAGGGAATCAGTGCGACCCGCGCCCGGGAATCACGCCGTCTGCCGCAGGGATTGTGGGCCCGCCTGCCGCGTCGCGTCGGCCGCTATACGGCGTGCCGCCTCTGGCCGTGGCGGCAGGCTCTGCCGCCTCCGTCGGTGGCGGCATGTGCCACGCGTCGGCTGGCTAGCATGCCGCCACGGTAGATCTGGCTATTCCATTCGCAGGTGGTCCTTTTTGGCTTTTCATATTTTGAGGTGGTCTCATCTGCCAAAAATTCTTGACAATGTTGACTCACATGTACGCAATCTTAGCTGCCTATTGTTTGGCCAGATCTTCAGTTGCTAACATCTTTTAGTCTTCTTGGATAATGACCCATATCTACAATATGCATATAATTGTAGCGCGCTTGACGACACTCGACGTCTTTATGTACGATTGGGGTTTGAAATGGTAAAATTCATCCACATATACGTACCATTTAAAATTTTCAATAAATTACAAGAAATAGTTGATATATGTCGCCATAAAGTTTTATGTTCTTATAGTTGTGGTTACTTTTCCCTAATTCCCATATATATCACTACAAAATATTCATAGATGAAATTTTGCAGCGGCATACATCGTGAGCTCTTATTTTCACTTTTTGTGTCCGCTAAACAACAGGTATTTTTTTACAGTTATTAAATTAGAAACGACAATTTCTGACTTTTGGAACGCGTCACTTTTTTTTTCAATGTGTGCACGAGACTGTACATAGAGCTGACGACAAAGGCCGTGCCTTGCGGGCTGGGCGGCTGGGCCGCAGTCACGGATTTTCAGGCGCCTGACCCAGGCATGGACGTGAATAAAAAGGGCGGGCTGGACTTTGGCCTGGTCATAGTATGCATGGTATACCTGTACGGCGGTTACTCTCCGGTCGCCGTCTCCTCCGCCGCCGCCGTAGCCCACGGCGTGTTCCTCTACGGCATCCTCGTCGGCCGCGTCCCACCGTCCTCCCAACCAGTACGTGCGTGCGCCGTCGCTCCTCCCTAGCCAGTACCCGCGCTGCGCGTGAAGAGATTCAGAGATGATCGAGATCCCGAGGTGATCTTAAATGTGCTTCCCACGTTCAGAGGTTGGTAGGATTTGTGCTGATCCGTATAGGTGTGGAGATCAAAATCATACGGTTGTACAACTCAAGGCCAGCTATGCTTAAGCTATATAAGCAAGCGCCTGATGACCTCGATCATCCCCAACCATTCACACATATCAAGGCTTAACCTCGATCAATCTCTCTTCCCATCTACATTCACATATACTGTACCGGCCGCTACTCTCCACTCTTCTCCCCCATGTCGACGCCTCCTCCGCCGGCTTCCGCCGCCGCCGCGGCCCACAGCGTGTTCGTCTACGGCTCCTTGATGTCGGAGGAGGTGGTGGGCATCCTCCTCGGCCGCGTCCCGCCGTCCTCCCCCGTGATCCTCCCCAACCAGTACGTGCATGCGTGCGCCCTCTGCTCCTCCTCCCCACAACAAAAGCCTAATCACGCGTTGCCGTTTTCTCGCAGCCGGAGGTTCAGCATCAGGGGGCGCGTCTACCCGGCGATTCTGCCCGTCGACGGCAACGAGGTCTCTGGGAAGGTGGGTCCAATGCCTTGATCTGTACTTTGGATCAGTATGGAACAGTACAAGACACGCAGAGCAAGTGCCAACCGGTTCCTCCGTATGTGATGCAGGTTTTCACGGGACTCACTGACTGGGAGCTAGATGTGCTGGACATATTCGAAGATGAGCGCTATGGGAGGGAAACTGTTGCCGTCTCGCTGGCTGTAAGTCCATTCCGCTCAGACTCCTTTGAAAAAGAAATATTATGGAGGGACTCTGTTCGAGTCTGAACCGTTAATTCCTTATTTTTTTCACTTTGTTGTTTTGGATCAGCAGGATTCATCAGAAACAATCATCGCCTATGCATACGTATGGAGGAATCTGGATGATCCTGACCTCTATGGTGAATGGGATTTTGATGTGAGTTCTTTTCCCTTCATTCATGCTCATCTTTGGCGTTCTACTATGGAATGAAAGACAAGAAAACCACCATGCATCACGTGTGGAGCTCATCCCATGCAACCTTCTCGTGATGGCATTAGAAGCCAGCTCTTGCGTAGATGCGTTTATTGACCTGCACTTCTAATCAGGGGCGGAGACCGGCCCAGGCCACCCTGGCCATGTCTCGGGGCGTGAACCTGAATCCTTTCGAGCACATGTTAGCGACCTCCCCTACCCTTACCTGGGCTGGGCCATGGGCTGGGCCATGGGCTGGCACCATTGGGCCTAGGCTGCTGGGAAGCGGCGTGAGGAAGCTGCTACAAATACAAGGGGCGTGGCTTACGAAGGACTTGGCTTGGAACGGAACGGCTTCGGCCTTCTCTGCTTGTGTCTCTCTTCTTCCTCTCTCGTGTTCTACTCCTCTGTAATGGCTAGAACCGTGTGAATCCATGGCTGTAATCTAAATTGAAGAGAATTAGATCCCTGTGAGAAGTGCGGTGTTAACATTTGGTATCAGAGCCAATCGATTCCTCCACGCAAAATCCCCAAAATTCCAACCAAAATTTCTCCCCACAATTTCCAAATTCGAGCCAAATAATTTCCCATATCAGAGGTTTCGATCCATCCCATTCAACCATGTTGCGCGGATTAGCTTGGGCTGCCCGCCGAGATCAAGTGTTTGCGCTGGAGGAGGACCCGCAGCAGCGACGCCTCGCCGATTGGAGGGACCAGAGAACTAGGCGGCACGCCGAGTTGGCGGAGAAGACGGCGCGGCGTGAGGCCGAGTTCACCGCCCTCATCCCGGGCATCGCGGCGCAGGTGGCAGCCGAGGTGTCGGCGGCCGTCTTAGCAGCACTACAGACTGTGCGTGTGGGGCACCACGAGGTCCTCAACCATGCGCCGACAACCATGTCCGCTCCAACGACATCCATGGTGGACGACCACGACCTCAACCAGGCGCCAGCGACTACGGCCGCCACCTCAACGGTTACAGACCCATTTGCATCATCGCCTCCCATCCCTGTCGCGGTGGCGTACTCGTATACAACTGGGCGTGCTCCACACGCGGACATCCAGCTTACCTGTAATGTTGATGTTCAACCAGAGGCGTTCACCAGTGCCATCGGCGCGCCTTCGTCGTCTACGGCGCACGAGGTCGAGCTTACAAAGGTTGCAGCGACCTCTGCAACAGTGTACGCGGAGCTGGACTCTGATCTGACCACGGCGACGCCTACGACCTGTTCGACGAAATATCTCAGTCGTGACGTCACCGTGTTGGGGCCGGCGCTCGCCACTGCCACAACGTCTGCCGTTGGTGCCGTCCCCGAGCGTTGCTGCTTTGACCCCGAGCCAGTGGTCGCGACCTACGCGCTGGAATCCTCCGGCGCACGCTTAACCCTGGTGAACTCCCTTGCGCATGGCGCCAACTCCACCTGCAGTTCGGCCACGACCTCTGTGCTCAGTGTGGTGCCAATGGACTCTGCACTGTGGGCTGTTCAGACTACGAGCCTCACCTCCGAGAGGGTCATGTCCATCCAGACGGCGGCGGCAGTTGGCTCCATCTCTGCTGCACTGGGAGTAGTGTCCATCTGCAACGACTCTGAGATTGCTCTCGCGGCGCCCATCACATGCTCGACCGAATGCCCAGGAGGAGATAAGGGTACAACAAGGGCCTCGGCAGCGCCAGCAGCAACCATGACCAGTTCTCCTTCTGCATGTCTGGTGTCTGTGGGCGGCATCCTTCTCGCAGCACCCGACCTCCAAGTATGGAACATGCTCGGCTGCTCCCTACCGCTGCATTTTGGTTTTGATACGCCACAAGATGCCCGAAACCTACCAAGTACGGTGGAAATTCAGCTCACCGTCAACAATGACTTTGCCCTTACACTCGGGCCGGTTGTGGCGCAGAAACATGGCATGCTCGAAAAGTTCAGAACCTTGTCGAGCACTTCACTGTCGCTAGTGTTTGAGGAGATATTCATAGACTTTGATGAGAAGGGGAAACACCTAGTCATACTAGATGATATTGAGCCTGACTTGTCCTCGGAGCTGCCCAATGGAGTAGTACTCTGGCCAGTTTATCATTCTGCTACACGTACCATCCTATTGCAGCCGTGGGATCCAGGACTTCTACTATCTAGCATGGATGACAAGTTGAGTACAATTGCACATGGGCTTGTTGTGAGGTTGCCAACGACTAGTGAAGTTCACTACTTGCAAGGGAGTTTCATACATAGACAGCTTAGATGTAGACTTGTGATTGATACAATACTGAAATGGGTGGTTGCATTAGTGCAATTGCAGCCTCGGCCTTCTTGGGGATTATCTGTATTGATTCTGCCTTTGGCGAGCCGGGCTACATATGCTTCATGGAAATGGATTTTTCATCATATTCGGCGAGGTAATAGTCACCATTCTCAGCTGATTGAATGGTCCTTGCAGTCTGAATTTGGGTTTTGCACTCTGGGAAATATTCTCTTCTGCTATTGTGTGCTTGTGCAATGGGAAATTCCGTGGGCAGTTATTCTTGCGTCACGGGAGTTTTGGTTACAATATTGCAGTGCTGGACGTGAGTATCTGTATGGTTATGTGAATTTTTGGTGGATAATTGCTTGGTCTGTCAGTTATCATTACTCTCTATCAGGTCTTGAGACTCTATCAGCTTGTGTCTTTTATTTGGTGCGACAGAATTGTCCTACTCCTACCATATGCACAGAACTATGGTTCAGATTTCTGATTGGGTTCAGGATTGCTTCTTACAACATGTTTAGCAGATCGAATTGTGACTGTTTCCCAACAGAGTCTTTTGCCATTGAGCATTGGTTGATGCTGAGGAATTCAAGCAATGTCCTCGCAAACGTCCTCTGTCCAACGAGACCACATTCTCACATTCCGGTCAGTCGATCTGATGACGACAGCTTCTCGTATGTGCTTGTTCTTGGACAAGAATGCTTAACGCTACAAACGACAAGGAATGCTTTGCACTTGCAAGAAGCTACAAGTATTTTCTTGCAAGCCAGTACTGATTCTCGGTTCATTGAATATTCTAGTCTGATTGGATGTGAATTGTTGAATTGGAAGATCACATGGCTACTCTACTTGTGGTGCTATACTAGTAGCAACAAATATGGCATGGCAAATACTGTACCATTTCAGTTCATTGCTTACATTTCCATGTGGAGCTTCCGAGGACTGCAGTTTTGTCAAGGGAAGTTGTCATGGGATCCAGGCATCTGGGCACTTCTCTGTCTGTTCAGATTTTTCACACCAGCTGAAGCAATAGGAGTGAGACATGCTACAGCTCTAGCCTACTATTGCGGCCACTTCCTCGACCATGCTAATACTTCGACAAAGTCTATGCTGACAAAGACTACTACTTCAACGTCTTCTGTGACCAAGCGCACACCGGCCACGACTACTACAACGACATCTTCCTCGAGCAAGTCGGTGCCGTCCGCTACATCAACCTCGGCAAGGTTTGCATCGACTACGACAGCCACCATGCCCTCGGCGAAGTCATGAAGCATCAAGTACCATGGGACCCTGGCGGTTCGACATGTCATCGGCTTGAGGTCAAGCCGAAATTTAAGGAGGGGGGAATGTTAGCGACCTCCCCTACCCTTACCTGGGCTGGGCCATGGGCTGGGCCATGGGCTGGCACCATTGGGCCTAGGCTGCTGGGAAGCGGCGTGAGGAAGCTGCTACAAATACAAGGGGCGTGGCTTACGAAGGACTTGGCTTGGAACGGAACGGCTTCGGCCTTCTCTGCTTGTGTCTCTCTTCTTCCTCTCTCGTGTTCTACTCCTCTGTAATGGCTAGAACCGTGTGAATCCATGGCTGTAATCTAAATTGAAGAGAATTAGATCCCTGTGAGAAGTGCGGTGTTAACAGCACAGTTCATAACTGTACTAGCATTTTTTATTATTGTTTCACACTGTTTAGACCGGTTTGGCCCGGCCGGGCCGCGGCTCGATACTGCCTCCACTACTGATTCTAATGCTACTACTAATTGAAAAGATTCCATCCGCTTAATCGACCTACTACCTTTTCTGATCAAAATTTCTGTTAAGAAAAATAAGACCAATTAACTAGTTCTAAGAAAAGCAGATGCTTGAGTTTCTGAAGTTTTGAATATGAAATACCATAGCAAGTTTATGGCTGTAATTCCGGAATGACGACATATACAACTCGTAAACTCTCTCTCCAAAAAAAAAAAGTGTAAACTCCTATGTGACAGGAACTGCTGGCATCATTGCATTTTTGTGTTCGTTATCATAAGGCAAACTCATGTAGTGATACCGTTACTCTATAGTGAACTGCAATGTAGTCCAGTCATATGCTTTTTTGCAGTGTCATGTACTTTCCTCGGTTTTCTGGGGCATGCATCTCTAGTATCCATTCAACCAGTGACATTTATTTTACAATTTAACTTAGTACTCCCCCATACTTTGTGTGGTGCCTGTAGGAATGGAAGAAAGTGCATTTGAAGGATTATCTCACAATGACACAAGGTGTGAAGGAAAAAATAGAGCATCTCAAATCGAAGATAGACGATTGAAGCGCCAAGCATTGTTCCACAACGGATAATTCATCAATGCATTGATTCCAAATAAGATCTTTATTAGATCGTCATTAACCCAACAAAAAAAAGCATCGTGTTTCATATGTCACCGTAGACTTGCGGTGTTTGAGTGTAAGTTTTTTTTTCTTGATCAGTCGACGATGTTTCAGTCCCTTGCATGTAAAAAAAAGTGAGATTTTTTATGTTTATGACATGCATTGTCATGATATGTATACCTACCAGTGTCACCCTTCCCTTCTTTTCTCTCTTGGTCAAAGATCAGTTGAAAATTCGCCTATGTTGTCTCAACGTAGCCGGTCCCAAGGCCAGATAAAGGAGGAGGGTTGTGATAGGCTTGGTGAGCTAATCTAAAAACTCAACTAATTTTATGGAGATGAACCGTAAAGAACCTTGTTGGTAACCCTCATAGCGACGCACCATATCGGAACCCGGATGTAGTGTCAAATGGGTAAGGGTCGGGCCGTCACCCCCTTGGTGGAGCACTAATGAGGATATAATAGGGGTACATGATGCGTATACATGCTTGAGCTGGAAGGAAATATTGAGCCTCACTTATGTTCATTATAAGGTGAATTCTTTCCTAGTAATAAATAATATTTGTGTTGATAAGAATGTTATGCTACCTAAGCCTATGAATTTATGTATGATTAGCACGGTTCAAAAAGGCACTCGCAGTGGCACGCCCAGGCGCGCATAAGAGCGAGGCGTTGGCCAAACGCCTCGCCTTGGCCCTAGGCGGTGGAAAAGGTGTCCGCCGAGGTCCTTCGGCGAGGATTCCATCGTCCGGCGGCGGAAAAGTGATGGCACCGCAGGGGAGTAAGGTAGAGGGAGAGTAGAAGTGGTGGCCCTGTAGGAGAGTGGCCCTCCGGCGAGGAATATAGCTTCGGTGGATTGTCCCGGTCGCTGCAGCCAGTGAGAGAGGAAAACCTAAATTTTCTGTCGTTAGTGTTGTTTCTACCGGGACTGGGTAGATGGGCCTCTGCTTTAACGGGCTAGGTCAGCCATCTGGCTTATTTCTTTTCGTTTTACCTATTCCTATCCAAGCTACATCCCATATACGAGCGTACGTACAATGTCCGTACGGAACGCCTAGGTGCGCCTAAGCGACATAAGCGAGCAAAACGCTGGGCGAAGGCAAAACGCAGAATTAGCGCCTAGCTCCTTCCTGAACTATTATGATTAGGTTTATTGATAACACAAATGTGAATGGAGGAGAGCATCAAGGGGGGCTGGAAAACAAGCATTACAAGTTGGAAAACAAGTACCTGCTCGAAAACAACCAATACAAGTTGGAAAACAAGGAAGCACATGAGGGAAACAACATCTACCAGCTGAAAAACAAGAAGGGGCATGGAAAACAAGGTTGTTTCCATGGAAAACAACAAGGAGGCGCCCAAGGGAGAGTCCTAGTCACTTTAGGGAAAGACCTGTGAGTCCATTATGGCTGCAACCATGTTGGGTTCGGTTTGCATCCTGTTTCGAGTAGGTTTGGGTCCAACCCGAGTTGGGCCAAGTGGTGGTGCGAAATTTTCCCTTGGCCGCACCCCCACCCCTCATATATACCTCTTAGCCACAAATTTATTAGGTTAGACCAAGTTTAAACGAAAAACCCTAGAACCTCTAGATTGTATTGCTTGAAGTATTCATCTTGAAGTATACCTTTGCAAATTCCGCGTGTTATCTGATGTTCCACTTGGAATAAGGGATACAGGACCACCTCGTATTCTTTCATTACATTGTGCAAGAGTGTGTAGTTAAGAATATCCAAAGAGATTGATTGTTGTTGCATTGGCAACTGGTATTATCCTAGGAGAGATTTCATGGAAATGCTAGTTATCATCCCACCACCATATTTTTCGAGTTGCTCACAAGAGAAGATCGGGCCACCCCATATCAGATTCTCGGGTTTCCTCGGTGAGAAAATTCCATCCCCTAGTTTAGTTGTTTTTATTATTATCTGGAAAAAGCCATACAAAATTATTTAGGTTAGTTTGTGCCAGAGCTTAGATCAACACCAAATTGCTACTCGTGTTGCTATTTTCTATTGATTTGTGTTCCTATTTTTCTGTTTTTAGTTTTGTCTATCTAGGGTTAGGGTTCATCGAGTTCATCCTTTGTTTCCATCTATATCGAAAAAGCTCACAAAAATATTTGTTATTTGTGTGTTGTCATCTTCGTTATCTCGGGAAAACACTACCTACAACTTGCTTGCGAGTTGATTTTGTTTTTCCTAGTCGAGTTGTTCTTATTTCTATTCTGGTCCATACACAAAAACTCCCAAAACATTATTATCCGAGCTGTTCTTGTTGGATTTGGTTTGTGTTAGGGTTGATTTCTACCGCGGCAGAAGTCCCATAAAAATCCTGCCGTGGATCACCTAGCCACACTTGGATTCCTAGCTTGCATCAGATTGGGCAGGAAAAACCACCAAGTTGTTACCGCGCTCCTGCTCCTAGTCACAATCGGATTCCACTCCGATTCCTGTCGGGCACCAAAAACGCGTCTTTTCGCTGCTGCACGCGCGCGCCCCCTCCTAGTCCTACTCGGACTTGTCCTACCACGGTACAAAATCTGCATGTTTCGCTGCCGCACTCAACACCGCAACACACACGGTCTCACCCGCGCGCTGCTCTCTGTCGGGCACCGTTTTCCGTGATTTTCGCTGCTGCCGTGGTACAAAACCGCAAGTTTTTCTGCCGCGAGTCCTTTTCTCTGTTTTCTCTAGTTTGTTTTTATTTTCTCCCCGTTTTCTCTATAGTAATTCTAGTCTGATCATTGTTAAGCCTAGCCACCGACATTCTACAGCAAAATTTTAGGTACCTACCCAAAAGACTAGCTGTTTTTATTGCTCTAACAGGTTGCTCATTTGATCATATTTGTGTCCATATTTCTATTTTCCATTGCATATTGCTCCTATTTGATACAAAGGCCATTGAAAAAGTATAAAAAAATAGAAATAGAAAATTATAAAAATCAAAGAGAAAAAATAGAAAAATAAAAGAGGAGAATAGGCCTGAAAAGTATTGATTATTGTCACAAGTTTGGAGCTATTTTCCTTTGTTGTCTGCACTAATCTTTGAGAAATCTTGTGCCTGTTCTTTGAGATTTAGCTAGTGTCTTTACAGTGCATTGCAACGCGAGCTATACTCCGGACATACATCATTACTTTTCTGCTCATCCCTATAGTTGCATTGCCCCATTTATCTCCACGTGTGTGTTTTCCGTGCTTTTTATACCACATTGGACAACAAATAGGAGTTGTTATTTTGGTGTTGTTAGGTATCCAAACCAAGCCCCACCACATACCTTGATTTTTCTTGTGATAGCTAAAATCCCGGGTATTCTCTTCTTCACATCCATACACGTGTCACTGCTACTTGTTGGTGAGTGTTTTCTATTCACTTTGGAACGGTAAGATACACCTTTCTTTGTTGTTCTGAGTGAGTTGTGAGAGTGCCACCATATACATACTGTCATATATTTATATATACTAAAAATGGTTTATCCTTTCATTGAGAAGCCATTACTATGTTTTTCTTGGTGCAATGATACATTCTAGGAGGAGGATTCTAGTGGGATACCCACGTCATAATTGTTCCACTTCATCGCGAACATCAAAGGTTGTCCTGCTGCTATTACCCTTGATAAGGGTACTCGGTATAACTTAGTTAGTTTTGACATTGTTGAGAAATTGCAATTGGAAACATATCAATCAGATCCGTATATGTTGGTTACTAAGGATGATAAAATTTGAATTACTCTACGTACTTTTGTTCCGTTAACCATTAATGGTCATACAGAGAAAATTCATTGTAATGTGATTCCTAGATCATTTACATGTTGTCATCTTTTGTTGAGTGCACCATGGTCTTACAAATTTCAGTTCGATTTTGATGGATATTATCCTGATATAAAATTCCTTTGGAATAATAAGTTGAGAAAACATGCATCAATTGACAAATTTCATGAGGTTAGACGGCAACCCTTATGTTCTCCTCAAATCCATGAAATGCAAAAAACTTGAGCATATAGTAATGGGATTTGTAGAGGTTAAGCATCCATGTGAGGCTATTTCTACTAATGTAATCTTGTCTACTCCTAGTGTTGTTTCTTGTGTTGTGCAGGTTGATTTTGAAGAAAGGGAGCCTATAGTATAATCTGCATCACCACCTTCACATAGATTGGAGGAGCATGCCATTGTGCCTAGTATTGTTTCTTGTGATATGCAGGTTACTCTTGAAGAAAGGGAGCCCTCACTAGTATAACCCGCATCACCACCTGAGGTAGATTAATGAGTGCCTACTATATCTGAGGAGGATGCCATTGACATTGGTGCTGGTTTGGAGCTGCCACTTGCAAGTACAGATTTTTGTGAGTCTACTAATGTGCTAGTTGATTCTTGTGAGTTGATAACCACATATAGTTCACCACCATTTGATAATTTTAATATTTCAAATTTTGAGCATGTGGTCTTGATTACACATAAATAAGTGCTTGCTAAAATACCACCTATTAATATTATGTATTCCAACATGTTACATGAACCAATTACTGTGCAATGTGCTATGAATAGGATTTCTGAAATTTCATATGTCAATTCTAGCACCTATGCTACTTGTTTCACTTTTAATTTAGTTGGTGATTATAAAATGAATGACATTTTTATGTTGGATAACATATGTATTACTTGTGATAATATTGCTGATTTGAACATTGTGTTACCTCATATACCTATGTTTGGTTTGCCACAAAACTTGATAAATACATATGCTACTGATTTATACTTCACTTATATTTGAAAAATGAGTTGCAATTTACATAATAAAGAGAATAAACATGTAAAAAAATTGGGTGTACTACTAACACCAAATTTGATCATAAATTTTCTGTGAGAACATTTGATTTGATACTAAACAATAAGAATTTATACATACATGTTTCTCCTTATGATCATGATTATATGAGCTTCACTTATACCTGCAATTGTGATTGTATTTGATGAGATGATATTTGTTTTCATGTGAAAATTATGTGCTAAATACATGCACATTTCGTTGCTTCATGTCATATGAGAATTTTTGTCATGTCCACAAAACTGATGCAGCCCATTATAAATACATATATTGTGCACACACATTGTTCTTTTTGTTTCTTCCAGGTTCAGCTTACCACAAGCTAAGGACGTATTGTCTTGAAGAAAGGGAGGATGATGAGGATATAATAGGGGTACATGATGCTCATACATGCTTGAGCTGGAAGGAAATATTGAGCCTCACACTTATGTTCATTATAAGGTGAATTATTTCCTAGTAATAAATAATGTTTGTATTTATAAGAATGTTAGACTACCAAAGCCTATGAATTTATGTATGATTAGGTTTATTGATAACACATACGTGAATGTAGGAGAGCATCAAGAGGGGACGTAAAACAAGCATTACAAGTTGGAAAACAACCAATACAAGCTAGAAAACAACCAATACAAGCTGGAAAACAAGGAAGAACGTGAGGGAAACAACATCTACCGGCTGAAAAACAAGAAGGGGCATGGAAAACAAGGTTGTTGCCATGGAAAACAACAAGGAGGCGCCCAAGGGAGATCCTAGTCACTTTAGGAAAGGACCCGCGAGTCCATTATGGCTGCATCCATGTTGGGTTCGGTTTGTATCCTGTTTCGAGTAGGTTTGGGTCCAACCCGAGTTGGGCCAAGTGGTGGTGCAAAATTTTCCCTTGGCCGCACCCCCACCCCTCATATATACCTCTTAGCAACGAATTTTATTAAAGTATACCAAGTTTAAACCCAAAAAAAACCCTAGAACCTCTAGATTCTATTGCTTGAAGCATTCATCTTGAAGTATACCTTTATAAGTTCTGCGTGTTATCTGTTGTTCAATTGGCAATAAGGGGATACAGGACCACCTCGTAGTCTTTGATTACGTTGTGCAAGAGTGTGTAGTTGGGAATATCCAAAGGGATTGATTGTTGTTGCATTGGCAACAAAGATTATCCAAGGATAGTTTTCGGGGAAACACTAGTTATCATACCACCACCATATTTTCGAGTTGCTCACAAGAGAAGATCATGCCACCCCATATCACACACTATATCTTGATCTGGATACGTTGATAAGTGAGCAAGGATCACGTCATCGAATCCTTAGTGGCGCATTGCACTGACGTTCGGGTGTAGTGAAAAATGAGTAAGGGTCTTCGCATTTGACTCGGTAGGTGTGTGGGGGAGGGGGGTAAGGAAGTTAGCTGAGCCAGGGAGGATCCACTTAGGTACCTAGAATGTAGGTCCCTGACGGTAGATGCGGCGGTGAGGAGGCGTGTTTATGTCATATGCGTCCAAGAGACCAAATGGAAGGGAAAGAAGGAGAAGGAGGATACTGGCCTCAACCTGTGGTACAAGGGGACAACTTCAAACAAAATGGAGTAGGCATCTTGATTAAAAAGAGCCTCAAGGATGGAGTGGTGGACGTAAGAGGCAAGGGGGCATATTATCCTAGTTAAGATGGTTGTTTAGGACTTAGTTCTCAATGTTATCACACGTATACCCCATAAGTAGCCCACAATGAGAGCATCAAGAGGGTGTTCTGAGAAGTCCTGAAGACTTTTTTATGAGGGTACCTATTGGTTAGAAGCTCTTCATAGGACAAGACCTCAATGGCCACGTGGGTACATCTAACACAAGTTTTGAAAGGATGCATGTGGATTTGTCTACGGTGTTAGAAGCCAAAAAGGAGATGACTTCTTAAGTTTTGCTTTAGCCTATGACTTCGTCATGGCTAACACCTTCTTTAGAATGAGAGAGTACCACCTAGTGGCGTTCAGTAGTGGCCAACACTCTAGCAATATTGATTTTTTCGTATCTAGAAGAGAGGACAAACACGAATTGCCTTGATTGTAAGGTGATACCCCGAGAATGTTGTCCCCTAACATAAACTTGTAGTGGTTGAGTTACGGTTCTAGATTCGTGTCCAGCGGGATAAGCGCACCAAAGTCTCTAGAACAAAGTGGTGGAACCTCAAGGGGGGGGGGCAGCTCAAGCTTTCAAGGAGAGGGCTATTAAACATGTCACTTGGGGAGAAGGAGGCGATGCAAATAATATGTGGATGAGCATGAAGAATTTAATTTGAAGGTTGGCTTCAGAGGAGTTTGGGATGACCAACGGAAGTAGAAGCGAAGCCAAGGGTACCTGGTGCTGGAACTATGAGGTCCAGAAAGCTATTAAGGAGAAGAATGATTTTTTAAGCCTATATCTGGACATGAGTGCATCCAACATGGAGAATTACAAGGTGGCAAAGAAGGCCGCAAAGAGAGCGATGAGTGCAGAAAGGGGTTGGGAGTATGAGGACCTGTGTCAGCGTTTAAACATGAAGGAAAGAAAAAAATCATCTATAAGATGGCCAAGATTCGGGAGAGGTGAAGCATGAGGAGGAAGAGGTTAGACTTGATGGGCAGGTGGTAACTGAGAAGGACACCTTCCGATATTTGGGGTCTATGCTATAGAAGTATAGTGATATCGATGAAAATGTGAGCCATCGAATCAAAACTGGTTGGATGAAGTGGCGTCAAGATTCAGACGTCCTCTATGACACGAGAGTGACACAAAATCTAAAATGGATGTTCTATAGGACGGCGATCTGACCTACAATTTTATGTGGCATAGATGTTGGACAACAACAAAGAAGCAACATATCCAACAGTTAGTTGTAGTAAGGATGTGCATGCTGAGATGGATATGTGTCTACACAAGTAAGGAATGTGTCCCCAATGATGATACGTGGTAGAGTAGGGTTTAGCACCGATTGAAGAGAAACTTGTCTAACATCGTCTTAGATTGTTTGGGGAATTCAACGTAGCCCCCAGAAACTCCAGCTCATAGAGGACGGTGAAATCATGATGACAATGTGAACAAGGGTCGTGGTAGACCATACTTGACATTGGAGGAGTCCGTTAAGAGAGATTTGAAAGATTGGAATATCAACAAAAACTAGACATGGAGAAAGGTGCTAGCTATCCATGTGTCAGAAAAATGACTTGTTTTCGGAATCTTATGGGCTTCAACTCTTGCCTACCCTAACTTGTTTGGCAATAAAAGAATTTCTTGTTGTTGTTATTGTTGTTATTGCTGTTGTTGTTCTTGGTCAAAGATCAGGTGAATCCTTATGACACTAAATTCAACCAAAATAGGACATAGTGAAAGTATTACATTTCTAAAATATGTGTTAGAGGTATCTAACAATAACAAACAAAAATCATCACACTTCCATTATGACTAATAGGTTCTAGCCTATCCACTAAAATAACTAACAAACACTTGAAGCGATTCAGACAAGAAAGTCGTGATTTCAGCGGTCGATTGCGAACGATATAGTCGATTACAGAGGAAAGTTCAGCCGAACCTCGAAATGTGGCAGTGGGTGATAAATCCTAATACAAGAATGATGCCAACCGTTGATGCTAAAGTTCTAATATCGGAATTCAAACAGTGACACGTTGACAAATCTGTACCGTTGGATCAAAGATTTGCGACTGGAAGTGTTTTGTTCAGGCGCGAAGTAGTAAGTAGATGTCGACTAAAGAGCTGACGGTGTCAACACCAAAAGACTAGGTCCATACAACACCCCCAGTTTGAGAGCAGACTTGTCCTCGAGGATGAATGTAGGTAAGATTTTATGTTTGAATGGTGCAAATTCCAATGTTGCTTGATCTTGAGGTATATTGAGCTACAAAATTAAGTTCTTGTTTTCACTATGTTGATTTGGATCAGCAGGGTTCATCGGAAACAATTCTTGGCCTGTCCATACATATGGCTGAATGTGGATGATCCTGGCCTCTATGGTGAACGGGATTTTGATACGAGATTTTCCCTTCATGCTCATCTTAGGCATTTTGTTATCAAATGAAAGATAAGCAAGCACCACCACTTGTAGAACTTATCGCATGAAACATTTTGGTGATGGCATGAGAAGCAATATCTAGTGAAGATGCGTTTATTGGCCTCCACTTCTAATGTTACTACTTGTTGAGCAGATTCCATTCTCTTAATCGACCTAACACTTATTCTGATCCAACATTCTATTAAAGAAGAATAATATGAGCAATTAAAGAGTAAAATACAGCACAAGTCCTAAACCTATTTAGTGGGTGTCAAATTAGACTAATTATATGAAAATGCATATTTAAGTCCTAACTAATTGAATACTCGTGCGTTGCTATGGGTCTAAAATTCGTCTCACTATATAAGTAACCATAACGCACCTAACTATTCTAACAATTCAATGGCAAAACCCTCAAGCAAGGAAAAGAGCATGTGTTGGCACAAAGCACAAAAAAATTGGTGGCATTTGATCGAAAGGTTCCTTTCGCAAATGGAAGCAAATATATTCTCTGCCATGTTGCGATGCATGTATTACGTCTTTCTCTATCATGTGCATTTCCGGCTCCTTTTCTCCTACCACAACATGTCTTTGTCTAATGAAAAAAATATCGAAATAGGAGGCTGGGATAAGGACCTAAATTTGGATATAGCAGGAGAGGAGCCCGATGATTTTGGAAGGGGCAAATACATCATGATCGACGGAAGTTCGGAAGATATTTTAGGCGCCACAAAAGAAGAAAAAGGAAGACTGCTAGACCCTGTTCTTGGCAATGAAGCCGGAAGATCGAGCAGGGGAGGAGAAGATGTGCGAAGTACGGAAGAAAAAACGACTTAGGCACCGACTCCCCTTTAATAGTATAGATGGCAAATCAATAATGTTGGTCGGTTATGAATTCCAAAGAGCTCTTCCTTTTCTGACTTGACTGACATATTATAGCCAACCCCCTCTTTCAGAAACTGAATGCAAGCATCAGCGGGAATATATTTACATATTTAATTCCTATAATCAAAAGTGAATGATCTATTGCACTTAAAGCAGATTTTGTAGTTATCGGAGCAGGCAAGATGCACGCACCTAGTGGCTGAAAGAAAACTCGCAAAAATCTATGGTTCTTAGAAAATGTCAAATGAAGTTATCCACTTAGAACTTTAACCATGGAGATGCTCTTATATGTGCATGGCAGTGCCAATGAGCTTCATAATCGGTTAAACATAGTATTTGGCTCCCGGGGAAAATGATTAGCATAACATATCTCGGTTTTGTCAAGAAGTTTAGCTGTCCACTTCGTGTGCACGTACAGGAGCATAAAGACCAGCCATATAGAATATTCCTCCGAGAAGCAGCATATGTCACTTACCAGCAGCTCCACTGAGAAAGTAAGAAGCGGCGGAGAAGACAAGCAAACACGCTTCGTAGAAGGTATATAATGATCTCACTAGAACAGAATAAAAACTGTTTATCTTTCTGTACTCTGCCGACCTATTGCCGATGAACCACGAGGGAAAACGAACCAGGGTAAAGGTGGCATGAAAGCACAACACCTGAAAGCGACGGTTCCCTCCATCCCCTGGCAGTTACAGCTGTTTCCTTTCGCTCTGTCTTCTTCCCGAAAGCGTATTCGACGCGGCTAAGTAACCTTGTACAGCTCCGATGAGGCTATAAATACACAGATCGGTCGCTGGCTAGCGCACATCTCAAAGGCCTTTCCTCGTCACCACATTTGCTATCCGATAATCGCGTCAGGAGAACACACACACACACCAGTGATTGCTAACTCCTTGAGCAATTCGATCATGGGTTACCAGCAGGGCAACGCGGCGCACCCTCCGCAGGGCAACGGGGCGCAGGCCAAGGCCAACGCTGCGCGTCCGCCGCCGCCCGGCTACCCGCAGGTTACTGACGAGGAGTATCCCGCTGCCAGCGGCGTCGCCGACACTACCAGCCGCGGCGGCCATGGCCACCACCACAACGGCGGCGGCGGCTTCTGGAGAGGATGGTAAGTTTTGGTTTTCAGTTCTGTGGCCTCGTAAAGTTCATTTCATTTTGCATCGATTGATGAAACTGCTAATTATGTTTGCAGTTGCGCGGCGCTCTGCTGCTGCTGCCTCCTCGACGCCTGCTTCTGATCAAGGTCCATCTCACGCTGACGCTCTTCGTCGTGATCGATGTTCATCATGGTTGATCTTGAGCCTGGACATATTGTCTTCCGTCTGATCAGTTCTTCATGATCATTCTTCTTCTTTGTGTGTGGGCATGCCATTGGCTGACTGGTTGTTCCTTTGTTGAGTGTTACTTAGTTTCTGAGCATACTAGTTTGTGCTTATGTATGTAAGGCTTTGGTAGATAAGAGGCTTAGAGCCCGGTTTTAACTCAATGAAACCCTGCCGAAGCGAGGTTCATACAGGCTGGGTTTCCAGCTTACAAAGATAGCACACTTCCTAGAAGTTCAGGAGACAACAGCAAAAAGACAGCTAAGAAGGATCAAAGCGGCGGGAGTAGGTATCAGCTGCCAGGCTCTTGAGTCTTGACTAGACAAAGAAGTTCTTCCATCACGTACGCCTTGATCTTTACTTCTTGCAAGAGAGCAAGTATATGATGAAAATGCAGTCAACTGGCTGTCTAAGGAATTTGGATTCAATTGACAACTTGTTTCTAGTTTGCCAAAGTGCTCAACTTTCCGCAGCGAATAAGAACAAAAGAAAACTCCTAGCTTTACTAGAAAGAGAAAGCAAAATTCTCAATAATTGCATTAACGACAAAGGATTCCACTAAACCAAAGCATTTGTCTTAAGCTACTCAACATGAATTTCGCAAGGATGCAGTGTTAAAGAAGATGTGATCTGTGTCTTCTTGCGCGCCACATAGAGCACAATGCCCATTGTATTTCCACGCCTCTTAAAGAGTTGCATCCTGGTAGGGAGTCTATTTAGTGCAAGCTGCTAAGAGAAGATTTTGTTTTTCAAAGGGATTCTAGCTTTCCAGATAGCTTTAGCAAATGGCCAGTTGTCACCCTGACAGAGCTTGGCTTATAGAAATTTAGTCGAGAAAATTCCTGAAGGTTTCCGGAGCCCATGAAACATAGTCTGGGTTTGAGATAGATTCTTATTCTTCAATTTCCTCCCACAGTTGGCCCCATGGGCAAGCTCAACTGGGCCAAAGGATCTTTTGTCAAGGTAAGGTTTGCATAGATTGCAAACATGCCAGGATACACCCGTCCACCATCTAACAAAAGAAAAAAGGATGTTATTGTCCATATCAAGACAAATTTAGCTCCCATCTTGAAAAATCCTTTGATTTTGTGAAAGATATGTTATTTTATTGTGTTCCGAATCCCATACAAGTGTTGTACTACATATGGAGTCCTACCAGACTAAGGCATGCCAACCGTGTTAGACGTGCACAACTACAACTCTATTTCGTGTCCGCCAAGAAAAAGAGTTGTTTGCCCCAATATATAGTACGAGGTAGTCATAGAATAGATTGAGAGAGATAGAGAGAGATCTCCACCAGATTAGCACGTAGAGAGTTTTGTCCTCTCGTGTATTGTAATACTCCTCCCAATTATAGTGATACGCCTTTGTGCGTGCCGTGGTTTTCTCCCGTAAGGGTTTCCACGTAAAAATCTGTATTCTTGTTCTTGGTTGATCTATTTTTCGCTGCGTCTATTTGTAACAAGTGGTATCAGAGCTCCAGACTTGGATATCGATTCGCTGTCCGGGAGACTTTTCGCTGCGCTCCCGGGCAGCATCGCGCAACGAGTTTATTGGATCAAACCGCCGCAATTTTGTGGTATGATGCAGCTGCATCGAGTTCAAGCATCGTTTATGATTGGATCTGGAAAGTTTTCGTCGGCGTCCCGGACGCCGCTTTCTCCGATCTGTCCGTGTGCAAGTTTTCTTTTCAAGTACTAGATCGATCAGGTGTTGGCAGATCGATTTGAAGCAAGCACAGGTACGCGAAGCCCCCACATCGACTAAGCACAAGCAAGTCACGTGAAGAAGTACTAGGATCAGGTCCCAAGGAGTACTAGTACAATATTTATTTTCCCTTGGCCGTGCTAAAGATCCTACAAGGTGCTACTTCGATCAGGAATTTTTCTACCATGTATTGGTCCGCTGCCCTCACGCGAAGGCAAATAGATTATTTGGTCCCTAATTTGCACGTCCACCGATCAGGTTACCAGTGCTATTGTTCTCGTTCATTGCTCTGCAAAATTAATTCTATTATGGATTTTTCTGTTGGCTTGTACTACTTTGTGCACAAATTATTTACTCATGATTATCATGAAGTACCAGCTTTTGTTGTTGGAGTGTGACACAAGGATTTCCGTATGGCAAGTCAAGATGCGAGCGTTGTTGGCGAAAGCCGATTATGAGGATGCACTGTTTAAGGTGGAGTTTTTGGGATTATTGCTCATCGGATATAATGGATGCAATATTGCTGCAACTACAGTTCAGTTATCAGAAAAATTAAGGAGGAGGTAATTATTAAGCCTGTTGGTAGCCAGCATATATTCTTTGCTCTCCGGATATATTTGCTGTTATATATTTGAAGGTTTTGTTCATGTTCGTGATGAGGATCAGTTGTGATGCAAGGAGATATGTGTCTGCTAGATACTACAACATTACTACTGTTCAGATTCAAGTACAATTTAGTTGTATTTGCTCTTTTAAGAGAGATATATTGCAGAGTTTAAGCTCTAATGCATGTTTAGAAGGTTCCTTCATCCGACAGTTGTTTTACATGGACAGTTTTAGACCATGTCATGGATTTTTCAGACGGCGGTTTTTGGTGTACGTGATACGCTCCGTACAAGATACTCTTGCATGAGTATTGTTTACCGAGATTTGTGCTATGTGTTTGTAGCATGTTCAGATTCCATGAGATGAGTTCTTCATAATGCGATGTGCATCAAGATGTTGCACTATGAGCTATGCGCTCGTTTATGCACCACAGGAGATATGGTGACTTATGTCATTTGATGATATTTGAGCAGTTTCAGTTTTTAAGGTCACTGGCACAGACTCAGACTTTTATTGGGAGTTTCCCAAGTTTCGGATGTCTGGTTTGTTGACAGCTGTGTGTTTTCTCGACGACCTACCGATTGATTTGCTCAGTATGACTTCGTGAGAAGTTTATTTGTCCTATGGACGTTTCAAGGCACAAGATTTACTTGTGATGACTTTAACTGAGGAGTTGATGCTATCTATGATTATTGTACGGGATTTCGTCTCAAGGTGGAGTGTTATTTTATTGTTTTCCGAATCCCATACAAGTGTTGTACTACATATGGAGTCCTACCTGACTAAGGCATGCCAACCGTGCTAGACGTGCACAACTACAACTCCATTTCGTGTCCGCCAAGAAAGAGAGTTGTTTGCCCCAATATATAGTACGACGTAGTCATAGAATAGATTGAGAGAGATAGAGAGAGATCTCCACCAGATTAGCACGTAGAGGGTTTTGTCCTCTCGTATATCGTAATACTCCTCCCAATTAATTATAGTCATACGCCTTTGTGCGTGCCGTGGTTTTCTCCCGTAAGGGTTTCTACGTAAAAATCTGTATTCTTGTTCTTGGTTGATCTATTTTTCGCTACGCCTATTTGTAACAAGATACACCAGAATTGGTACCCTCCCTGGCGAGGAACCAAAGAAGTTCTCAGCTCCCTGATATTTAGCATGGATTAATCAAGACCACAAAGATTGAATATCTCCTTCTTCATTCACCAGTCGTCAGATCCACTTACACATAAGTGCTATGTTCATCAGCCTTGAGTTAGCTACGCTGAGACCACCCCTAGTCTTTTTTATGGCAAATAGTTGGCCAGTTGGCCAGTGGTGCTTTCTATTGATGGCAAAAAATCTAGCTAGGTGTTTGTCGAAACCTGCATAAGTGCCTTCCGCAAGCACGAGCAGGCTCATCGTATAGGCAGGGAGGTTGGAAAGGGAGCTAATTAAGGGTCAACTGGGCAGCAGAGGACACTATGTGTCCCACATGGTTAACTAGACCTTCAAAACCGCTGATTGTAAGATTCCTATCCGCGATTGGAAGGTCGTGATGTTATACAATCTCTTAGTACATTATTCTGATTTTTGTATCAGCAGTTGTTATCTTTTAACCGTCTCTGTATATAATTAGACAAGAGGTCGACTATGTTGTGTTTATTTATCCTTGCAATTCATTAGGTCATTACACGTCATGGATGAAGAGTTGATATATAGTTAATCCCTTCACACAAGGTGGCTACAAAGGTAAGCCAACGGAAGAGATTAGAAAATTATAAACATAGCACGCCTATGCATCAGCTAGTTCATACTGATGCTCATGTTTGGGACGCTTTGGAGATATTCTTGTGTCCCTACTCGGTATAAATTAAGTAGGTCCTATAGATTTATTTTTTCCTATGATGAAGTCATCCACCGTTCACTTTCGGTTGTATTTGGAAAGGTAAGTAAAAGGTACTTTTTTTTTTTGAAATGGGTAATCCATGCCTCTGCATCGGAGTGATCCACACGGCATTTTATTACAAAACTTGAGTATCAAAACGTTGAAGGAATACAAAGAGTTCAATGCGCAAAGAAACACAAGTAGTTCAGGTTGGCTACATCTCAGCCACTCTGGAACTAAGCAGTAAGAGGGAGCACACTAATTCTCGCAAAGACGACGCTCATGCTGCCACCCATTTGAACATAGGATAGCACGCATCACCGCTATGAGCCGATTGCAACCAGTTTCCATGAAGGGGCGCTGATCTTGCTTGAGGAGGAGTGACCACGTAGTAATCCAGTACGTAGCCTTGTGGACAACCTGTAAGAAATGAACATTTTCGACCTTGTTAAAGACAACATCATTTCTGCATGTTCAAATAGTCCAAATAAACGCGCAAACGCCAATACGTATACGTTTTTTGACCACCTTATGCAGCCCATTCAACCATGAACTGAACAAAATATCAAGAGATAAAGGAGGTGGAACATTGAACGTAAATTGGAGCAATCTCCAGATTTTACGAGAAAACGGGGAAGTAATAAATAAGTGTTCTACCGATTCCTCCTCGGCACAAAACACACACTGTTTGGAACCTACCCAATTTTTTCTCGCTAGGTTATCTTTCGTAAGTATAACTTTCCTATTAACAAACCACATAAAGATCTTAATCTTAATTGGAATTTTCATTTTCCACAAAGACTTATTGAGACAAGGAGTATGACCATCCATGATATCATTGTACATTGATTTAACCGTGAAAACCCTAAGAGCTGTCAAGTCCCACACGAAGACATCCTCCTCGTGGGACAGCGAGACCGACATGAGTTGTTGGACTAACAGCAGCCACTCAACCCATTTAACTCCTACTAAACTTCTACGAAACTGAATGTTAATCGGTGGAGCATTTAAAAACACCTCTGCAACAAGGACATTCCTATTGCGTGCTATATTGTAAAGGTTTGGATAGGGGTGAGCCAAAGATTTATCCCCTAGCCATCTGTCTTCCCAAAACCGAGTCCTCTGGCCATTACCAACGACAAATTTACCTCGGCTAAAGAAATCATGCTTCACAGCCATAATCCCCTTCCAAAAGGGGAATCGGTAGGTTTTTGTTTAACTTGAGTAAGAATCTTACCACATAGGTATTTGTTAGTTAATAGTTCCTGCCATACCCTTGTCTCGCTAAGTAATTTAAAAGGCCATTTGCTTAATAAACATTTGTTTTTTATTTCTAATAATTCAATTCCTAACCCTCCCCCCTTGATCTTTAGGTCTGCATATAATATTCCATTTAGTAAGTCTAGATTTCCTCTTATGTTGGTCACATTGCCAAAAGAACCGGCTTCGAAAAAAATCTAGTCTTTTCCTCACTCCCACTAGAATTTCGAAAAAGGACAATAGAAACATCGGAAGGCTTGTTAGGACAGAATTAATCAACACTAATCTATCCCCATATGAGAGAAGTTTACTAGCTCAAGAGGCTAACTTCTTCTCAAAACGATCCTCAATTATCTTCCATTCCCTAAGAAGGAGTTTCCGATAATGAATAGGTATTCCTAGATATCTAAATGGAAGGGACCCCACCTCACATCCAAAGATGTTACGGTAATCTTCCTTGCAATCCACTGCTTTACCAAAGAATTTTTTTTCACTCTTGTGAAAGTTTATCTTGAGGCCAGAAAGTTGTTCAAAGATAGCGAGAATAAGTTTCATGTTTACTGCCTTCTCAACATCATGCTCTAGAAATAATATTGTATCATCTGTATATTGGAGAATAGAAATCCCACCCTCCACCAAATGCGGAATTAAACTCCCAACCTGCCCGTCAACTTTAGCACGCTCAATGAGTACATCCAACATATCAGCTACTACATTAAACAGAATCGGAGACATTGGGTCTCCCTGTCGTAACCCCTTTAAAATTTGAAAATAATGACCAATGTCATCATTAACTCTGATACCAACACTCCCCCCCGCACAAAACACGCAACCTAGTCACGCCATTTTGGATCAAAACCCTTCATCTGCAGTACCTGCTGCAGAAAAGACCAGTTGACCTTATCATATGCTTTTTCAAAATAAATTTTGAAAAGCACACCATCTAGTTTCTTTGTTTGTAACTCATGAATAGTCTCATGTAAAATGACCACTCCTTCCAAAATATTTCTTCCCGGAAAAAAGGCAGTCTGAGTTGGCCCAATAACTTTTTGTGCGATCTTAGTCACTCTATTTGTACCTACTTTGGTGAAAATTTTGAAACATACGTTCAAAAGACAAATAGGACTATATTCCTCAATTTTAGACGCATTTTATTTCTTAGGGAGAAGAGTAATCACCCCGAAATTTAACCTATACAAGGGAAGATCACCTTCCTGTAGTTGGTTAAACATAGCCATTAGATCTTTTTTGACAATAGGCCAAAACCGCCAAAACCTCTGATAAAATTCTGCCGGAAACCCATCTGGTCCCGGAGCTCTGTTATGCTCCATAAGAGAGATGGCCTCATAGACCTCCTCCTCCGTAATGCTAGAAGTTAGAATCTCATTCTCTGCACTAGAGATCCTAGGGAGATCGTGAGTAACATTCTCATCAAGAGAGATGTTGTTAAACTCGGGTGGACAAAACAATTTTTTATAGTAGTTCGTAATGTAGTTTTTAAGATTCTCCTCTCCGACAATAGTTCCCTCCTCTTGCTCTAACTGGAATATTCTCTTTTTACGGTGTTTTCCATTTGCAATCAAATGAAAATACCTAGTGTTATCCCCGCCTTGTTGGACATGTTTAACTTTCGCTCTTTGTGCCCATTTGGCTTCCTCATCACGTCTGAGTTTAGCAATAAACTCATCCGCTTGCTTCTTTGCAGCCAACTCCTCTACAGATAGTGGAGTGGTCTCTGCTTTAATATCTAACTCGTCAATGAGCAGGAGAAGCTTTTCTTATTTTGCTCTATATTCACCGCTAATGTTTTTTGCCCAACCCCGGAGATATTGGCGTAGATGTCTCACTCTAATCTGCCACGTGTCCACCGGGGAGTCTCCCTCAACACATGAGGACCACTCCCTAGCCACCAACTCAGAAAACCCCTCTTTTTTAAGCCACTAAGAACTCATTTTATGAATTTGGCTATATCATTTCAGTTTTTTTTTTACATTATGCCACTTTATTATTGGCGAAGAATTTCGGTATCCGCCTCCTCGTGGTACTAAGAACTCATTCTATGAATTTGGCTATATCATTTCAGTTTTTTTTACATTATGCCACTTTAATATTGGCGAAGAGTTTCGGTATCCGCCTCTCATTTGAGCGCCTAGTTTTCCGGTGCGCCTTTTTTTAGATAAAGAATGTATATTAATTAATATCGCGGAGATGCAAATTACATCCAGCCTCTGCCAGAACGCAATAACCATAGTCATTACGGATGCACACAGCCGAAAGACAATAAGAAGAAGAAATAAAAAAAAGGTCCCGCTACAGAGTTGCATTTCTTGCACCAGCCGCACAACCACCTCCAAAACAACACCTGATGTCCAATTTTTCCAAAGCAACGTCTTCAACAAGAACAGTGCGAGGCAGAACCAATTAAGGCCAGACCTTTGGTTTTCATCCTCGAGATAATCCTCGCTCTCAAAAGAATGACTCCAACAAGACCACTGTCAGACACAACCAATTAAGGTCACACCTTGGGTTTTCACCCTGAAAGGTAGGACATTGGCCTTCACATATGTTGTCGCCCCCTCATACATGCCGCTGCTACAAATCATGAAACACGAAGCCAATTCCTCATTGCCCGATTCGAACCCCCATTGATTGTCCTCCGATCTCGCTTCTATGTCATTCTCCGCCAGCACCATGGAGCCAGCAAAGCTTCGAAGCGCTCCCTCTGAAACCAAGCGGTCAGAAACGGGTGCGCACGACCGAATCCCACCCGATCCAGCAATCTCTAAGCATAATGCGCCTATGTGAGTTCACCAGCGGAGCCTTCCGGAACTCGACACCGTGGCTAGATCAAGGAGAACACAAAAGGAAGATCGTTGTCGAGAGAGAAGAAACCTAGGACCACCGCTTTTATTCGCAAGACTCGCAGCCCCCACGCCGCCAGTCGACTCCATGCATAGGCCGAAGATGGGCAGCCTAGGGCACAACTGAGAGATTCAATGTGTGATCGGATCCCACGCAGCAGATAGCCAGACTGGCCCAAAGGTCCAGATCGGAGCCGGCAGCCCGGATCGTGGCCCCGAGATCCGGCGGCACCCTGCAGCAGGCCGAGACGGCCACGCCAGCGGCGCACCGCCACCTCCTCTTCGCCCCCCCCCCCCCCCGCCGGAGTTACTCAGACGCCGGCAAGAAGCCTCGCCGCCCCATGTCCCCAGCCGGCGCACCACCTCCTCCCATGACACGCCGCCGTGGACACCTCACCTGCCCACCGTCATGGACGGGATGGGCGCCGCCACCACCGCCATGGACGACAGCAGCAGCGGCCGGAGGCCTCAGATCGGAGGGGAGGGGGCTAGGGTTTGGGGGGTTGGGGTCCTCGAGAGCCGCCCGGGAGAGGAGCGGCTCGGGAGGACGTTTCGTAGGTCTCGTCTTCTCTGACGTCCGAGTCCGATCTGGTACCTTCCGGTGCGCCTTTAATACCTCTAGTTGCGCACCTCTCATTTGAGCTCTTCCCCAACCAGTAGGTGTGTGCGGCCTTGCTTCTCCTTAACCATAGCTGACGTGCGTACAAGCAAAAGATTTAGAGGTGAGATCTTCGGCTGCGTTTGGGAGCTCGGTTTTCTTAAAACGATAGTATTCCAAAAATGAAGTATTGGGTGTCTTCCAAAGGAATAGTTTAGACCATCTCCAGTCATCATGGCACCCATATAGCTATTTTCCACCCAAAATTCAAACATGAAAATGAAGTAAACATAATCTCGGCCACAAATTGAAAGTTTCGGCTACAATTCAAATTCTAGGCCTCGAATTCAAGTCTAGGCCATCACAAATCGTCGCGATGCCAGACCAGGCACACAGAGGACAAATCAGATTGTGTCGCCGTCTATGTCGCCTTGGATCAGATGTCGCCATGGATGCTGCCGGCCTCCGTTGTAGGTGTTGATGTGTCCGAAGGTGTAGGTGTCGCCATGTCGTCGAGGGTGTAGGTGTCGCCCATGTAATACCTGAGAGCGACGGTTCCCTCCGTCTCCTGGCAGTTACAGCTGTTTCCTTTTCGCTTTGTCTTCTTCCCAATCGTATTCAACGCGGCTAAGTAACCGTGTACAGCTCCCAAAAAGGCTATAAATACACTGATCAGTCGCTGGCTAACGCACGCAGCATCTCAAAGGCCTTTCCTCGTCACCACATTTGCTATCCGACAATCGCGTCAGGAGAACACACACACACACACGAGTGCTTGCCAACTCCTTCAGCAATTCGACCATGGGCTACCAGCAGGGCAAGGCCAACGCCGCGCGTCCGCCGCCGCCCGGTTACCCGCAGGTTACTGACGAGGAGTATCCCGCTGCCAGCGGCGCCGCCTACACTACCAGCCGCGGCGGCCGCGGCTTCTGGAGAGGATGGTAAGTTTTGTGCTTTTTTTCAGTTCTGTACTCTCGCTCTAGCCTCGTAAGTTCATATTTTCTTTTGCATCGATTGATGAAACTGCTATGTTTGCAGTTGCGCGGCGCTCTGCTGCTGCTGCCTCCTCGACGCCTGCTTCTGATCAAGGTCCATCTCACGCTGACGCTATTCGTCGTGATCGATGTTCATCATGGTTGATCTGGAGCCTGGACATGTTGTCTCCCGTCTGATCAATTGTTGAGGATCAATCTTCTTCTTTATGTGTGGTGGAGCCTGGTTGTTTCTTTGTCGAGTATTAGTTAGTTTCTCAGCATACTATTCTCCGTAGGTATGTATGTCGCTCGAAAACAAGTTTTCGTCCCGCTATATTAATATAGCACCCACCCATTACAAGATTAAGACCACTGCTAGAGCAAACAATACAGTTAATCCTAAAACAAAAGAAAGAGAAAACAAAGCCGACCATGACGGATCAACAAAAACAAAAATGATTCGCGATCGCTGCGTACTCCGAAGAATTCCCACCACAATTGTAGCACTCCGAAATCGCCACGTACCAAACAACACTCCCAGGAAGGAAAGTGTCGGTGACGACGCTGATGTCTGAACGGGCCCTAGGGTTTTCCCCGGTATGGTGCAGATAGTGGTGGGGAAGCGGTACACCCGACGCCCTTCAGGAAGGATCAGTGACACTCACAAGAGTCACCGCGCCAAGTGCCTATATGATAGGGATTTCTCTCGACCACAAAAAACAACATCTCCGAGCAATCCGTAGCGCTCCACCAATCTTGTCATCCACCAACACATGCCACCGAGGTCTTGTAGTCACATTCGTCGTCTCACCATGGCAAACATAGCAAGGCCGGCTAGGCCGAGACTAAGTAACCGTAGATATGACAACCACGCGGGAGATAACATACTCCACCGCCGTAGGCGGTAGCCGACTAGACGCAACCTCTGTTAAGGATATCGGCCGATATTCCGATAAATCGGCCGATTTATCGCTTACCGGTGTCTGACCGATAAGATAAATTGGCCAATGTTTCGACCGATATTCCGATATTGCGGTCGATATACCGATGTTTCGGCCGATATCCTGATAAATCGGCCGATTTACCACTTATCGGGGGTCGGTCGATAAATTCCCGATAAGCGATATCTTGAACATTGGACGCAACGACAAAAGCACACCGGGTCATTGTAGTCGGAGGGCGGCAACAACACATCCACCTGGAGGACGTCCTCCACCGCCACCTGCAGGTGCCGACTGGACACGACGGCAGGGACACACCTGGACGGGCAGACCCGACCGAGCCCCGGGGGATCATAAATTCCCCGCCTATGCGGTTGCACGTAGGCTGCCACTGCCGCTACCCTCTTGATCGACACATAGGTGTAAGGTCCCCCAAAACCACTATTCAAGGACACCTCCTACATGCATACATTCACGATCCCAGATCACACCAGTCGTGAATAACATATCAAATTGGTACACCGATACAACATCCATTACACGTTTACATAAAACACTTACAAAAGGGACATGGTCACATGACCAAGCCTAACACAACTACCACGCAGGGCAAACACACAACACACACAACGGAAGACTAAAACACACAAACGTAGTAGAGTCCAAGTCACGCCTTAACCTACAGGCTGCGGACCAGGAGACGATCCTAGTTCGCAAGTCCATCTCAGTACTCCTCATCGTAGATCTTCTTCTGAGACTACTTCTCGAAGTCTGGCAAGTAAATACCAGGGACAAAACCAATATGAGTATATTTGAATGTACCCAGCAAGACACACATCATGTAGCTAACCAAAATGCAAGTATGCTTATATAGTGGAGTAGGTAGGCTATACATAGGGTTCACTATCCATGATATATGAATGACATATCATAGTTGGTTTTGAAAATCTCTGTATCTTTGTTGAAGAAGATACTTCAAAAAGAAAATAATATAGTTTTCTTTCTCTTGTAGATATTGCATATCCAAGAGGTTTTATAAAACTTGCTTTATAAAAGAAATGTTTTTCTTTGCAAAACTTCCTGTAAAACAACTTCCGACTTTTCATCAACGGTACCTCTACGGTACAGGTTTCCTTTCCTTCAGTACTTCATAAGTTCCAACTCCTTTTCAAAAACTCTTTTTTGAAAAACATTGACATAATGCTAACTACATGGCCATTCAACTGTCCATATCCGAGGACGCGGCTATTTCGAATAGTTTTACTCTGCAGAGGTGTACACAATCCACCAGATCCAGTATATCCGCCGTGAACAACTACAGACTGTAACAACAGTATGTAAACATAAGATAACCGATCTTAACCATCCACCATGTTCAAGCTAGAATATGCCTATCTCTTCAGTTAAGTGTGCGCTCCCCGGCATCAGGTCCCACCTTGCCAAGATAGGAGCCCCAACTGCTGCGGTTGGAGGAGAAATTAATCCCGCACTTTGTATGTCCCGTATACCCCTCCTGGCGACAATCGGTTCGAGGGCACGACGACCCTTATAGCAAATTGATATAGAACACACAATAACAAAAACAAACTTCAAGTTAAGTCTCGTGTCCATGTTGAGGTAGAGTGGCAGTACGGTAAAGGTTGTCCGGCGAAGACTAGGTTATGTGTCATTTTGGTAAAACACCTTTTTCCCAAAAATGACCACTTCCACAATCCTCCGGTGGATAAGGCTTCGCCTTTCCATTGGGTTTTCCATAAAGCCTTTATTTTGCAAAAAAAATATTTTTAGGATGTCCACTTAGGGACTTATACTTTTGGTGGTAATAAAAACCATATGGTGGCTATGGGCTTGGTAACACCAAGTATCAACTACTGGCATAATACTATATAATATTAATAGTAGTAATAGTCACTCAAAAATAGTTTTTGGTAATCAAAGTTTGGTAAAACTTTCAGAGGTAAAACATGCATGATAGATAATGATAAGTGTAGTAGCAAGCATCAGGATGGCTTGCCTTAAAACTCTTTGTGTCCCTGGCCTTGAAGTAGCTTGAACTTGACGCACAGCTCTACAACTCCTGCTTCTTCTTCTTCGGTTTCTAACGCCGTAAAAGAAATAAAGACACGCACTCAGAACCAAAAAGTCGAACAATATAACAAGGCAACACATACAGCAAGCAAACTTATACTAGCGCAAACACTCAAAAGTTATCGGGAAAACTATCTCACAAACTCTCAGGGTATAAAACTATCGTCAGATAAACATAGGGTTGAGAAACCATATTCCACATCTTATATATCATATATGGAGTGGGTGCACTACTCTCATTTCAAGATATTTAAGAAGCTACAAATATAGCTTGTGGTCACAAAGGTGAGACTACTAAAGTAATAACAATCAATCAAAGCAATACCCATGGCAGTGGGTATTAACAACAACACAAGCAATCATCACCAATCAAGTTTACCACTAACCTAATGCATAGATAACAGGATACTACTAAACACCATGATAACACTAGTACAATACTCATGCTAAGGTAATCACTCAGACAAATTCCAAACAACAAGCAAACATACCACAGATGAATAAGCTAGCTACTAACTATGCTTATGTCTACCCAAAAGCTAAGGAATCCATCAATCATGAAAATAACCAAACTAACCAGTGGCTCACTCAATGGTAAGAAAACATAATACACACTCTAAACCACAATACTCACAAGAGATAACAAAGCTAGAGATTGGCATAACAACAGGAGTTCACTAATAGCATACTAGTATGAAAATTCTACACAAGCATGCTATAAGAAACAATTGCATTATACAACCCATCAACAAACAGAAACTACAATATCTATGCATCAATAACAGAAGTGAAAACATCCTAAACATGCTAGGATAAATCATACACTCATAAAATAAAAAAGGCAATAATACTAGAACACTCATAATATCTAGTGGTGACACCAGTTCATCACTAGAGAAGCAAACAACACTACAAGGATTCATTTTCCTAAACAAGCAATACATGAATATAAATACCTACTAACAACACATACACATTACACATTCTAGTAAGCAATAATACTAAAATAATCCTACGAAAACAACTACTTGGCAAGAATCAACCAATTCAATTAAATCATGTTTTCCTAATAAATCAATTAACAAGCACAAAGTGACATGCTATACAACTAGTAGCTATACACTCAATACAAGCTCAACTAACCACTTTCAAAAATCCAAACACTCAAGGAAAGCTATCCACACATAATCTACCAATCACTAGGAAAATAATTCTATTTCCAAACAACACTCCATTTAATCAAAACAACAACCAATCATTTCTTAACATCACATTCCCAAGGGAACATACTATCAAGAAATGCACCACAACTAAACATACTAGGATTAAACAATAAATACTTAACACTTCACTTACACAAGTGAAAAAACATATATTTTCCTTGGTGGAAAATACTAAACAAACATATAGTAATACATGCTACTAACACACAAGTGTATGGTAGGGGATTTGCATCCCTAACCAAAAAGCAATGGGACAAGTGGGTTATGGGCCCACTAATACCAAGGCAATAAGAGGTAACAAAGCCTCTGATCACCCTTGACAACAATAATCTATCAAAGCATTCATCACACAACTATCATACTAGTGAAAACAACTTAGTGAAAACAAGCAAGCAAATGCTACACATGCATCTCTATAAAATAAAGTGCAAACTAACAGAGAAACTACCATCCTAATACCAGTACTAAAATGGTATTGGACTCATCATAACCACATCAAAACTTAGGTAAAACAAACCTACAAAGATTGGATCGCACAATATATTCAATAATAAAACTAGGAAATAAAAAATATTATTTCTATTTCTATTTGAATTTCCAAACATGCACACACTTTCTAATGTAGTTGTACTGCAAGAAAAAAAACCTAATAACAAATAGAAACGCATCTATACATGCTAGGAAACAAGTTTCAAACAATCAAACATTTAATTACAAACAAATACACAAGTTATAAAGAAAACAGAAAAGGTGTTGTTTCTAAAAATGCTTACCAAAACTAATATTGGGATCCAAAAATTAATCCAAGCTAGGATTAGATATATCTAGTCATACACAAACTCATCCCATTGGATTCACCTCAAAAATCATTTTTAAACTCCTCCTAAAAATCATAGAAATGCCTATTGGCTTTTTACCAAAATGGATGGCATTTCTATTTGGTAACTCACCTTGATGTGAGGTAAACTCCTATAGATAGATCTACTCACTAGATACCCAAAACATTTGGTTTTACCAAAATGGAGACACACACAAAAAGTTATGTTCAAAATGGTTAAACACATAGTCTGTGGCATTTTAATTATCATGACAAAAATAAAACAACAAACATGGATCCACCACTTGGGTGTGGTTAAGAAAACATCAATCTACTGCTAGGAATGTTTGTAGAATTTATCCAGCAAGAAATATATTTTTAACAAGCTCAAAGCAACACACAATGTTTCTGTTGATTTAAAAGGAAAAAAAGGATTAAGCAGCACACGGGCTGGATTTGCTGGCGCGCGGCCCGTTTAGGCTCAAGGCAGCCCAGCACGATGCGCACGCGGTCACGGCGCGGGAAACGACCGATTCAAGTGAGGTCATTGATCTGAAGATCAACAGTCCGCTGCATCTCTTCTACCCCTCTCCATCTCTCTCCTATTCGTACGACGGGAAAACGGTGATGGCTAGAGGCTCACCGTGGGGCGGCGGCGAGGGGTGACACGGGGTTGGGGGAGGTGCAGGGGCTCGTGGGGGTCGAGGGGCGTGGAGTTGGGCAGCGGGCGCGGCGTCAAATGGCAACGCCGAGCGGTGGGGCCGCGGCGGCGACCACGACGGCGGCGCTCGTCCTGCAAGCCAAACCACACGAGATGAGGTCAGGGGGTGGGCACACGGAGGTATCGTAGAGCGCGAAAAAGAGAGGCGAGGGCGTCGGGTTCGAGCTGTGCCACCTCGGGTGGGTTACGATGGACGGATGCGGTTTTCGAGCTCGGGCTCGCTCGAGGAGGCTTGGGGCCGCGTCCGGCTGCTCGAGGGGAACATGGGGGAGGGTGGAGGTGCAGTGGCGTAAGGGACACGCACGGGGTGGCTTATACTTGTGGCATTGGGGTTGTGGTCAAAGGGATGGGCTCGGATGATGTTAGGGAGCGGCATGGGGACGCCCAGGGGCGTGTCCGCGAGGTTCCTTGGCAAGGGGTGGTGTCGTTGAGGTTGGAGGGGTTGGGGGAAAGGGCTAGGAGGCTTTTGGAGTGGAGGAAGAGGCAAGGTATGGCCACAGTAGCCATGGCACTGTGGTGCCCATGCCATGCCACCTCATCTCTGTCCTCTTCTCTTTCTCACTCGATTACTCCCTCCCCAAGTCTTCTACTCCCTCCGTTACGAAATGTAAGATGTTTTAGCCTTTTTCCATATTCACATATGTCTACATGTATCTAGAAAACTTTTAGTATATGTGTTCACTCATATTAGTGTGTACCTAGTCAACATGAACAATAGCTAGAATATCTTATATTTAGGAACGGAGGGAGTAGAAGCCATGCAAGGAATCCAAGGCGGAGTTCAAACAATGGTCAATACAAGTGACAAAGTGGCATTTCAAGTTTTGGACAAAAAGTGATTGAAAACAACTGTCAAACTTTGTAATAGCAACTGTTTCTGAAAAAAATTCAGAAAATTCAGTTAACACTTAGCAATTTTTAATAAGAAGAAATGAGCAAAAAGTTTAGAATGTTTTTAGAGGGTAAATGGATTATAAATTTTGTTTTCAAAGTTGTAGTTTGTTAAACATGTTTTAAACTTTCAGAAAAATTATGTGAAAGCAAAATTGGAATAGTGGAAAGCTAAGAAAACATAGTGGGAAAAGAGGTACTTTCTGTTTTCTAAAAATGCAAATTTCTGCCTTATTTTTCTTCCACAAAAACAACAAGCAAAAGATTGTTTTTCTTATTCCAAAATTCAAACCAAGCTTATGGATTTGTAGTACATATATCAAAGAACAAATAAAAGTCAAGAAAACACAAAATGGAATATTATAGCCTAGTGAAAACAAGTGTGGAAAACAGGTACTTGGCTATATTTTCAGGGAATAGTTTCTATAGAAAACTTAGAAGAAAACTTCCATAAATCATTTTGAAATTTTGTTTTCTTGGATCCAACAAAGCTAAAAGTTTATTTCAAGATGCAAGACAGCATGATCCAAGTCTTGGAATAAAAATCACTCAAGTAACATCAGAGAAAACATCAGGGAAAAATTATAAAAGTGTTTTCAGGAAAAACTTGCATTGGTTTTCAAAGTAAAATTTTCTTTGTATTGCATCTGTGATCATTGCCACATACACATGTTGGTTCAACAAGCATGTTGTTTGTAAAAAAAGTTGTTGGCCCTCATTTTTGTCTTCTTGAACATTTGTACAAGAATCCAAAAACTGGGGTGTGACAATAGGCCCAGCCGGAACCAGACAGCCCCGTGAAGCACCCTCAGCCACGTTGCACCAGGCGCGACATCGTCACTGCCATCCCCGTTACGAGCCGCTCGTCAGGCCGGCTGGAGGCAACAAGGCGCATAGCCTGCCCTAACCCAGATTTGGGCCTCTAGGGACAGAGAACCACCACCTCCATCCCCGCCACCAACGGCAGCGTTGAACAGATCGAGAGGGTTAACTAGAGGGGGTGAATAGGTTAACTACAATTTTTACTTCTTTTTCGATTAAGGATAATTGCTTAAATATAGATTGTCTAGATTATGCAACTAGGTGAATAATCCTATATGATGAGAAAATAATACTATCACAAGATATTCAAGAACTAAGATAGTAGCAACAAGTAAACGTAAATTGAGAAATAACCGAACACAATGACGTGGAGATTTACCCCGAAGTTCACTTCCCAATGGAATCTAATCTTCATTGGAGCGGTGCGGTGCCACCAAAGTGGAACACCAAGTAGCCGTCAAATGGCACACCGTATCTCCTTCGTGTTCAACCACCAAAGTGCATGAGACACGAATCACTATGTTGTCGTTGAGGTTGACAACTAGAACCTTTACAAGGATAAGGCACACTCCATACCTTGCAGGGTACTCGCCAAATCCCGAAAGCATCCAAGACTCCGAGAAACAAGATCCACAAGGTCCAAAGCTTCGGGGACACCAACAAGGATCCAAGATCCAATGAATTAAGAGCAACAAGGCTCTTGATTCCAATGAAAATTTCAAGATCCCTAAGGGATTAGTGTGGTGGTGACGAATCGGTTTGGTGGAGTTGTAGATATATTGGCTCTCCTCCAAATCCCAAGAAATCAAGAGCTTTGTTTGGGTATTTGGGGAGATCTATAAGTTTTGAGGTCCGTCGGCGGGAGGGAGGAGCAGAGGGAGGGGCTGGGAGCAGGGAGGATGGGGAGCGGCATGGCCGCTGCGAGGACGGTGCGGGTCACGTGAGGGAAAGAAGGTCGTTCCGCCACTCAAGATTCGCATCTCTGCGTATGTATGTAAGGCTTTGTTAGATAAGAGGCTTAGAGCCCAGTTTTAACTTAATGAAACCCTTCCAAAGCAAGGTTCATACAGGCTGGGTTACAAGCTTAGGTTAAGATTACAAATATAGCACATGATCTAGAACTTCAGGAGACAACAACAAAAAGATACCTAAGAAGGATCAAAGCGGCGCGAGTAGGTATCGGCCAGCATGCTCTTGACTAGACAAAGAAGTTCCTCAATCACGCCTTGATCTTTACTTCTTGCGAGAGGGTAAATAATTTTTTTAAATCCAGTCTGCTGACTCTCAAGGGAATTTGGATTCATTTGACGAGGAGATATGCCATATAATGCCTTGAATGGTGACATTTTCAATGCAATGTCGTATTTGTACCACCATTCGGCCAAACCAAGCGAGTGGTGCCATTTCATTGGGTTTTGAAAGGCCATGCATCTAAAATATTGCTCTAAGCATTGGTTAAATCTTTTGATCTGGCTATCGAGTGTGGTAGGAGGTGCTAAAATAGGTAGCGGTTGGAGTAACCCGGGATATTTGCAATGTTCTCGCTTCCGGCCTCAGTAAGCACAAGCAGGAGGGCAAGGAGGAGTCGCGCTCAGGGGTGAGGGGCAAGTGGTGCCGGAGGACTTCCAGGTGCCTTCGCCATTGCTGGATGACCTGAACGACAACTTCCCTGGCATCATATGGAATTTGTTGGCATCGGTAATCGAGATAGGGTGGAACCTCCCCCCGGCTTCATGAAGACCATCAAGCTCTAGCGTAGCAGGCATCCTCCTCCGGCGGCGGAGCTTCCACCTCGACCATGTGCATCAGGACGCCTACTCCTTTTCCCATGATGTGTCCTCCTCCTTCGTCGTCTACATCAATGACGATGACAACGTCGACTGGGACGACATCAAGGACGAGGAATAGGGTTTAGGGTGCCGGTTTAGGTTTAATTTGATTCAAAAATATAACAAAATTTGAATGAAATTTCAAACCTTTTGCTTAATTATGGTAGAATTTTTTTGGGGGGTTTTGGGGACGCCCTCGTGGCAGCCTGTAACACCTGGGGTGTTACCCTAATAGAGAGTTGTTTGTTTTCTTTTTGCTTGCATCATATGCATCACATTGCATTGCACCATGTTTGCATCACAACTGAAAATTCAAATCAATTTAAACTTTCACCCCTTGCTCAAAATTTCCAATTTCAAACTTGCAAACTAACCACTCATTTGTTTTTCAATAGTTTGAAATTGTTTTAATAAAATTGCCTGTTAATAAAAAATTTCCCTTTTATTAAAACCCTAAGGGCAAATTCCAAGAATTCAAATCAAATCAATCTTATTTATCATATTTCAATATGGGTTTAAAAAAAATTAAAATTTGGCAAACAAACTAATTTCAATAATGTTTGTATAATTGCTTGTTGCTTATTAAATAAAATTTGTTTAAATCCAAAATTCCAACCAAACCCTATTTGAAAAATCACCTAACAATTTAATATCCAATTAATAATTTCAAGTTGTTGAAATTAGTTTTTAAACTACCTTGTTGTTGTTGTGTTGCAAATTAATAAACTTTAAACTATCAAATAAATACCCCAAACTCTATGGGAAAAAATTCACTTAACAAACTTTAAATCAAATTAAATTTTCAAATTGTGAAATAATGTTAACTTGCTCTAATTGCTGTTTTGGAAAATTATCACAAATAAGTCCTAAAAGAAAACCCTAACCCCTTTTCTATCTCTCTCTCCCTTTTATTCTTTACAAAAAAAAGTCAATAGGAAAAAAAAAATCCCAAAGGAGAGGGAACCAGCCCACCCTTTTCTTTTTTTCTTTTCTTCCCCCCAAGCCCACTTCTTTTCTCTGCTGGCCCGTTACCCCTCTTCCTCCTGTCGCTGTCCGGCGGTACGACAGAACCTCCACCCTCTGATCGATCCCCACCCCTTCCGATGAGCTGCCGTACCATAGCTCCCTCCCCGATAAAAAGCCCCCACCTCTGCCCTAGCATCGCTAACCCTAGCCCCTCTCCAGCTAGCGCAGCCGTCCCTTCTTCCTCTTCCCCCGAGCCCCCCTTTGTTCTGAAACTCTGCACCTCCACCTCCCGTCAGAGAACCACCGAGACCACCATCGCCTCCCCTCACCACCGATAGCCATGGTCGCCTCGAGGAGCATCTGAGGAGTGAAATGGAGCCGCGGCGGTCCCCGGCGTCTCCCCGTACCCTCGCCGTTTGCTGGGAGGGACCGCAGCGGCCGCGCCGTCGCCGGAGTCTTCTGCTCATCTCCTGACGACGACAACCCGAGCAGCCGCAGGTGCGATCAGTGCCCCTTCCTCCTCCCTATCTCTTCTGAACGTACCCGCACTGCACACGCCAAGCAGCCGCACGCCCACCTCGGCAAGCACAGCACCCCGCAACGCTAGCACGAGGTCACCGTCGATCACCGCCTGCCCACGGTCGAACTCTGTCAGTCGCGGATGAGTTTGATCGTCAGAAAATTCAGTTATGCGCTCGGACGAAACCTTATCCTTCGACGTACCCCTGTACTGTCAACAACAGCGACCGCACCGCAGTGGTACTGCGACCGTGCGCGCGAGCAACGCGTCTCGGGATCGAATCCCCCGGTCGCGCAATTCTTTTCGCGAATCTTTCCGCGAGCCTGACCCCACCCGTCATACTCCCCTCTGCCCCGTCACCTGCGCACACGCGCCAGTCAGCGCTGCGTGGCCTCGGGCCCGCAAGTCAGCCGCTGTGGCTGGTTGCCGCCCCGGTGAGCAGAACCAGATCCAGATCTGGATCTGGAAATTGCACCGAGCCCCTCCGTTTCTGTTTTTCTTTCACATTCTAGCCCCTGTTTTAATTACAGAAATAACCCTAGAATTCAATGGCTGTAATTTCTAAGTTATAAATCTAAATCATACAAACTTTATATGTATCCCACTCCAAATTTCCTGAACTTTTCAAATATGCAAATTCTTTTCTGTTTTGAATTTTCAAAATGCAATTTAAATTTGAATTCAAATAATTCAATTGTAATTTGCAACAATTCATAAATAATTCATACTATTTCCAAATAAGGCCAATAAAATATGTTTTCCATACCATTTTGCATAACCTTTTCAAATATAATTTTTGTTTCCTGGTTTGAATAATTTAAATTGCCTAAATAATTTAATACTTGTTTAATTCATTTAAATTTGATAAAATCATAACTTGCTCAAAATAAAATAATTTTGAACATGCAAAATATGTTTTCAAACCATCAAAGTGTGAACTTTTCAAATGTGAATTTGAATTTATGTTTTGAACAAATAAAACTTCAATTAAATTCAAACTTGTTTCAAATCCATTTAAAACTTGTTTAATATTGTTTAGTTCATAATTAAATTATCCTAATTCCAATTTCAATATTTTAAACATGTAATCCAACTAAAATTTGATGTTCTCTTCAAATACAAATTTTGTTAATTGTTTTGAACACTTTAACTTGATGAAAACAACAATTGCTTGTGTGACATGTTTAAGTAACCAAACTTCCCACACTTAACCAATAATTTCCAAACTTGTTAAACCTTATTTCAATTGATTCTATTGTTGTTATTTTGTTGTTTTCCTCATCCATGCATCATGCTAATCCACCTTCACCTGTTGATTAGTTGGAAAACAAATCATCTAACCATAATTCATGGGCTTTTCATATGCAACTCAAATTGCATATGGGTCCATTTAAAACTGCTTATCATGCCAACTAGTTTACCTTGATGCATCTTTAAACCTGTCATACATCCATATCTTGATCATGCTGGATCTTTTGCCGTAGTAGTAATTGTTGCATCCGGTGTTTGTTCGAGGTTCATTGCTTCTTCCCGGATAGGACGTTGAGATGATGTGAGCAACGACAAGTTCTGCTACCTTGCGAGATCTCAGGCAAGTATACTCACTTGCTGCCAAATGGCTGCCTTTCATCACTTGTTACCGATACTTCCCGTTGTTCTTTTCTGCCAGCCTTAGTAGTAGTTGTTTCTGTTACGAACCTATCACATGAATCCTTTAACCCTGATATTGCCTCACCTCCCCTCCTATAACCCCGTTGTTTGAGCCCGTGTCTTACTAGCATGCTTAGGTTGTTTTGCTCGAGTCTGTTACCCGTTACTTTCTGTTATTACTTCTTTATGTCCTGGGGGCTCGATGTTAATCAATCAATCCTGTTAATGCTAGTGGTAATAATAATTTGATGATAAGGCACCGGCAGGAGGCCCTTTGTGGTTTTGAGGCCTGCTAGTGTCGACCCTAATAGGAAAAGGGTCTTGTCTACTGATCCATGATGAGCGCACTACCCGCATGTGGGAAGCGAGTATGGGCGCCCCCCTCAATTTGACTCGATTCGCATCTCGTCCAAATCGCCTCATTTAGTTCGGGTTTTCCATTTGCTGCATGCATGATCTTGCGAGCCATTGGATCCCGGGTGGAACTTTCGTAGTCGGCATATAGGGGGACACGGTCTTAGAGTGCTATGAGGGTCCCTTTTCTTCGGGGCTCGATTAGCCGTGCGCCCAAGGTTCTTTGGGCTTGATGCGAAGAAGAGTTGAGTTGTGTAGAGTACCTCGCTTGGTGGGGTGATCTCCCATCTGGCGGGTTATTCTTGCGTGTACGGCTAAATTGGTGCAACACCGCAGGGATAATCTTCTCGAGAAGCCGTGTTTTCCGCGGTTATGGATTACTTGGTGAAAGTACTGGCTAACAAGTACTCAGGACAACTTAAACCTAATGATTAACAACCTTACACCCAATGATTAACAACTTGACTAGTAATAGGCTTATTGACACAATAATCTGAACCATCATTAATTCAACTGTGTGAGTTATACTCGGATTGCTTCTTTGGATAAAGGGGCGAGATCCAGGATGGGCTTGTTTGAAGTTATCTTTCGGTTGGTTACAATACTCGATCTTATCTTCTTTCTGTTAGCCGGAAGTTGTAGTATCTCTCTGTAGTTGGTTAGTGCAGCCCGCTGCCGCTTATTTGCAATACTCCCTTCCTTCCCGTTGATCCCAAAGTATTTGTATCTTGTGATGACTGGCTATGCCGGTATCTTATGAGTATGGTTTATCCACTTGCCAATACTTAACCGTACTGACCCACGAATCTTTTCGTGGCTGCATATTCAACATTGCAGTCAACAGGTTTGAAGTCTGACGACGTTAGCTTGGGAATCCCTCCGGCTTGGCCTGGGCAGGGATTGGACGCTCTCGGTTATCTTCAGGATTCTTAGTCCAATTTGTATCTTGTCCGTAGACGGACGATATGTTGTTTTCTTCCGCTGTTATTTGGATCTTTGTAATGTATCAGTTGTATCCTTGACCCGGTTGAGTCATCTTGTATCTATCTGTTTCTGTTGTAATTTGTGGAATATTCGTGAACTGTTGTAATGTTATCATAAGTGGCAACCTGGAATCGGTTATTATGCGGATTTGGCGGGAATGCTGAAATCTGCATAGTGCCCGATCTCGGGGCGTCACACAGCCCCTCCCGATTACGTTGGACATGTGTTCGACACTCTAAAAGCGTACACAATTCAAGGAATACAGACATATTTTAAGATGTGGAAGACAAGTTTCCATAGTTGCCAGTTTGGAGTGGTTCGCGGACCAAAATCTTCCCGACCAATGGTTTGGGCTGCAACCATCCCAACCCCTCCCACCAAAACCGGACCACAGGATATTTTGTCATTTTATTCTACTTTCTCTCCTTTTACAAATCAATAAGCTCAATAATGTAACTTAATTATTAAAATAAAAATTAAATATTTCAAAATAAAATAATTAACAAAACTCGACGTAGTTTGTGTAATGAAATTAAACCAAATAAAGTAAAATACAAATTAAACTACTACTGATTTCCTATGAAACTCTAGATATGCTCAACCAAATCATCTTGTAAAACATGGTGAGTGGCTTGATCGTGGATCTCATGTTGCACGTGCATGTACTGCTGAAAAGTTGATACTCTAGGAAATGGCGCTACCAGTTCACCTTGAATATCCCAAACTTGGTCAAAGAGGCTCTCATCACGCTCATTTTCAACTATCATGTTGTGCATGATCACACAATCAGTTATGATTTCCCACAGAGTCTTATTGTCTCATGTATTGGTCTACGAAGCAGAATTGAAAAAAAATCGTCGTACGTAGCACACATGATCTACTATACAGGTAAAGGTGTGGATAGATCTAATTCATTACCAACACGAAGCACGGAAGTGGTGTAGATGAAGCCTGATGGAGAGTCACACGGCTAAGCCTAGGGGTGGGACCGTTGTCGATTCCCCTTATACCACCTTCTGGATCCAGCAAATTGACGGTATCACATGTTACCCCTCTAAGAGTTTGCACACATACATCAGTCAAAAACATACAAGGCTTCGCCGTCCAGGACTAGTTACCGTAGGTTTGCAATTGGGACGGAGAAGTTCCCAACACATTGGAGAGAGAGGGAGAGAGATTGGAGCTAGGTCTAATCGGGAGAGGATTACCTCAACCTAATTAGAAGAAGCCCTAATTCTTTTAGAGGAAGCTCTCATCCAATTATAGGAGTCACTAATCTAGTTAGAAGATCTCTAAACCAATTAGAAGGGCTCTAATTAGATTTCTCTAATTATTCTTATAATTATTAGAGAGGTTTTACTCCTATTATAATTGTTCTAATTAGAATCTCTAATTAGTTCTTCTAATTATTAGAGAAGTCTCTAATCAATTATAAGTGCTCTAATTATGAGCTCTAGTTAGTCCTCTAATTCTTGTAGAGATAGAGAGATGCCAAAGGCTCAATTGTGTATCTAAAAGAGAGGAGGGGTGGGGATTATATAGTGGGTCAAGGGAGGGGACCTACCAAAGGGAGGGGTTCGGTTTTTCCCTCCTCTCCTTGGTCGCACCATCCCTCCCAGGGGATTCCCTTCTGGAGTCCAATCCCACCTCCCTTTTGTTTTCCTTTCTTTTTCTTTTTCCACTCATTTATTTGTCAAATAAGTTCGGGAAAATTTCTACGAAAAGCTAGTGCACTCTGTGAGACCATGGGCCCCACCTGGCATCCTCTACAATTATGGTCTGCTCGGAGGAGGAAATCTACCCCCTCCGACACTACTTCCATATATTAAAAGTCCCCCAGAACTCTTTGTAACCCCGTGAAACCTATAGATAAAATTATTGATATTATCTAATAAAGTCACAAAAAAAATCTCGGCATCCCGTGACATCTCATATCCTCCATTATATCTCAAATAACATTCTTTCTACACTGGTATTATTTCTCTCTTGTGGTAACTTTCCTGAAACGACTATGACGGACACAAGACTTGTTTTTTTATATCGTAATGATCTCAACAATTACTTATAGATGTTAGAAAATATTTCCAACATCTCTGGACATCTCATGTCCTCCGTAATCTCTCTTGAATATTTATTCTATCAGGTTTGAATTACCTGAATGATACCCTACTCTCCTCCGGACCAATCCAATGCAAACAACAGACTTTGACGCCTTAAGTGTGTAATCCCCTAAAGGTTCGATAACTATTACACATGATTGGAAACAATATTTCTCAATCAATAATCAACATCGGGATCGTGGACGTCCATATTGATTCCTACAAGTTATACGAAGAAAACTAATGAACCTTTTGGTTGTTAAGTAAGTTCCGATTACTTCGTGATACCAATCAATACCTCGGGACGAGATAAATGATAAGACCGTGATTAAATTATTTAATCACCTTGTCACATTATTCCCGATATCCGGTATGATTCCTGTTACTTGTTACCGTGACATGGTATCCCCATGACTAGTGTCATGTCCTTGTCTGCGCATACTTATTTACCGATACTATTTCACCGAGTGGATCATGGATCTATCTCTCTATTAATTAGAGGAGCAATTCTCAATCTTGAGATATCACAATGAATGAATACTTTTGTGACCACCCAGTGATAGTATTTTTTATCATCCATTTTACGGTGTGATACTTCACTATACCAAAATGATCCTTAGGGTAAACATCATTAAATATTTTCTTGGTCTAAGGAAGCAAACAAAACGACCAATCTGTGATTGTATTTAGCAAAACTAATATCGTAGTATCTCAACTACTTGGGTCTATCTAGCCACAAAATTGAAACAACAATGTGCTCGCATTAATATTGACATAACAAATGTCCATGACCAGGAAAACATGGTCATCTAGTATTAATGAGATTATCTGTGAGCCATTACAAAGGGTTATAATAGTGTGTTTATGTTTCTACACGTGTGTATGGTTTTTCCTATGAATCTCATATTCAGTGACCATAGCATAAAAACATAATACATTAATCATAAACACCCAATGGCATTGCGGTGTTAATTGTGGTGTAGAATTTTTCCTTCAATCTAAAACTTCAGGTCCATGTAATTTTCATATCTTGGAGAATCACTTCTCCCTTTGATCTCTAATTATCCTTGCGGTTTAAATGTTTTGTGCTTTAACTAAGATGACAATCTGTTGGTCACAACATTGTTGCACCTTTTGCAAAGTACCCTATCCAGTTCTTGGAAGAACTTGGATCAAAACATTTCACCTTCTCACTTCCAAAGTGTATTCCATCTTACCTCTATTGTTATAGATTTTATCATAGTGTTAAACTTTGAAATTTTCCCTCCAAGTTTAATCATGGAATTTTCTTCCATCTCACTATGCCACCCTATTGACACTAAGTTGATTGGTTTTGTGATTATGCAACAAACCATTTATTAGTGTAATAATTTACACTAATTTGGTTTTGCATTTATCACAACTATGAAGTGTACCTTATATTCTCATAAGGTTATCTTGTCCTTGGTTATCAACATGATTATTTTTGGTTTATGTTCATAATACTTAGAACATAATGCATATCTGGTCTTGTGTACATATTATGGCGCACATGACTGATCCAATCATTCATACGTATCGCCTATTATATGTGTCCTTTTCTACTCACTATAAATAGACATGCTTTGTATAAGTATTACATTTCAAAAGAAACCCTTACCTTGGTTTGCACCAAGATGCTATTTGTTGTTTCCAAAAATTAAGCTCTATGATTTTAACATGTTTGATCCAACAGGGACAGGAGATGGAAAACGAGAACCACACTCTATCTCATGTAGGCAAGTTCTATCATGAACTTTGCACCCCAAACGTTTATCACATTTCCACTTCAAAAGTGAAATACTTATACTGGATTTTCTTTCTTGCTTTCATTGAAACATAATTTCAAAGAAACTTGTTACTATGCCAACAATATTCCCAAATAACAATACGGTGTTCAAATAAAGTATTAGAAATATTGTTTAACGCCTCCACTGACTTTCTTGAGTCATCAAGCCTCTTCCCCGTCCTTGATGATGTCAAACACTTTGATCATTTCATCTGGGTGAAGATCACAACTCCTTAATGCCTTCTTTTCATTCCATGAATGGATAACTGAAACATGCATTCCCTTCTAGCATATTCTTGATTGAATATTCTCACTTTCAATATCTTGTAGACAAGTTATGTAGTGCTTGCTAGAATAATCCTTTTAAACATAAAACTCATGCTACGGGAGATTAATGTTATCATAGTCATTCCCTTGAACTTATAAAAAAGTCAAGCCTTCATGGATGTATCCATCCATTTTTATTTACAACTCCATTAAGGAAAGATAGGCTCTATGCCCCTGTTACTTAGCACAATAAACCCAACACCAAGTTACAAACTTGACTTTCGCTTATGGAGTTCATCCAGATTTTATGGCGTATAGCCATATCTTTGGAGTTAGGGTCCATGCCCCTGTTAGTTAGCACAATAAACCCAACACCAAGTTACAAACTTGACTTTCGCTTATGGAGTTCATCCAGATTTTATGGCGTATAGCCATATCTTTGGAGTTAGGGTCCATCACTTCTTCCCTTAGATCACATTCTCATTATTGTGAAACAATGATATTGTGATCTACTTGGTTCAGTCACTAAGCTCGATCGAAGTGTTACATCACATGTATGAATTTCCGCATCATTCATGATGGCAACCACCAAAATTACTTTTGGTCCTGCGCCACCCTGATATGATTATGAAGATCTGATCTCATCGTACTGTACTATCCTCCCACTGATTTTCTGAAGAACTAATTTGACCAGAACACCCCTCAAAAAAAATTTGTCCTTGGTGATGGGAAGAATTCCCTTTTTCTTGGGACAACCCTTAAAGAAGCAAACATTCATTTTGTGATTTTCTTGTAGATACTTTACATTACAAAAGAATTTAAGGTGTCTTTATTTCAGTGTAAAGAATTAGTCTCTAAAGCATAAATTATGAAAGATGTAATATCATTTTAACATCCTTAATCCATCATATCGAACAAGGTTGGATTATGTCACTTAGACACTCCATAAATTTATGGCGTTCCTAGTGATCAAAGTTGTGGAATATTTCCACAACTTTCTGGATGATCGCTAAACCTTGTAACTCAATTCTATGACAAGGGCAAGAATATATGTTGTCACATAATCATTTATCCTTCAGCGCTTTTAATATTACTGATGTCTATATGCGGTATTCATTGTATCCTATCCACAAGGTCATAAGTCAAACTTATGTCCCCAGAGAGTCAACAAGTGCCACTTCTCACAATAAATCCCTATGGAAAATATGGTGAATGTAGTAATCTTATTCCATCACCCATTATTTCATTTTCCTTTGCTAGTCTTTTTAAGCCATAGTAATTCTTGTATCATGTTGCACATAAGATCAACTTATCTAGTATCCTTGTGATTAAATCACTATACCCAAGAACTACACTTAGTACAATTTTGAACATCAATAATATATACCCAATCTAGTTTCACCAGACTTTGCCATAAACTTTCAACTGTTGCTATTTTGGTGTTTTCTCTCTAAGAGAAAAATTATTCAATGTTAAGAATGACACCGGTTGTACTGGGATACTTTATTGTGTCAATCATGACACTCTTGTCTGCTTACATTGAATCCTTTACTTATCATTAACTTATGATAAGTTTTCTCCCGGATTCCAAAGTGTAATGAATAAATTCATTCACTATCCTTCTTCTTCCTTAGTCATTAATAATGACAAAACTCCCAGATCATTTACCAGAGAAGAAAACAATATTAATATTGATGCCCAATTTCTTGGGAGACTGGGACATCCAATGTCTCCAATCCTTGTATGTACCTAGCTTAGTACACATACGTTAATTGACCACTTTAATCTTTGTTTCTCTTGCATACAAACTTTTTCATGAGATGTCGCATTTTTTTGTATCTGAAATAAGTTTTTCACCTCTTTGTCTACTGGACATATATATCTGAATTGCTTGTATGTGTGTATAATACTATACACACATGTCCTTATGTCAACAAGTTTATGTCACATTTTGAAACATTGACAACTTCACGGTGCTTCAATTGGGATATTTTTTACGGAGAAAAGATTAATGGGAATGAATGCTCTTCAGATTACATCCATGTATTCATGAATTTCATTCATTGACATACGTTGAGAAATTCTACCAAAATATTGCAATAGGGCTTTACATTGACATTTTGAAGGGAATCCTCAAATTACAAAACAAGTCTCTAAAGTTTTATTAACCAGATATCTAACTCAATCAACTAAGTAAATGTGTAGGTGGGATATAGATGCCAAAACTATAACAATCTATGAAAATTACCCTAGTTGTTATCATGATTAATTGCACTTGGTTAAAACCAAATATTTAACCAATTTATGCACTCCCACTAAAATTGATATTCCTCATAATCAATATTCACTTACTCGAGATCCACATCAGGTTCTATGATTAGAAGGACGTGTTCATCTATGCTACTAATCATAATCCCAAAGTGTAGGTCAACATGCCAATTACAACTCATGTGACTCCCGTTCATCTTTCGATGTATGTGCTCCGAGCTCATGACTTTCATGCCAGAACGTCAAGACGATCAACTACTATATCTGCTTGCATGGTATTGATCCTCGTATCCAAGTGATCAATCCATACCCTCCTCTAAGGCCCCAAGAACATGTTGATCCCTATATCCAGGTGATGGACGCGAACCCGAACCAGTTTGACAGTGCACATTTTGGAAGAGCACGATCACCTTGATATTTTTCAAGTGAGGAATCACCCTAATAATCACAACTGCTACGCAATCAAAAGGGTGCATAAAAGGATTAACCATCCCAGGAAGTTTAATAATGATGTAGTATAGTCATGTTCGTCTTCTAGGCTCAAAGGTCCTTCTTTGCTCCATGGATCATTGTCGTGGTGTATGACATTTGATCATCATCTCCATTGCCTTCTACTATCTCTAAGATACTCCAAGAAAGCATGGGGAACATAGGCCAAAGATAGCAATCATATGGTTTTCAACCATTATGCTTTAAATTGACTCACTGGTCAAATTAAATACAATGGATAGCATTCATACAACTATTGAATGATAATGTACTATACCACATCACACCACATCCTCTGCAAAAATAAGTTAGACGGATCTAACACCTATGTTTGCATATTTTACGTGGTTGTAGGTTCTATGGAGTGAACCGTTACTACCTACGAACAAAATCGGGCATGATTGTTCATGATGATAGATTGAAATTGCGGGGTGCTTGAAACACATGCATTAAAAAAAAGTCTAGAGCCTCAGTCTAAACTTATTCGTAACCATGACCCCCGTGTGGATCCAATCCACATGCCCCGTCCATTATGCCGTCTACGAATCCAACTATAGAAAGACCCAAATCTTTTGAAGCACTTCTTCGGACTAGACGAGATATGTCAGGGGCAACTCGAATGTCCTAGGATTGTTATTAAGTTTGTAAAATATCACTATGTCGTTAAAAACAAAATGACATAACTTATTAGGAAGCAATCATAAACAATCTGAATATTAGAGATCTTTCTAATATACTTGCACAAACTTATGCAATACCAGCACACACCGGTGCTCTAGATCGGACATGTACCTACGCATAGACCGCTCTGAAACTACTATTGGTGTACATACCAGAATTTAAAACTATATGTCCTACATAGCACACAGGATCTACTTTGTAGGTAAAGGCGTGGATAGATCTGATTCATGACCGACACGAAGCGCGGAAGTGGTGTCGATGACGATATTGTTGAAGCCTGATGAAGATTTCCACGGCTAAGCCTAGCGGTGGGACTGTTGCCGATTCCCCGTCTCCCACCTTCTGGATCCATTAGAGTGAGTGTATCACATGTTACCCCTCGGATAGCTCTCACACATATGTCCGTTAAAATCATGTAGTGTTTCGCCGTCCAGGACTAGGCACCGCAGGTTTGCAATTGAGGTGGAGAAGTTCCCAACGCATGGGAGAGATATTAGAGCCAGGTCTAATCGGGAGAGGATCCCCTTGATGCAGCACAACCTCAAGTCCTCCATTGACACCCATTGGTCCCATGAGAAGATCACGCGCAAAGGTGATGCAAGATAAGGTGAACTCACTCCTCTCTCTCTACACGTTCGATGAATTGGTGAATAGTGCGCTACCTCATGAAAAGACCCTATGTGTGTTGTGGTTTGATCCCCCAAAGGATCCCCAAGAAGATTCCCAAGGAGTTCGAGAAGTTGCCCAAGAAGGTGTCCAAGAAGCTCTTAAAGATGGCCAAGAAGAAGTGCTCGAAGAAGAAGAAGAAGAAGAAGAAGAAGAAAGGGAAGAAGAGGAGAAAGTGCCGGAATCCCGGCCTGCAGCCCGGCTAGGCCAGCCTCTAGGCCGACACACCAACAGAACCGGTCGGCCTCCATCCTGGCCTAGGCCGGCCTCCTAGCGCCCAGGTCGTCCACCTGCCCGAGCCAGCCGGCATCCAACCCGTCCTAGGCCGGCCTCCCTGCGCCCAGGCCGGCACCCCTACAGAGACAGTCGGCCTCCAGTCCGGCCATGCTGGCTTTCCTACAACCTGCGAAAATAGGGAATATTCCCCTTGTAACTCCCCCTACCCACCCCCTAGACTATAAAACTACCCCCTTGGCTTCACATCTAAGTTAGAGATGAATTGAGATTTGAGCTTTTCTCCCCTATGTTTGTCTTGTGAGGCTACTCCTCAGATGTGTATCTAGGAACGAATCAAGGCTACTCCATCTACTCTTGTATCTGGATCGAATCAAGGTTACTCCGGAATAGCCATCCTTTCCCCTTGGGAATCAGTTGGTGTTCTCCCAATCTTCCTTGACTACCCTCGAGGATCTATTAGTGCAATGGACCAGCTTGAATTGGTCCCAGTCAAGGTGAGTTCGGGTGGAATGATTGCCGAAGGTGGCCCCGAGTTTAGTTTTCGGTTCTCGAATCCTCTAGTTCGCACTAGTTATCCAGTTACCCCATTGTTTTCCCACGAATCCCCCTTGTGCTCTTTCTCATGTTCTTTGTTCTTCCCCTCGTGTTCTTCATGTCCTTGGTCAGTTCGTGAAGATCGGGCCAACCAATAGGTTTACCTCTCATCATCTGTTACCAAGAGCTAGTTTCCCACGAATTTGACCTCCCCATACACCCTTTTCCACCAATTTTTTTCTCTCCCATCCCTAAATTCGAAATTTTCCACCAAAAATAGCCTCAAAAGGGATTTTTACCGATCTATCGATTTGTTGAGTTTTTAGTGGAATTTTTCTTAAGACCATTTCCCACCTTTCGATTCAGCCACTTTTCCAAATTTTCCACAAATTTTTCTTGATTTTGAAAGAATTTCCAAATTGGAAAAAATCTCAGAAAAATCCCGCAGCTTCGATTCCTAGACAGATTTTGTAACTTGTTTTTCTTTGTCGTTGTTGGTCCGATTTGAGTGATTCAAAGTCCACCGCGAATACCTCGACATCATCTACAACACCACATCAACGGATTGACATGACATCGACAACCACCAGCCGCAAGTCCATGATCCTCAATCAACTAGGCACAACTTGCTTTCGTTTGAACTCACCCCTCATTTGCGTACCTTGCCCATTCAGACTAGCTCTTTTATATTGCTTGGCATTGCACTGGTCGCACCAAGAGTGTGTGTTCGACACTTGTGAGAGCGTAGTTTTGAGTAGGAATTGGCATTTTGGAAAACCAAAAATCAAGAAAAAAAGAGAAAAAGAAGAAAAAGATAGATGCCAATTGCTATCAGTTCTACAAACGTGTAGCTTTGCATTGCAAAATAGAAAAGAGTGACTGATGGCTCCCAACTGCAGGAGATCAATTGTAGTACTTTTCGAATTAGAAAGGTTGTCGAACCCACGAGGAGCAGAAGGAACTGGTAAGTAGAATAGCAAAGGAATAATAAAAGCAACAAGTGTTTTTGTGTTTTAATTGTGTAGTGCAAGTAAAGTAAAATGCGGAAAGTAAATTGCAGCAAGTAGTAGGTCTCAATGAGAGACAAAGCCCAATCCTCTAATGCGCAAGAGGACAAGCTCAAGTGTGTGTTTGTGTCTTATATGTGGAAAACGTTCCCGAGGGCTGCACGGATTTAGCTGGCATAGTGATTCATTGCATAACATGTTTGTATATATTGTCTAGTTTTAATCTTCTTCGGACGGAGCCACAAATAGGAATAGCTAAATAAATAAACTATCACCCCTTATGATGGATCACGTGGCCAATTAAATGACAGCACGAGAATTATTAAGACATGATGTCCCACCATAGCCTTATGCTCTAAGGTCCCCGATACAAGTACCCTCATAATGCAATTCAACGACTCTGTCTCAAGTTCCTGTCACCTAAAGACATCCTCACGTCACTACACTACGGTGTTCTCCTATGAGCCCATGTAGGTGAAGTGTTGTACAGTCGACGTTCGTACAACACCATCATAGAATCACATAAAAGATAAATACTAGACCAAATAACAACTCATCTCATGTAACAAATCATTGCCAATTCATCATATGCCCTCAGGAACATGCGGGAACTACTCACAATGTGCAAACATGATCATGTATGGTGACATATGTGGTACAACACAATCGAAAACAATGGATCCACCAACAAATAATGAAAAGTACTCAATCCCAAACATGCAACGGAGTACAATAACACGTATCTAGGGTGTAGCAATGATCAAACTATGAGGGGAACGGAGTGGATCACGATGATGGTGAGGATGGAGATGCAGGTGCTAGTGAGGATGGTGATGGAGATGCCTCCTCCCACGCCAAGGAGGAGATGGGGATGAAGATGGGGATGATTTCCCCCTTCTCCGGAGCTCCGGAGCAGCAGGATCTGTCTCCCCCGCGGAGAGTTTCGAGAGTTTCGCCGCCCTGGCGGCTCCGTCTCGTCTCGGGAAAATTAGGGTGTTTGTTTTCGGGGAAGACGGAGTCGTCAGCAAAAACACCTCGGGGAGGAGGTGATGTGGGCCCATTTGGGGGCCCCACACGCGGCCAGGGAATCTGGCCGCGTGGGCTACCCCCTTTTGGGCCTCCTGGCCCTCCTCCTCTGTGTCTTGTGCCCACGGCCTTTCTCCCGAAGAAAAACTGACAGGGTTTCTTTCCTTTCGCAATTTGGATACCTATAGCTCCTGAAACATCAAAAACATGAAAACAGGTGTTTTCTGACACCCAGAAATTAAATACCAAAAATAGGGACTTTGTAGGAAAGTCCCATAAAATCATCTAAAACATGCAAAACAATGACATAACATTGATAAAACATCCCAATAATGCCTATATGGAGGGTATAAATGATGATATAAAATGCACGTATCAACTCCCCCAAGCTTAAACTTTTGCTCGTTCTCGAGTAAATAAGGACATAGATCATTACATGCATCAATGGACTTATGGTTGATAAATAAATACGGGCATTGTATCATCATCATGTTCAGTTATAATGCAAGATGAATGAATAGAACTCATACACATAAGGATAACATATTCGAAGCTCTAGCAAACACCCCATACTTTTGAAAGCAAATAACCATTGTATGTTGGACAATCGAATTATACTCTTTAATTTGGAGAAAGATAAATGAGTAGAGGTAAAACATGATCAAGTCTCATTTAGTTTCCAAACTATTCAGCTTAAATTACTAATTGTAATGTGGCATCCATTGGGCTAAGACTCTCATTGCCCCTTTATCATTAGCATCTTAATTTATGAATGTTGAAGTAATGTGGTTGACAAGGTGTTGGTTGAATGTCTCATGCCCCGTGAGTGTGAAAACCTACTCCATGATTACTCAACTTAAGATTCCTAATAAGCTTTGTACAATCATAATAAGTATTAATGATATCATAGAGAATTGCAAAGAGGTACCTCTTGCCCCATGACACAGAAACCAGCCCATGTCACAATAACAAGATAAACAAACGGAGTAGACTCATCATCATTTTTTATTTCATTCACTATATGCATAGCTTCTTATTTTATTGTAGGATGTGTTTGTAGAGTCCACTCTAGCTTTAAGTAAATTTCCACCATGATCAAGCATGGCTTGGGTTAGCGGCCCAATGCAATTTCTCTAGTCATATATACTTACTCATCAAAACTTACTATTCCTCTATTTCATTTCGGCATGGCAGGAGTCCAAAAACAAAAGCACATGACATCAACTAAATATAAAATTTATTTGTGCAATGTTGAAAGCTTTTCACGTGATGCACGTGTTAGCCAACTCCCAACCAAAATCCTTGTCAAGCACAAAACTTTTAGCTCCCATTAATGGGTCATGTTTGTTAAGTGCAATAGAAATAAATGTGTGCATTCAAAAGTTCGTGAGAGTCTTATCCCAAATTCAGCCCATGCCAATTAATAACATAAGCATCTTAATTTAGAGCATAAATGAAACTATAACATGGTGAACATGCTCGGAATAGCCATTAAGCTAATAGATAGATAGTGGATTTATGTCATATTGAGATAATTCTACAATTGTCCAACACACTCAAGTTAATTAATTTCAAGGCAAGATGTGATTGAAACCTCTAAATATGCCATGCTCATTTGCATGAGTGTTACCCATAAATCCCCAAAACAAGGGAATCATGGATGACACCATACTTTATTATTCATTGATAAACCATAAGACGGGGATGCATGATAATGCTCAATGAGCTCACTCAAGCCTAAACGAAAACGATAACTAGATAATAAAAGCAAGACACACCAAAACTAGATAGACATGATAAAGTTGATAAAAGACGAGGGATAGGTGAAACTCCCCCAAGCTTAGATGGTTGCGGTAATTTCTTCATTATCCCTTCTTCTCGTACTCAGCCCACCACTCTTTCTTCTTCTTCTCTTCATAGTTGTCTTGAAGCTCTCCAATGATGCGCATCATGAGGTTATAGGCTTGCTCAAATGCTCCTGCAGCTTTTCCCAACCTTTCCATGAGGTCCTTCTCCACCGTCTCCTTGGGAGTTTTCCACTCCGGGCTTGGTGCTTTCTTCTTGGGAATAAGGTGATCCCAATCTCCAGTGCAATTCTTCTCAGTGGGAGTTTCCCTGCCAATAAGAGGAGAAACTGCGTTTTTGCTAGCAAGTGAGTGCCTTGGAGCCTTCCCTCCGGTGCTCATACATGCGGACTGTCTCTTGTTTCCAAAAGACATGTTCACCCGTACGCCAGCAACAGGGATTGGTGATGGAGGTTCTGTTGCAAGAGGTGATATGTCGAAGATGGCCTCGTCATCTTCCTCGTCAGGTTCTTCATCCATGATCTCGCGAAACTCCATGTCCTCGTCATCCGAGTAGTCCTTCCTCTTCCTATTCCTCCTGTGGATGGATGTGGGGCTGTTGCCCTCAAGCTCATCATCATCATCGTCCATGGAGGTGCATTGGTAGGAGTCTCCCGAAGTCATGGCTTGGAAAACCTGACAGACAGAATAGACAAAACAAAGATCGTGCGAGAACTCTCGGTGCGGGATTAGATCGACAGAAGGGGGTATATATTGACGGTTTTTTGGGGTAAGACAAAGCGTCGGAGTCGAAAACGATACGGAACGGGACTCCGAGGAGGAAAAGGGGTACCTCCACGCGGCCAAGGAATCTGGCCGCGTGTGGGGTCCTCTTTTCCCCCTCGAGGTCCAATTCCTTCCAATTTTCTTGTCCCACACGTTAATTTCCATAAAAAATGAGTTACGTAAGTTTTCACGCAATTCCGAGAAACTTCCAAACACAATAATTGTAAATTATTGAATTTGGGTTTCTGAAACTGTAGGATCCCTTACAGTTACCTCCTCCGGTGTCATTAACTTTATCTCCTCGATGGTTCCTATGAAGCTCTTTCCTGCAATATAATGTTTTAGGCGTTGTCCATTGACCACATGAGGTTTACCTTTCATATCACCGTGAAGACGGATGGCCCCCGAACGGTATACCTCCTGTACTACCAATGGACCCTACCATTTTGAAGCTAATTTCCCTGCAGAAAACTTAAAACGAGAGTTATATAATAGGACTTGATCACCTACTTTAAATTCCTTTCTTTTAAATTTCTTGTCATGCCAAATTTTAACTTTCTCTTTAAACAATTTTGCACTTTCATATGCTTCATTCCTCCATTCATCTAATAGATTTAGGTCAAGCAATCTCTTCTCCCCCGCTGTTTTTAAATCAAAATTTAATTTCTTAATAGCCCATCTAGCTTTATGTTCTAATTCAACGGGTAAATTACATGCTTTTCCATAAACCATTTTATAAGGAGACATACCCATAGGATTTTTATAAGCAGTTCTATAAGCCCACAATGCATCATTAATTTTAAGTGGCCAATCAGATTTAGCTCTGTTTACTGTTTTCTCTAAAATAAGTTTAATTTCCCTATTACTTAATTCAACTTGTCCACTAGTTTGAGGATGATAGGGTGATGCAATTCTATGATTAACATTATATTTTGCCAATGTTTTTCTAAGAACACCATGCATAAAATGAGATCCACCATCAGTAATTAAAAATCTAGGAACACCAAATCTAGGGAAAATAATTTCTTTAAGCATTTGCATGGCTGTGGCATGGTCTGCACTCTTAGTAGGAATTGCTTCTACCCATTTTGTAACATAATCAACAGCAACCAAAATGTGAGTATGTTTTGTACTAGATGCAGGAAATGGTCCCATAAAGTCAAAACCCCACACATCAAATGGTTCAAGTGGTAATGTATAGTTCATAGGCACTTCATTCCTTCTACCAATGTTTCCTACTCTTTGACATTTATCACAAGTTTTAATATATTCAGCACAATCCTTGAATAGAGTAGTCCAATAAAAACCACATTGTAATACCTTTGCTGCAGTACGATCCCCTGCATGATGTCCTCCATAGGGACTGTCTTGACAATCTCTTATAATAGCCTGCTGTTCATGATCAGGTACACAACGTCTAATAATGCCATCAACACTTTTCTTATACAAGAATGGATCATCCCAAAAATAATGTCTAAGGTCATAAAAGAATTTCTTTCTTTGCTGGCAAGTAAATTGTGCTGGCATAACTTTCCCAACAATAAAATTTGCATTATTGGCAAACCAAGGAGATGCAACTTTAGCACTAGAAACACTAACAAGGGCAAGTTGTTCATTAGCAAAACTATCATTAATAGGAATAGGATCATCAGGTATATTTTCCATTCTAGAAAGATGATCAGCTACGGGATTATCTTCTCCTTTCCTATCTACTATGTGTAAATCAAATTCTTGCAACAAAAGTACCCATCTTATTAGCCTAGGCTTAGCATCTTTCTTATTCATCAAATATTTAATAGCAGAATGATCAGAGTGCACAGTGACTTTTGAATCAATTATGTAAGATCTAAATTTATCACATGCAAATATTACCGCTAAAAATTCTTTTTCAGTTGTAGCATAATTTCTTTGAGCACCATCTAGTGTTTTACTAGCATAGTAAATAACATTCAATTTCTTATCAACCCTTTGGCCTAAAACAGCTCCAACTGCATAATCACTAGCATCACACATAATTTCAAAGGGCAAGTTCCAATCAGGAGGTTGAATAATAGGTGCAGTTATTAAGGCTTTCTTTAAAACATTAAAGGATTCTATGCAATCATCATTAAAAGAAAACGGAACATCCTTTTGCAAAAGATTGGTTAGAGGCTTTGATATTTTAGAGAAATCTTTAATGAACCTACGATAAAAACCTGCATGACCGAGAAAACTTCTTATACCTTTGATGTCTCTTGGATATGGTAATTTCTCAATAGCTTCAATTTTTGCTGGGTCAACTTCTATTCCTCTTCCAGAAATACGATGCCCAAGAACAATTCCCTCTGTTACCATAAAGTGACACTTCTCCCAATTAAGAACAAGGTGTTGGTCTTCACAACGCTGCAAAACTTTGTTAAGGTTGAACAAGCAATTATCGAAAGAAGTACCATACACCGAAAAATCATCCATAAAGACTTCCACTATATTTTCAATATAATCAGCAAATATAGCATTCATGCATCTCTGAAAAGTAGCAGGCGCATTACATAAACCAGAAGGCATTCTCCTATAAGCAAATGTACCATATGGGCAAGTAAAAGTGGTCTTTTCCTGATCATCACTATGAACTGGAATTTGAGAGAAGCCTGAATACCCATCTAAATAACAAAAGTGAGAATGTTTAGAAAATCTCTCTAGCATTTGATCAATAAAGGGCAATGGATAATGGTCCTTACGAGTTGCTTTATTTAATTTTCTATAATCACTGCACATTCTGTAACCAACAACAGTACGTTGAGCAACAAGTTCATCATCTTTATTAGGAACCACAGTAATTCCACCTTTCTTAGGAACACAATGAACAGGACTAACCCATTTACTATCAGCTATAGGATAAATAATACTAGCCTCTATGAGTCGAATTACCTCCTTTCTTACCACTTCCTTCATTTTTGGATGTAGACGGCGTTGGAAATCAACAACAGGTTTAGCATCTTCTTCCAAATTAATTTTATGCATACATAGAGCTGGACTTATGCCCTTAAGATCATCAAGAGAATAACCAATAGCCTTACGGTGGGCTTTAAGCACATCAAGTAATTTCTCTTCTTCCTCAGCTGAAAGGTTAGCACTAATAATAACAGGATATATATTTATCTTATCCAAGTATGCATATTTCAGATTTTCAGGCAAAGGCTTTAATTCAAAACTAGGATCTCCTTTAGGAGGTGGGAGTACTCCTAGATTATCACGTGGGATATGCAATTGTAATTGTGGAGGTTGCTGCCATAATATTTGTTCTAAAGCTTCTTTTTCTGCATCATTAAATGGCTCTTCCTGATTAAGCATATAACGTTCCACCACGTCTGATGAAGCTACAGCTATATGAGCAAGAGTTTCAATTATATCTTTAGATTTTGGTTCTTTCTTAGCAGGTTTATCAGCAAATTTAGAAAAATTAAATTCAAGTTTCTCTCCAGCACATTCAATAAACACCCTTTCTCTAGGCAAATCAATTTCAGCACCAACAGTATGTAAGAAAGGTCTACCAAATATAATAGGACAGAAAGAATCTTGTGGACAACCAAGCACAATAAAATCAGTAGGATATTTTATTTTCCCTACCAATACTTCAACATCTCTAACAATTCCAAAGGGACTAATATAATCTTTATTAGCAAGCTGAATGGTCATACATATTTCTTCCATGGTGATAGGATCAATATCAGGCTTAATTTCTTGATAGAGAGAATATGGAATGACACTAATGCTTGCTCCAATATCACATAAACCATGATAACAAAAGTCCCAATAGAGCATGATATAATTGGCTTACCAACTTTGGATGAATTCCCTTTAATAACTTTGGTAGCATCTTCACATAAATAAACATCAACAGGATCTTCTTCATTTAATTGCTTAATAATAGAGACTTGGTTCTTGACTTCCACCTATTCTTTAGGTTGAGAACATCTCTTTCTACTTTTGTCAGCAACAACAATAAGCAAATTCTCTTTAACTTTTTCAGGATAGGGAGGTGGTTCAATATATTCTTCTATTGCTACAGATGACACTGGTGTTTCTTTAACAAATTTAGGGACAACAATAGAAGATTTAACAGGTTCAACATAATAATCAAAGCCACTTTTAGGAATTCGAATGTGCTCAGCAAATTTCTTAGCTATTTCAATTGCAACATATGGATCAAGAACAAAATCTTTAATAACATTCTTGAACAAAATAGAACTAGAGAAACTTTCTACACATGAATATCCATAATCAAAATAAGCTTCATTACCTTTGTCTAGGTCCCAATATTCAGAGTTCTTCGAAATATTTTCCAATAAATTCCAAGCTTCTTCTGCAGTATTATTTGTAAAGCTTCCACCAGATGAACCATCCAAATATTGCTTTAGCCTATCAGGTAGTCTCACATAAAAGTTTATCAATATAAGTTTATTTGTGAGATCATGACAAGGATTCTTACGAAGGAGGTCCTTAAGCCTCCCCCAAGCTTGAGTAATACTCTCTCCAAGGTGTGGCAAAAAATTAAATATAAAGCAACGGTTCTCATAAGCCTCTTTAGGAGTAAAATATTTAAGAAATAAAACCTTCATAAAAGTATCCCAATTATGTGTAATTTCTTCATCCAGGGACATATACCATTTTCGAGCATCACCAGTTAAGGACTGGTACAATAACTTGCATTTTACCTCCTCCTCAGAAATAGCCTTGAGCCTAATTAGCCCACATATATCCTCAATAGCCCGTATGTGATCACTTGCAGCCTTTGTTCCATCCCCTGCAAAATACTCATTCCTAACAGCTTTAACAAATTCAAGGGGAATAATATAACCATCATCATGAGGTGCTTTTTCAACAACTTTAGGTTTAATAGCATAAGCACTCTCATATAAAGTAAGTTTCAGCGAAGCATCTCTCATAAAAGCCATAATAATAACAGGATGCAACAACAAGTAAAATTTACCTTTCAAGTTTCCTTACCAAACTTCTTACGCTCCCAAGTGCCAGAAAAGTGTCTTGATGGCTCCCAAGTGCAGGAGATCAATTGTAGTACTTTTCGAATTAGAAAGGTTATCGAACCCACGAGGAGCAGAAGGAACTGGTAAGTAGAATATCAAAGGAATAATAAAAGCAACAAGTGTTTTTGTGTTTTAATTGTGTAGTGCAAGTAAAGTAAAATGCGGAAAGTAAATTGCAGCAAGTAGTAGGTCTCAATGAGAGACAAAGCTCAATCCTCTAATGCGCAAGATGACAAGCTCAAGTGTGTGTTTGTGTCTTATATGTGGAAAACGTTCCCGAGGGCTGCACAGATTTAGCTGGCATAGTGATTCATTGCATAACATGTTTGTATATCTTGTCTAGTTTTAATCTTCTTCGGACAGAGCCACAAATAGGAATAGCTAAATAAATAAACTATCACCCCTTATGATGGATCACGTGGCCAATTAAATGACAGCACGAGAATTATTAAGACATGATGTCCCACCATAGCCTTATGCTCTAAGGTCCCCGATACAACTACCCTCATAATGCAATTCAACGACTCTGTCTCAAGTTCCTGTCACCTAAAAGACATCATCACGTCACTACACTACGGTGTTCTCCTATGAGCCCATGTAGGTGAAGTGTTGTACAGTCGACGTTCGTACAACACCATCATATAATCACATAAAAGATAAATACTAGACCAAATAACAACTCATCTCATGTAACAAATCATTGCCAATTCATCCTATGCCTTCAGGAACATGCGGGAACTACTCACAACATGCAAACATGATCGTGTATGGTGACATATGTGGTACAACACAATCTGAAACAATGGATCCAACACCAAATAATGACAAGTACTCAATACCAAACATGCAACGGAGTACAATAACACGTATCTATGGTGTAGCAATGATCAAACTATGAGGGGAACGGAGTGGATCACGGTGATGGTGATGGTGGAGATGCAGGTGCTGGTGAGGATGGTGATGGAGATGCCTCCTCCCACGCCAAGGAGGAGATGGGGATGAAGATGGGGATGATTTCCCCCTTCTCCGGAGCTCCGGAGCAGCAGGATCTGTCTCCCCTGCGGAGAGTTTCGAGAGTTTCGCCGCCCTGGCGGCTTCGTCTCGTGTCGAGAAAATTAGGGTGTTTGTTTTCGGGGAAGACGGAGTCGTCAGCAAAAAGACCTCGGGGAGGAGGTGCTGTGGGCCCATTTGGGGGGCCCACACGCGGCAAGGGAATCTGGCCGCGTGGGCTACCCCCTTTGGGCCTCCTGGCCCTCCTCCTTTGTGTCTTGTGCCCACGGCCTTTCTCCCGAAGAAAAACTGACAGGGTTTCTTTCCTTTCGCAATTTGGATACCTGTAGCTCCTGAAACATCAAAAACATGAAAACAGGTGTTTTCTGACACCCAGAAATTAAATACCAAAAATAGGGACTTTGTAGGAAAGTCCCATAAAATCATCTAAAACATGCAAAACAATGACATACCATTGATAAACCATCCCAATAATGCCTATATGGAGGGTATAAATGATGATATAAAATGCACGTATCAGTGACCAGTTGCCACGGTGCGAATCTTTTTGCCTTTTAAATTTTGCGATTCAAGATAGCGTCATCCTTGTGTGGGTGTAGCATTGAGATTAGTCTTCGTTAGGAACATTTCGTCTTTGCCCGTCCATTATCCGTACTAACCCCATTAATCATTTGTGTGTGTGTGTGTGATCCTTTGTTTCCTCCTCTTGGAATTTGGTTCTGTGGCTAACATTTCATCATGCTTCATTTCTACTTTTAACAACAAACTTTTTGTTCGATTTGGTTGACTTTCCTCGCGACATTCCTGACCCATTTGAGATCCTCATAAGTGTGTGAGATGTCGCCTTTGGTTTTTCTAAATCTACTCGAATTTTCCTTGTGACGAACCATTCCTACCTTTGGTAATCCACTTGATCCAATACAACCTTCAAGATAAAGTTGGGTAAGTGACACACATTCACCAACAATATATACATTTTTTGGTATCTCTTGTGTGCTTTGGAAATGGTTAGGGATGGTGACTTCATAAGTCCGAGCTCGGATGATGATGGGAACCCATTCTACATCAACAATTCCCACAACTTTGTTACACACCGTGAGCATGTGCAATTCCGTGCTGTTGTGTGTGATGGCTTTGAACGCTATGAGAGTCGCCTACATGAACAAAATGCAAGATTCAATGACCAATTGGCGTGCATCAACATCAACTTAGCAAATCTTACTAACCGCCCTCGATCATATTCATCTTCACACCCAACAAGGAGTTCATCAAGGTCAAGCCAACCACGTGAACAACCTCATTCTCCTCACCAAGCTCGTCACCATGATCGTCATCACCATATGCAAGATGGTGGACTTCACCGCCAAGAGCATGAACCCCCACCTTCTCCACAACCACAATGCCGCAATTGGTATGATGAAAGCTCGCCTCCTTCACCACCTCCTCGACATCAACAAGGACGTGATGACCCTCTTCAACAACACCCTCGACGCCCAGACCTTCATCAACATCATCCACCACCTCCTCCACGCTCCGGTAATGACTATGGACATAATGACTTTGTAGAAGGTTCTCGTGCACATCGAAGGTCCCCAAGGCGTAATGCGCGTCACCACCATAATGACCGCCAAGAGCAAGACCTTCCTCAACAACATCGCAATGAGAAAGACCATCCTCAACAACATCATGAGAAAAATGATAGTGAGCGTCATGAAGCACGCCTCCACCGTCATTTCCAACTACATCCTAATGATCACCGACGTCATCCTCCCCATGAACAGCGAGTTCATCTTCAACAACAAACTATTGAGGACTATCCATATGACCATTCGCTACCTATCTATGATGAAGACCCCAATGAGAACAACCATCGTCGCAATGCAGACAACAACATTAGTACCATTCGAGTCAATGTTCCTAAGTTCCATGGAGACTCCGATCACGATGTTTACCTCTATTGGGATCTCAAAGTTGATGACATCTTCCGCACTCACAACTTTAGTGATGAGAAAAATGTAGCAATGGCTTCTCTTGAATTTGAAGGTTATGCCCTCTTGTGATGGGAACAAGTGCAAGCCCAAAGGATAGCCAACCACTTGTCTCCTATCAACACTTGGAAGAAGATGAGAGAAGATATGAATGCAAGATTTGTACCTCCACACTACAAGCAAGATTTAATCGAAAAGCTACAAGAGCTCAAGCAAGGATTGAAAACGGTTGATGATTACTATAAGGAAATGGAAATCGCCATGACAAGAGCAAATGTGAGGGAACCTCAAGAACACAGTGGCCCACTTACTCAGTGGCCTTACTCACTCCATCAAGCGAATTGTGGAGTTTGGCCTTGTCCATCAAGCACTCAAGGCCGAGCGCCAACTATTCGAGGATCTCAAGTATTCGAAGCAAAAGGTCTATTTCGCCGCTAAGGCCCTCTTTGTTTGGGCTTCTGCTTCTGCTTTTAGCCTACAAAAGCAGAATCCCAAACAAACAGCATCAAATTGAAAAGCGCATCCTACAAGCGTTGTCCAAAAATGCACTAGAACCAAGTGAACTAACGGAAACGGGTCATACGTTGATACGTCTCCAACGTATCTATAATTTCTTATGTTCCATGTTGATATTATGCCAATTGCTACATGTTTTCTCCCTTCTTTATAGCATTTTTACACGTTTTCCGGGACTAACCTATTAACAAGATGCCAAGTGCCAGTTCTCTATTTTCTGTTGTTCTTAGTTTCAGAAAAGCTGTTCTGGAAATATTCTCGGAATTGGAACATTCGAAGCCCAGAAGTCTTAGAAGTCCCGGAAGCTTCTAGAAGTCCCGAAGAGCCCTGGAGCGGGGCCACAGGGTGGCCACACCATGGGGCGGCGTGGGCCCCTGGCCACCCCCGGCATCGCCCTTTTGCCCATATATACTACCCGAGGCATAAACCCTAAATAAATCGACTTTTTCCACAAAAATACATCTGTAGCTCCGCCGCCGCCGCCGACAAGTTTCGAGGGACAGATCTCCGGTCTGGCACCCTGCCGGGACGGGGAAGTGCCCCCGGAAGCCATCTCCATCGACTCCACCGCCATCTCCATCGCCGTTGATGTCTCCTATGATGAGGAGGGATTAGTTCTCCCCCAAGGCTGAGGGCTCTACCGGTATCTATGTGGTTCATCTCTCTCTCCCATGGTGTGATCTATATGTGATCGTGAGCTTTGGAATCTAGTTGAATAAGTAGATGTTACTCTTCATCTTGTGCTACTCAAGTGTTTTATTAATATGAACTTTGGAGTCACCTTGTCCCGCGGTGTGAAGGTGATAGTGTGCACATCGTGTGTGTTACCTCTATGAATTGTGGTGTTTGTCTAGTACCTTCTGGGGCGCTCATAGTGACAACATGGGGTTAACTAGACATGGGAATGCCTACTTTAAGGAATGCTTTTTGCAGGCCTACGCAATTATTAGTGTTCGTTATCCAACCGGAGAGGGTTAAGAGTAGCATAGTGAAGAGAAGATATTTAGTTATTCAATTATGTGATCATTGTTGAGAGTGTCCTCTAGTGAAAGTAGGATCCCTAGGCCTTGTTTCCAAGCATTGAAACACCGTTTTCCGCCTGTTCTGCTACATGTTTGCTTGCTGCCATATTTATTTCAGATTGCTATTATTACTTATAACCATCCATATTACTCGCATTTCACTATCTCTTCGCCGAACTAGTGCACCTATATACCTGACAAGTATATTGGGTGTGTTGGGGACACAAGAGACTTCTTGTACTTAATTGCAGGGTTGCTTGAGAGGGATATCCTTGACCTCTACCTCCCTGAGTTCGATAAACCTTGGGTAATCCACTTAAGGGAAACTTGCTGCTGTTCTACAAACCTATGCATTTGGAGGCCCAACACTGTCTTCAAGAATAAAAGCGTGCGTAGACATCATACGTCTCCAACGTATCTATAATTTCTGATGTTCCATGTTGATATTATGCCAATTGCTACATGTTTTCCTACATTTTCTTACGTTTTCCAGAACTAACCTATTGACAAGATGCGAAGTGTCAGTTCCCTGTTTTGTAATGTTTTTTTATTTCAGAAAAGTTGTTCTGGAAATATTCTCGGAATTGGACCCCACGAATCCCGAAGTTCCTATTTTCCCCGAAAGCATCTAGAAGTCCCGAAGGGCCCCGTAGGGAGGCCACAGGGTGGCCACACCATAGGGTGGCGCGGGTCCTCCCCTGGTGGCGCAACCTGGTGGTGTGGGCCCCCTGGCCACCCCCGGCATCGCCCTTTCGCCTATTTATACTCCCCCGAGGGATAACCCTAAAAGAATCAACCTTTTCCACAAAATACATCTGTAGCCGAGCCGCCGCCGCCGACAAGTTTCGGGGGGAAAATCTCTGTTCTGGCACCCTGCCGGGACGGGGAAGTGCCCCGGAAGCGATCTCCATCGACTCCACCGCCATCTCCATCGCCGTTGTTGTCTCCTATGATGAGGAGGGCGTAGTTCTCCCCCGAGGCTAAGGGCTCTACCTGTAGCTATGTGGTTCATCTATCTCTCCCATCGTGTGATCTATATGTGATCGTGGGCTTTGTATTCTAGTTGAATAAGTAGATGTTACTCTTCATCTTGTGCCACTCAAGTGGTTTATTAATATGAACTTTGGAGTCACCTTGTCCCGCGGTGTGAAGGTGAAAGTGTGCACATCGTGTGTGTCTCCTCTATGAACTGTGGTGTCTGTCTAGTACCTTCTAGGGCACTCATAGTGACAGCATGGGGTTAACTAGACATGGGAATGCTTACTTTAAGAAATGCTTTTTGCAGCCCTACGCAATGATTAGTGTCCGTTATCCAACCGGAGAGGGTTAAGAGTAGCATAGTGAAGAGAATATATTTAGTTATTAAATTGGTGATCATTGTTGAGAGTGTCCACTAGTGAAGGTAGGATCCCTAGGCCTTGTTTCCAAGCATCGAAACACCGTTTTCCGCCTGTTCTTCTACATGTTTGCTTGCTGCCATATTTATTTCAGATTGCTATTATTACTTATAACCATCCATATTACTCGCATTTCACTATCTCTTCGCCGAACTAGTGCACCTATATACTTGACAAGTATATTGGGTGTGTTGGGGACACAAGAGACTTCTTGTATCTTAATTGCAGGGTTGCTTGAGAGGGATATCTTCGACCTCTACCTCCCTGAGTTCGATAAACCTTGGGTGATCCACTTAAGGGAAACTTGCTGATGTTCTACAAACCTCTGCACTTGGAGGCCCAACACTGTCTACATGAATAGAAGCGTGCGTAGACATCAAGATATTTTCTGGCGCCGTTGTCGGGGAGGTAAGGTAAAAGGTACTCATATCCTCGGGTGTGATTGCTCGAAGTTATTTCCTTTAGATTCTGCAATTATATCTTTTTGTTTCTTGTTTTCACTAGTTAGGCTTATTTTTACTTATTCCTTGTTTTTATATTTACTAGTTAGACTTGATGGAAAACAACAAAAAAATGAGAGAGCTTTATAATATTTATCTTGAGTTAGGACATGAAGTGTTTGAAGAGAAAATAAAAAAAAACCTATGGAGCTTTATTTCCATGCTAATAGCAATGTTATTAGCATGAATTCTTTGAACACCATTATTGCTAGTGCTATGGAAAAGTCTAAGCTTGGGGGAGCTAGTTTATATGAAAATGATCTTTTTAGTTCCCCAAGCACGGAGGAGAAAATTTGCTTTGATGATGAGCCTATGCCTGTTACATATAGTAGTGATCATGATTGGGAAAAGCACACTACTTTTGATATTGAAAATGATGATATAGAAAGCTCTAAACTTGTGGATGGTGTGTTTGAAAATCCTTTTGCTACTGATGATTATATGCTTGATACATCTCCTCCTAGTAAAAATGATAATATGTTTACAAATGAACACATTTTGGAGGATAACTATTCTATTGCTTATGATGATATTATTCTTCCTATATATGATGATTACAATGATGAATATGATATTTTAAGTCCACCTACTATTGAGGAGAAAATTAATTATGATTAAAATATGCCTTCTAAATTTGATGTTTATGGTGATGAGAATTATAATGATCGCTATTTTGTTGAATTTGCTCCCACTGCTATGAATGAGAATGACTATGCTTATGTGGACAGTATTAATTCTTTTATGCATGTGGCTCATGATAAGAATGTTTCTTTTGATAGTTATATTTTTAATTTTATTCATGATGCTACTGAAGGTTATTATGAGAGAGGGAAACATGGTTTTATGCATCTCAACAATATTAAGTTTCCCCTCATTATGTTTTTGAAGTTGCACTTATTTTGTCTTCCTATGCTAGTCACTTTGTGCTTCGTTGACTTGTTTTTCTACAAGATTCCTTTTCATAGGAAGTGGTTAGACTTAAATTTGTTTTATATTTGCTTCTTGATGCTCTCTTATTTTGCTTCAACTCTTATTCTTATGTGACCATCTGTTAAAAATCATTGTGCCTAGCTGAAAGGCATTAAAAGAAAAGCGCTTCCTGGAGACAACCCATTTTATTTCTCCGTTTTCAACCCGTTTTCTGTCGTTTTTTTTCTTTGCACCTGGGTGTTTTATATTTCCTTAGAAACCCCTTTGTATCTTTTCTTTTGTGTCTTTGTTGAGCCAAGAAAACCTCTAGTGGAAAGTTGAGACTATATTTCGGATTTCTGCGCAGGAAACAGATTTATGTTGTCCACTATTAAAATCGTATAAAATCACAGAAAATTCAAAATGACCTGAATTTTTTTGTGCGTCATCCTGGGATATATACGCAAATTTTCTTAGTTTACCACTTTTTATTTGAGCAACAGAGGATTTTCGGAAAAAATCATCTTTACATGCTGTTCTGTTTTGACAGATTTCTGCTAATAATTGCATTTGCATCTTAATCTCTTTCTTTTGGTGTTCTTTTGAGAAAAAGAGTTTTAAAAGAAGTTCTGACAGTATCTAATGTGTTTATGAGTGTTAGACTTGTGTTGAAACTGAACCATGTGAATTTATTATTTCGACTGAACTAACGTTGCTAATGAAGATTGTGAGAAGTTTGGTGTGAAGGAAGTTTTCAAGGGTCAAGAGAAGAGGATGATATGACGTGATCAAGAAGAGTGAAGAGCCTAAGCTTGGGGATGCCCCGGTGGTACATCCCAGCAAATTCCAAGAAGACTCAAGCATATAAGCTTGGGTATGCCCAAGGCATCCCCTTCTTCATCGACAAATTATCATGTCACTTCTAGTGAAACTATATTTTTATCCGGTCACATCTTATGTGCTTTACTTGGAGCGTCTTTTATTTTTTGCTTTCAGTTTGTTTAGTTTTTATTTCCTGTATTTCATGGTCGGATCTTATCATAATTGTGTGGGAGAGAGACACGCTCCATTTTTATTGCTTAGAACACTCTAGTTTTCATTTTTATTGTTCTGTGAGTGTTCACTTTTTGCTAGTACCGCGTTTAGCCTTTGTTTTCATGCATCTCTTATTTAGAGCTGTTAGTAATCTCTAGTTTTCATTGCTATATGCTTATAGAGAGTTTTTGTTGTCATATATATGTGCTTGGTTGAGAATATAAATGCCTATGTGGTAGTTGGTATGGTGGAAAAATTCGCATGGTCTTGTAGATCACTAAACTGCTTCACCTGAATCACTATTGTTTTTTTGAGATATTAATTTGCTTAATGGATAAACGGGAAGGACTAGTAAGTATAAACTTTTAATGGTTGGTTCAAGAAACTTGAAACTGTGCCACACTTAAATTACCAGCTGATAGAAACAATGGTATATGATTGCTACAAGTGATACATTTCTGATCGGCCTTTTGTTACGCGCTACGGTCGGGGTACCTAACAGTGACTTGTCACTGCCACGGACCCTCTTGGAGTGATTTGCATTGTTCATTGTAAGATGATTTGCTTGCAGTAATCTTTTAACTCGTGATTCTATGTTGAGGTTTCTGGCATTTCCACCATCCATATTTGCTAGCCTCTTTGGTACTGTGCATTGCCCTTTCTCACATTGAGAGTTGGTGCAAACTTCGCCAGTGCATCCAAATCCCGTGGGAGGACTTTGGTCTCCTACACATAAGCCCATATATTCTTCCTCCAAAGAGCCACCATACCTACCTATCATGGCATTTCCATAGTCATTCCGAGATATATTGCTGCACAACATCCACCTCCATTATGTTACTTGATGATGAGCTTCATGGTTATTTATGCATACTGCTACACTGGCAAGAGCATGCAGTTAGAGATCAGAGATATTTCTTTATGCGTACTAAAAGTTTTATGATTCATTGTAATATAGGATGTTGCCCCTACCGGTGAGGATATATAAAATAAAATAAAATAAAGCCCAAAAAGAAAAGAAAAAAAGAAAGGGCCAAAGAGAGAATAAAGAGAGAGGGGGCACATCACTATCCTTTATACCACACTTTTGCTTCATGTTTAGCAGCAATACTTCAGTTTGGAAAAAGTTTTCATATTATCATTCATTCATAACTATGTGGGGAATTTTACATTATAGAACTTGGCTTGTATATTCCAATGATGAGCCTCCTCAAATGAGCTATAGGTCTTCGTGAGCAAGAAAGTTGGATGCACCCCCACTAGTTCCATTGGAGAGCTTTCATACACTTATAGCTCTATGTGCATCCGTTGTGTGGCAATCACTACTCCTTGCATAGCTTTGGTTGTAAGACTTTCTCTTGTCTAATAACCACTTTCAGCTTTGTGAGCCTTTCTTCCATTGACCTTCCACCCCCCCCCCCCCCGATAATGTTCTCTTTGCCATAACATCCCGGTGCCAGGGACCAACGCAGAATACTTGCTTGTTTTTAGTGCGCAAATAGTTTAATATTCAAGCATTGCATCATATGGAAAGCTTGACTTGATCCTAACAGGGGTTGTTAAGATCGTTTGTCTTGAAAGCTTAAATCATCTCTAATAAACTTTGCACGGTTGATAGTCTTTTAGTATTGATTCAATAAAAGTTTTGCTTCTTTCTTCTTATTTGTTTATGCATTACTTGTTGATATCAAATATAGATCACAGCTTTAGTTCACTTGATCCTGGTTTACATGCTCTACTTTACATATTATGATCTAGATTGTGTGGTAGCATGTCACCTTAGAAATTATTTTATTTTATTGTTTACCTACTCGAGGACGAGTAGGAACTAAGCTTGGGGATGCTTGATACGTCTCCAACGTATCTATAATTTCTGATGTTCCATGTTGATATTATGCCAATTGCTACATGTTTTCCGTATGTTTTCCTATGTTTTCTTACGTTTTCCGGGACTAACCTATTGACAAGATGCCAAGTGACAGTTCCCTGTTTTCTGCTGTTTTTTATTTCAGGAAAGTTGTTCTGGAAATATTCTCGGAATTGGACCCCACGAATCCCGAAGTTTCTTTTTTCCCCGGAAGAATCCAGAAGTCCCGAAGAGCCCAGGAGGGAGGCCACAGGGTGGCCACACCATAGGGTGGCGCGGGTCCTCCCCTGGTGGCTCCACCTGGTGGAGTGGGCCCCCTGGCCACCCCCGGCATCGCCCTTTCCCCTATTTATACTCCCCCGAGGGAAAACCCTTAAAGAATCGACCTTTTCCACAAAATACATCCGTAGCTCCGTCGCTGCCGACAAGTTTCGGGGGATAGATCTCTGTTCTGACACCCTGCCGGGACGGGGAAGTGCCCCCGGAAGCCATCTCCATCGCCGTTGCTGTCTCCTATGATGAGGAGGGAGTAGTTCTCCCCCGAAGCTAAGGGCTCTATCGGTAGCTATGTGGTTCATCTCTCTCTCCCATGTTGTGATCTATATGTGATCGTGAGATTTGTAATCTAGTTGAATAAGTAGATATTACTCTTCATCTTATGCCACTCAAGTGTTTTATTAATATGAAATTGGAGTCACCTTGTCCCGCGGTGTGAAGGTGACAGTGTGCACATCGTGTTTGTCTCCGCTATGAATTGTGTTGTTTGTCTAGTACCTTCTAGGGCACTCATAGTGACAGCGTGGGGTTAACTAGACATGGGAATGCTTACTTTAAGGAATGCTTTTTGCAGCCCTACGCAATGATTAGTGTTCGTTATCCAACCGGAGAGGGTTAAGACTAGCATAGTGAAGAGAAGATATTTAGTTATTGAATTATGTGATCATTGTTGAGAGTGTCCACTAGTGAAAGTAGGATCCCTAGGCCTTGCTTCCAAGCATTGAAACACTGTTTTCCGCCTGTTCTGCTACATGTTTGCTTGCTGCCATGTTTATTTCAGATTTCTATTATTACTTATAACCATCCATATTACTCGCATTTCACTATCTCTTCGCCAAACTAGTGCACCTATATACCTAACAAGTATGTTGGGTGTGTTGGGGACACAAGAGACTTCTTGTATCTTAATTGCAGGGTTGCTCGAGAGGGATATCTTTGACCTCTACCTCCCTGAGTTCGATAAACCTTGGGTGATCCACTTAAGGAAAAATTGTTGTTGTTCTACAAACCTCTGCACTTGGAGGCCCAACACTGTCTACAAGAATAGAAGCGTGCGTAGACATCAGCGGGGCGGGAGCTACTTCCCGTAGCTTTTCAACTCAAGTACAGAAGCGTTTTTTGCTAGTACCCATTGCGTTGGTTCAAATTACGAGTACCCTGCCACCATGAGCTGGAAGGGTATATTTTGCATTCGCATGCGTGTGCTGTGCCATGGTACTTTCGCTTGCATGCGCACTTGAGCGAGTTGGACCATTCTCATGAGATGGAGTTACGCTTCCCATGTGCATGGTGTGTATATGTCAAAGCCATCTATTGTATGCACAGAATCAAGATGATGGATGTATGAAGACATTTTTGTGAAGGATGGTAGGCAAAGCATTTTCCATCAAAGACATACTCCACCTCACATAAATATATTTTAATTCGAAATAAATAGTACATAAAATATGTGCGCGTCGACGAGTAGGTTCCATTCCCGTAATTAGTTTCGAGTTTCGTGGATTTTATCTTCTTAATTTTGGACCGAACTTCGCACCATTTTTAGAAGAATTTTACACAACTTTCGAATTGTAAATTTTTTTGTTTCACATAATATGGAGAAGTCTTGTAATATAACCTGCTTGTAATAAAACCTGCTCGATAATCTCGACTTACATGCAAAAATCCATAAGCTAAAAGCCACAAGAAATAAGCCAAAAGCAAAAAAAAAAGTAGTTATCGATGTTTACAATTATTTTATCAACAAAAAGTAAAATTGAAACAATTTAGCTCTTAAGCATGGCGAAAATGTTAAAAAGGGGTCAAAATTAGCTAATTCATTTCAAATCAGCATTTATACAATCTTTAGGCATCCAAGGGCATTTTAGATATTTCATCCTTCAGACCGGCCGCAGCAGCCATCGACAACACTCCTGCCAAACATCAAATCTCTGATTCCAACAATTCCTTCCTACAACTGCTTTCTAACAGTCGACCAGCTACAGCTGCTTCTCAACAGCAGCAGCCCAAACAAACAGATCCTAAGTCTTGAACCTCAGCGCTTCCAATGGCTCAAGCATCTACACCAAGTTCCTCCAAAGGCAATCCAAGATCTCCAAATGCAACAACAAAGTCTCGTCAACTTTTCAAGAAACAAGTGCCTACAACCAGCAATACAAGTGCTCCTCAAGTCAAGTCTAGCTCAATAGCTTGCTTAAATGTGGTGTTAATGGACACAAGTCCTTCGAATGCTCCAACAACATGATCATGATTGTCAACCAACATGGTGAACGTGACTCAATGAGTGAAGACGAGTACTATGCTATGCACCAAATTGTTGCCAACCCCATGGATGAAGAACAAAATGACGATGAAAGCGTCTAGTGTGATGTGGACAAAAGCCCATCCTTGGTGGTTACAAAAGTGCTAACAACATCTCCACAAGAAGAACAAGACCAATGATGCAACCTCTTCCAAACACGAGCCGAAATAAATGGAAAGTCCATCAAGGTCATCATCGATGGTGGAAGTTGCCATAACCTTGCTAGCAAAGAGCTTTGTGACAAGCTTAATTTGACATACAAGAGCACCCTCATCCTTACCATGTGCAATGGCTTAGTGACTCCGGCACCTTCAAGATACAACAAATGGTCAAAAAAAATTCAAGATTGGTTCATATGAAGGCGTCGTCGAGTGTGATGTAGTTCCAATTACCGTGTTCCATCTTCTCCTTGGAATACCTTGCCAATATGATAAAGGTGCAATGCATGATGGACAAACCAATCAATACTCCATCAAATGGAACAACAAGAATTTTGTGCTCCATCCTATGCCTCCAAGACAAATCATTGCCGACAATGCAAAGAAAATTGCACGCACCCATCAAGAACAAACTCCTAGTGAGTTGAGTGGTGAGAGAGAGATCCACCATAAAGAGAGTGAGAGCCACAAGCCAAACATGAGTCGGAAAATGATGTGTATTTCCAAAGTCCTAGCCTTACTTGCCACAAAACATGAGATGAGAGAGCTTCGAGATAACCCATCCATCCTCCACTTTGCCCTTGTGTGCAAAGGTGAAGTTCTTGATACTAAATCCATAAAAAACTTTCCTCCATGTTTGTTACCAATATTGCAGGAATTTGAGGATGTATTTCCTGAAGAACTACCACCAGGTCTACCTCATGTTCGAGGCATCGACCACTGCATCGATCACATACCAGGTGCTCCTCTTCCCAACGGTGCTACTTACCGCACCAACCACGAAGACACTAAGGAAATAGAGTGAAAAATAGAATAACTACTCGAAAAAGGTTTTATTCGTGAGTATCTTAGCCCTTGTGTCGTTACGGTTATCCTTGTGCCTAAACAAGATGATACTCTTCATATGTGCATGGATTATCGACCTATAAATGCCATCACCGTTAGATATAGACATCCCATTCCTAGACTTGATGACATGCTAGATGAACTATGTGGTGCCACTATCTTTTCAGAAATTGATCTTAAAAGTGGATACCATCAAATTCGCATGAGCATTGGTGATGAATGGAAAATTTCTTTCAAAACAAAACTTGGTCTCTATGAATGGCTTGTCATGCCCTTTGGTATCTCGTATGCTCCTTCAACATTTATGCATCCTATGAATAAGGTTTTGAGAGTCTTTATTGGCAAATTTGCCGTAGTTTACTTTGACGGCATCCTTATATATTGCAAATCTTTGTAGAATTACCTTGAACATATTTCTCAATTCTTGATTGGCTCTTCAAAAAGAAAAACCTTTTGCAAACCTTAACAAATGCAATTTTTTCACCAACAAGCTTGTTTTCTTGGGTTTTGTGATTTCCTCCGATGGAATTGAAGTCGATGAAAAGAGACTTGAGGCAATTATAAATTGGTCTAACCCTACTTCCGTGGGTGAGATAAGACGTTTTCATGGTCTTGCCGGTTTCTATCGCTGCTTTGTGAAGGATTTTTCAATCATTGCTTGCCCTTTAAATGAGGTTACAAAAAAAGAATGTACTGTTTGTTTGGGGAAATGCTCAACCAAAAGCTTTTGATACTCTTAAGAAATGTTTGACCGAAGCACATTTGCTTGTTTTACCGGATTTTGAGAAAACCTTTGAGATTGAATGTGACGCTAGTGGCATTGGTATTGGTGGCGTTCTTATGCAAAATGGACGTCCCGTAGCATATCATAGTGAGAAACTTTATGGCGCTACATTAAACTACCCCGTCTATGACAAATAGCTTTTCGCTTTGGTTAGAGTTTTAGAATTTGGCAACACTACCTTTGGCCCAAAGAGTTTTTTATTCATTCCGATCATGAATCATTGAAATTCGAAGAGTCAAGCTAACTTAAAGAAAAAGACATGCTAAGTGGGTTGAATTCATTGAGTCTTTCCCTTATGTCATCAAATACAAAACGTGTAAATAAAATGTAGTCGTGGATGCATTATCCCGCAAGGAATGCCTTCTTACACATCTTGAGATAAATCTGATTGGTCTAGATGAGATAAAAGACTTATATTCTTCGGATGTTTTCTTTGGTCCTATATTTGCTAATTGCTTGCCAAATGGATGTTTTGAAGATTTATACTTGCATAAAGTTTTCTTGTTTAAGGCTAACAAACTATGCACTCCCGAGTCCTCTCTTCGCTTATTGTTATTGAAGGAATCACATAAAGGAGGTCTCATGGGACACTTTGGATGAGACAAGACCTATGACATGCTCTCCAACCACTACTATTGGCCTAAGATGAAGCACCAAGTGGAACTACTCGTCACAATATGTCCAACATGTCTCTGAGCTAAGTCTACTTCCAACTCTCATGGTCTTTATATGCCATTGCCTACACCACACCTCCCTTGGAGTGATATTAGCATGGATTTCGTGTTAGGATTACCACACACCAAAACAAACATGGACTCTATCTTTGTAGTGGTTGATCGCTTTTCTAAGATGGCTCACTTCTTTCCGTTCAATAGAACGGACGATGCTTCACATGTGGGAAACTTGTTTTTCAGGAAATTGTTTGTTTAGATGGTGTGCCCAAGACGATTGTTTCAGACCGAGACGTCAAGTTCACCTCCTATTTTTTGAAGACATTGATGGACAAGCTAGGAGGTGAAACTCCTCTTCTCCACCGCCTAACACCCGCAAACCGATGGACAACCCAATGTGGTGAACCGCACGCTCTCTACACACCTTCGCGCATTGATAAAATCGAACCTCAAGAATTGGGAGGAATGCGTCCCACATGCCGAGATCGCCTACAATCTTGCCACTCATCATGACACAAAGCGAAGCCCATTCGATATCGTCTATGGATTCAACCCCAACACCGCGCTTGACATCCTACCCCTACCTACCCCCTAGACTATAAAAGGACCACCTTGGCTTCAGATCTAGGTTAGACATGAACTGAGATTTGATATTTTCTCCCCCTATGTTCTTCTTGTGAGGCTACTCCATAGATGTGTATCTACGAAAAAATCGCTACTGTATCTACTCTTTTATTTGGATTGAATCAAGGTTACTCCAGAATAGCCATCCTTTCCCCTTGGTAATCAGTTGGTGTTCTCCCAATCTTCCTTGACTGGCCCTCGAAGATCTATTGGTGCGGTGGACCATCCGTAGAGTTGAATTGGTTCCAATCAAGGTGAGTTTGAGTGGATTGATTGCCGGAGGCGGCCTCGGGTTTAGTTGCAGGTTCTCGAATCCTCTAGTTCGCACTAGCTATCTGGTTACCCCTTTGTTTTCCCACGAATCCCTCTCGTGTTCTTCCTCGTGTTATTCGTTTTTTTCCCCTCGTGTTCTTCGTGTTCTTGGTCAATTCGTGAATTTCGGGCCAACCAAGAGGTTTACCCCTCATCACACCTCAACTTAATTAGAAGAAGATCTAATTAATTAGAGGAAGCTCTAATCCAATTAAAGGAAGCTCTAATCTAATTATAGGAGGCTCTAATCTAATTAGAAGATCTCTAAACCAATTAGAAGGGATCTAATTAGATTGCTCTAATTAGTAGTCTAATTATTAGAGAGGTTCTAATCCTATTAGAATTTTTCTAATTAGAAGCTCTAATTAGTTCTTTTAATTATTAGATATGTCTCTAATTCAATTAGAAGTGCTCTAATTAGGAGCTCTAATTAGTCATCTAATTCTTCTAGAGACAGAGAGAGGCCAAAGGCTCGATTGTGTTTCTAAAAGAGAGGAGGGGTGGGGATTATATAGTGGGTCAAGGGAGGGGACCTGCCAAAGGGAGGGGTTCGGTTTCCCCCTCCTCTCCTTGGCCTCACCATCCCTCCTAGGGGATTTCGGATTAGACTCCCTCATGGAGTCCAATCCCACCTCCCTTTTGTTTTCTTTTTCCCACTCATTTTTTATCAAATAAATTTGGAAAGATCTATGGACAGCTAGTGCACACTGTGAGACCATGGGCCCCACCTAGCAGCCCCTAAAATTAGGGTTTTCCTAGAGGAGGAAATCTGCCCCCTCCAGCACTGCTTCCTTATATGGAAAGTCCCCCAGGACTCTTTCGGAACCCCGAGACACCTAAAGATAAAATCATCGATATTATCTAATGATGTCATAAACATATTTTCAACATATCATGACATATAATGTCCTCTCTAATATCTCATATAACATTCTTTCTACATCGGCAGTCTTTCTCTCTTATGGTAACTTTCACGAAACGATTGACACTAGACTTGTTTCTATGATATTGTAATGACATCAACCATTACCTATTGATGTTATAAAAATATTTCCAACATATTTGTACATCTCATGTCCTCCTTAATTTCTCTTTAATATTTATTCTATCACGTTGGAATTACCAGAATGATGCCCTACCCTCCTCCGGACCAATCCAATGCAAACAAAAGACTTCGACGCCTTAAGTTTATGACCCATGCGGGATTGATAACTAGTAGACATGATTGGAACCATATTTACCAATAAATAATCAACTTTAGGATTGTGAAAGTCCATATTGATTCCTACAAGTTATACGAAGAAAACTGTTGAACCAATTGGTTGTTAAGTAAGTTCCTATTACTTTGTGGTACCAATCAATACCTCGGTACGAGATAAATGATAAGATCGTGATTAAATTATTGAATCACCTTATCACATTATTCCCGATATCCGGTATGATTCCTTTTACTCGTTACGGTGACATGGTATCCCCATGACTAGTGTCATGTCCTTGTCTGCGCAGACTTATTTACCGGTACTATTTCACCGAGTGGATCCTGGATGTATATATCTATTAACTAGATGAGTAATTCCAATCTTGAACTACCATAATGAATGAATACTTTCGTGATCACCCAGTGTTAGCCTTTTGATCACCCAGTTTACTATGTGATACTTGACTATACCAAAATGATCCTCATTGTAAACATCATTGAATATTCTCATGATCTAAGGAAGAAAACAAAACAACCAATCTGTGATGATACTATTTAGCAAAACTAATCTTGTAGTATCTCAACTACTTGGGTCTAACCAGCCACAAAGTTGAAACAACAATGTGCTCCCATTAATATTGATATAACAAATGGTCATCACCAGGAAAACATGGTCATCTAATATTAATGATTTTGTTTATGAGACATGACAAAGGGTTATAACGGTGTATGTTTCTACACGTGCGTATAGGTTTTCCTATGAATATCATATTCAGTGACTGATACGTAATAAACATATCCATAATTTCTGATGTTCCATGTTTTTTTCATGCTATATGCTACATGTTTTCTATACACTTTATGCCATTTTATCGATTTTCTGGGACTATCCTATTGACAAGATGCCAGAGAGCTAGTTCATGTTTTCTGTTGTCTTTAGTTTCAGAAAAGTTGTTCTGGAAATATTCTCGGAATTGGACGATTTGAAGCTCGGAGGTCTTAGAAATCTGTCACGCACACGGAGTCCGGAGGGGATCCGGAGGGGGAGCACAGGGGCCCCCACACCATTGGGCGGCACCCCCATTGGCTGTGCCCAGGGGTGGTGTGGGACCCCCTGGCGGCCCACCGACATTGCCCTTTCGCCTATTTATTCCTCTCGGGAGGTTAACCCAAAAACGGAAGCCTTTTCCACGAAAAAACACCTGAGGCCGCCGTCATCGTCAACCCTAGTTCAGGAGTGTTCTGGAGCTCTCCCTGGCACCCTGTCGGGAAGGGAATCATCACCGGAGGGCTCTACACCACCATGCCCGCCTCCAGAATGATGCGTGAGTAGTTCATACTTGGACTACGGGTCAATAGCAGTAGCTAGATGGTTGTTCTCTCCCCATAATGTTCTTTTAGCCATAACATCCTGGTGCCAGGGACCAATACAGAACGCTTGCTTGTTTTGAGTGCACAAATATCTTAATGATTTTCCTACGTGCATATTGTTATTTCTTGACTTGATCCTAACAGGAGTTGTTGTGAGAGTTTGATGCCTTCGATGATTATATTGTTATTCTTGAAGCTTAAATCATATTTAATAAACCATTGCACGGTTGATTGTCTTTTAGTATTGATTCATTGAAAAGATTTACCTTGTTATTCCGAATGGTTTATACATTATTCTATTTGATATGAACTATAAACCACAACCTTTATTCATCACTATGGTGATCAAGTTTATGTTGGTATCCTGTCACCTAAGAAATTTTTTTATCGTTTACCTACTCAAGGACGAGTAGGAACTAAGCTTGGGGATGTTGATACGTCATAAATGTATCCATAATTTCTAATGTTCCATGTTGTTTTCATACTATATGCTACATGTTTGCTATACACTTTATGCAATTTTTATCGATTTTCTGTGACTAACCTATTGACAAGATGCCACAGAGCCAGTTCCTGTTTTCTGCTGTTTTTAGTTTCAGAAAAGTTGTTCGGGAAATATTCTCGGAATTGGACGATTCGAAGCTCGGAGGTCTTGGAAATCTGTCGCGCACACATAGTTCGGAGGGGGGCCGCAGGGGCCCCACACCATAGGGTGGCGCCCCCCCCCCCTTGGTCGCGTCCAGGGGTGGTGTGGGCTCCCTGGCCGCCCACCGACGTTTCCCTTTCGCCTATTTATTCCTCTCGGGAGGTTAACCCTAAAAACAGAAATCGTTTCCATGAAAAACACCCGAGGCCACCGTCATCGTCAACCCTAGTTCGGGGGGTTCTAGAGCTCTTCCTGGCACCCTTCCGGGAGGGGAATTCATCACCGGAGGGCTCTACACCAGTATGCTCTTTATCATTAACACTAAATGTTACTTTTCCTTGGTTGCAATCAATAACAGCCCCTGCAGTGTTAAGAAAAGGTCTCCCAGGAATAATAGACATATTATCATCTTTAGGCATTTCCAACACAACAAAGTCAGTTAATATCAAACAACTAGTAGCAACTTGAACAGGAACATTCTCACATATACCAACAGGAATAAAAGTGGATTTATCAGCCATTTGTAAATATACATCAATAGGTAATAATTATTCAAGAGTGAGTCTCCTATAAAGAGAGAAAGACATAACACTAACTCCAGCTCCCAAATCACATAAAGCAGTTCTAAAATAATTGTTTTTAATGGAACAAGGAATAGTTGGAATACCAGGGTCTCCAAGCTTGTTTGGAAGCTTACCATTAAAAGAGTAATTAGCAAGCATAGTGGAAATTTCCTCATTAGTAATTTTCCTTTTGTTTGAGACAATATCTTTCATATATTTTGAATAAGAGGGCAGTTTAATAGCATTAGTCAAAGGAATTTGCAAAAACAAAGGTTTCATCCACTCACATAATTTATTATAATGTTCTTCTTCCTTAGATTTGTGTTTCTTATTAGGAAAAGGCATTACTTTTTGTACCCAAGGCTCTCTTTCTTTATCATGTTTATTGGCAATGAAATCCTCCTTAGTATACTTCACAGTTTTAGTTTGCTTTTCAGGTTCTGCTACAGTTTCTTCTTTATCAGAATGATCACTTCTATCATTACCACTTTCAGTTTCAGCATCATAAATAGATATACTATTAGGATCTTTAGCAGGTTCAGGAGATTCTACAACAGTTTTATGTCTCTTCTTCTTTTTCTTAGAAGGAGAACTATTATTTTTAGGTTGATGAGAATCTTGTTCAATTCTTTTAAGGGGTTCTTCAGGATACAAGGGATCTTGTGTAGAGATACCACTTCTAGTAATTATTTCACAAACATGTTTCTCTCTATAAGCATTAGCTAGCATATATTTTTGCACTTTAGTAAGTTGATCAATTTGAGTTTGAACCATATGAAAAAAATTACCAAGCATTTTAACATCATTAGAGGTTCTCTCAATAATACCATGCAAATTATCAATAGCTCTAGAGTTTTCCATAAGGTGGTTTTTCACTCTCATATTAATATTATCTTGCTTAACAACATAATTATCAAATTCATCTAAGCATTTATCAGGAGGTTTAGAGTAGGGAATATCTCTATTATCAAAGTATTGGAGAGAGTGTACCTCAATTGTTGATGGATGAGGAATAGGCTTACATAATTCTTCTATAGGAGGTAAATTCTTCACATCTTCAGATTTAATACCCCTCTCTTTAAGAGATTTCTTGGCTTCCTTCATCACTTCATCATTTAATTCAATAATACCTCTCTTCTTGGTTGTTGGTATTGGTGTTGGCTCTGGTGTAAGTGTATGCTCAGTTATATTCCAATCATCATTATTTTGGCTATTTTAGTCATTAATTCCTCAGCTTCTTCTGTAGTTCTTTCCCTAAAAACACAACCAGCACAACTATCCAGGTATGTCCTAGATTCAACAGTTAGTCCATTATAAATATATCTAGGAGCTCATTTTTAGGTAATGAATATCCAGGGCTAGCTCTTATCAAAGAACAAAACCTTCTCCAAGATTCGGGCAATTTTTCTCCTTCAATTTGCTCAAAGTTAAAGATATCCTGCAAAGCAACATGTTGGGCACTAGCAGGAAAATATTTTTGAAAAAAATCATTAACCAAATCCATAGGATTAGTAATAAATCCAGGTGACAGATTGTTAAACCAAGTTTTAGCTTCATGTTTCAATGAGAAAGGGAAGATCTTGGTAACAAAATAAGTACGCAGCTTAGTATCATCAGAAAATAAACTACTCAAAGATGAAAGCTCATTCATGTGTTCCATAGCACTTTTACTTTCAGTTCCACAAAAAGGTTCCTTCTCAACAATAGATATGTAAGATAAATCTAGAGAGAAATCATAATCCTTGTCTCTAATGTGTATGGGAGATGTGGCAAACTTAGCATCAAGCGAAGATTTATATTTCACAGCATGTCTTGCAAGAAGACTCTTAAGATCACTTGCACCAGTAGTAGCTTGAGATTCTTTAATAAAATCATCATTAAGTTCAATATAGGTTTCATCATGATCATCAATAGGCTCGGGTGAATTAACAGGTGTACTACCATTTTCAACAGAAATTTCAGCATTTTCAATTTGTTTGGATTTAGCAATAGTAGAATCTAGGAAATGGCCTAGAGAACCAGTATCATCAATCACAGTAGAAGCATCATCAAAAGTATCAGAAACATTTTCAGACTCGGCAAAAGTAATAGTACGTGTAGCATGTGGTGGAGTAAGAAGCTTACTCATAACAGACAGTGAATCAGGAGCAACAGAGGTGTTCAGAGTTGTACCTATCCTTGTAGTGGAAGTTAATATAGAGACCTTTCCATCACGAGTCTTGCCCATGATGAAAGGCTTGCAGCGAACAATATCATGATCAAGTGAGCAAATAAATAAAGCTATGCTCCCAGGCAACGGCGCCAGAAAATAGTCTTGATGACCCACAAGTATAGGGGATTGTAACAGTCTTCGAGGGAAGTAAAACCCAAATTTACTGATTCGATACAAGAGGAGCCAAAGAATATTTATTAGTTTTAACAACTGAGTTGCAATTCAGCTGCACCTGAAAGTAGACTTGCTCGCAACAATTTATCAGTGGTAACGGTTTTATAGCAGCAGTAGAAATAAAATAACAGCAGGAGTAAAATAGTAACAACAGTAGTAATCATGGAAAACAACAGGATGAAAAGTACCGTAGGCATAGAGGGAATGGATGAATGGGCGTTGCATGGATAACAAAGGTCATCTAATAATAATAACATGGGCATTGCAGATAATAATAATAATAATAATAAAGCATACAAGTTCTAGGCAAACCATAGGCATGTGTTCCAACATAGTCATATGTGCTCGCAGTGAGAAACTTGCACAACATATTTTGTCCTACCAGCCCGTGGCAGCGGGGCCTCTAGGGAAACTACTGGTAATTAAGGTGCTCATTTTAATAAAGCACCGGAGCAAAGCATTAACACTCTGTGAACACATGTGATCCTCACATCACATCCATCCCCTCCGGTTGTCCCATGTGTTGTCACTTTGGAGCCTCGGGTTCCGGACAATGACATGTGGAAACAACTTGCAGGTATGATCGAGAAACATAATTATACTTATGAAACTATAACATGTTCAGATCTGAAATCATGGCACTCAGTCCCTAGTGACAAGCATTAAGAATAACAAGTTGCAACAACGGTAGAAAACACTAACAACGGATACTAGGCACTATTCCCTAACAATCTGGCATTATTACATGATCAATCTCATCCAATACCTTCCATCCCTCTCAGCCTACAGCGGGTTTTACTCACACAAGTACGGGGGAATCATGGATGTTTGATGGAGAAGGAGTGGCGGTGTCAATGGCGATGGTCTCCTTCGAATCCCCGTCACGGCAGGGTGCCAGAACAGGAACTTCTGATCCCCGAATTGACTTTCAGCATGGCGGCAACGCTCTGTTTTGTTTCTGTGGAATATGACGAACCCCCTCGTGTTTTAGGGTAAAGGGGCATAAGTAGTCGAAAGAAGAGCCCGAGGGGGTGCCTGGGGGTCCCACACCACCAGGCGGCGCGGCCTAGGGGGCGCGCCCAGGGGTGGTCTAGCCCCCTCCTAGCCCCTCTCCGGGTCTCCTTGTGGCTCCTGGGATCTTCTGGTTATATAAGCCCAATGGGGTCTTTTCTGGGCATTTTCCTGAAAGTTGGTTTTTCTGCATAAAAACGAGACACCAAGATAATTCTGCTGAAAAAAGCGTTAGTCCATGTTAGCGGTATTCAAAACTCACAAGTTTAGAGGAAAACAATAAGAAAAGTGTTCAGAAAAGGAGATACGTTTTGGACGTATCAAATAGCCCAAAGATATTAGAGCACACCAAATGCTCGCTCCATGTCCTTTCTTCAGGCCTTTTGATGTTGAGAACACTTGTGCTCCTTCTTGGCTGGCGGATTGTCTTCACAAATGTAGACCGCAGAGAGTAGATGTCGTCGGCAAGACAGTACCCCTTTGTGTAAGGATGGACATTCACCTGATAGTATACCTATGGAGAATTTACCTCGAAAAGCCTATAAAACACAAGAGCGCGTTGAAGAACATTGATGTCATTGTGAGTACCTACCATGCCAAAAAAATGAATGCCAAATCTAGATATTGGGACACAACGGCTTCAAGAATGATTGTGCATTTGTGGAAGTGCCCCTTGTATTGTCCATGCCAAGTAAATGGACAGTTCTTCCACTCCCAGTGCATGCAATCTATGATGCCAAGCATCCTAGGGAAGCCTCTTGCCTCGTTGATTGACAATAAATGTTGACTATGTTCAACGATTGTCTCTTGCAAGTACTCCTTGCCAAACAGTCGAACAACTACTTTGCAGAACCTGAGCATTGACTGGATGCAAGTGGCAGCACAAATACTCATCGATGAGATTGCTGGGTTGTGCGACGAGAATTTAATTTTTTCGCCAAACTTGCTATGCAACAATCAAGACCTTACTATGCACATACAAGTGAATATAAATTACAAGATCTAGTTCTCGATATCATGTACTAGACACTGTAGTATCAGAAGAGGTGTCGATGACGATGTCGATGAATCCCTTTGAAGATCTTCATGCATAAGCCTGTGGGTGAGGATGTTGCCGACTCCCCATATCCAGCACCATGATCCAGCAGAGCGAGGGTCTCACGTGTTACCCCTCTAACAGTATGCACACATACGTCGGGGCAAATTCTGTAGTGCTTCGCCATCCAGGACTTGGTATTGCAGGTGTATATGAAGGTGGAGTTCTCAAAACATGAGAGAGAGAGAGAGAGATAGAGAGAGAGAGAGAGTAATTAGAAGCTAGGTCTAATCGGAAGAGGAACACCTCAACCTAATTAGAAGTAGATCTAATTAAATTAGAGGAAGCTCTAACTCAATTAGAAAGGCTCTAATTAGTCTTCTAATTATTATAGAAATCTCTAATTCAATTAGAAGTGCTCTAATTAGAAGCTCTAGTTAGTCCTTTAATTCTTCTATAGAAATAGAGAGAGGCTTGAGAGTCAATTGTGTGTTTTGCTTGGATCCTTGGGGTGCTTTATATAGTGGGAAGAGGGGAGAGACTTGCCATAAGGGAGGTAAGTCCTAGTTGTGATAGGAGGGACTTGGCCGCACCACCCTCCTAACCCAACTTGCATTGGAGGTGGAGTCCACCTCCACCTCTTCTCTCCCTTCCTATTTTCTTTTTCCCTTTTTTATTTTTCCTTTTTATCTTCAATAAAATCAATGAAAAATACCAGGACGATGAGTACCATTTTATGGAGCCACTAGGGCCCACCCGGTAGTCCGCAAAATTAGGGCAAAGCCATGAGGGGGAATTTGCCCCTCCCTATACTCCCCCTTTATATGGAAAGTCTCTGAAACTTGTCCGGAACCACGTAACCCCTATAGATAAAATCATTGATATTATCTAACAATGTCATAAATATATTTACGACATCTCGAGACATCTCATGCCCTTACATTTGCTCTGTAAAGCATGCAGCCTCAATTTCTCTTTCATAACAACTCCGAAATAAATTCCGGTAGTAATAGGAACTGTTTCTATCACTCTAGGACATCTCATGCCCTCGTTATAAGTTCTCTCCAATATATGTAAAATATATCTATCACTCAGAAACACCGTTCAGATGATACTCCTAGTTGATCTGAACCTACCCATATACACAAAAATAAGCCCAAACTTAAGTGTGTTTCCTTTAGAGGTTCGATAGTGTGTGGACATGAAACTGGAAACTCTTTCCTTTTCAATAACCAATAGCGGGGCCGTGGACACCCATATTGAATCCCACATACTAAATAAATATATTGCTGAACATGTTGGTTATTATACAAATCTCTCATTACTCACAATACCGAACTTACCCGAGACTATTGATTCTAGTATTGCGTGTGAAACAATCTCTGGTTCATTAATACCTTTGAACCGTTTTGTTATCCGGTAAGGTTCCTCTTTCTTGTTACTGTATTATGATATCCCACATGATGTATCATCATCATGCATTGTTTGTAGAACTTATGGATACCAAGAATACAGAGTGGGCCCAGGTATGTATCTCTCTTTTTACGTAGGAGCAATTCCCATCTTAGAACATCGAGGTAATATACTCCTTTAGAATTATCCATTAGCTATCTTTATGTTCACCCAGTTTACAGTGTGACTCTTGAAAGCACCAAAGTAAAACCTCCAGAATATATTATCCCAATAACCTCATGGTCAAAGGATGCACTGTAATATAACCGTGTTGTGATATGATTCTAGGGACAAATATGTCTTAGTGGAATCTCTTAGTGTATCAATCTACTTAGGGAATACCAAGCCATATTGTTCCTTTCCAACAATATACTATTCATTGATGTTGACATAAACAATTTCCATGACCAAGAAAACATAATCATCAAACATCGAATGAATTAGTCGTAAAAGGCAAGACTATGGTTTGTTTCTGTGTTCATGTTACTACACATGAGCATGAGTTTTCCTCTGAATCTCATATTAATGCATCACGTCAGTTATATCATAGTAATATGAATCATAATTATGAAACAGATGTATAAATATTATTGCCTTTTGCGCATACATCCAATAGAGATCTCCTGCTACACCATATGCAAGCATCCGAGTAGCTGCAGTGCATTTCTGGTAGGAAGAGAAGCCAAACTTATCAGCGGCATATAGCTTGCACTCAAATAAATTTTCATACTCCTTAAAGCCATCAAGAATACGCAGGAAAAAATGCCTTGACATCCGAAACCGATGGCGAAAAACATTTGCATGATAGGTCGGATTGGAGGGATGGAAATAATCTTTCCATAGTTGCTCATTGCCCCTTCTTTGTCCTGGTCCAGTGGCGCAGTATGACCCGACACCGAGCCTCGATAATTCATGTTGAATGTATCTTCAATAAAGTTGTGAATGAGGCCTGCCACTATCACATTGAAACTGTAGTGAGCAAATGACCATTGAAAGAAAACGAAGGTCGTTGCTCTACCTTGCTTCGGCTCGAAAAATTGTCGAACAGGTGGTACACATCATGTTGAGCGGGCAAGGTCGACGCGTTTGTGTCCGCTTCTCAGTTATGCTAGCCTGACAAGGGTGCTAGTCGGGACCTACAAATCGTCATTGCGTCGGAATGGACGCCGTGAGCGGTGGCGCGGCCGGCAAAGGCGAGGGAGGTCTCCGACGATGGGCGCACGGTCGAGTGCAGCCGTGGGCGGCCAACTGTGTCGGTGACGACGTCTGTGAAGGACGGAGCAGATAGCCAGGACGACTGCCTGTGTGCGGCCCGCAAATCTGAGCCAATGATGTATGGATGCAGAAGCTATGGCGTGGGCAGCAGCGCTGGCACATCGGCGGGGTGGTTTGAGCACAGAATGCCTCTGACAAGCGGATCGGGGAGGGTATGTGTTGTCCGCAGACCATCCAAACATGGACCAAACTTAGGCCACGTTTGGGGAAACTCGGCATGTCTCCTTGATCCGTTTGGGGGGAGGGGGGCGATCGTGGTCCGTGGACCAAAACGTTAAATGTATTTGTATACGGTTATGATTATGGAGTAGTACTCTGACTCATATTCGTATCACTATTCTATTTGCCACTGGTGCGGGTTTTCCATCGCATATATAACACGTAACCAGTACCCCTAACGGGGTCATAGTTTGCTCCTATTCACAATATGGTATCAGAGCCTCTCTTCCTAAACCTAGCTGCCGCCGCATCACATTGAAGCCGCCACCGCCGTAATACCTCTGCCGCCACCGCAGGACCAAAGAGGTATCGAGGATAGTTTGCTCCTATTCACAATATGGTATCAGAGCCTCTCTTCCTAAACCTAGCTGCCGCCGCATCACATTGAAGCCGCCACCGCCGTAATACCTCTGCCACCACCGTAGGACCCTCTGCCGCCTCCGCTCAAAGATCCTCGATACCTCTAACGCCGCCGCCGCCAGAATAGGCACACACCCAAATAACCAAAACCATCCAATACCGAGAGCTGCCACCGCTGATCTCCGAAGACGCTGCCGCTTACAACCCAAATATCCCAGACCTTGCCGCTTATTCCTAGCCGCCGATCTCCAATACCAAAAGCAATACCAAAAACCCAATATCAAAAACCCTAGTTGATCCATGCCACCGCCATGAGTTCTTTGACCTTGATCGCCTCATTGTCTGTCGCTCTCAGATCATCTCCTGCTCAACAACTCACGAGGAGAAACTTTCTCCTCTCCTCTGGAAGGCACTTGTTCTCCCGGCGTTTCCCGGTGCTAACGTGATGGGCCTGCTTGATGGGACGTAACAACCCAGATTTTTTAGGAAAGTTAAAAATCTCTAAAAAAAAATTGAAACTTTTGTTCTGTCAATGCAAGCCACTAAAATTTGATAAATTTTAAACACAAAATTTCTAATATGACTTTTCCAAAGTATTTGGAATTGCTAATACAAATAAGTCGCTATTTTCTAAATACCCAATATCGTTTCTAATATATATACATTTGCATAGTAATTCACATTATCTAAAAGCAAGATTTATTAAATAAAAAAATGTTTCAAACTAAATTATTGTCTTGAAAATGTATATATGGAACTTTAAAATGGAGGACCGTAAACCTTAATAATATTTTGATATTCTTATTTTAAAAGCCCAAAGAAAGTATATGTATATATTAATATTTTATCAAGGATATAAATAATTAAAAAGGTTTCAACAAGATTATTTTGTATGAATATAACTAATGTGTTTTAAAATCAATATGACAATGTATAGTATTTTCCAAAATTTTGTTGAAGCCAAATTGGAACTATTTTGGAAATAGACACAAATGCCTACTTGTAGTTAAAATAATATTTAAATTTGTCAAAATTTTAGTTGATTAAAATATTAACAAAAATATCATAATACAATAATATTGTTTTTACAAAACTAGTGCATTTGGTTTGGTGTCATTTGGAGATTTTATTTAAAAGATATTAATAAAACAAGCAAAACCGAAAAAGGGAAAAAAAAAACTAATTGGGCAAACCTGGCCAGCCCATCTCACCTTGCACGCGAACGTGTGAAAAAGAAAAAAAAAGTCGCTGACATCAGCGGTGATGTCAGTGCGGTTGTCAGCGCTGATGTCAGCATGTTAAAAAGGAAAAACATGCACGCAACATGCTACCTATGCATGCGATGCACCGGCCGGCCTTTTTCCGCAAGCGCGTGTTGCGTGTCCACCGTGCATGCTCTTTTATTTAGTCCCATATTGCCAATTTGCAAACCCCGCACCCCACCTCCCACCTATATAATGTCACCAAAGGATTAGGAAAAATCATAAAAATAAATTCAGGTCGAACCATTTATTTTGGTTTGACTAGAATAAAATAATTATTTTTTTTCGGTTGGATTTCTTATTATCTTTTTCGGCGACGCTTCTCACACGACGAAGGTACCACGTGAACTATCTTTTGTACGTATATTTGTAGATTACATGTTTTAGTATATTTGAGGTCGCGAAATTAGTTGCCGTAGTATTAGACTTATTTTCTTAGTATATTTTATTTTAACTTTAGGCTAGCGTAATATTTTGTCGTACGTACACTGCGCGACGTAAATTAGACAAGACACGTTATAGCCGTAGTCACACGATTTTGATCCTACGACCACAAATAGATCACCTAATATTTTTTTACCAGCCAATCACGTCATGCCTTATAGTCTACCTATTTTTCGGAACAACGCCACGTAGAAAATTCGTCGGCTAATTTTACCTAAAAACTCCTACAACTTAGAACGGTCATAACTTTTGAACCGTAAGGCCAAATTTAGCAAACTTGGACTTTTTGAAAAGCCCTTAACCCGTAGAATCTTGTAGAATTGTTTAATTTCGAATTTTATTATTTAAAATATATCTAAATCTGAATACCCATTTGGGTAATTTTGACCTAGTTTAAATTCAGTAAATAATGTTAATACAATTCTTTCTACAAAAACGTTCTATGTAGTAACCTTGGACCAGTGAGACCAATAACTAAACCATATGGACACTAGTGAACCTATTCTAGGTAATCTTGGCCTAAAATTATCCCTAGTGTTTAATACCAACTGAACCTTATATGATAGTTGTTTATCGCTAATACCCAATTGTGGTGTGATCATTTGGATCAAGACCAGCACCAAGTATGTGTCGATCACATGCTATAAAAATAATTGAACATGAAACCCTTATACCAAACCATATTCAAATTTACAGGTCATGTCGTAAATTTAATAGAGCCCTCGTACTCAAATCATTATGTAAATCTTGTTAATCATGGTTTGCATCTAGAACCCATGGAACAAAACCTTGTATGCTCATTGTGATTAGAGACCAAACGTTTGGACCCTTGGAACTTCCTGGCAAATAGGAACCACTCAATTTTGAATCCTTCAAGCCCAAACGTTGTCCATAAAAGACTACCCATCAACCTAATTATCATAATTCTCTTTGCATATTGTATTATGTGAAAAGCACTGACCTATCAATAAATAACCTAAAGCAATCTTGCTTTAAACACACTCCTATATTTGTTTGCCTTTGTTTGCATTGTGTTTGTGATTTGCTTGTTTATTGTTATTTATCTGTATTGTTTAGATGATACGGAGAGGAACGTTCTAACTGTGAAGAGAGTGTGATTCTACACCAAACTTCAAAAGGCAAGTGACACACATGATCCTACTATTTTACTATATGCATTAGATTTTTATAGTAGTTATGCATGTGTAGGAGTTGAGTGTTATCGCTATGCTAGTTGTTATTAGGGGTTGCTTCACTAACACCCAAGTGGAGTAATCACATGTTACCCTAGAATGTAGCATCCATGTGATAGACAACATCGTAGTGGTAGATTGCTTAGCCATGCTCTAGCTATTCGTGGTTGGGTTTATTATCATGTTATGATGAAAATTGTTATTTTAATTGCTTATGAAAACAACATGATAATTAATTAACCACTGGGCGGATTGCTAGAGAGTCATCAGAGTACAAAGTTTGGTGGGGACCGCCGCCCAGTATATTGAGATATTGTTTACTTTCTTTATGTAGTTGTTATTCCGTGCAACCATGTTTCATATTAGTATGGGCTAGACATAGATTGTAAGGTTTGGTGACTCGAACCCAACGTGTCCAGAGATGTAGATTAGTGATAGGTTGGTCCGGCTCGTGGTGGGTTTGGGAATCTACTTCTTATGGTTTATGGCTTGATCTTCTTTCCTTCCGTGGTACTAGTGGTGTATCATGGTGTTTGGGGTCGATTGGGCAACATGGGTAAAGGGCACAAACCTCGCGAGATTAAAACTAAGATCTTAGCCGTGTTCCATTGGTTAGGGACAATTCAACAACTAGATGGGAAACATGACATATCTCGTTCATCTTGTTTTATTGATTACTACCAATTTAACTATGGGTTATTGGAGAAGTGCCTGATGGTTTTTCAGCGTGCTAATCCAAAGGGTAGGAGCACCTTGCTATCAACCAAGGTGTCCAATTATTTAGGAGCACTTTGCTATCAACCAAAGTGTCCAGAATATGTGCAAAATTACTTTATATCAAAAGATAGGACAAATGCATTTATGCAAAATAGCCTAGAAACTCCACCGGCCAAATATGCATGTAGATTAGCACTTGCCATTTTTATACCACCATAGTGTCACTTGCCACCATTGCTCAGAATGATTTGACCTCCTTTTGGGGGCTGCATATTCCAACGTGCAGATGGTTCCGATGACGAGTGAGGATTTCGTTTAGGTTCTCGAGTCTACAACCAACATGTTTTGCCTGTGGCACATGAAGAGGATGAGGCTCATTGATGTACTATGTTTTCCGCTGCAGAACTTTGTATTTACGCTAGCCTTGAGCTATGCAAGTTGTAAAACAATTTTGTAAAGTCTGGATCATGCGATATAATAAAGATGTTGACGCATTTGCATGATATTTCATCTTGTACTGTGGTGCTAGCAACTGATCCAGGGACTAGCACAATAACATAGGGGTTCTTGCCTTTACCTAAAGGTGGGAGCACTACAGATCGTGCGCCACCCAAGACTCTCGAGACCGAAGACGCTGAGAAGAACAAGACCACCACTGAGAACCCGGCCTAACTTGCTTGGATTGCACGAGATTAACAGGTGATGTGTTTTCTTCTGAATTCGTTGTCACCCGATATCCTCTCCCATGTCCTAGGGATGGATTCAACCGCTGAAACTTGGTCTACGATCAATACCATGTTCTCTTTGGCTTCCATCTCCAAGGTGGAACACCTGAGGGCTGTTGTCAATGATACACACAAAGGTAACTTAACAGCTGCTCAATATTTCACGAAGATGAAGGGACTAGCCTCCGAACTTGTTGCAGCCGGGAAACCACTTGAGGAAGATGAACTCATAGGATATCAGTTGCATGGACTTTATGGATCTTATAATGCATTGATAACTTCAATTGATAGCAACCCCAACACATCACTTGATGATCTATTCGGCTTGATGTCCTCCTATGATATGAACAATGACCACTCTGACAACCCTCCTAGCACCTTTACCTTTTTAGTTAATGTTGCTCGTCGTGGATATGAGGGAGGATGTGACTTCTGTGGATATGAGGGAGGGTGTAACATTCGTTACCATGGTCGTCGTTATGATGGTGGCCGAGGTGATCATCGTGATGACCGCTGCGAGGATGATGGCTCACGTGATAGCCGTGCACAATATGATGATGGTCGCTATAGACGCCATGATGACAGAACTGATGGGCGCCGTGATAATCCTCGAGATGGGCACCTCGCTGATGACTATCGTGATGCACGTCGTGATGATCCACGTGATGGGCATCGTGATGGTGCTCGAGATGACATAAGAAATCGACGTCGAGATGATGGGGCATCGCTCCTGCCAGTATTGTAGCCTGCTCCCACTCCATGTGTTGATGTTACCTGTCAGCTATGTAAGATGCACGCACATCCTGCTAGTGATTGTTGGTGGCGTCGTGAAGATGATTCTGATGATGATGATCGTGGTCGTGGTGAAAAGAGGGCCAATGTTGCATCTTATGGCGTTGACACAAACTGGTACTCCGATACTGGTGCCACACATCACATCACCAGGGCGCTGAGCAAGCTTTCCACTGCAGACAAGTAAAAGGGACATGATCATGTGCACACCACGGATTGTAAGGGTATGTCTATTATTCATATTGGTTATTCTATTTTGCGCACCCCGTGTAGCTCCTTGCATCTTAACAACATCCTTCATGTTCCTAGTGCATCGAAAAATCTTATATATGTTCGTAAACTTGCACTTGATAATGATGTTTTCCTTGAATTTCACCCTTTCTTCTTCTTGATAAAGTACCAAGACATGGGAAGAATTATGTTTAAAGGTCCATGCCATGATGGTCTTTATCCCTTGGTCCATGTCTCCAACAAGTCTTCCAAGCATGCTTTTATTGCAATAAAGTCGTCTTCCTCCACATGGCATCGACGTTTAGGAAATCCATCTTCCTTTGTGGTTTAGCAAATTATTAGGAAAAATTAATTAGCTTACACTCCTGAAATAAATCTTTATGTATGTGATTCATGCCAACTAGCTAAGAGCCACAGATTACCATATCTTGTCTCCACTGGTGTCTCTACTGTTCCATTGGAACAAGTTCTCTCTGATGCATGGGGTCATGCACCTCTTTCGGTTGGTAAACATGCATGTAAGCTTTATTGATGATTTTAGCAAGTTGACATGGATCTATCTTCTTAAGAAGCGTTCCGATGTTTATCAAGTGTTTCTCAATTTTCAACAATTTGTTGAACGTAAATTTGATAGAAAAATTATCACCATGCAAACTGATTGGGGTGGTGAGTATGAGAAACTTAATGAATTCTTTCAAAAGGTTGGCATCACACACGATGTTTTTTGTCCACATGCTCATCAACAAAATGGTTCATCTGAAAGAAAACATCGTCATATAGTTAAAGTTGGTTTTGCCTTACTAGCAAATGCCTCTATGCCTCTTAAATTCTGGGATGAAGCCTTTCTTAGAGTCATTTTCCTCATTAATTTGCTTCCTAGCAAGGTCATAAAATTTGACACTCCTACTGAACGTCTTCTTGATATTAAACCCAATTATGATGCTTTGTGCACTTTTGGTTGCGCATGTTGGCCCAATCTTCGTCCTTACAATAAGCGTAAACTTCTTTTCGTTCTAAGCGATGTGTCTTTCTTGGCTATAGCCCCCTTGACAAAGGTGTTAATGTCTTGATGTTTCCACTGGCCGAGTTTATGTGTCTCGTGATGTTTTCTTTGATGAGAATATTTTCCCCTCTGCCTCTATATATCACAATGCTGGAACTCGGCTCCAACAAGAAATTTTACTTCTTCCAACATCCATATGACCTTCCTATGCGGGTGCCCAAAATACAAATGATCGTATGTCTCCTATTGTGCCTATTACTAATGTGCAACATGAAGAGGAAGATCCAGGTTCAAATCCCATTGAAATCGGCGAAGAAAATGATTTAGAAATTGATTTTGGAGATGGTTCACAAAATGATGAACGTGGCACGGACAGTGATCCAGATTCGGCCGAACATTCCCCTGTTGTGTTAGATCCCGAGGCTGCTGACGCCTCCGATCCCGAGGGGGATTCTGCGTCCGCTGTCGGTAGTGATTCCGAGGCGGACGCTGCCTCTCCCGACCGCAGCAGCGACAGCGGGGAGCTATCCCCCGCGCAGATGACTAGCGCATGATCTTCTAGGCCTTCTTTGTTTCCGGTGCTTACATACACGTCTGGCTGCACGCAGCGGGGGTCATCTGTGGTTGATGAGGACTCCGAGGAAGATCCCGCCAGGCATGGATCTTCTGCACCTATGTCTCCTATGCACTCGTCTGCACCTGCACCCCGCACAAGGCTACAAAAGGGATCCGTAAACCTTAGAAGTCCACATATGGTACAGTTAAGTACGGTCGTCAAGAAAAAATATATAATGATGCTAATACGAGACATGGTTTACTTACTTCTATAGGAGAAACGAATACGCTAGCTGAGGCTCTTGATAATTCACAATGGAGAAAAACCATGGATGAGGAGTATAATGCACTAGTGGAAACAATACTTGGCATCTAGTCCCCCAAATATCCATAGAAATATTATTGACTACAAATGGGTCTATCGTGTCAAGAAAAGAGTAGTTGGTACAATTGACAGACACAAGACACAAGACAAAGATATGGTATTGACTATGAGGACACCTTCAGTCCGGTTGTTAAAATTGCTACTATCATAACTGTCTTAGCACTCTCAGTTTCTCACAGTTGGAGAATCCTCACGCTCCGCGCCATATTTGTAGGCTTGATAAAACTCTGTATGGACTCAAGCAAACACGTCGAGCATGGTTTTCAAGGTTAAGTTCCAAACTGTGTGGTCTTAGTTTTCGGTCTTCTCAAGCAGATACATCCTTATTTCTTGACAACAAGTCAGGTATTACAATATTCGTTCTGATCTATGTTGATGATATTACAGTGACAACCTTCTCTGATGATGCTATTTCAGCCTTAGTTTGAGATCTCAATACTGGTTTTGATATAAAGGACTTAGGTGATCTACGTTTCTTCTTGGGCATTGAAGTTAAAAAAAACACATAAAGGTTTGTTGCTAACATAGGAAAATATGCTGCTGAGTTGCTTGATAAAATTAATATGAGAACTTGTAAGTTAGCTCCCACACCGCTGTCATCATCCATGCAGCTGACTCTCCATGATGGTAGAACATTTGGTCCTGAGGATAGTACAAATTATAGAAGCATTGTTGGTGCACTACAGTACTTGACTCTGACACGTCCAGATTTATCCTTCTCAGTTAACAAATGGTGTTTTGGAACGATGACCCCATTAGGGATACATTTATGATTAGCAGATGGAGGTTGACTCATTGGATCCCGGATCAGGATGACTCGCTGGCTGAGTGGCTACCTGACCAGACGTTGGTTGGGGTCGATAAGAAAGACATGTGGGCGGCCGTTTGTTTGGCGTGCTGGTGTTAGTGGAGACACCGGAACGGCGTGGTGTTTGACGGGCACACACCGTCGGTAGAGAGCGTGCTCGACATGATTGAGAAGGAAGCGGCCTTGTGGCGCGCTGCCGATCTCTTTAGGGGTAGCGCAGGTGGATAGGTGGAGGGTTGGCGAGTAATCCCGACAAGTAGTAAGTGGGTTGCGTTCTGTGCGTCTGTGCCAGAACGTGTTGTACTTGGCATCTTGCCACTTCTTTTATGAATCAGATACGTTCCACCATGACGTATCCTTAAAAAAAAAAACATTTGTGTGGTGGGTGGGAGCCGCTGGGTTTGCTTTGACTGAACACAAATATGCATCGACCAGAGAAACGGCGTCTTGGCCTTCTCTCTATGCTCTCGCTTATTTTAATTTATTTTTAAGATTTCTCTATGCTCTAGCTAGGTTCTCCTGGTTGGTGCACCGGAAACGGACTTGCCAATTTGGGCCAATGGCAGTCACGACGCGCGCACGCGGAGATCCAGAGAAGGTCCCGTCGTCGCACTTTCCTTGGCCGCACATCAGCACGAGAGCCACCGTCCATCGCCCAATCCAACCACGGTGCTATATCTCCCAATAAGAAGATGCCGAATCATGGTCTAGGTGGCATGCAAGCGCGGCACCTGAAAAGCGACGGTTCCCTCCGTCTCCGGGCAGTTCAGCTGTTTCCTTTCGCTTTCGCTTCTTCCCATCTCGGCTCGACGTGTCTAAGCAACCGCGTATAAATACACGGATCGGTCGCTGGATCACGCAGCATCTCAAAGCATTTTCCTCGTCATCTCTTGTTCTCGACTGGTAGTATCTGAACAAACGAGTGTTTGCTAGCTCTTTCTGCAACTCGATCATGAGCTACCAGCAGGGCAACGCGGCGGCGTACCCTCCGCAGCAGGCCTACGTCGCGCCGCCGCCGCCGGCCGGCTACCCACGGGCTGACGACCAGCAGTACCCCGCTGCCGGCGGCGCCGCCGACACCACCAGCCGCGGCCACCACCATCACAGCGGCGGCGGCTTCTGGAGAGGATGGTAAGTTTTTTTGGTTTCGCTCTGCTTCCCGCCCCGTGGCTCTGGCCTCCTATGTTCACGATGGAACTGTGCTGATGACGATTATGTTTGCAGTTGCGCGGCGCTCTGCTGCTGCTGCCTCCTCGACGCCTGCTTCTGATCACGATGACGCTCTGACGTATGTTGTTGACGCTCTTCGCCGTGATCAATGTTCTGATGTTCGTCATGGTCTCTGGAGCGCGCCTCGACATGTTATCTTCCGTCGGATCAGCTGTTGATGATCATTCTTCTTCTTTTTTTGTGGTCATGCCATTGCCTGGCTGGTTGTTTCTTTGTTGAGTATTAGTTGGTTTCTGAGCATATTATTTTCTGTATATATATGTATATGTACTCGTATGGTGGTAGATGTTATTTGATCTCTTGACATTCATGTCTTTTGACTGTCTCTGTATTACTGTACGACTCCTTGGCAATACCTTACGGGTTCTCAAAACCTATGACATCAGCATGGATGAAGACTTAATATAGTCAATCCCTTTGAAAGGCCGGATGTCGCTTACTTCTTTTTTCAAATGGAGAAATATAAATCCCGACCTCTGAGTCATTCATATATCACATAAACTGGGAGTGGTGCGAATTTGGTGCTTCGTGCTCCCACAGTCTAAAAAGAAATCAAAATAATATTAAAAAAAATATTTATATAAGTTTCAAGAAAAATTAAAAGAAAATACGGGCGTAGCCAACGGTGTACCTTATAAACGTGCAACTTTTTTTACTTCCAAATACTTTGTATTCTTAACTACACAAAATAGTATGGGTCTGAGTATGACTATTTCAAATCTCTAAATTGTATCATATTTTACCTCTTTTATAGCACATATACCGTGTTGTATTTGAATTGAAATTTTTCATGTTTATGGGATACACCATTGGCTACATCCAAATTTGTTTAAAAAATTGAAACTTTTGAATATACTTTCAGTTTTTTTTTAACGGTAGAAACAGCGGTGCTCAGGAGTACAAAACACTTTCCAACATCTTCAGTTGCTAACATATGGATTTAAGCCTAAGCATCCAGAAATTTCTAGTGTCATGACAAGCTGACATCTTTAGTCTTCTCGGATAAAGTCACATGCACAATATGTGAGTCGCTCCTGATCCTTGATACTTCCAAAGATGACAGGCGTTATTTACACATGGAATTCGAAATGCTCTAATTATCCACATCTAAGTACCATTTGCAAATTTCAATCTAAATTTGATATATGTTGCCACAAAGTTTTAAGTTTTCAAAATTTTCACTATTATTCTCTAATTTTTGCCACTACAAGAAGCTTAAACCTTACTCCCGCTAAAGCAAAGGAGTAATTTGTAGTGGCATATACCATGAATTCTTGTTTTCACTTTTGGTGTCCTATAAATAAAGATGCAAGCGGAAATTGTCTACCCGGTCCTTTGGACCCACCGGTCATATTAAGCATCGTTTTTACCTGAACCGGCGGTTACTCCCCCCTCCTCTCTCCCATGGCGTCGCCTCTCCCGCCGGCCGCCGCAGCGTCCCATAGCGTGTTCGTATACGGCACCCTGATGTCGGAGGAGGTCGTGCGCATCCTCCTCGGCCGCGTCCCGCCGTCCTCCCCCGCGCTCCTCCCCAACCAGTACGTGCGTGCGCCCTCCGCGTCCCCCATCGTTGTTCTATTTCTCCGACGCTAATCTACGCAGAGGCAGAGCCTAATCCCGGTTTGCCTTTTTTTTCGCAGCCGGAGGTTCAGCATCAGGGGGCGCGTCTACCCGGCGATTCTGCCCGTCGACGGCAACGAGGTCTCAGGGAAGGTTGGGCGAAATGAGTTCCTGCCCTGCTCTGTTTGCCTTGTGACTTTCGATCAGTATGGACCAGTACAAGTGCAGAGAAAAGCTCAATCTGTTCCTCTGCCTGCGCTGCAGGTTTTCAAGGGAATCACTGATGGGGAGCTCGATGTGCTGGATATATTCGAGGATGAGGAGTATGTGAGGGAAACTGTTGGCGTCTCGCTGACTGTAAGTCCATTCATCTACTCGCACCACGAAGGTCTCTACTCCACAGTCGGCGGTAGTAGCCAGGGTTGACGTCGAACTGCAAAATTCAGTGAAAATCGGTAACCCTGTTTTCACACAGTTGTTTGGGATCTGCAGGATTCATCTGAAACAACTACTGCATTTGGATACATATGGGCCAATGTGGATGATCCTGACCTCTATGGTGAATGGGATTTTGATGTGAGTTTCTTTTTTACCGTCTTAGGCATTCTGCTACTGAATGAGAAGCAAGCTCCTGCGTAAATGCGTGTAATGAACGTGCACTTCTAATGCTACTACAGTCTCCATTCGCTTAATCGACAAAGTACCTTTTCTTATCAGAATTTCTGTTACAGAAGAACACGACCAGTTAATTAGTTCTAAGAAAGCACATGCTTGGGTTTGTGAAATTCTGAATATGCAAAAACATGGCAAGTTTATGGTTATAATTCCAAAAATGACATACAACTCGTAAACTCCTGTGTGATAGGAAGTGTTGGCATCATAGGGTAAACTCAATTGATCATACCGTTACCCCATGCTGAACTCGATAGTCCACTGGTTTGCTTTTTGGCAATGTCATTTACTATATTCGGTTTTCTGGGCCATCTTTTCTGTAGTATCCATTCAAGCACTGACCTTTTACTTTTAAATTTAACTTACTACTCCCCTGTAGGAATGGAAGGAAGTGCACTTGAAGGATTATCTCACAATGACACAAGATTTCAAGGAGGAATTAGAACAAGTCGAATCGAAGACAGATAATTGAAGCCCCGATCATTGTTCCAGAAGGGATAATTCATCAATGTATTGTATGTTCCTTGTTCAACAGCTCTAATATGAATTGTAAATGATATATTTTCGGATCACCATTAACCCAACGAAAATGTCATAGTGTTTTGTTTCTGCCCATATACTTGAGGTGTTTGAGTGTAAGTTCTTTTTCTGTGTTTATTGGATCAGTCAGTGCTGCTTCAGCCCTTTCATCTAAAACAAATAAACTTTGAGTTTGATTGGCATAAGCTGTTTGTAGTCCTTTTATCCTGTTTATTATTTATGACATGGACTGCCATGAAAGTCTTTCCTGCTGTATTCCTACCAGTGGCACCCCCTCATCTCTCTTCTCTTGACCAAAGATCAGTTGAAACCTCTCATTGAATTCACCCAGAATAAGACATAGGTAAAGTATTTCATTTCTAAAACACGCGTAAGGGTAACCTGATAATAAGCACCAAAACTCATCACATTTCCAGTGTGACGTGGAAGGGAAGCAGGTCCATTTGTTGGATTTGCGAACATTTTTTTTAGAAAAAGGAAAGAGTAATATGCAGAAAACAGTTTTGGTAGTTTGATAAGAAGAAACAGTAGAACTGCATGGAAACTTCTTATCGTAGCTTCATATTCTTTTGGATGCGAGCAGCTTTATTCGGAGACTGGTGACTGGGCCACAAACCCCAGCAGTAGTTCAGTACAAATGAACACACTATCTTCAGATTTGCTAACCCTTTGTCTGAAGTCTCCGTCGGAATGCCCAGGTGTGGTCTCCAACTTCTCTAGGCGTCTCCAACTTCTCTAGGCAAGTATCAGTTCTCAACAGGTTATCCCTACTAGTTTCAACTGCTAAAAAACTACATATATATCCAAAAGAAAACCTAATCTGAGGAGCATTTTCCCTCACAGCTATAAGCTGACACATCTACAGTTTCTAGTGGCAACTATATGAATGCACCTCCAAATCAGGTCAGTCAAATTGGTTGAAGGGGCCGATGGAAGGGTTCCCAGAGTTCTGGTCATAACGAGGCTTCCAAGCATTCCCGCCTTCTGAGCTGCTGCAAGCCTGGTTGGGAAGGACATTGTCCCCAAATCACCATCCAAACTCATCTTTTGCACTTCATTCGCTTAATCAACTAAATACATTTTCTTATCAGAATTTCTGTTACAGAAGAATAACACGACCAGTTAACTAGTTCTAAGCAAAGCACATGCTTGAGTTTATGAAATTGGAATATGCAAAAGCATGGCAAGTTTATGGTTATAATTCCGAAAATGACATACAACTCATAAACTCCTGTGTGATAGGAAGTGTTAGCATCATAGAGTTGACTCAATTACTCATACCGTTACTCCATGCTGACTCGATAGTCCACTGGTTTGCTTTTTGGCAATGTCATGCACTCTCTTCGGTTTTCTGGGCCATCTTTCTGTAGTATCCATTCAAGCACTGGCCTTTTATTTTAAAATTTAACTTACTACCCCCCCCCCCCCCCCCCTGTAGGAATGGAAGGAAGTGCATTTAAAGGATTGTCGGATTTTGAGGAATTAGAACAAGTCGAATCGAAGAAAGATAATTGAAGCGACAATCATTGTTCCAGAAGGGATAATTCATCAATGTATCGTATATTCTTTGTTGAACTAGCTCTAATCTTAATTGTAAATGAGATCTTTATCGGATCGCCATTAACCCAACAAAAATATCATAGTTTTTCGTTTCTGCCCATATACTTGAGGTGTTTAGTGTAAGTTTTTTTCTATGTTTATTGGATCAGTCAGTGCTGCTTCAGCCCTTGCATCTAAAACAAATAAACTTGTGTTTGATTGGCGTAAGTTTTTTTTAGTCCTTTTTTCCTGCTTATGGCATGGACTGTCATGAAAGTCTTTCATGCTGTATACCTACAAGTGGCACCCTTTTATCTCTCTTCTCTTGACCAAAGACCAGTTGAAACCTCTCATTGAATTCACCTAGAATAAGACATAGGTAAAGTCCTACATTCTAAAACATGCGCAAGGGTATACTGATAATAAGCAACAAAACTCATCACATTTCCAGTGTGACATGGAAGGGAAGCAAGTCCATTTGTTGGATTTGCCAACACTTTTTTTTTCTCAGAAAAAGGAAACAGTAGTATGCAGAAAATAGTTTAGTAGTTTGATAAGAAGAAACAGTAGAACTGCATGGAAACTTCTTATGATAGCTTCATTTTCTTTTCCGTACGAGCAGCTTCTATTCGGAGACTGGTGATCGGGCCACAAACCCCAGCAGTTGTTCAGTACAAATAAACACACTATCTTCAGATTTGCTAACCCTTTGTCTGAAGTCTCCGACTTCTCTAGGCAAGTATCAGTTCTCATCAGGTTATCCCTACTAGTTTCGACTTCCAAAAAAACTACATATATATCCAAAAGAAAACCTAATCTGAGGACCATTTTCCCTCACAGCTATAAGCTGACACATCTACAGTTTCTAGTGGCAACTATGTGAATGCACCTCCAAATCAGGTCATTCAAATTGGTCGAAGGGGCCGATGGAAGGGTTGCCGGAGTTCTGGTCATAACGAGGCTTCCAAGCATTCCCGCCTTCTGAGCTGCTGCAAGCCTGGTTGGGAAGGACATTGTTCCCCAAATCGCCATCCAAACTCATCTTTTGCACTTCTTGAGGGGACAGGATCCTAATGTACTTCACGCAGTTCACAAACTCTCTGCATCATCCACATAAAAAAATAATCAGGGAAACCAATCATTAGAATCTTTCATGCATGTGAACATTTATGTAACATCCTATATGCACTAACAGCATTTGCTTGGGGAATATTTGAGTCATGGAAATCCAGATTCACAAAAGTACAGGTAGAAAGACAGATGGACCTACTCCCATGGGTCATCGCCGAGCAGTAGGACGTCGCCCTCGTGATCTGTGTAGACTAGCTTCCAACCTATTCTCTGTCGGTCTTCAAGTTGACCCTCTATTCCAAACATGCGAGCCAAAGCTTGATTAAGTTCTCCATATCCAGAGAACCTACCAATGTCAATAGACCGGCCTACAGCTCCACGCTTGTACACCTACAAGACATACAATAAGCTAAGATACAAAAGGGGGGCTACAGCAAACAAAGCATATTTTTAAGAGATTATGGTTCCATAATAAGCTGGCCACATGGGGCCCCAACTTCCAACTGTCTTCACCAGTTAAAGCTATATGTGACCATCTGATCCACACTTCATACAGCTGTTATCTTACGACATATATCTCATGCAATAAAGTTTTAATCTGAACCATCAACCACCAGTTAAAAAATTATTTCATGACAGTAAATTGACTTATCATCGTAAAACTGTACCTTTAGCTAAACTATAATTGATAACTAGCTGCTTTGGTACAGATCAATGTTGTGTGGTGTCTACAGTCTACTCCAATGTTATGTGGTGTCTACAGTCTACTCCAATGTTTTGCTCTAACTTATGGACTACCTTGCAGCCTTGGTTAGAAGTGCCCGTTTATTTTTCAGCAAAGCCTTGCATTTTAATATTTTAGGTAGTATAGGCACCACAAAACATATACCGCTTGAAAATCGTACTGTTGATATTCCATAGGATAAATAAGTGATGTAAAAGGGAAAACCTTAGTGAATGTACGCATCCTCTGGGGTGGAGCGGCGGCAGGGGGCCAAGAATTTCTGTTGTTCAATAAGGCACCATCGTTGATTGCAGAATCGATGGAATTAAAAGCCATATCTGATTGACCGAATGATTGTGAAACCATGGAGGTTGATATCTCTTGACGGACATCCTTTTGCATTCGGTAGTTGTTTTCATCATCAGTTGAGAAATGATTCCGATACTTCACAGAATCAAGTGCATTTTCCAACAAGCCTTCTGTTTCCATAGGGAAGCCTAATGGGCCATCATTATTCATCCCAAATAGACCACCATTACTTGGATCCACAGCTTCAATTTCAACATCAGGAAGTTCATCTTTGAACATCTGGTGCTGATTGAAGTTGGAAGTGGTGAAACCTTGATGCAGAAGTCCATCTGTTTGTGAAGGCCATAATGAAGTTGCTGACGAAGCTGTTTCCAGGTTGTCTGTTGGCAGTGCATTGTTCATAAAATCTTGAAGGCCAGACACGACATTCGGTAATTTCGTGGTGACCACACTTGGCTTAACACTATTATTCAACTTTGACAATTCCTTGGTCGACACTGGAGTTGCGGTTACAGCTTCAATGGAGGTCAGGATCGACATATGAGCATTTGATTGTGCCACCTTATCTGAGCTGATCTTGCAATGCTCATTCCTGCCAATGGTTGGCTGCACAAGATGGTTGCCATTGGCTGTAGAAGGGGATGTCGAGCAAGAAGGTATTTCTTCAGTAAGTGCAGATCGTGCAGCACCTGGAACTGTCATAGTGTTTCCAGTTTTTGAGCTCAAACCGGTCGGTGAGGTCTGTGGAAAGGCTGCTTCTGGCACATATGCAGGTAATGCAGGTGGAACTTGTTTCTGTAAAGGCTTCTCCTGTTGCTCTTGCTGCATGGGCGGCTGCAGTTGGGTTGTCTGCACTGAAGAAGTTCTGCAGTCCTGCTGAGGCATCACTTGTTGCTGGGAAAGTGAATGCGAATTCGACAACTGCTGTTGCATGTCTGCAAGGAAATTTTGCTGCTCTTGGATTAGTGGTAATCGCGAGAGTGTAACTGTGGATTGTGACATCAGCGACTGCTGCTGCAGTTTCTGTAACAGCTGCAAGTGGAGTTCCTGATCAGACAACTGTACTTGTTGACTTGCCAGATTAACTAGCTGCCCAGGCAATTTATTTAGCTGCTGCTGCTGCTGCAACTGTTGCTGAAGTAAAAGCTGTTGCTGCTGCAGTTGCAAATTATGGTCCTGCAGTTGATGAGACTGGGGAAGCTGTTGGACACTGGACCCTTGCTGGTTTTGAGTTGGTGATGGTGATTGTTGCTTTTGCTGTTGTTGGTGGTGTTGTTGCTGCTGCTGCATCTGATTCTGGAGAATTACTTGAGCCTGGACAATATTAGTTTGAGCCTGGCTCAGGGGAATTACTTGGTTACTGAACTGCTGTTGTCTCTGCTGATCTTGCTTCTGATCTTGGTGATTCCTGATAGCACTAAGTTGATTCAATGGAAGTGGTGCCTTGCACAAGTCATTAATAGGTTTCATTTGCTGATGGAGATTGGGAGGATTAAACTGTATGCTATTCTGTTGAAGGAGATGGTTCTGCATATATAACTGCCTTGCAATATCGGCAGCGCCAATATTTTGCATCGCAGGGTTACTTGCAGATCGCATGTACTCGGACTGCATGGCCGTGCTAGCTAATGAGCTCTGCTGCCGGTTCATGTTCATCCACTGAACCAAGCTCAGGCCAGGTATTGTAGCAGTCTGGGTTTGAGCATCCTTTATGCATACCTCTTCACCAAGCCAAGGCATTGCTCTCTTCAAAAGGTTTTCCATCTCGGATGACTCGTCATCTGTTAATTCCAATTTGAAAGAGTATGAAGCATGAAAATCAAATGCTATGGCAGTGTGATATCAATTAAGCAGATAGCATTCTCCAATGTTAAGAACAGTAACATCAATTTTGACTGACACCTTTAGTTCAATCTACTGTTAGCAAGACAACTACTAGATTAGCTCTTGGTGCAGTTATGATCTCTGTTTAATGGCATGTTAAGATATGCATTCAAGTTATCTGTATGACACGTACAACTATGGTTGGTTTAATATTCATATGCTTCTTTTGAGATACTATATGCACTGAAAGACTAATAAACATAGCACTCCCTCCGTCCAAAAATACTCGACTTCCATTTGTCCAAACATGGATGTATGTAAACATGTCTACATACATCCATGTTTGGACAAATGGAAGTCAAGTATTGTTGAACGGAGGACAGTCAACCACCATTCCACCAAAGTATTCCACACATATCACATTTGAATTAAGATCTTCATCTGACTTACCTAATTGCCTAGGGCGCTTCACACCAAAAAATGGCTGGGGGCATATGAAAAAAGGAGCAGCAAGCGGTTCAATCTCCCAGATTGAAACTCTGTTCCTCCTTTCGCCTGCTGCAGACTCATCCCACCCAACCTATCAGAGAACATCAAATCGGTGAATCAGAATGAAAAATGGAAAAAGAGTAACGTAGTGTAAGAGCTGCAACTTGGACGCTGTTAGTAAATCCAACCTGTAAGCTGCGCCACTGGGAATTTTTCCATCTCACTGGATCTAGATCGCTTATTCCAGTTATCGTACCCATGTACCTGAAAGTTTTAAAAGAATTTAGTTAGCTAATTTACTACTGCTAATATACCCATTAATAACAACGTTTATGTTTGAAAATGGAAAACAAAATGCACGACTTTCAGCATACTTGGAACTTGAAGGATAATAGTTTGTATGGGTAATTTGACATACCGTCTTGTTCCTAATTCCTCGGTCTCGCACATCATGCGGAACCGCATCCCTAAAGAGATCTGATTACTATACATTGCCTTCTGGTATTTGGCAAATGGGATAACGAATTCAGTAGGACTGGCCCTGAATTTCCATAGTTCAAAACATAGTTTTAGCAGCTAGTACCGAATTTACATAGAAACTACTACGTAGTTAGCAGGATTATTGAAACCAAACCAAAGATTTAGAAACTCACCTGGGGTTATAAAATATGGTAAATGGGCTGGTGTTGGCAGAAGCATGTGCAGCTGCAGCAAGGACCCCTATGTGCATACTGTCGCTTGAAAGTACAGAAGACGATATGTTTGTGGGTTGTCGGTTAGCACGCCTGACTCCCAGTAGTAGTTGATGCTTTTCATCCCTGGAAGGTCAAACAAAACAAAATACGGTATTTACTTTTCCAGTTTGTTTCTAATTATCTGTAGCTGAAGAAATTCTAGGTAGAACTGGAAGCTTTCACAAGATGGAAGGAAGGATGGGAATTCACCTAACAAATATGACAGAATCACCAGCAAACAGCTTCTTGCCACTCACAAAGAGGCTCCAACCAGTTGTAAGTAAATGTCTTTTGGGCTGACCTGATTGTTACAAAGGGCAATAATATTAGTCAAACTCGTATTGTACTCAATCATTGCAGCAGAAGAGAGCTCTACTCAACCGTAGTACAACATCTTCTATACCTCGAAATATATGACGGAATGTCCACACATTGTCATGTATATCCCTGGCTTGAATTTCTTGACACGGAGGCTGCAAAGAGAAGTCCTACAGCACAGAGTAACGAAATTAAACTGGTACCATGAGAAATGGTAAACAGGTTTTATCGCGTTAGAAACTTGGAAACCTGATGCCTGCTTACCAGGGCAGGGAATATCTTCTCCGCGGCACGGCGAGGCACGGAGAAGCCTCCATGTGTGCTCGTGTCACTCGCGGTGAGCGTCTTACAGAAGAACTCCATTTGTGGCCTCGCTTGTCTTAGCGCAAGCTCTGACAGCTGCAATGCCTCTTTGGCATACTGATAAACATGAGATCAAAACCAAGACAGGGATCAGGGCATGGGGACATACAGAGAAGTTTCAGGGGAAACCCGCAAATTCTTAGATGCTTACTGTATTTACAGGCTGAAGAGTCATCTGTGCATACACCTCGTCAGTATCTGGGTCCGCCTGGAAAATCAAGAAGAAAAAATCTTTCAGAACCTGTGATCTCGCAAGCGTGCCATGTCGAACAATACGGGGGGCGAGCTGTAGATTACTTGCAAAGTCACACTGTGTAGAAGGCATATCAACTTTGAGGGAAGGTTGGGGTAGTTTGGTACGTGTGCTTCCACATCCTTTTGCATAGAAGCTGCAACCTGAATCAGACACATGCTAAGTCTCAAGAAATTTCGTTTTGTATTTGAAGATGGATTAGTGGTTATTAAATAAAGATGCATCACAACAAGTTATTCACGTAAAAAGAAAACCTGCCAGCTGCTTTCTGTACACGTACACAGTCATGCTACTCATCATATGCATTGCTAACTTTCCATTTGAAAAATAAGAAATATCGCATGGAGTGATTAAGAAAGTACAGGCATTCAAACATGCTTCCCTTTGTATATACCAACTTTCTGCAGTTTCCCTAAAATGTGAAGATAAAAGTATTGTGCAGCCCAGAAAGTGCTAAGCTCATGAGTGAGCTTCTTTTAGATAAACTCTGCTTAAGTACACAGATAAAGTGTTCCTCCCACATATCATCATGGGCAACACAACCTGCCCCACTTATACACAGAAAAAGCCTTTTTATTTCCGGCGATCTTTCCAAAAACAAAATAGCACACAGTTACTATAAAACAAGCGGTTGCAGTGCAGAAATCAGGATCGTAAATGAATGCAAAAAACACAAATTAAAGCTACAGAGAGATGCTTGTTGCATATATACCAAACTTGATGATAAGAAAATAGTACCAAACTTGATAACCAGAAAACAGTGCTACACACAACACACCAAAAACCAACAGAAAGAAAAGGAAGCAAGTAGGCCCAAAGCCCCCAACCACCTTGGCAATAACCCAAGATCACTGGCTTGAGAGAGCAATTAGCAAGCAAGTGTGATCCAAATCCAATCACAACTACTGAAAAATGCAATTTGGCCATGAATGATAGCAACATTTTTCTTGAGGACTGTTGTCATAGACGATTTTTTTTTTTGCTGACTGATGTCATAGACGATGTTATGAACCCTCTTAACTTGAAGAAAATTCCCCCATGGTAGATCGATCTAAAACCAAACGTTTATACTCTTCAGTTTTTGATAGAGCTAGCAGGAGCCGGTATTGAAGCACAAGAATGAGAGGAGATATAGTTGTTCAAGAACAGAAGCATGACAGAAATGGCATGGACAGAACAGATAGTCCTCACGCTCACCTGTTCGCTGTGGCCCTGGGGGAAGTAGACGACGAGGCTGCCCACCGGTGGCAGCGACACCAACGGGCCCGCGCAGGCGTGCCACAGCTCCCCGTTGATCGCCGGCGCCTTCCGCTCCCCTGCGCCAACCCACCGCCGCGTCAGCGACCAAGCGCCAAAAAAAAGATTCTAGCTAGCAGCAGTACTTCCGCCGGCGACGCGCGCGACGTGTTCGCCCGTCTCGTCCAAGGACGGGAGCGGAAATGCGCGGAAGTAAGAAGAAATAGGTAAGTACCTTCGGACGGGACGGCGACGGATGAGCTCGCCGGCGACTGCGCCATGGTCGCCTCTTCACGCGGAAGCTATGGCTTCAGTAGCCCCCGCGCATGACGGCCGGAGGAGCGCGCGCGGCACCGAGTTTTTCTTCCTTTTTGCCGGATGGGCCCGGTCACCAGCTGCCCGGCCCGAGTTCTTGCTTGCACAACGCTGCCGTTCCCGGCGGCGGCGCGTGCTAGCTAGCTACGCGCGGGCGGCTCCTCCTCCGTCCCGACAAGCTAAGCTAGACGAGAAGCAGCGGCAGCAGCACGAAGTCCGAGGACCCCCCGTCTAGTCCTAGAGAGAGAAGAGAGAGGAGCTAGAGAGAGAGAGAGGGGATGGTGGGAGTTGTGAGCTTCGGTCTCTGGGCTTTCTTGGTTTGCTGTCGCTGGTTGGTGCGTCGTGTGTGCCGCTGCCTGTCGGGAGTTAAAACCAGACGCTTCTCTGTGTTTCTCTCTCCCCTCGTTTTGGTTCAGCGAGGCTCGGAGTCGGAGGAGAGAGAGAAAGCGCAGCTGCGTGTTTCCGGGAGGAGCCATTTCGTCCTTTTCTAGCGTCCCAGAAATTATTGTTTTTCTAAAGTATTGTTCCTTTTTAAAAGAAAAACTAGGACGTGATGGCGCGCATAGCCATCCTAACAAAGTGACATCCCATCAATTTTAACGATATTACAATGTTTAGAAATTTAGAAAAATATAGAGAGAGAAACGTGAGTGGGGAAAAGGTAAATTTCGATCGACACGTCGGAGGCGCAGGGCTGTGGTGGCGGCGTGGTGGTTGTGCGGTTGGTCGGCGAGCTCGAGGTGGCGGTGGGGCTTCGTGCCGGCGACGGTTCGCTCGGGACGTGGATTTGCTGCTCGTTGGTTGCGACCTGCTCAAGACAGTGGCCAATCCAGGCTCGCTCTAGTTCGACGTCGGCCTTGGGAAACCTCAGGTCTCGCGGGCGACGGGACATGGCAGCGAGCTTCTCAGCGAAGTAGGAGATGGTACGGGTGACACTTGATCTGCCGGTGCATGGTGACGGCGGTGGCCTTGCTGCTGCAGCGCGGCGGCGGGACTTGTCGGACCTGATCTGGACCGGATCGTGTGATCTGGGCCTCATCTCGGGCTGACAGGCCATGCGTGCTGCATCCGGTCGGCGACCACCTTTGGCGCTAGAGGAAGGCAGATCTCCTCATATTGGTCGCGGTCTGATCGGCCATCCACCCTGGCTCGGACCAGTTGTCGACCTACCTCGACTGATACGTTGAGTCGCGGTGTTCTGTTGCCGCTCAGGAGGCTCGAGTTCGGGGACGCCGGGACAGCGGCCCTTGAAGGTGGACCGCGCGGGCGTCTCTAGGGCGGGTGACGTGGCGGTGGTGATGACCTTCCTCCTTGGTCATGTAGATGGCGAGGAGCAGGTGGCGGGGGTTCCTGGCGTTGGCGGCGTTCCTGGTCCGACAGTTTGAGCGGGGGAAGGATTTTCCAAACGAAAGCTCTGCGCTCCGGCGCCAATGGCTGCGGTGTTTACGAGTATCGTTACCCTCTTAGGGCGTTGTTGCGGTTACCTTAGCCCCGATAGGGCTCCGGGTGAAAACCCTTCACCGTTTAGGTCTGAACGACGGTGACACGTTGCGTCATTACCCTCTTGGGGGGCGTCGTTGTGGAGCTCCGAACTTCCTTGGACTAGTTTCGGTGTCTCCGGTGGCGAGTTTGGTCTTCCTTGTTTTTCTTCTTTTCTATCTTTGATTTGCTCTGTAATAGGTTCCCCTTATCACTTCGTATCGGTTCGGCCGTGTGGCTATATTAATATAGCGGGGTTCCGACCTATTTCGGCATCTAGATACTTGAAGTATAGAATTTTAAAGTCATAAACTGAAAAGTGATACTCCCCCTAATTACTATCAAAGACAAGCTAGTAAAAAAAATTGTTCTATGAAAGACAAGCTAGTAAAAGGCTACTAAAGATCGATTAAGTAAACTATGAATTCGGATTTTGCTAATTCTTAGTAACTTCTCAATCTGTACATGTTCACACTAAGAACTTTGCTCTTTTTCGCTAAAGAAACTACGCAGGTTGTTCTCCTTGGTATCCCTGCGCTTGCTAAGACGCGGACTAAACTGGAATGGAGGGTCTATATGGCCAGAGTCAACCTCTGCCACACTATCTGGCTAGTCCCGCTAAACAAGCCACCTTGGACGTCATCCCATAGACAAATAATAACAGAGCTGCTGAGAGCTACAGATAGTTAATTATATAACTCCTATCTAAGCTAGAAAGAACAAGCTCGGACATAGTATAAACGCCACCACATGGAATTCCCAGGGATATTCTTCATTACCCCGTGCAACACCCAAGAAAAGAGGGAGGAAGACTGGAAGAGCACCCCAAGTCTTCGACCCACATTTCTATACACAATGGTCGATGACAGTATGACTAAATTATCCATATGCTGTAGTCAGTACACAGTGCCCACTAATAGTGTGCACCCAAAACATACATACGACGGATTCCTCCTCCTCTTGCCGAAAGTGGGAGTTGATTCATTGGGCAAAGCCTAGTCAGTCATGTGCTTAGTTATTATAATCATGCATACTCTCTCGGTTCAAAATTAAATTGTGTTCTGGGTTTAGTAAGGTAAAACTTTGTCAATTTTAACCAAATATATATATAATATAAACTTAATATTTATTTATAATATATATTTTCATAGATACTTTTGTTACTTTTTAAAATCTTTAATAAAAAACAACTGGCTAATGCTCCCTTTTCGAGAGAAAATATTGTCATAATATACGCATTTGATATTTTAGATGTACGTATTTTTTCGTGTATACTTGGTCCATCTTTTAAAAGTTTGACTTTAAAATAAATTCAAAACATGAAGTAAACAAGAAGGGAGGGGGTATTTTGTTCTTAAGAGAAACAACCTTCCACCCTCTCCTCATACCCCCATCCCTTACCCTAGAGCTCAATTCACCCTTCTTTTCGTTGTCTCTGGTAGATCTCTTAGCATTGCTTCCTCTCGTGGAAGACGTTCGTTTATTCCTAGTGACGATAGTGTTGATGATGTGGTGGAGACGACAACGATCAATCCCTAAGGATTGAGGGCCGCCGGTTAGCAAGGATCTAATGTCAGAGGAAATGGAGGAATTACTACCCGAGTGACACATGTGCCGAAGCCTGCAGGTAAATTCACCTGCATGGAGGCGTCGTCACGGCTATTGTGGCCCATTATTATTACCTAAGGTAGTATCGATCCATAAGTAGATACATAATTGTTAGTTCATTCTTAGATAGAAGATATTCTAACTATCTAACTCCTAAAATACACGAAAAAAGCACTACTCTTACCGTAAATGATGATTACATGGAAAAAAAATGCTAAACAACAATTCAATCCAACCCGGTGACGTTCTTTTGAGACATGCAAACCTATGAAACACATAATAACCGACCATCATATGTATATATGATTAATAATGACGGTACCCCCACCTTTAGCCCTAATTTGATTTCGTAGCGATGTTTTCCCTGTTTTATTTTTTGTGCCACATTTTACCCTAAACTTTTGATGGTGTGTCATGTTCTGCCCTAGTTAACTACTCTGTCCGGATTCTAACAACATGGGCCGCTAAAGCCAGGTTGTTGCTGATGGTGCTTCCGTCGCAAACTCGATGCATGATGTAGTTTTATATTTTATCTCCACTATATCTGACCCGCTAAGGCGCTAACCGTAGCCGCCCCGGGCCAACTAAGGTGTTACCTAGCCACATCACGCACCGATCAACATCGATTCCACCAATTTTCCACCCTTCTCTCTTCTTTTTCAGAGGGCGGTATCTAGAGTTAGAAATTTTGTGTGGCGGCAAGCTAGTTTTGATGAGACGGCTAATTTGTTTAACGTCGGAAAATACACCTCCACGTGTTGGCCGCTATACTCCATAAGGGTGGATATAACGCGCATGGAGAGTCAGTCAGGCCGGAGCCACGGATGAACATTCTTCGATGGAGGAGGAAGCATGGAGCCTAACTAATGGGACTAGGTAGTCAAAACCGTGGGCAAATGACTAAATGAGGTAAAACTTGACAAACCATGGCAAGTTTGGATAAAATGCGGCATAAATACAAATTACTAGAATAATAGTCGTCACAAAAATCACTGGTAGCAGGTAAAAACCGAAATGTGCGCTCTTAATTTACCCGTGGAAGCGGAACTCTGTTCATTATCCACAGGGAGAGACATGGTACAACGCTGCTGTACCAAGAGTCGACTAAGATGCTAGCTGGACACGATCTTGCAGTTAGCTAATCATCAAATTAGTTGGGATGTCCAAACGACTAAAGGAATCATACGCAACTAACTTGTCCAGCTGGTCCGTACGTCCTCAGCAACCGCCGTTTTCCCGTGTGTTTACGTGCTAGTACGGCGGTAACAGTGTTGGATTGAAGAAACATGTCTATGGGGCACGTACGCGTAGCCAGTTGGTTAATTATTCGTGTCTATATGTCTCTGAGATGTCGCCGTCAATTGCTAGTTAAGTATAGTGCGTATACCCCCTTTTTTCTTCTGTATCTTGATTTTCAACTAACTATATAAACATATATCGATATGCCTACATTCATATGCATGGAAATGGCATGCACGGTTGGAGGTTAGGTCTCAAATAGCCATCAAATGTATCCTTTTGGGAAAGATTTTAATCATGACAATATTAAGTGACTCTTAACTTAATAATGTCACTTAATTTTTTTTTGAGAGAAATCACGTACTTCATTAAGCAAAAAACACAAGTTACAACACAAACGCACGCGGAAACTATCGAAAGAACCGTGTACGGGAACAAATGCAAAAAGAACCCCAACTTAATAATGTCACTTAGTTAAGTGACTCAATTAGTGCCTTTTTAGAACATATCACTGAGAAAATACGCTAATTTGGTGGCGTGGGATACGGTCCGCACGCCCAGAGTTCGGATGATGAACTGGGCACTTCGTGCCAGATGGCTTTGGCTAAAGCGCACTACTACCGACAAGCCGTGGAGGGAATTCAACATACAAGTTTCCCGGATGGTCAGGAAGGTCTTTGAGGCGGCAACCCGATCAGAGCTTGGTGATGGGTCAACGCCATTGTTCCGGATGGATCTATGGCTGCTAGTGGGCCACATTCATGACATCGCCTCGAATCTATTCGCAAAGGTTCCGTCAAGGGCGGTAAAGTCGCGCAAGGTTAGGGAGGGTTTGGCTAGGGGGTGGTTAGAGGACATCTCGCCAAACCTAGAGGCGCTTGCCATCTGGGAGCTCCTGGACTTGGCGGATCAGTTGATCAGAATTGAGCTCACCCCGGGAAGACTAGATGTCTTCAGTTGGTTGTGGAACGCGGAGGGGGTTTACACATCGCGATCGTGCTACGCAACTCTGTTATGTGGTCTGACCGGCATAGCCGGAGCTCTATAGACGTGGAGGTCAAGAGCTCCGATGAGATGCAGGATCTTCTTGTGGCTTGCACTACGATGACATTGTTAGACAGCGGATCGCTTCACCCGCTATGGTCTGCCGCACCCTAGTGAGTGTCTGTTCTGCGACCAAAACGGCAAGACCATTTTATCACCTAATTGTTGGTTGTGTGGTGGCACGCGAGGTTTGGGTGGACTGTTGCCATAGCTAGCGATTTGACAGTTGGGTACCCGTTCCAGATCAGTCATTCGAGGAATGGATCACATTCGGGATAGCCCTCAAGCAATATCTGCGAGATTTGTGGACATCGGTCGCACTAGTTTGCTGGACCCTGTAAAACAACTGAACGACATCGTCTTCAACGTGGAATCGTTATCGAAAGCAATGGTGATCGATAAGATAGTGGAAGAAACCGATGTGTGGCGGCTTGCTGGGATTTTCAGGAGTTGCCTGTCTCGCGCAGAGCGGTGGAGAGTTGACAAGTAGTCCATGTTGGACGTGTGTGGCTGCCTTGAGCAGTGGGGTGCACAATCGGCGTCTATGCCAACCCGTGTTGTAATCTCGTCATCTTGACTCTCCTTCTACAAAAATTGATATGCATTTCCATGGTATATCCTTGAAAAAAAATACGGAATAATTTTATAGAACCTAACGGTTTTTTATAGAAGATACAATAAAATTGAAGACTTCGTGGTTCATAAAGAAAATCAATACAAAGCATGTTTTTCTATTTTGAACGTGTGACACAAGATGCACTCATTCATTAGCAGAAGGGAGGATTCATTATTGTCGCACCCGGACTTCTAAAGGATACTCGCAGTTCCGTTGAACAGTAGTAGATTGGATTACGGGGCTTACCGGCACCCGCGTCCTCTTACGAGTAGGCCAACACACGTATGTGTGACAACCAACCCCTATCTGTTCAGCGTCGACGTAAACTATCCCATAGAAATCAGGACACTTCCATTGACGTACTTCAAACCATACACACATGGTACGTCAACGGCGTTGAACAACTGATATCACAACAAATCTCTACGACACAAAAGATTGAAATAAGTTGCAAATGGCTCTCATTAGAGCAGAGATAGCAAATACAATCATCCAGAGGACACATGTCCCAACAATTCATCATTACATCACAGCGGAAGAATTCAACATGTCTGAGTACAGACAAGAACCAAATAGGCCTAAGAGGCCGGAAACGAAAAGACGGAGCCCTTCCACGAAGTCTCGGATCCTGCCCGGGTCCGCTATCTACTCGTCAGCAGTCTCGTCATACTCCACGTAGTAGCCACCATGTAGATCCTCGGAAACGTAGGTCTGCGGAAACCACAGCCCCAAAGGGGTCAGTACATAAACGTACTGGCAAGCAAGACTCACAGTTCACCAAAGTGTAGCCCGTCAACAACAAGCACAGATGCCTTGGGTTCAACGGAAGAAAGGGGATATAAAAGATGCTGCAACTGGCTGCGCTAACCAACTACAGAGATTCTACCACTTCCGGCTAACAGAAAGAAGATAAGATCGAGTATTGTAACCAACTGAAAGATAACTTCAAACAACCCCATCCTGGATCTCGCCCCTTATCCAAAGAAGCAATCCGAGGATAACTCACACAGTTGAAATAATGATGGTTCAGATTATTGTGTCAATAAGCCTATTACTAGTCAAATTGTTAATCAGTGGGTGTAAGGTTGTTAATCATTAGGTTTAAGTTGTCCTGAGTACTTGTTAGCCACTACTTTCACCAAGTAGTTCATAACCGCGGAAAACACGGCTTCTCGAGAAGATTTATCCCTGCAGGGTTGCACCAATTTGGCCGTACACGCAAGAATAACCCGCCAGATGGGATGCCTCCCACCAAGCGGGGCACTCTACACAACTCAACTCTTCTTCGCATCAAGCCCAAAGCACCTTGGGCGCACGGCTAATCGAGCCCAGAAGAAAATGGACCCTTATAGCACTCTAAGAACGTGTCCCCCTATATGCCGACTACGAAAGTTCCACCCGAGTACCAAGGGCTCGCAAGATCATGCATGCAGCAAATGGAAAACCCGAACTAAATGAGGCGATTTGGACGAGATGCGAATCGAATCAAATTGAGGGGGGCGCCCATACTCGCTTCCCACATGCGGTTAGTGCGCTCATCATGGATCAGTAGACAAGACCCTTTTCCTATTAGGGTCGACACTAGCAGGCCTCAAAACCACAAAGGGCCTCCTGCCGGTGCCTTATCATCAAATTATTATTAACATTAACATTAGCATGACTGATTGATTAAACATCGAGCCCCCAGAACATAACAGGATATATTAACAGAAAGTAACGGGTAACAGACTCGAGCAAAACAACCTAAGCATGCTAGTAAGACACTGGCGCAAACAAAAGGTTATAGGTATGGAGGTGAGGCAACATCGGGGTTAAAGGATACATGTGATAGGTTCGTAACAGAAGCAACTAATCATAGGGCTAGCAGAATAGACAACGGAAAGTATCAGTAACCAATGTTGAAAGGAACACGATGGTTCATGTCAGTGGCGGAGCCAGGAATTGAACCGAGCCGGGTCGAATAAATGAGGTCTAAAAAAAATCAGGCAGAAAACCAAGTGTATTCAACATAAGAAAGGTCCAAACATATTCAGTTTAATGCACAAGTACAAACTGATTACGAAGAACAAAAAAACTACATAAAAAATAGGGGTACATTTTGTCTCTGATTTCAGAAGTACAATATTGATCAATTGGTCTCCGAACTCCGGGATCGGCAACGACATTTGCTAGATCAAATATTTCAGAAACATTTGCTTGTTGAGTATCCTACAACATTAAAATCAAAATCAACATTTGAGCAATCTCATTCACAGTTTCACACTACTGGCCACTATACAATTATGCATCAAAATTAGAACAGAAATCTGAATCCAAAGGGGAAAAGGAAAGTAAACTTGCCCGTGGTGTGCCCTCTTCTGTGTTCTGGCCAGAGTTGCGGCTTCTTCCTCCTCCTCAGACCGTATCCACTCGGCCAACTCGGCCCGGCGTGGCGGTGAGGCGGGAAAGGCGGTAGGCGCGCCACGAGCAGGGGCGGCGCGGAGATGGCCCGGCGGCGCGGAGAGCCAGAGATGCTGGCTAGGCCGGAATGGTCGGGCAGGGCAGGGCGCGGCGGTGGCCGGGCGCAGGGGACGGCGGCGCGCGGAGAGTCGGAGATGGCTGGCTAGGGATGGCCCGGCGGCGCGCGGAGAGTCGGAGATGGCTGGCTAGGCGGGGATGGCCCGGCGGCGCGCGGAGAGTCGGAGATGGCTGGCTAGGCGGGGATGGCCGGGCCGGGCAGGGCGCGGGGCAGGCGGGGCAGAGCAGGGCGTGGGGTGTCCGGGCGCAGCCGCGCAGGCGATGGCGGCGCGCGGGGATGGACCTGCCCTGGCGAACTGGCGATGGCGGCGTTTAGGCCAGGGTCGAGGTCTCGGGACGCTGCGTGCTGCGTGCCTGTGTCCGTTTTTTTTTCGCTCGATGCGATGCGAGCTGGGTCGGGACTCCTCGGTCCTGGTCGCTGATTTCGCTCGATGTGAGCCGGGTCAATGGACCCTCCTCGACCCCCTTGTGGCGCCGCCCCTGGTTCATGTGAGTGATAACTTTCCTGCAAAACCCAGTAGCCTGGTACTGAGCTAAATCCTTAGAAGGGGTGTCGTAAGTATCGTCGGTCTCAACGTCGTCGTTTATCCGGGAAGAAGCAAACAAACAAGGCAGAAATATAAACAATCATTATCATGGCATTGTTCACAATCAAAGATGATGCATGTCAAGTTAATGGTTGCATCAAAATAAACTAGTTGATGAAGTGACACAATTTAAATGGACCCCTATGCAATTGGATTGCATATGGAAAAGGTCCATGCATTAAGTGGAAGCAAATGATCTATAATTGACTAACATGTGAAAGTTTGCTTATCATGATGCATGCATGATGACAACAACAAAATAACAATGAATAACAATAATAGATGCAAGTGAAAAGGAATTTAACAAGTGTGGAAGTTATTTGTTAAGTTTGGAAAGTTTGGTTACTTAAACATGTCACACAAGTATTTGTTGTTTTCATCAAGTTAAAGTGTGCAAAACAATTAACAAAATTTATATTTGAAAAGAACATCAAATTTTAGTTGGATTACATGTTTCAAATTTTGAAATATGAGTTAGGATGAATTTATTATGACTTAAACAATATTAAACAAGTTTTAAATGAATTTAAAAACAAGCATGAATTTTAATTGAATTTATTTGTTCAAAACATAAATTCAAATTCACATTTGAAAAGTTTATACTTTTCTAGTTTGAAAACATATTTTGCATGTTCAAAAATAATTTATTTTGAGCAAGTTATGATTTTAGCAAAATTTAAATAAATTAAACAAGGATTAAATTATTTAGGCAATTTAAATTATTCAAACCATGAAACAAAAATTATATTTGAAAAGGTGAGGTGAAATGGTATGAAAAACATATTTTATTTGCATTATTTGGAATTAGTATGAATTACTTATGAATTTTATCAAATTGCAATTGAATTATTTGAATTCAAATTTGAATTGCATTTTAAAATTTCAAAACAGGAAACAAATGATACCAAAAGGTAGACAATTTAATTTAGACTAGCACACATATTTTATTTTTGTACTTTGGAGTTATAAAACAATTTTTATTTGCATTTTGGTTCTAGGGGCCAATCTGTTTATTAGAAGAAGTTAGATTTAAAACAGAAAGTTCAAAAAGCATTTTGTTACCGCACAGGAAACTACCCTAGGCACTGCCAGGGGGGCCCTGTGCCAGCGAGGCCCACGCAGAGCACGCGTGGCAACGGTGTGGCTGACAGGGGGGCCACCCTGTCAGCGCCGCGCGGAAAAAAAGAGGGGATTTCTCCCGAGCGAGGCCAGGGCTCGAACCCTGGACCTCAGCCTTACGCGCGCTGTGCCTGTACCAGTGGGGTGGATCGCGTTCCTTGTCAGTATACCGTGCGCAGGGAGGATAAGCTGCGAAACTCGCTAACTGAATTTTACACTGACGAAAACATGATCGAACGCTGACAGAGATAAGCGCTCGACGACGGCGATCGTCGGGGCCGTGCTGCGCCGCGGTGGTGATCGATGTGCTGTGCTGGGGTGTGGGCTCGGGTGCGTGATGAAACGAGGCAGAGAGGATGAAAGGAGGGCACGGTGGGCTCACCTCCGGTGGAGTCGAGCGGAAGCGCGGTGCAGACGGCCGGCGACGAACGGCGTGGACGGCGGCGTGGCTACTGGCCGTCTCCGGGGTGGCGCCGGTGTTTAAACGAACAAAGGAGAGGTGGAGGCTCGATTTTTGTGGCTAGGAGGGAGAGTGGCGCTGCGAGGCGGCGGGGCTCGCCGTGGATTCAGAGAAGAAACGCCGGCGGGGTTCAGAGACTGGCTCGGTGAGATACAGAGAGGTGGGGTTCGGCCGCGGGGGAGAGGGAAACGGCGGCGCGAGGTAGGGGATAGGGGTCTAGGTAGCTAGGGCAGGTGCCAGGGGAGGTGGTTTATAGGGTGGCCTCGAGCTGTACGGCGAGCCATCGGTGGAGGGGAGGTGGAACAGAGGGTGGCGATGGAGTCGTACAGAGGGACGTCGGGGGCAGGAAGAAAGGTACTGGGCCAGAAGGAAAAGGCCTGGGGGGAGAAAAAGGGTTGGGCCTCTCTCCCTTGCTGGTTTTAATTATTTGTTCTATTTATTTTTTTGCATAAAACCAAATGGAAGAAAAGGATGGGGTTTTAGGTTAATAAAATTTTGGAAAAATTATGGTTAGTTTAGTTTTTCAAATAGCAACTCAAAACTAACTTTGTTTTCCAAAGTTTTCAAATTTAATTGCTGTTTGTTAATAAAACCAAAATTGGGTGAATTTTAATATTAATTAAACATTAATGAAAACAAACATTTTAATAGGGTGACCCCTATGGTTCAATTTGATTAAATGGGTATAATTGTTTGGTGATTTTCATAAACTCAAGTTGGGTGCTGATTTGAAGATTTGATTTGAGTTTGAAAATGATTTGAAATTAATTGATTGAATTAATTGTTTGATTAAAACCAACAATTTAATAAGTGATCATTATGGAAATAAAAAGAAAACAATTTGGTTGTTTTTATTTAAATTTTTTTATTTAAAAGGTTGTAACAGAGCAAGTATGAAAACAAAGTTGAATTTTGTTTGGATTTCTATTATGAAAACAGAGTAAAACAGATGCAAAACAAATAGTAAACAAATGCAAACAAGGGAGTAAAATGATGACATGATGCAATACTTGAATTAAACAAGAAACAAAACATTCTAGGGGGTAGTTTTCATACTTGGGATGTTACAATTATAAAAACTGTCCGAACCAGAGGGTCTGTTGAAAAACCGGCTAAAACATATACACATCCAAACACGTTCCTCGTATATTTATCAATATAGATGCTTTTATTTATCCTAGAGTGGTCTTTTAGATCCTAATAGTGGTTGATATCAAATATCCGTCATGGCTCATTTTGTGATACGGGGGGAAGTCTTAGCCATGTGCTAATGCACCATCTCTTAGCATGTTATCATATGCGTAATAAAAACTTAAGAAACAAATAGTACAATGCATTGTACTATCTTAGAGGAAGGACAATACTCCGTATAGTCAGCTTTGGCTATAAGATAGTGTCATATCACCTATAATCAATGCTATAGCCAACATGTATAATAATAAGCTACAAGGATGTGCTACTTTATTAATACATGTCTCATCTGTCACTCTCACGCGGTGTCTAGAAGCACGCGTTGCAGCTGGTCTTACATGAGAGTCCGCTTCTATTCTCTCTCCTCCAACTAAATATAAAAATATTATTTAAATCTTTATAACATGTTGACTGGACCTTATTGTACGTACTTGCTTTTATGTGTTATGTCGGAGTAAGTAACAACCAATACTATGTGTATGATTGTTTTCAAGATTTTACAAAACTTAAAAAAATATTTGCCATGATCTAGACAATGTGTGCACCGAGAGCTATACTTAGTAGTATTATTATTTATTTTTCCTCTGCAAGGATATTGAAAGTAGATTGCGGTTGTGGTCCGTACATTAGGACCGGTGGTCTCTAGGACCATATGGGAATATTTCTGCTTTTACCCTCCATCATCATCCACATCTCCTTGGATATGAATGTCAACTTCCTAGCACACCTGGTCGTCTTTTTGATCAAGTAAAAAGGAGCACTCCATGTATTCTTGAAAAAGAAAAAAAATCAGACGACGACCATCGTCATAGGACATTTTCATCTCCCGTGCATTCTACCCAAACCTAGCTTGGCTAAGAAAAAAATTCACGCCGATCGAAATCCATACTGCTGCTAGTATACGACTAGAAAACTCACACGACAAATCTTCAATTCGGAAGGTCCAAAATGTAGTGAAGCTCGAGACAGACAGTGGGAAGGGTAGAAAAATGATTTGGAGGGGACATGGGCAGCAGACAAGCATGCCGGGCGCGCAGGGGACACCCGCCCTTCCCATCCGGCTTTTCACCGCAACCTCTTTTCACCACCCCTCTCTCTCGTCCGTGCGACCTGCGTCATCACGCGTGGAGCTCGGATTCCGAGGCGCGCAGACGCAGCCATGAGCCATGCCACGCCACGCCGTCCGTCCCTGCTGCACTGTGTTCTGCTGCCTCGAGTCTCCCGCTAATTAAACCAGGGGCCTGGCCTCGCTCGCTCGCCGCCCGAGCGAGCCAGTAGCCGTGTCGTGTGCGAGCAAGCGATCGCATGCTACTGGCGCGTGAGCTCAGCGTGGATGCCAATGGGGTTTCGAGCACGTGAGCGTAAACTGGGAGGAGGAGAAAGCGACTGGTCGATCCATATTGCTCGCGGCCCGTTAAGACAGCGCGTACGGCGAGTACATCAACAGCTTGACGTTTGCATTTATCCATCGTGTTTCCCTAAAAACAAATTACCGTAGTCTGTCGACTGTTCATAATATGGTTGATGACAAAGGTGTTATAAGCCGTGTGTTAGAGCGTGAGTTGAAGCGTAGAAAACTTGCCAGTGGCAAGGACAGGAGTTTACCAGGTTCAGTACATCGCGGTTGTGGTGGCGCCTACTCCTGCAAACTCACTATGTGAGGACTAAAGCTTGAGTTATACAAAATACAAAGTAAGTTTAGGATTTCTGCTATCTCTTGATATCGTGCCCTGAGACGGCTCTCGTCTGCGTTTATATAGGCAGCCGGACTACGCATGTTCATCTTCTATTCTACGCCCGATTACGCATTGGCCGTAATCCGGATTATTCTAGAGTCTGTCTTCCCGTGCGTCGGATTACTAGGCCGTCCAATGGGCTTTATTACTGCATCACCCATGGGCCACCCGGGTAATTCGGCCTTCGTCCAATGTCGGACATACACTCATTTGGCATATATCCAACAATAGGTCCCCAAGGAGAATTAAGACCTATATTCTTTGTATTGTGTTAGAAATTCATGAATTAGAAAAGGTGGCCTTCGGTCTTAAATCTTCTTTCTCTAAACAGTTTCATGCCAAATCCTTCTTTAGGGGAATCCGACATTTATTTGTATACTTCGCCTAGAAGGAACCCATTAACCATGATGTAAGTGCAAGAATCCTGCTTACATCATCGCCGTTTTAGTTTGGTCCAAACTGGAAAGCACATCCCTACAAGATTTTTGACGCGAGAAACGAGGGGACTGAGCATCAATGTGCCACCTCACGAAATCCCAGATATTCTGCAGGACACATGGCATGCATCCAACGGCTAAATTAGCCGTGGGGCCAATCTTGATGCAATAGTCCCCAAGGACACATGGCATGCATCCATTCGGCTGCCTCCCGTTTCACCTTCTTCCTGTTCGAGCCCCCCAGCGACCCACTCAAGAGGAGAAAACCTAGAACGAACGAGAGAGCATCTCCACCGGACCTTTCCTCCGGCAACCATTGGAGGTAGCGGCTCAACGCCGGCCGAGTACTCCGCTAAGATGAGCTCCGGCGGAAATCTTCACGCGGCCACCACCTCGGGCGGCCCAAGCGCGGTTGCGCCCTCCACGGGTCCTTCATCCTACTCCCCTAGCTGCGTCTGCTGCCGCGGGAGTGCCGCCTTCCGTGGTTGGCTCTAGTGTCACCTACGACACCGAGCTTCTCCGCGGCCACGCTAGAGGCTTCTGCGAGCACGGTGGCATGAGCTAACCCTAGCCTCGCCAACGCCGGATCTGCACCTCCTCCTCCCCTCACCAATCCTATGCCCCTTATCCCACAATCGGAGTTCGAGGAAAACTCCGCGCGAGGACGCGGAAGGCAAGTGGACAACCGGAGCCGAAGAAGATGAGGAGGCAGGAGCCGGAAACTAGATCCACTGCTCCATAGACTCGTCTCTACTCCAGAGTTTGGAGAAGGACGAATGTATCCTAAAAGACAAATGGCGGATTGAGGAAGAGCACGAGGAGCCAAGGTCGGAAGGCGGACGGCGCGTGGTACTCGCTTCTCGCGTCCTCAAATGTTTGGGATTTCCACCATCCGCCTTTTTCATTCAAGGCCTTAACCATTATGGTGTCCAACCTCATAACCCCACCCCCGAATTCCGTTCACTATCTTTACGTCTTCCAAGCCTTGTTCGAGGGATATTTAGGAATAGAACCTAGGTTAGACTTTTTCAACATTGCTTTTATGTAAAGAAAAATACTTTAAATGGACTCCCTCCTGTCTGCGGGACCATCACCTTCAACCTGCGCCGTGGCAGGGAATTCCCAAAAATCAAACCAGTGAATCTGTCAAACATTGGACGAGTTCCTTCTTTTATTACAAGGATATTCCTTATTCTGGAAAGGATACGAGGATCACTCCTTTTGACAACTCTGCCACCACTCTCTAAGATAACTAGTGTGGGGACCCCAGACTAGAAGTCCGAGACCTCCAGTATGCATACATTCACGATCCCATGATCAGTTAGTCGTGAACAACATACTCGAGTTGGCATTGCAGATTACAACATCCACTACATGAATATACAACTTACACAACTGGTCACTTGACTCAGTTGAAACAACTGCCACGCAGGGTAGGAACACACACTAAAAACAACGAAAGTCTACAAAACACACTCGTGGTAAACCCAAGTCATGCCTTTACTACCTACAGGCTACTGACTCGGAGACGTTCCTACTTCGCATAGCCGTCAGTGACACCATCTTCTTAAGTTTCTCCGGGTTTCTGCTCAAAGTCTGGCTAAGACAATAGCCAGGGACGAAACCATTGTGAGTACATTGGAATGTACTCGCAAGACACCCCAAATGAAAGCTAAACATGCAAGTATGCATATATATAGGTGGTAGGAAGGCTGTAATTAAGTTTTAACTAGCCATGATGAATTGAAGACACATCATGGTTGCACAAGTTTTAGTTGTTTTTGTTGAAGAAGATACTTCAAAAGATATTTTATTTCTCTTGTAGATATTGCATGTCCACAAGGTTTTGATAAAGCATTCTAAATAAAAGAAAGTTTTTCTTTGCAAAACTTTTTGGAAAATCACCTCTTCAAAACCATCATTTTTCTCGTACCTCAAAGGTACAATCATTCCCTTTCAACGTACCTCCCAGGTACAAGTTCCAAAACAATTTTCAGCTTTTTGAAAACATTGACACAATGCTAGCTACATGGACATTCAACTGTCCATATCCGAAGACTCGGCTATTCTGAATAGTTTTACTCTGCAGTGGTGTACACAATCCACAAGATCCAATACATCCTCCGTGAACAACCACGGACTGTCCAAGATATTATGCAAACATCAGATAACTGGTCCGAACTATTCACTATGCAAGGGCTAGTAAATGGCTACCTCTTCAACTGGGTTTGTTCTCCCCGGCACCGAGCAAGTCAGCCGTATCGATCCGGTTTCCCCAGACAACACACCGCCATGACAGGAGACCCAACTGTTGCAACCGGTGGCGAACTTAATCCCACACTCTGAATGTCCCATTCTTTCCTTTCTAGCGACAATTCGGTTCAGGGGACTCTAACCCCTATAGCACATTGAAGTAGACACAGACTAACACCGACAAGCTTCTAGCTAGACCCCGTTCCCATATTGGGGTAATGTGGCAGCACGGCTTGGTTGTCCGGCGAAGACTAGGTTATGTGTGATTTTTGGAAAACAAGTCAAAAACATTTCCTCCTTCATAAACCTCCCTCGGACAAGGTCCCACCTTTCCTCGGGTTTTTTTCCAAAGCTTTTGTTTTTCCAAAAACATCAAGTTAAAAGGTCCACTAAGGGACTTAAGTTTATTAGGTGATGATACTAAAATATCTAAAGGGATTGGTAACACCAAGATTATATAGTAGATATAGCATAATATAAACCTGAAATGGATAGTGGTATAGTCCACTTAAAAGAGTAGTTTTTTAACCAAACTTTTGTAAAACTTCAGAAATAAAACATGCATGGTAGATACTGATAAGTAAAACAACAGCAAGCATTTAGAGTGGCTTTCCTTGGCACTGTTCTTGGTCTTTCTCTTGAAATAAACAAGAGTTGAAATAAAAACCTCTCCGGGAAATAATACCGTCTACGTTATCTAACGTCATAAACTCAAAAAAGGAAAACACCCAATTAGAACCAAACAAAGGAAAGCACTTGACAAAAAGTAAACATGCAACAAGTATTTCATCAAACAAATACATTCACAAACAATATTACTAGGGTGCATACCAACAAGCAAAACATGCACGGACAACACACATGAATAACACTAGAATAGATGGCATGGATCCTCAACCAAAAGGCATGAGTGCAGTGGGTGTGCCACTCTCATATCATGCTCAAATAAGGTTAAATGGCTCTCTGGTAATTCATAAGGATGAGAAAAATAACAATAAAACAACCTAGGATCACATACACATGCATAGAAAAATATTAACAAGCAATACTACAAGCCCATAGTGACACATGCTTTTTTAAACATAGAGAAATAATATAACCAGTAGCTAAGCAACCTAATAACAGAGAAAAATCAATACCAAAAATATCATGGCATCAATCAATGCATGAAAATAATCATGGAGCAAAACAACTGTTAAAACTAGACATGAAAAAGGGCTATTTAGACAAGCAGACATGCATAACCATAAGAGATCATTAAACATGAGTTATCCTAACATGATGGATCTGTAAAATAGCATCCAAATCACATAGAAAACAACACCTAGACATGCTAGTAATATCAAAATAACAATCTAATCAATGCCTAAAAAATTAAGCATGCAAATAACAACTTATGGCAGAAAATATCTAGAACTATCATAGCATGACAAATTTATCTAGAGATCACTCAAGCATGCAAGCAATTATAATATGCTAGAATAACAGTAGATATGCTATGGAAAACAATATGAAGGCATTTATTCAATTTATCATGGCAATATGAAGAATAACATAATTTAACCTATTATTACTAGGAAAAACACCATATGAGAATAAAAATATAACAAACATGGTTTTCCACACCCAAACCCTATCATGTTAATGAATTGCTAAAAAACACATCTCAACCATGTATTAATACCTTACACATTCTAGGAATCACTTTTATATAAAAAACAATATAACACACAATTTTAATAAAGGCAAAGCAATAATATGCAGAAAAGGGATAAACACTAAATAATGCACCAAGTCTATTCTGTATCTCCTAAAATCATGAAAACCTAGCATTAGGTTCTTCTAGTTACTAGCAAACCAAGACAATTGGATTCACCTTAAAAATCATCACGAATAAAATTAAACAAATCACAGAAGTGCTCTCTGGCCTAAAACTAACATGCATGTCATTTTCATATCACAACTCAAGTCAACACAAGGCCAATTGCCACAGATATAAATTATCAAGGGATACTCAGAACAGTTGAGTTTTCATGTTTTGGATACTTAAAACTCAAGTTATTAAATAAAAGGTGTTAATGAGTGTCTCTGCCATTTATTTTATTTCTCTTAAAATACAACACAAAACCTAGATCTACAAGTTGGAGATGGTTAAGAATTTTTATAGCTATAACTGTGATTTTTAGTTTGGCAAGATTCACTTGATAGCATTTTTATTTTGATTTAAACCAAACATCAGAAAACAGAGCTGCAGGAAAAAGAATACAACCTGCAGAAAAAAAATTATTATCTGGCCAGATCTGGAGTGGAGAATGGCGCAAGGGCCAGATCTGCTAGTTGGGCCAGCCCACGAGGCTTTCTCGCGCGGAGGTGAAATCAAACGGAGGGCAGTGGTCCGCGGCGTGGCCCAGCGGTCAGTGGCGGAGCGTCTGAACCGGTACGCTCCCGTCGGATCGGTATCCGACGCTTGGGATGGAGCCACGTCGTCCACGGCCGGCAACGACCATAAACTGCAGGCGGGAGCCGAAAAAATACGGCGGACGCGAAGGTTCCTCGTGGGAGTTTCGCCGCTGGGGGCTGTCAGGCTCGCCAGGGAGCGGCGTCAGGTAGGAGGCAAGGAATGTCGCCAGGAATTGAGTGCCCCTGCCTGCGCTTCCTGGTAAGGGCTCCCATCCTGAGGTCGACGCGGACCCGCGACGGTGATCCAAGAAGGAGATGGCAGTGACCCTGCAACTGGAATACGAAGGAGTTAGAGGAGGCATGAGATTTGCATGAGCTCAAGTAGGGCGAGGGAACAAGTGGAACGATCGGAGATTGCCCGAATCGGTGGCTCGACGGGGCACTGATCCGTGGCGAGTTCACGCACGATGCCGGCAATCTAGTGGGCTCGGGAGGGGGCTTTTGATGCAGGACTTCGATTAGGAGGGAGAGGAGGTGGGTGGACAAGGTGGGGAGCAAGGGGATGGCTCGGGGAGGTGTAGCCGCAGAGCACGGCGGCGCCCATGGCGACCACGGCGGCTCTTCTTCAGGAGAGAACTAGGGGAAACTCGTGAGCAAGGGGAGGGCAACGGCGAGGCACACATGCAGCACAAGAGAGTGGAGGATTTCGGAGCTCAACTGAGTGGATTTCGGGTGTTACGCACCCGCAGGTGTTCGATAGTGGAATGAGGACGAAGAAGCGCGAGGGGAGGCAAATGGAGTGCACGGGTGTGATCCTGGATGTCCCGTGATGCCAGTAGACAAGGTGAGGGAGCGATGCGTGGCGAGTGAGGCGGAGCTCGACGTCCACCTGTAATGTAGCTTGGCATTTAGTCCATGGAGGAAGTGTGGAGAAGAAGGGAGGGTTTTTTGGGTATGGAGATGTTGTCCTGGGGGTTGAGGGAGAAGTTTTTCACTTCACAGTGCAAGAGATAGGCAGAGAGAGATCAATGATTGACTAGGATAGGCTTGAACTCAACAATCTCCAAAAAGGGCAGAGAACGTTTTTGATTGTTTTCTCCACATTTGTGAACAAAACACATGTGAAAGATCATGTCCATTGGATAGATAATCAAAAATTGATTCTAGGGGTGGTGGTCTCAAGGTTTTCTGAAAATATTTGTGTCACAAATTTTTGGAAGTTAAAAAGTGGCAGAAACTTTTTTTAAATGTTTTCTTCAAAAATTTCAAAACAACTTGCAATTTGTTTTTCTATAAGTAAATCCCACATGACCATAGGCATGTTGGGTAATTTTTCCAGAATTTTAGGAAATACTTTTCTTCACAAAATATTTTAAAGTCCATTTCTAGCCTTTTGAAAAATGGAAAATAATAAATATTAAAATGCTTTTAAAACAAATATTTTTGAGTTGGGATGAGAGAGTACATAATATAAGTATCAAAAGTGATTTTTAATAAACAACTCCTTTGAAAATATTTGAGACACCAAGTGGAAAAAAGGTGAAAACATGAGTTTATTTAATAGGTTAAAAACCATGAGAGATAAATAATTAAATGACCATTGGAAAATAAATGGACCATATGGAAGTGATGTATAGGTCATGGAGATGACAAGGGTAGGTTCATTGGCCTGAAAACAATAAGGAGTGATTTGGAGTAACATGGACAAAGTGCTTCATAATAAAGGAGATATGATCATTATTTTGGGGATGCCTTCAAAAGGACTTTGATAGATGATACCAAAGGGTTTCAATATCCAGAATAACAACTTGGATAGATAGCATAGATGTATATAATTATATGTAAGAGGATGCATTGATGATTAGCTCAGGATTTGCCATAGAAACATGCCTCCAAAGTTGGAAGTCTTTAAGAGAAAAACAAAGATGTAATATAATTGTGATGTTGATGCTTGATCTTGTTATTACTAGGTTTTATTCTATTTAAAACAACACACAAACATAGGCAAAACATTATAATCACTTCAATGCAAAGGTAAGGGAAGATAACACACAAAGCAGGGAAAATAACAAGACACACAAGATCACTCAATCAACTGAGTTCTTCAATTTAATTTCGAGGATGCTTTTATCATGTGTTAAATAGAGGTAGTGATCAAGCCACATCATGACAAGAGGATTTTGTAAAGAGGTTCAGCTCAAAAGTTTTTATTTCCAAAATAATATAATTGAGGTAAAACACAGGGGTAACATAGCCCCCTCTTATTGCTTTTGCAAAAGAAGGAAGTGAGAAGGAGTTGAAATACTTGCAAAAACTTCTTGGTTGAAAATAGGTTGGAGATGATTAGCTCCAAAACACTTTTCATATTGTTTTGGAAATTATCCTTTGTTTTTCTCAAACTTGGCCTTTGGGTTTCTTCAAAAATCAAAACACATTCAAAAAGGTTTTTGCCAAAGAGGGTGATGGGTAAAGATTATAAGTTTTCTTGTCATGACTTGATCACAAGGGTTGTGCTTTAAGAAAGTTATGATCATTGGTTTTAATGTTAGTTGTTAACAAACTTAAACAAAAAACACAATAAACAAGAAAATAGAAAAGAAACACAAGCACAAGTCAAACATATTAAAAAGGTTTTGTTGGCCCTCATTTTTGGGTTATTGAAAACAAGTTTTTCCTGTCTTCCAAAAATTGGGCTGTTACAACTAGGCACTGGACGTTGTCCAGAAATTGCCCCCATATCTTTTGAGGATGAAGAGGCGGATTGCCAAGATGTTGCTTCCACCCCACCTCTCACAGGGATAAATATTGTCTTGTGCTGGCTCGGAGGGCGGCTTCAGCCTTTATCTCACCGCTTTGGCCATTTGCTCTGCACATATTTGGGACCCCGATGATATTATGCGGGTAACTAAGTCGGGTATGTCCGACAAACCTTTCAAAAGAGGGTGAACCACCTGACTTGCACCCCGCACTCAATACGTGGAGAGCTTCGCAATGTATACTGCCGAGAATCCTCCTCCCAAGGTAATTCTTGCTTTTTGGAAAGGTCATTCTTTGCGTACACACAAATGCATACTAAATGATTTTTATGCTTTGCAGCTCGAGACTCTTATAGAGGATCAACTTGTGTCTACGGAGAAAGAGGCGGCTTTCAAAGCTCGGTTTGCATCGGCCAGATGCAGGAAGCGCAAGTAAACTGCTTCCGCCCCAGAAGTCATAAACTTGGACGGTGTCCGTGTCACAACTTCCAGGTACTTGAATTTTTTATTTTCATACCCTCCATTCGCATAATTTCTTTTGTATTAATTTTTTTTTCGTTTTATTCTTTTCATTCTCTCTCCCGCCTATCTGAAGTGGAAGAAACTCTAAAGTCAAAAGGTTGTTTCCCACCGAGAGCCGAAGAATTCTCCCGCTGACACCCCTGACACTCCTTCGGCCGATGTTTTGGGGGATTACTCTGTTCCTCAAAAGGACGATGAATTCCCCCTTCCAAGATAGTCCAGCCTGCCTAATACATCCATACCAGATGTGCGGGAAAGGGCAGATTAGCTAGAAGAAGCACGGCCGTCTTTAGTCAATCTTGACCAAAGCGTTCCTTCCTTTGAATAAAGCTTCAAGGTAAAAGAAGAATTCTTCGACGAAGACGATTATATGCATAGATGTGCTAAAAAATATTTTGTCAACGCTCGTCTAAACCGTCCTTGATCGCAAAACCCCGTTAGAATCCAGAATAACTACACCTTTTTCCCTCGGCAAGTCATAAATGACATCATTTCTCACATGGGGATTTCTTTCGAGGAATATAGCAAAGAGTTCCTTGAAATGCTAGGAGGCCACCAAAGGATGAGCCAGGTATACTCCCAGATCCCAAGCATTAATCCGGAAAATTTTCTTTTCTCATTAATGGATTTTGGTAATGTTTTTTCTTCCTTTGGGATTAACATCTTTTGTTTTCCGTGTTTTCTTAGGTAACTTTCAAACACAATAACAAGGAAGTGATCGAGAAACTTTCCGTGAAAAAAAAGAGGTGCGATCGCTCCTCAAAATCACGGACGACAAGGAATCCGAGCTTTGCGAGCTTCAGAAGCAAGTGAAGAATCATGCATGTACGTATGATTTATCTTTTCCTTGATTTGCCTTGTCTTGCGAGTTTTAATCTTTCGTGCTAATTTATTGTTTTTTCCTTTTCAGCCTTACTCGCTGAAGCTAAGCAAATTGGTTCGAATGCCGGAAACAGTCCTCAGATCTGTACAAAAAAATCTTCAACTTCACAAAGAACACATGAAGATCCAAAAGGAGCTAGATGAAAGCCGAAAGGCCATGAAGAACTCCGAGGCTCGGCTCAAAGCTCAGGGGTGAGAAAGACGGCTTCACCATCATCGATTTGGAGACTGCTCTTCGCGACCGCCTGGAGGAAGTCGCGAAAATTGACAAGCATATCCTCGGTATGCTTTTTCAGTTTTTCCGGCTTGTTTTCGAAATGCCTGTTCTTTTCCGGATTGTCTTAATTTGTGCTCTTTAGTAATTTTTAGTCCAAGATGACCCGGATCCTCGGATTGATCGCTGATGGCTGATGTTGGTAAACCCCAAGGGAAAGGTTGTGAAGAGTGCAACGGCAAGTTTTCCCTCAGAAAAGAAACCAAGGTTGAATCGACTAGTAGGAGGACAAGCAATCTCTGAAGGTTGGTGCAGTTGATGTGGTAGGGTGCACTACCGGTTCAGCAACAACGTGGAACCTACACAACACAATCAATTCACTTTGCCCCAACAAAGCAGTGAGGTTGTTAATCTCACCGATTTTGCTGATAACAAAGAGGTTACATGTGTGGTGTGGAAAACTGTAGGAGAACAATATGAAAACAATAGTAGCAGTGTGAAAACAGTAATTGCAATGGTTTTATTATCAGTATGAGAAAATGGACCGGGGTCCACAGTTCACTAGTAGTGTCTCTCCATAAAATATGATAACATGTGTGGTGAACAAATTACAGCTGGGCAATTGATAGATATTGAAACATGCATGACATGATGATTACTATATGATTCATGCGGGCATTACAACAAGATACATAGACCGTCATTCAAGTGTAGCTATGACTAATAAACCACCCTCCAAATATCATCCAAACAAACGTTGGGTATTAAGTTGCAAGAAACGGATAATCACAGTAAGCAAAGTGTGTAATGTAAACAATGTAAACAAAGTAAACATCGTTGTTTTCTCCCTAATGGCATATCACATCCTCCATCCGTCACGTTTCTGTCACTCGAGCACAGATGCAAACGAGGTATGAACCCATTATCGAGCATAAATACCCCCTCTTGGATTCACTAGCATCTACTTGGCCAGAGCATCTACTAACAACAGAGATCATGCAAGATCATAAATAACATACACATGAAGATAACATGCTATATTGATAATCAAGAGACAAAGCATTCATCATTCATACACATCCCAGCAAACACAACATGTAGCATTACAATAAGATGATCTTGATCATGTGAGGCAGCCCACGAGATCTAAACATGAGGCATAGATTGGAGAGGACAACCGTCTAGCTGCTGTGGACCCATAGTCCAGGGATGAACTACTCACGCATCACTCCAGAGGCGGGCATGGTGGTGTAGAGCCCTCCGGTGATGATTTTCCCTCCCGACAGGGTGCCGGGGAGAACTCCAGAACCCTCCCGATCTCGGGTTGACGATGACAGCGGAGGAAAAGTGGGATATTTTTAGGGTTCACGTATCGGGGGGGGGGGGGGAATAGGCGAAAGGGCAATGGCGGTGGAAGCTCGAGGGGCCCACACCACCCCCAGGGGGCGCACCGCCCTATGGTGTGGCCCCCTGTGGCCCCTCTCCGGGCCTCTTCAGGACTCCTGGAACCTTCGGGAATTCTAAGACTTCTGAGCTTTGAATTTTCCAAATCCGAGAATATTTCCAGAACAACTTTTCTGAAACTAAAAACAACACAAAATAGGGAACTGGCTCTGTGGCATCTTGTCAATAGGTTAGTCCCAGAAAATCGATAAAAATGACATATAGTGTATAGCAAACATGAAGCAAATAACATGGAACATCAGAAATTATAGATATGTTTATGACGTATCAACATCCCCAAGCTTAGTTCCTACTTGTTCTCGAGTAGGTAAACGACAATTTTTTTTCTGACGTGACATGCTACCAACATAGACTTTATCATCAATATTGTAAAAGCATATGTAAGCTGGGATCATAGTACTTTAAACACAAGAATGGTAGATATAATTCTAACAATAAAACGTATAAATCACTTCGCATCATGAAAAGTAAAACAAATATAAGATCATGAATAACAATGCGTTGAAAGTTATACGTTTGTTTCAAGCATAGAGAAAATATAGCAAAGTGATATTTCGCTTGTCCTTAAGAGTGGGGAAAAACATAAATGCCAGGACACCTTCAAAGTTTAAGAGGATGTCTAGAACAAATAATTTGAGAGAAAATAATAACACATCATGAATCAATTAATAATGTTTCTGCGAAAATGCAAATTAAACTCAGAATGGCAACTATGCTCTCTCAACTGTGCATAAAGTTACAAGATGGAGACTCAACATAAAAGTAAAATAAAGGCTCTTCGCAGAAAGAAGCATGGATCACTCATGTGCTAGAGATTTGTTTTTATTAAACATAGGTATAAATTTTTTGACACTCCTTCCAACCTTTCTTACATAAACCATGGCTAACCGAATTCTCAGATGCCTGCCAACAATCACATACCATGGAGGAGTGTCCATTTTTAGAGATGTGTGTATGTTTATGTCAACGAATGGTAAACAGAAAATACAGTACGTCACAAGGCAACTATATTTCACAATTGAAGGACACAACTGGGTAGAAGGTCATCTATGTTTCTCTTTTGTTTACAGAAATATGTTTTGACTGATAAATCAGGGCAAAAATATTGAAGATAATTTCTTTGTATTAATTTGGGGCTGGGCACGCCACCGCCAGCTCTTCTACCAATTGGATAAGCGGATGAAGTTACTAGTTCAGGGTGCAAAATGCAATCAACAAGTGAGATAAATATTCTCTATTCACGTCCTCATGAGCTAAAACATGAACACAAAACATGAGTATTTTTGAAAGTTTTAAAGGTAACACATGAGCAATTTACTTTGGGGTGGCGGTTAAATACCACATGTAGGTAGGTATGGTGGACACATTTGGCATAATTTGGTTTTTGGGAGTTGCATGCACGAGTATAACTCATACTCAGTACAAGTGGAGGCTAGCAAAAGACTCGGAGCGACAAATCAAGAGAGCAATAATGGCCATAATCATGCATAGCGACAAAAACTTCATTCATCAAAGCATAAGTGGTACTACAAGTTCAAAAACTAAATGATCATAGAGGATATAAGTGATAGGTTTGTAGTCATAAACATGGTGTAAGAATGCGCCAAGTCAACCAGATAAAACATTCAAAGGAGAACACCACAAATTTATGCTTCAATGTGACAAGAACAACTCATGATTCTTACAATGGAACATTAAACACTCTCAGTTATTTGTGAAAAACCATGCTACAAAAATAACACTAGGCTTTAGAATTGAAATAACATCTAGCATGACATGAAAAAGTCTAGCCACAATCTACACAAGCTTCTATTTGCATTGTTACAATTTCTACCACATGCATCAATTTCTTTTCCCAACAAGCAACATACAAAATATGTTTTAACAAAAACTCTCTAAATGATACAACTATTAAGAAAGAGAGTACTCACATAACTCTACTAAAACTAACATCTCTGAATAAGAGATGCGAAAACAAAACATGAGCTAAAAGGATTGCAGTAACTATAAGAAAAACTTAGAATACGAGCAAAACGATTATTCAAATGAAAAGGCGGAGTGTTTCTCTCTCCCAAACAAGAATGCTAGGTTACAATGATGTTTATTTCATCAAGGAAAAAAATAAAACAAAAAATAAAATACGCTCCAAGTAAATTTCATATGATGTGAACGAATAAAAATATAGTTTCACTAGAAGTGACATGATAATTTGTTGATGAAGAAGTGGATGCCTTGGGCATCCCCAAGCTTAGACGCTTGAGTCTTCTTAGATTTTTCTGGGATGAACCATGGGGGCATCCCCAAGTTTTGACCTTGCACTCTTCTTGATCACATTATATCACCCTCTTCTCTTGACTCTTGAAAACTTCCTTCACACCACACTCAAAAAGTAATTCGCATTAGAGGGTTAGTGCAACAATAAAAATTCATGGGTTATTCATGGGAACAGGTTCTATTGATACTTTTAAACATTGTGTACAGCCACTTATGTTTCGTGAAGAAAAGAAATCCACTTGACATAGTAAAAGAGTAAATGCAAGAAAAATGGCAGAATTTAGCAAAACCAGAACAATCTGTAATGACGAATTTTTTTGGGGCACTTAAGTTGCTCAAATAAAAAAACTTAAAGAACCAAAAAGTTTCGAAATTATCCGAGGAATAAGCACAAAATGTTTCAGGTCATTTCGATCTGTCTGTGAATTACACTTTTTTTACGGTGTACAGCAGAAATCTGTTTTCTGCGCAAAAATCTAAAACCAACTCCAACTTTCGTTAGAAACTTTACTTGACACAACTAATAAATGAAAATGAAGATAAAAAGAGGTTGCTAAAGAAGTATGCAGACCCTTGTCTCAAAGCAAACAGATAAAAAATAAAGAAAAATAAATAAAACCATGAGTTATCTCCCAAGAAGTGTTTTTCTTTAACGCCTTTTAGTTAGACCCAGAAAGAAACAAGATGCTCACATAAGAAATATGAATTAAGAAAAAGAGAGAATAAATAAATAATTATAAAAAAAATTAAGTCTAACCCACTTTCTATGCACATGAATCTTGTAAAGAAATAAATTAAAGAAGCTCAAACTAGAAATCATGGGGAGGTAGAACAAGAGCAATTTCAAAACTCTCAACAAAAAGAGAGGTGTTTTAGTAGCATGGAAATTTTACTACCATATTTTCCTCTCTCGTAATAATTTTGTAGCATCATGTACAAACTCAACAACATAATTATCATATAAAGCATATTTGTCATGGTCTAAAAGCACACAATTCATATCAAGCTAAAAAATAGTGGGATCAAACTTAAAATTAAAGACATCTTCTTTCCCACTTTTAGCAATAGAAAAACAAGATGATTGGTCACTCTCAAAAGGTATAGGAAACATTATAGCAATCCTATTTTCAGTAGCATTATAACTTATCGCATCAAGTAACATAGGACCATCATCTAGAGCATTATCATATAAATTTTCTAAACAAACTTCCTCATTATCATGCATATAAATAGATGGAATAAATAGATGATTGTTATAGGATTTATCAAAGTAGCATGGATTACCATAAATAACAGTAGCAATATCATTCTCACAGGTTTCATTCATAGTAGTATCAATATCACAAGTATAGCAAGTATCAGCTTCAGCAAAAAGGGATATTTTGAAAGAATCAATAGGATCATCACAACTATGAGTTAAAGAGTTACTGTCATTGGGAGGTAGACATGGGTAGCTCTATTCTTCCTCCTCTTGATCATCATTCCCCTCCTCTTTTTCATCCAATGAGGTTCAAGATTCAGCAATTTATTCTTCCATAGGCTCCTGCAAGGCATCAATTACTTCCTTTGGTGGAGAGCATCTTTTAAAATATTGAATTATGTAGTAATTACAATACTTGTAATTACAATACTAGTGTGCCTAGTGCATTCCGCGCGTTAGGGGTTGGGTAGGACGAGTGGAGGCGTTGGACGATAGAAAGGGAAGATAACAATGTCTTGCCCATGTCGAAGGTGTTGGCCTAGAGTGATGCTTTGTGGTGATAATCCATATTCGACATGTCTACTTGACTCAAGAACAATGATGTACAAGGCGTGATCCTTTCCTGAAGGTGTAATCTTGGTGCAGGGTTCTTTGTGTCGGATCGTAGTTCTATCTAATAGTGCATTTGGCCCCCCGCCAATAAGTTAGTGGAAGATGGTAAAGAATATAACTGACATGAAGACAATCTCTAAGAGGCGGCCTTCGAATTCACTTCTTCTTTTTTCATAACTTGTTGTGTTGGTCTTGATGCTCAACATAATTTTTTATCATATTATGCTTGTATAATTATATGAGAGGATGCTTGCCTTTAAAAAAAAATTATGCCGGTGTTTTCCAAGTAATAGAATAGCATGCCTAGTGCACATTTTTTAAGTTGGATTTAGTTCTACATATACATACTTACCAAGGGTCAACAAGTGGAAAATTTGTATTCATGACTAATACCTCGTGTAAGATTCCCCAATTACCCTACCAAAATTGTGCATGTACAATATGAAATTTCTTTGAACGAGTTCAGTAGAATTGCACAGTTTCATGTCTGTTGTAAGGGTGGTTGCTATATTAATATAGCAGGTCTACGTCCTATTTCGTTAAAAACAAATATTGCAAACTTTTATTCCCCGCGTCCTAACTATTTTATTTATCTAGAAAACACACTTCTGTTGCAATGGAATCCTGAGACGACATGGAATTATAATCCGCTCGTGGGAGAGGTATGTTGCGGCCAAAATGCCCGATTCCCTTGGTCATAGACTAAGTATATTTTTAGTTATTATTTTAAGTCAAATTTCAAATTTTGACCAAATTCATACAAAATAAGTAGCAACATTTATAACATCATACTGATATCACTATATCCAATTTGAAATGTAGTTTCGTAATAGTAGTAGTAATTTCATTTCATGAATATAAGTAATTTTTTCTAAAAAGTTGATCAAACTCAAAATAGTTTGACCTGGAGCATAAGCCAAACATACCCTTCTTTTTTTGGACAGACGGATTACGATAATTTTTATCCACCTCCAACTTTTGCTCTTTGTTCATATGCTAGATAGATAGCTCAATCTCTTAATTAATAGATCGAGGCAAAACTTTTGCCTCCGATTTCAAAGAAAAGAAAAAGTTCTTCCTCAAGCCCGATGTACTTTTACCTACGGCCTTTCAATAACTCATGGACAAGCAAAACCTTTTCACATTAGCCAAACTTTTGGTTGGACAAACTTAGGGCATCTCCAGCCGTCCCCCCCAGAGCCCCCCAGGGGTTTTTTTTCGCGGCGGAAGCGGCGAATAGCGCCGCTTCTTCACCACTCGGCCCCCCCAGAGGCCCAAATAGCGCCGTTTCGGCGCTAAATAGCGCCACGGCACCCAGGCCAAACCCAGCCCGCTGGGTTCGGCCTGGGGGGGCAAAACTGCGCGGCCGCGCGCGTGGGCCAGCTTGTCAGCGACGCGACGAGAAAGCGCGGGAACAGAACCGCCCGTGATCGTCTTCTTGGCTACCGCGCGGTCAAAGGCTGCCGGCGTTTATGGCGTGGCGGCCGCCCAGTGCATGCGCCCCGCCCAAAGGCTGCCGGCGTAATGGCGTGGCGGGCGGCAGCGAGGGGACGCGCGCGCGAAGTAAATGCCCGGCCGCTCGCCGCGCTATAAAACCCCCCGGCCGCGCGGCGCGCCCCACCATTCTTCACACCGGCGGCCTCTCCTCCTCCCCTCTCTCGACGCCCTCCTCCTCCCCTCTCTCCACAAAGATGTCGGACGGAGCTGCGGCGAACGGCTTCCCGCGCCACAACCTGCGCCGGAGCGAGGCAATGGCGATGTACCGCGCGGGCTATCCTTGCCCGCCGGACACGCGCCTTCCTAGCTCCGCCGCGGGGGCGAGCCGCTGGACCCTCAGCGCCGGCGGAGGCCCCGTCCCTCCCCTTCCCTCCACCGACGCCGAGTTCCGCCGCGCCATCCGCGAGATGCGCGACGGAATGGCAAACCCCCAGAACTACCCGCTCACCGGTGTGGACGAGTTCTGGTGGGGGCGGCTGACGACACGCCGCGACCGCGAGCTGGACTCCGAGAACGACAACGGCCCTGTCGACAGGCGTTTCAACGCCCACGGGCGGCGCCGCTGGTGTAGCGCCCCTGGCAGGAGCCTCGAGGAGGTCCTCCAGCACATCAACGCCGGCAACCAGCCGCGCCTGGAGATGCCGCCGCCGCAGGCCGCCCAGCCGTGGGTGGCACGGCGGACCGGCGCGTCTTCCTCGACCGCGACCTCGAGTTCCTCCGCCGGCCACTCTGTCTCCACCTCCCCCCCTTTCTCAGCGCCGGAGCGCCTGCCCGCAGGCGCAGCGGCGGCGCGCTCCGCCTCGGCGAGCCACGCTTCGAACGCGTGGTTCGCCCGAAGACGGAGAACGCCGGCGACGACGGCGAGGACGAGTGGCCCGACCAAAAGGTCGCGGAGCAGCTGTCGCTGGACACGCTCCAGCCACTCGACGTCGACACCGCCGCTCGGTGGAGCCTGCGGGACACCACCGAGGCGGAGCTCGAACTTCAGCGCCGCCTGTTGGCTGAAGCCGAGCAACGCAAGGCGGCGCGCGAGCGTGAGGCCGCCGCCAACGCGGCCCGCCTCCGCGTCCCTCCCCCGCCGCCGCAGAAGGAGACCGAGTACGTCATCCTCGACCCGGACTCTGACGACGAGGCCGCGATCCAGCAAGCCCTCGAGGCGAGCAGGTGGGATTGCGGCGGCGGCGACGAGGGACAGGGGGGAGCAGGCGCCCCGGCGACGCCCCCAACGACGACGACGACGACGGCGGCGACTACAGCCAGGCGATCGCCGCCAGCCTAGGCCTTAAGTAGTTTGTTTTAGTTTAAAATTTTCGTTCTTGCTTTAAATTCGCGCCGAATATGTACGCAGTTTCCAAATTTCAATAAAATCCGACTAGTTTTGCAATTGCGTTTGTTTTGGGCCGATTCTTGGCCTCGGGACGCGACTGAGAAACGCGCCCCCCAGGTTCCAGAATAGCGCCGTTTAGCGCCGCGGCGGCACCAAAACGGCGGCGTTTTGGGCCCTGGGGGGCGCAACGACTGGAGATGCGCTTAGGCTCCAACCTAACCATACCACATTTTCTTTGCTTTTTCTTTTTTTGGATAACTACCAAAGATTAGGCATATCTATGTCACTACCAACTCATTTATCTTCTTATAACTACTACCTCCTTTCCAAAATGTAAGTCTTTTTAGCAAACTGTTTTAGCTCGCTAAAAAGCTTACATTTTGGAACGGAGGGAGTAGTAGTCAATAAATCTTGGCTCAACTTGAACACCATTTACATTCCTGTCTTAGCAGAATCGGGAGAACCAAAGTTCGCTAAAAACAGCTTTTGTACCGACTACCGAGCCGTGAATCTGACACGGTGACGCGGCATGAAACAAGCCTGGACCACCGAAGCTCTCATAGCCGATGAGCTGAACAAGGAAGTAAAACGAAGCACGATGATACTGGTAGTGGTTAGTGCAGGGAGGGGAGCAGGCAGCACATCTGTGGATTTGGATTGTCCCCTGCCCGCGGGACACGCCCGCTCTCTCTTCCACGGAGCAGTCATATGTTTCACGTCCACAACCAACACAAGGACGGACAGCGCCTCGCCTGGTCAGCCAAGTGCCGTTCGTTTTGTTCGATCGACACCGCCGCAGCTGCGGCCGGTAGTACGGTTGCTGGTGTACTGCCCTGTACGGGCACGTGGAGCGGAATTCGGATGGGACGAGCATCTTGCCATCAGCGATTTTGTTGGACTTTGTGGGCACGTACGTACCAACTGTCAGAACCAAGCTGCTTCTTTGGTAATCCATAAATGGTTAAGACCATCTCCGATCGTGCCCCTAATAGTCGTCCGGATCGACGTCCGGGCCACCTTTTTGGGGCTCGTCCGGACGGCGTCGCGTCCACGGGGCCGCCCCGTTCCCACTCGTCGCTCCAAACAAAACCCCTTCGGGTTCCGGACCCGTCCTATCAGCGAGGGAGAGGCTCGTCGTCTCGGGAGCCGTGTGCTTTGACGCCTCGACGAGACGGCACGCTGCGGCGGAGCATTCCAATGGCCCACGCGGTGAAGTAATGGCGCTGCCGCCGCCTCGTCTTGCCTGCCCCGGCTACAAAACCCGGCCCCGTCGCCATCCCCGTCACCATTCTCCCCCCTCCCCCGCCTTCTCCTCACCATGGTTAACAGTAACTACCTCGTCGGCGCCGCCGCCGAACCCTGCACCTCTAGGAGGCGCGGCTGTCTACGAGGCCAACTGCCACTCGCCGCCGGGGATGAGCGTGCCAAGGAACTGGCGGCTCAGCGCAGGCGGCGTGCATGTGCCTCCGCCGCCTACCGGGCCCGACCGCGTCGTCGAGATCGAGGAGATCCGGGCGCGGATGTCGCCGGCGATGCGCAGCCAGCCTCACTAGCATCCCGCCAACGAGGCCGCCTGGACGGCGTTCTTCCAGGACCGCTTCGAGGCGGAACTCGCCGACGTCCCCGCCCACGCCCCCCTGTCGAGCCGCAACAACGCCGCCGGCCGCCGCATCTGGTGGAGCAAACCCGGGCGCACTCTCGCCCGGGTCCTCGCCCACCTCGAGCGCTAGGTGAGGCGGGGGAGGAACCGCCGCAACACGACCGCGCCTGCTCCCGCTCCCGTCCCTCTCGCCGTCGTGAAGGAGGAGCGAGAGGAAGCGCCGTGATGACGGCGGACTCGCAGCCAGACCCTAGTCATCAGGGAAGGGCGGGCTCCTTCATAGGCGTCGGGCGACGTCATCCTCCTCTCGGACAGCGACGACGACGACGACGCGTGCCCCGACCGCCAACGTACGTAGGCGACCCAGGGCAGGGCAGCAGCGCCGCCCCGAAGGCAGAGTCGCCGAGCGACTCCGATGATGACAATGGCGGCGACTACACCATGATGTACAAGGAACTAGGCATGTAGTAGTTTTTTTTTAAAATCCTATGTAAAAGTCGCCTATATTCGGCCCCTTATCAATGAAATCTAGTCGTTTGCTAAATTTTCGCTCGTTTTTTTGTCAAGTTTCGCCTACTTGGGTGGCGGCGCCGGTGGGCGAGAGCGGCAGCGCTGTGAGGCAGAGGAAGCAGACGTGGCGGCGTGGGCTAGTTTTTGGCCGTCTTGGGTCGCTGGCAGGACGGGCCCGCGGCGCGAAACGACTCGTCTGGCGCCCCCACGGGAGCCCCTCGAAGGCGGGGTTGGGCTGAGTTTGCCGGATGGGAAAAATGGGGTGTCCGTACGGGAAGGCCCAATGAAAGCGCGAGTGGGCGCGTCGGGACCCGTCCGGACAGGAAGGCGCTTGGGGGCGGCCTTTGGGGGGACGACTGGAGATGGGGCTGTTTGATTCAAATGAATTCAGCAGGAACTTTTTTCATAGTGCTTGTTCGGTTCATAGGACTACACCGAATTACTATTCACACATAGTCTATTTTGCACGCCAATATCGTGGCAAAAAATATTTGTTTATTTCGTTTATACAACTACTACTACATGCAGGCAAGCATTTTGAAAGTTTTTGTTTGAGTTTTTCCCTGTGTTGCCACAAATAACTAAGGCTAGACTTATATGTTTTCAGTTTCTGTAGAATTCGAAGTGACACGATGTCCCAATCCCGTGCCAAACCTACATGTTTTTATGTTCTTGCATCGTTTTTAGGATCATGGAAACCTCCGACCTTTAATTGTTATGAAAATAATCTGATAAAATATATATGACAAGATAGAAAATCCTATAACTTTTGGCCAAAATGTAAAGTTAAATAATTTCTTTCTGGATTTGCTATTGCTTGCTTTGTTTGGGGTGATATTCAGATATCGATTTCCACATTCAACTTCAGAAGGCCAATGATGGCGAACATATGTATCTCGTCGGTTAACCCCTTGCCAAGAGGAGAGTGGATTGGAGTGGATTTGGTGGGATTTAATCCCCATCTACCCCTTCCAAACCAGTTAAATCCTATCTAAACCGAAAGAGGCCTTAACATGGACGCGTTCCCAACCATGAGAGAGAACTACCTATATTAAACATGCACCTTACCCTATACTAGGCGATATGGAATGTGCGAATACAGTTCAATGAGGACCCAGAGTCATAAGCTTTCTCATCCTTTCAACAATGACATACTTGGATCAAGGCCCTTCATCATGGTCTTTATACACTACTATTTGTTCCAAAAACGGCATAGCACACAACTTTCCCATGTGTAAGGAATATAAGTAGAACAAATCCAGGTTATGGTTGTCTTTCATAACTTTATTTTCATGTGGTGTGAAGTCAATATGTGATTTCTTTTTGTAACGAGTTTTATTGTTGAATGGCACAAATTTCGTTGGGACACATAGTCGAATTTCTCGCGGAACTAAGTCGACCTTCTTGGAGTTGGAGGTGCTTAGCACCTATACCCGGCCATATCTTGGGTCGGGCCGAGCTTTGGGCCAGGTAAAAAAATCCCGATGTCTGCTGATCAAGCCTAACCCTGCCCGGCCCGACAAAGTTGTACGTTTTCTTGGGCCAAGCCTGGCACGAGGCAAGGCCCAAAAGCCTTAAGCCCGACCTGATGGCAGTAACAAAAATATGTTTCTAGGTAAATCAGCACAAAACAATGCATTACTAGCAACAAAATAATAATAATAATAATGCCAACACTTTGGAGCAAAATGCTAGTCTTTTGACGGCATGATGTTGACGTGATCACATGCTCGTTTGGAGATCCCAAATGGAAGGTATGATATAGTCTAGAGTAAGTTTTCCCCTAGTATGGAACCAGGGTTATCGAACCAGCAGGACTTCGTAGTCTTGAAGAAGTTTACTTTATGAACGGTGCCAAAAAGGTACTGTTGACGGGCGTGTGGAACCCGCACACAAACACAAACTCTCTCCTGCCCCAACTTTCCACAAGGTTGTCAATCTTTCGGTCTTGCTGAAAACAGGAGAATTAAACGTATAGAGTCTTGAAAAACAATAAAAGTAAAAACACAACAGCGAGAAAACAATGATTGAAAGTTCTTAAAATTAAGTTTGCAATATGAAGAAAATAGGACCAGGGCCATAGGTTCACTAGTGATGTCTCTCCAAAGAAAACAAACATGCTGGGTGAACAAATTACAGCCGGGCAATTGATAAATCATGAACGTATAACAATACTATTATGATGAGATAAAGTTGACGGGTTCTAACATTGTAGGCATTATGTAAAGGAATATGGACCGCTATCCAGCATGCATCCATATCTAAAAGTATATCTCAAAATAGCTATCCAGCAAATCCCTTGGTATTAAGTTGCAACAACAAAGTGATTGCTATGTGTGCAACAGACAAATGCATTAAGTTCAATACGTAATGTAAGCAGTGGTTCTCATCCGTAGACAAGAGCACCGTTGTTTTCTTCCTAGTGTCAACGACACATCCTCCCCCTGACGTTTCTGTCGCTCGAGCGCACGCAACAAGGAGGCATGAACCCAGAATCTATCATATAAACTGTCTCTTTGAGGTGAAAACAAATACGTGGCAAAGGTAATCATAAACATCAGAGAGCATTGCAAGACAAGATTAAAACTATGTACAAATATAAGTGAAGAATCTCATATTCACATGAACAAAATAATCATAATCTTATGGTTCATCGGATCCCAGCAAACACAACATGCACAATTACATAACGGTGGTCTCGATCATGTGAGACAGCACACGAGACTCTAAACATAGAGGAATAACAGAGAGAACAACCATCTAGGTACTGCCATGGACCCGTAGTCCCGAGATGAACTACTCACGCATCTGTCCGGAGGCGATCATGGCAATGTAGAGACCTCCGGTGACGACCCCCCCTCTCCGACAGGGTGCTCGAGCAAGACTCCAGAAGCCCTAGATTGGACTTTCGAGGTGACGACGCCTCTCTGTATGTTTTGTGGAAATAACTCCGTCCTGGACGTTTTAGAGTTGAAGGCAATTTATGGGCGAGAAGGGGACGTAAGGCAGTCGCCAGGGATCCCAAGGGCCCACTGGGCGCGACCAAGGAGGAGGCCACGCCCGGTGCCCACCTGGTGCCCCTGCCTCCCCTCCGTCTCTCCTTTGGACTCCATCTTCGTTCCGAGAAAAAAACTGATCTCCGTGGATTTCCTTAAGAACTTCTCTGAAATAGAAAAACAATAGAAAACAACGATTGTCCTGGGGCATCTTGTTAATAGTTTAGTCGATGAAAACATCCGGAAAACATGATAATAACATAAGGGTATTGGATAGAAAACAAGCATGGAGCATCCAAAAGTATAGATACGTTTGCAACGTATCAACATTCCCAAGCTTAACTCCTGCTCGTCCTCGAGTAGGTAAGTGATAACAAAATAATTTTTGAGGTGACATGAAACACAAATCTTGATCAACGTTATGTAAAAGAATTCCAAGTTAATATCAAAGCACTTTAACAAAGGCATGATAAATATTTTTTTCACCTAATGTAAACTTAGCAACCATATTGCACATGAAAAGAAACACAAACAAAAGAAAATGAATAATGAATCATTGAAAGTGATACGGTTGTCTCAATCATAAATAAAACATAATAAAGTGGTATCTAGCTAGTCCTTCGTGTGGTAGCAAAACAAAAATGCCACGACACCTTCAAAGTTTAAACAGTGACTAGATTCAAATAAATTGGGAGGAAACGATACCATAATCATGAATCAATCAATAATAAATTTTGGGATATGCACACTATAGTCAGAATGACAACTATGCTCTCTTAACTCGTGCATAAAGTAAGAAGATGAAGACTCAACATAACAGTAAAAGAAAGGCCCTTCGTAGATGGAAGCAAGGGTTACTCATGTGTAGAGCTTTTTATTTGATAAAAAGAGATACTGAAAACAATTTTGAGAGAGGTGTATTTCTATGTCAACGAATTACAATGAAAAACTTATCATAATCCATGTCAAGAAAAGTTTTTAGACTTTTGAGAGCGATTTACGTTGTTTTATGAGTTTGGTACTTCCCCCCACCTTTCTTTCACAAAGCAGGGCTAGCCGTGTTCACGGGTACCCATCAGCTTTCATCAAACCATGGGGACGTGCCTTTTTGCTATTATTTGGCACCAACTCTCTGCAAATTTAGATGAGCACATATTCCATACTCATCGGGTGAAATAAAAAACAAGAATTTTGATTAACACAAACCATAATGAACTTTAAACTACTTCCTCATAAGCTAAAATAAGAACGCAAAACATGTTAATAATTTTGAAGGTTCAAATGTAGCACATGAGAAATTTACTTGTAGTGCGGTTAAATACCACATATAGGTAGATGTGGTGGACACATTTGGCAAACTTTTGTTTTTGGGAGTTGGAATCACAAGTAGAGCTCATACTCAATACATGTGTAGGCTAGCAAAAGACTGAGAGCGACCAACTAAGAGAGCAATAACGGCCATAATCATGCATAGCGACAAAATATCATTAATCAAATGATGAAGTGATATTACAAGTCAAAAACTAAATGATCATCATGGCTATAAGTGACTTTGTTTGTAGTCATAACATGGTGTGAGCATGTTCCAATTCAATCCAGATAAAGCATTCAAAGGAGAGATACCACAATACCATGCTTCAATATGAGAAAAAAATACATATTTAATTTCAATGGCACATTAAGCACTCTCAGTTATTGGAGACTAGTCATGATACATCATAAATAACTAAGCACATAATTAAAATAACACCTAACATGACATTCCAAAGGCCAATCCACAGTCAAAACAAGCTTCCTATTGCACCACTTTAAGCATGAAAACAATTTACTCTTCTCCAACACCAATCAACTTATTTGAAACAAATCTCTAAGAAGATAAACATCAAATACCAGAGAGATAATCAAATATAACTGAAGAAAACTAACAAGCTCTAAACAAAATTCTAGTGAAAAACAAGAGCTAAACGCAGTACTAGCAAAAACTGAACACTCACGGAACAAGTAGAGTAAAACTAGAGTGTTCTAGGCAATGAAAATAGAACGTGTATCTCTCCAAACTAAAAGTCCTACGATCCAACCAAAATCTACAGCAAAGAAAACAAACAAAACTGGAAGAAAATTAAAATCATGATCCAATAATAACGCATATCATGTGAAGCAATAAAAATATAGTGTTTTAAAAGAAACCCTGATATTTTTGTTGATGAAGAAGAGGATGCCTTGGGCATCCCCAAGATTTGACGCTTTTACTTGTTGGATATGTATTGGGGTGACATGGGCATCCCCAAGCTTGAGATTTTGTCCATCCTTCATCTCATCACATCATACTTCTCTACCTACACTTGAAAACTTCCTCCACCTAAAACTTCTCACAATCTTCATTAGCAACGTTACTGTAATAAAAATAATAAATCCACTTAGTTTAGTTTCAACAGAAGTCTCATAATCCAGTTAAAACATTAGCTACTGTCACAACTTCTTTTAAATATCTTCCCCTCAAAAGAACACAAATGAATAAGATTAAGACGCAAATGCAAATATTGGCAGAAATCTGTCAAAACAGAACAATAGGTAAATATGATTTTTTTCGAAAATCTTATGTTGCACAAATCAAAAAGAGGGAAACTAATTAAAGTTAGATAACAACCTATGGCATGTGTATATTTTGTTTCAAAGTAATCCGACGTTCTGGCTGAGAGATATGATGTTTCTGGTAACAACACAGAAATCTGTTTCAGAACAACAACTTCTCCAAATCGCACTAACTCTCAATTAGATGTTACTCTTGGCACAAAACCGAAATAAGAAGGATAAGAAGTGGTTGCTACAGAGGTAAAACCTTGCAAGACGGAAAAATAACATAAGAAAACAGAAAATATCAAAGAAATAACGGAGGAAAACAAAAGTGGGTTGCCTCCAAAAGCACTTTTCTTTAAGGCCTTTTAGCTAGACATAAAGAACGAATCAAGTATGATCAATAGACTCATGAGCAAGAATATTCTCATTTTCAAACAGAGCATCTTTAACACATTTAGGAAAGTTAAAATTTCCTCTAATGGGAGCATAAATATTTATATAGCCATGCCTAACATTGATAAAACATACCACAATTTTCATAAGTGATCTCCCTAAAACTATGTTCCCTAGCTCTTCTTTATCCATAATCATGAAATCTATAGGCATAGTTTTATGGTGAAAAGATACTGAACTTTTTTAACTATTCCCTTAATTTTAGATACAATACCATTAGCATGTGGGTGATAGTATGGGTGATCAATCATATTCTCAAATTTCAAGTAGTCATAAACTGTCTTAGGCATAGTAGATATCATGGAACCAAGGTCACAGTAAGCTATGAAGTTTTGATCATCAATACTAATTTAAATAAGGTTCCCAATCATTTTACAATTCGGTAAGGACTTGCCCTTCTTGTAGAGGTCTCTCTACTTCATTTAAATTTAGCTTACCGATCATCTCTACAATTTATCAATTTTATCATGTATGGAATTTTCATTGTTTTGAATAAAGAGACTAGCTAAGCTATTTATAGCATTAAGAGCTTTAATGTACTCACATTCTAGGAAATTTCCTTCTACAATCATGTGCAAAGCATGCTTATACATACCAAAAAGCCCAAGATAGAAGCAAGTTCAGGTTGTATCTTTTTGTGTAAACTAGAAATTATTTCCCAGCATGTTTGAACCTCTCCTCACCTCTTTGTTTGAAGGTGAGGATCTTAGCCTTGGGAGATGATGCGCGTAGATGTATGCTCGTTGGGAGACCCCAAGAGGAAGGTATGAAGAGCGCATCAGCAAGTTTTCCCTTAGAAAGAAACCAAGGTTTAATTGACTAGTATGAGAAAGAAATCACTTCTAAGGTTGATGACAGCTGATGTTAGCAGGGCGCACTACCAGGCTCAGCAACAAGGTGGAATCTGCACACAACACAACCAAGATACTTTGCCCCAACGAAACAGTGAGGTTATCAATCCCACCAGTTTTGCTAACACAATGGATTAGATGTATAATTTGGAAAATAGTACTTGTTTGAAGTAAATGAAAAGAGAACAATGATGACGGTGAATGAAAAGGAAACATTGTTTATAGTGGTTATATTATCAGTGTAAAAGAATGGACCGGGGTCCACAGTTCACTAGTGGTGTCTCTCCATAAAACATGGATAACATGTTGGGTAAACAAATTACAACTAGGCAATTGACAGATATAAAGGATGCACCGTAGTGCATATGCATGACATGATGATTACTATGTGATTCATGTGGGCATTACAAATTCATAGACCTTTATTAAACTGCATCTATGACTAATAATCCACCCTCATAGCGTAATCCAATCAAACCTCGGGTATTAAGTTGCAAGCAAAAGATTATTGCCTTAAGTAAACTATGTAATGTAAACAACGAAAACATTGTTGTTTTCTCCCTAATGGCAACAACACATCCCCCATCTGCCATGTTTCTATCACCCGAGCATGGATAAAAACGAGGCATGAACCCACTATCAAGCATAAATACTCCCTCTTGGAGTTAAATGTATCAACTTGGCCAGAGCATCTACTAGTAACGGAGAGCATGCAAGATCATAAATAACATAACATGATAGATTGATAATCACTTGACATAGCATTTAATATTCATCGGATCCTAGCACACACAACATGAAGCATTAAAAAAAGATGATCTTGATCATCTTAGGCAGCTCACAAGATCTAAACATGAGGCATAAAGAGGATAAGACAACCATCTAGCTACTGCTCTGGACCCGTAGTCCAAGGATGAACTACTCACACATCACTCCGAAGGAAGGCATGGTGATGTAGAGGCCTCCGGTGATGATTTCCCCTCCCGACACGGTGACGGGGAGAGCTTCAGAACCCTCCCAAGCTAGGGTTGATGGTGGCGGCGGCTACGGAACTTTTTGTGGCTGGGGGCTCTGGTATTCAGGGTTAACCCGATGAGGAGCTTAAGTAGGCGAAAGGACAACGTCAGTGGGTGGCCAGGGGGTGTGGCCTCCCTTCGGGTTCTCCTCCGGACTCCGTGTACATGACAGACTTCTAAGACCCTGGATTTTGTTTCGTCCAATTCCGAGAATATTTCCAGAACAACTTTTCTAGAACAAAAGCCAACAGAAAACAGGAACTGGCTATGTGGCATCTTGTTAATAGGGTAGTCCCAGGAAATCCATAAAAATGACATAAAGTGTATAGAAAACATGTAGCATATGGCATGAAAAAACATGGAACATAAAAAATTATAGATACGTTTGAGACATATCAAGCATCCCCAAGATTAATTCTACTCGTCCTCGAGTCGGTAAAACGATAAAAACCAAATAATTTCTGAGGTGACATGCTACCAACATAATCTTGATCATCATATTTGTAAAAGAATTTGTAAGCTAAGATCATAGTACTCTAAACAAAGGCATACTAGATATAATTCTAGCAATGAAACTTAGCAACCATGTTGCAACATGAAAAGTAACACAAACAAAAGATCATGAATAATAATGCATTTGAAAGTTATACGTTTGTTTCGATCATAAAGATAACATGGCAAGGTCGTATTACGCTTGTCCTTAAAAATGAGAGCAAAACACAAATTCCAGGACACATTCAAAGTTCAAGTGGATGACTAGAAGCAAATAATTTGAGAGCAAGTAATAACATATCATGAACCAATCAATAATAATATTTGGTACTGATGCACATTAAACTCAGAATGACAACTACACTCTCTTAATTGTGAAAAAATTAGAAGATGAACACTCAACATAGAAGTAAAAGAAAGGCCCTTCGCAGGGGGAAAGCAGGTATTAACTCATGTGCTAGAGCTTTTTATTTTATAAACAAAATATTTAAAACAATTTTTTAGAGAGGTGTATGGTTATGTCAACGAATGGTAAACAGACAATACAATACGTCACAAGACAACTAGGCCTTTACAAGAGCAGCTCCTATTGAAGGACGTTCTTTCTACTGGGGTTAGTAGATCATCCCTCTTCTCTTTTGTTTACACAATTATGCTTTGACTGATAACTCAGGGGCAAACAGAGTGAATTTTTTTTATAATAAATCCATTTTGGGGCTGGGCACCCCGTTGACAGCTCTTATAGCATTTGGATAAGCAGATGTGCCACTAGTCTAGGTGTGTAAAGTCCAATCAACAAGTGAGCTAAATATTCACTATTGACGTCCTCATGAGCTAAAACAGGGGCACACAACAGGTATAATTTTGAAGGTTTTAAAGGTAGCACATGAGAAATTTACTTTGGAGTGACGGTTAAATACCACATGTAGGTAGGATATGATGGACACATTTGGAAAACTTTGGTTTTTGGGAGTTGGATGCACGAGTAGAACGCATACTCAGTACAGGTGGGGGCTAGCGAAGACTAGGAGCGACAAATTAAGAGAGCAATAATGGCCATAATCATGCATAGAGACAAAAATATTAGTAATCAAAGCATAAATGGCATTACAAGTCAAAAACTAAATGATCATAGAGGCTATAGGTGACTGGTTTGTAGTCATAACATGGTGTAAGCATGCGCCAAGTCAACCAAATAAAGCATTCGAAGGAGAATACCACAATATTATGCTTCGATGTGATAAAAACAACTCATGATTCTTTCAATGACACATTAAGCACTCTCAGATATTTGAGACAATTCATGCTACATCAATAACTACTAAGAATAGAATTAAAATAATATCCAACATGACATGATAAAGTCTAGCCACAGTCTAAACAAGCTTCTTTTTTTGCACTGTTATAAGCATGAAATATTTTATTGCTTTCCAACACCATCATTTTATCTAAACAAAAACTCTCCATATGATATATCAATGAAACAAGAGGGTAACACTACTCTAGAAGAACTAACAGCTTTGAATAAGAGATGCATGAAAAACAGGAGCTAAAACGGAGGAGTTGCAGTAGCTAGAAGAAAAACTAAGAATACGAGTATTCATATGAAAAAGCGGAGCGTGTCTCTCTCCCACACAAGAATGCTGGGTTACAACTAAGTTTATTGCGGCAAGAAAAATAAAAGAAAAGAAAACAAAAAGCACACCGACGCTCCAAGTAAAGTGCATATGATGTGACCGAATAAAAATATAGATTCACTAGAAGTTACCTGATAAGTTGCTGATGAAGAAGGGGATGCCATGGGCATCCCCAAGCTTAGATGCTTGAGTATTATTGAAATTTTCTGAGATGAACCATGGGGGCATCCCCAAGCTTTGAATTTTCACTCTTCTTGATCACATTATATCACCCTCTTCTCTTGACCCTTGAAAACTTTCTTCACACCAAACTCGAAGTAATTCTCATTAGAGGGTTAGTGCACAATCAAAAACTCACATGTTCTCCATGGAAACTAGAATTGTTAATACTTTTAAACATTATCTACAACCACTGGTGTTTTATGGAGCAAAGAAATCCACTCAACATAGTAAAAGAGAGAATGCAAGTAAAAATTCGAGGCACTTACGTTGCTCAAATCGAAAAAAATAAAACTAAAAAAAGTTTCGGAAATAGCTGAGGATTAAGAACAAAAATTTTCAGGTCATTTTGATCTTTCTGGAATTTTATACGAATTTAACAGTGGACAACAAAAATCTGTTTCTGCGCAGAAATCCAAATCTAGCACCAACTTTTCACTAGAGACTTTACTTGGCACAACAAATACGAGAAAATAAAGATACAAAGGAGTTGCTACAGAAGTAAACAACACTTTTACTCAAACAAAACAGAAGAAAACAAATAAAAACATGGGTTATCTCCCAAGAAGTGCTTTTCTTTAACGCCTTTCAGCTGGGCACAGAAAGCAAGAAGATGCTCACATAAGAAATATGAACTAAGAAAAAGAGAGCATCAATAAGAAAGTATAATTTTTTTAAGTATAACCCACTTCCTATGCATAGGAATCTTGTAAATAAATAAATTAAAGAAGCTCAAACTAGAAATCATGGGAAGGCAGAACAAGAGCAATTCCAAAACTTTCAACAAAAAGAGAGGTGTTTTAGTAACAGGAAAATTACTACAACCATATTTTCCCTATCTTATAATAATTTTCAGTGGCCTCATGAACAAACTCAACAACATAGTTATCACATAAAGCATGTTTGTCATGGTCTATAAGCTCACAATTGATATCAAGCTAAAAAATAGTGGGATCAAAATTAAAAATAAAGACCTCTTCTTTCTCACTTTTAGAAATAGCGAAACAAGATGATTGGTCACTCTTAAAAGGTATGGGACACAATATAACAATCCTATTTTCAGTAGAATTATAATTTATAACATCAAGTAACGTAGGACCATCTCTAGAGATTATCATATAAATTTTCTAAACAAACTTCCTCATTATCATGCATATCAATAGTTGGAATAAATAGAGGATTATCATAAGATTTATCAAAGTAGCATGGATTATCATAAATAACCGTAGAAATATCATTCTCACAAGTTTCATTCATAGTAGTATCAAGGTCACAAGTATAGCAAGTATCAATTTCATCAAAAAGGGATATTTCAAAAGAATCAATAGGATCATCACAATAATCAATATAACACTTATCCTTCTTTGGTTAGTATGGAGGGCAATCACATAAGGTATGAGTTAAAGAGTTACTCTCATTGGGAGGTAGACATGGGTAGCTACTCCATTCTTCCTCCTCTTGATCATCACTCTCCTCCTCTTTTTCAACCAATGAGCTTCCATATTCAGCAATTTCTTCTTCCATAGGCTCCTGCAAGGCATTAGTCTCTTCCTTTGGTCGAGAGCATTTATAAATATATTTAAAAATATAGCCATATTCTTCCTTGTAATTATCAAAGCAAAATTCAAGTATATCATAAGTCTCATATTTATAAGGTGCATCATCAATATTTTTAAACAAATAAGCAATTTCAAATGCGCCCTTCCAAGCAATAAACTCTTCAATTTGTTCCACATAATAAAAGTCATAATTTCCCTTAACATAACGATATATGGTAACATTATCATTATACTCACATTTAAAAGGGAGGTTTTTATACCTCCTACAACAACAAGATTTATCAAAGCAATAAGTAACATTATAAGTAGAGCACAAGTTTTTAGCATAGTTATTCAATTAATTAATTTGTACCCATAAGTGTATCCCTTTTTGTGACAAGCGGTATTCCTTATAATACTTTTGTTGTTCTTCCGTGAACCTACCTTGCCAATAAGATCTAGTTTCAAGGCATTCAATCATTGATAGCAAGCATGATAAAGCAAGTAAAAAAAGGAAAAAATAACAAAGTAAAAATGATTGGAGGTGAGAGACTCCCCTTGCAGAAATCTTCTTCCTCCCCAGCAACGGTGCCCGAAAACAGGCTTGATGCGCGTAGATGTACGCTCATTGGGATACCCCAAGAGGAAGGTACGAAGAGTGCAGCAGCAAGTTTTCCCTTAGAAAGAAACCAAGATTTAATCGACCAGTAGGAGAAAGAAATAACTTCTGAAGGTTGATGACAGCTAATGTTGGCAAGGCGCACTACCAACCAAGATACTTTTCTACAACAAAACAGTGAGGTTGTCAATGTCACCGGTTTTGCTAACACAAAGGATTAGATGTATAATGTGGAAAACAATACTTGTTACAGTAAATGAAAAGAGAACAATGATGGCAGTGAATGAAAAGGAAACAGTGTTTGTATTATCAGTGTAAAATAATGGATTAGGGTCCACATTTCACTAGTGGTGTCTCTCCATAAAAGATAGATGCCATGTTGGATAAACAAATTCCAGTTGGGCAATTCATAGATATAAAGGCTGCACCGTAGTGCATATGCATGACATGATGATTACTATGTGATTCATGTGGGCATTACAACATAATTCATAGACCGTTATCGAACTGCATCTATGACTAATAATCCACCCTCAGAGCATAATCCAATCAAACCCCGGGTATTAAGTCGCATGCAACAAATTATTGCATTAAGTAAAGTGTGTAATGTAAACAATGAAAACATTGTTGTTTTCTCCCTAATGGCAATATCACATCCCCCATACGTCACGTTTCTGTCACTCGAGCATGGATGAAAAGGAGGCATGAACCCACAATCGAGCATAAATACTCCCTCTTGGAGTTAAAAGTATCAACTTGGCCAGATTATCTACTAGTAACAGAGAGCATACAAGATTATAAATAACATAACATGGTAGATTGATAATCACTTGACATAGCATTCAATATTCATCGGATCCCAGCAAACACAACATGAAGCATTATAAACAGTTGATCTTGACCATGTTAGACAATTCACAAGATCTAAACATGAGGCATAAAGAGGAGAAGACAACCATCTAGCTATTTCTATGGACCCGTAGTCCAAGGATGAACTACTCACACATCACTTCGGAGGAAGGCATGGTGATGTAGAGGCCTCCGGTGATGATTTCTCCTCCTGGCAGGGTGCCAGGAAGAGCTTCAGAACCCTTGCGAACTAGGGTTGACGATGACGGCGGCTACGGAACTTTTCGTGGCTGGGGGCTCTGGTATTTAAGGTTAACCCGAGGAGGAGATTAAATAGGCGAAAGGCAATGTCTGTGGGTGGCCAGGCGGCCCACACCACCAGGTGGCGCGACCAGGGGTGCCGCCATAGGGTGTGTCCCCCTCCGGGTCTGCTCCGGACTCCATGTACGTGACAGACTTCTAAGACCCTGAGATTTTGTTTCTTCCAATTCCGGGAATATTTCCAGAACAACTTTTCTGAAACCAAAAACAACAAAAAATAGGAACTGACTCTATGGCATCTTGTTAATAGGTTAGTCCCAGGAAATCCATAAAAATGACATAAAGTGTATAGAAAACATGTAGCATATGGCATGAAAACAACATGGAACATCAGAAATTATAGATACGTTTGAGACGTATCAGGAGACATAACAAAAGGAGTAGAACTAAACATACTAACGAAATAAACTAACAACATAAATAAAAGACTAGAAACTAGAGACTTTTTTTTTGGGGGGGGGTTTTGATAAAGACAAAACAAAACTGAACAAAAGTAAACTAAGCAAGAAAAAACAAAAGAGAGAGAGAGAGAGAGAGAGAGAGAGAGAGAGAGAGAGAGAGAGAGAGAGAGAGAGAGAGAGAGAGAGAGTGGAAGTGTGAGACTCCCCTTACAGGAAGCTAGAAGTCCCCGACAACGGCGCCAGAAAAAGCACTGGCGTGTACTTGATGGGAGACTTCTTGCTGATGATGACTTCGAAATCCCCGGCAACGGTACCAGAAAAAAGTACTTGATGCTAACGTGATCACACGCTCGTTGGGAGACTCCAAGCGGAAGGTATGATGTAGTCTAGAATAAGTTTTTCCCTAGTATGGAACCAGAGTTATCGAACAAGTAGGACTTATTGAAGAAGGTTGCTTTATCAACGGAGCTAGAAAAGGTACTGTTGACGGGGGCGTGGAACCTGCGCACAAACACAAACTCTCTCTTGCCCCAACTTTCTGGAAGGTTGTCAATCTTTCGATCTTGCTGAAAACAAGAGAATTAAATGTATAGAGTCTTGAAAAACAATAAAAGTAAAAACGGACCAACAAGGAAAAAATGATTAAAAGTGCTTAAAAAAGGTTTGCAATATGAGGAAAATAGGACCGGGGGCCATAGGTTCACTAGTGGTGTCTCTCCAAAGAAAACAAAGATGCTATTTGAACAAATTACAGCTGGGCAATTGAAAAATCATGAACGTATAATAATACTATTATGACGAGATAAAGCTGACGAGTTCTAACATTGTAGGCATTATGTCAAGGAATATGAACCACTTTCCAGCATGCATCCATATCTAAAGGTCCACCTCAAGAAAGCTATCTAGCAAATCTCTTGGTATTAAGTTGCAACAACAAAGTGATTGCTATGTGTGCAATAGAGAAATGCATTAAGATCAATATGTAATGTATAAGCAGTGGTTCTCATCCGTAGACAAGAGCACCGCCGGTTTCTCCCTAGTGGCAATAGCACATCCTCCCCCTATACGTTTCTGTCACTCGAGCGCAACCAACAAGGAGGCATGAACCCACTATCTAGCATATAAACCCTCTCTTGGAGGTGAAAACAACTACGTATCCAAGGTAATCATAAACATCGGAGAGCATTGCAAGACAATATTAAAACTCTCTACAAATATAAGTGAAGCATCCTATATTGACATGAACAAAATAATCATAATCTCATGGTTCACCGGATCCCAGCAAACACAAAATGCACAATTATATAACGGTGGTCTCGATCATGTGAGACAGCTCACGAGACTCTAAACATAGAGGAATAACAGAGATAATAACCATCTAGCTACTACTATGGAACCGTATAGTCCCAAGATGAACTACTCACGCATCTGTCCGGAGGCGATCATGGCGATGTAGAGGTCTCTGGTGATGACCCCCCCTCTCTGACAGGTGCCAGAGTAGGACTCTAAAAGACCTAGATTGGAATTTTGAGGTGACGACGCCTCTCTGTATGTTTTATGGAAAATAACTCCGTCCTCGACGTTTTTAGGGTTGAAGGCAATTTATGGGAGAAGAGGGGACGTGAGGCGGTGGCCAGGACACCCAGGGGCCCACTGGCCGCGGCCAAGGATGAGGCCACGCTTGGTTCCTACCCGGTGTCCCCTGGACCCCCTCCGTCTCTCCTTTGGACTCCGTCTTTGTTCCGGGTAAAATTGATTTCCGTGGATTTTCAGTCCCTTTCCGAGAATATTTTCTTAAGAACTTCTGTGAAGTAGAAAAACAACAGAAAGCAACAACTGGCCTGGGGCATCTTGTTAATAGGTTAGTCGATGAAAACATCTGGAAAACGAAGGGAAACATGTAAAAACATGATAGTAACATTAAGGGTATTGGATAGAAAACAAAAATGGAGCAACAAAATTATAGATCGTTTGCAACGTATCACAACACAATAATTTGGCATTAACATTGCAGTCGTTTTACAGCAACACAACAATATTTGGAGAGCAAATACACATACATATAACAAATACACCAGTACTTAACAGTTAACATCAATACACAATAACATCAATTGTAGTTTAGAGAGTTCTCATATAGGCAATTTCCTCCAAAATGTAATACTATGCAAGAACCAGCCGTTGGTTGGATGGTTCACAAATCTTTTATGAAACTAGTTAAGGTTTTTTTAGAAAATAGATAAAGTTCAAATCCAATTAAAAGCTTGTTCTTTACTTAGGACATATGGAATATACACAACTATTGTAACTTTCTTATTCCTTCATGCAGGTTATATTGATGAGTATTTATTGGATGCATATATGGTTCTACCTACAACTAATGAAGAAACACGAGGTTTTGGATATTGGATGCAACCGACTAGCTATGGTTGCACGGGATTTATATAGTGTGTGGGTGTTTTGATATGCCGATGTAGTGATGTTGTCCTTGTTTATAGATGGTTGATCCATGTATCAACCTCATGCGACAAAAGATGTATTTTAACATCATAACTAAATTCTAATAAAGTAATAAAAGGGCGATTGCATCGATGCAGAGGTCGATGCTTCCCTCTTTCGAGAAAATGGTTAGATGGTTAGTAAGGTAGCCGGGGATGAATCATACTCTCGGTTCGACATCATGTGTTTTCAACTTGGAAGGATTATTCTTTCGGCGGAAGATGATATCTCCCTAGATCGCGAGATGTCAATAATGACTTCGTGTACCTCCACAACCCCGGAGTTTACCAAACGAAGTGTGAATGTGCGAATGCATGTGTATATCAACATATCTAGACGTTATGAATATGATCTTTCCGTGGATTGCAATCCTACATATATATAGGAGTAGGCGTTTTCCCGCAAAATCCATTTTGTTGCAAGGAACTTGTGTTTTGATCATTGCAAGTACGACCTGGCGATTTCAACATGCATGCAGCTTTCCATGTAGAGTTGACACCTCCAGGAAGGACCGGTAAAAATCTGCATCACCACTTGCTTTCCTTTCGACAAAAGAAGTGACTGGGAAAAAAGTAACCATGCACTCTACCGGCTAGTGGTAAAAAAGTTATTTGGATAATCAATTAGCTAGGAGCTTCATCCTGCCGACACGATCATCTAGCAGACAGGAAAAAAGGAAATAGCTAGAGGATGGTGGCCCCCTTCCTCCCGGCCTCACGAACACCGGCCACTAGAGTCAAATCGATCGGTCACGCACTGCCAAAGCTCGCTCGATCAGCATATGTTGCACTACATGATCCGTGAAACGACTTGTGCGACGGGTAAAATATCTATCCATCAGAGCTGCCGCGCCATGCATGCATGCAGCCTGATCTGTACTAGTTCCGTCCACCGTATTACTCTCAAGAGTTCAGAAATTTCTCTCAAGAGTTCTAGAATTCAGTTAAAATTTGAGACTGAATTACTGAGGCTGTTTTCGAAATACCATTCATCCAGTCAGCCCTTTATTTGTAACTTCTTTGTCCGGTCGTATATGTATACTTGTCCCACTTCACCATTTTAATTTTTCATAGATCGACATTTGTTGCAGTCGATTCTGCGAAAAGAGCCCCTCCATTCATCTTCAGAAAAAAGTTTATCTTTTAAAAAAGCCTACGTGGAAATATTACGGCGGCGTTATATATGTGGAATAATAAAAAAGTTTTCTTTAAAATATTACGGGAGCGTTATTCTTCCATATCTTTTGCATATAGCTGTATCCTCTAAAATTCTATGGTCGCTTCATCGTCCAAATCCTTCTTTTCATTTTGTTTTATTCCGTGAAACAAATAAAATATCTCTAGCTAGGTGATAATAAACATACATACTCAGCAAGGAGGTATCTTTAGCTTGAGTGGTGTCATCTCATGTTTGCCATTGCAATAACACTAGCCACAAAGGAAGATTTATTCTGCTTTGCATCGCTAGGATATGACCTAAAGATTCCTTTTATCCTCTCGTAAACGGAAATGATATGAAAGTATTTGCACCAATGATATTATGAACAGGCCCTACTCATCATATAACCCAAAAGAAGCCGATAGTTTCATGGTCCCTGCTTTAGACACATACACACAACTTCACGAAAACTCCCGCCGTCTCCAACCACAATCATTTCCGTCGCGCTGTTAGCATTTTGATATTCTTGAAGAAACACAAAGGTTTATGTATTGACTTTAATGAAAATATTGTAACTAGATTTGTTTCTCAATATGCTCTCAGATATCACGTTCGCGTTGAGGATTATGAAGAATAATGTAGATATCGACGATTATGAAAAAAAAAAACAAGTAGACTATTAATCTATTATTCTGAAGTCAAGATGGGTACAATACTAGATGTTGGAAATAAATGAAGAAGAAAAAGGCACAGCCAAGGTACAGAAAAACAAATCTAGCATTGAAGAGGTTTGCAACCAACAGTGCAAGGATCACAATGGTGGCCAGACCTTTGATAAGCCTAGATCGATCCATTGGCTCATGTTCAACCCCCCTGCAGAAGCCCATGGTGCTTCAGTTCCAACCAAGTGCATGCATCTGACCACTATGTATGTTGACGTGACACTGGCACTGCACCTAATATGTTTTCATTCGAAGATAACATGTGGTTTGCATTGCATTATCTCCAATTTATGCCCTGATTTTCTTTGAAAAAAAATGCCTTGATTTAAAGGCTGGCAGGCTCTAGTTGGTTTGGCTGGTTTCATGAGATGGACAATGCATGGGTAGAGCTGGCCCAGAGCTAATCAAAGCATGGCCCAGCCAATCCCCACAAGCCTCAAGGGAAACAAACAGTGGCCGGGTAACATGTAGCTAGTCCGCACAGGAGCAGAGTGGGCCTGCAACCCTCCCGTTTGATGAGATTTGTCCAATTTTGGACCTACTGAAAGAGAGATTTCAGTCGAAGAAAGTTGCGACGAAAGGGAAATCCAATCTGAAGGTTGTTCTCTGAACATCTCGCGAAACGTCGGAACAGCAACGGACGGCGATGGATGGATGCCGCCACCGTTCAGAAATAGACGAGGAGGCCAATGCCTGTAAGTTGCAAATTGCGTATAAAAATGGTGGCGGTCAAAGTTGCGTGTTCGAATCCAGACCATGTCGCCGATCGATGTCGATGTCCGAGACGTCATATTTATCTTTTTGGAACAGGAAGAGCTTTGTGTTTTCTGTCAGGCACTTGCGCGGTCTACTTCTCCAAACAGCATTTTCTTACGGCTGGGTTTCAGCTAAGTTGATTGTTCCAGATCACTGGCCGAACCCTGTTCATGATCAGGCTCACGCCACACCTGCATGTTCAGATCTCTACCCGGGTCGCCGACTTGCCAGCTGAAAGCAGAGCCCATTGCTGTTGCCGGTGAGCATCTGACGGTGTGGTTGATCGCACAGGCAATTGTCACTGCAACTGCAAGGTGCCAAGGGCACTGGTCCCTGATGGCTGCCTCGAAATAGTCCAAGTCGGCAGCTACCGGATGTCCATCGCAGATGGCTGGCAGATTCAGAGAGCCTATGTTCTATTGGAGTAACGGCGTACTGCGTACAGTCTGTGACTAGATAAGATCCGCGTTCTCTCTCAAGCTAGAACCGGTCTATGCAGTCACCGTGGCTGAATACTTCAGTGTGGTATGGACCCTTTTTAATTTAGCAATGTTCACGGGGTCATGATATTCTTGGGGACATAACACGTGTTAAGATTAAAGGGGATAGCACACGAGTGTTTTAGTATGCTTGCTTGCGGGCCACCAAAGCACCACCTAAATGTTGTAAAAGAATGTGAAAACATGGGAGGGTTGGTGCAGTGTGTATTTAGTTATTTACCATGATATATGGAGTTTGAAACGAAATTTCAGATACAGTACAGAAGATATGGATGGATTGTCAGGGATATAGAACGATACTACCTTCTAAGGGATTCTTTGGATTGCAGGAATTTCATAGGAGTTTCGTATAATTCTAATCCTTATAAATTTTTCATATAGATTGCCTTTGTATCAAAGAAATGGTCTAACTAAATTCCTATAGGTTGCATTCCTATGCCTCAGTTCCATAATAGTTTGAGTATCTACTTTAACCTCTTTTTTTAGACTCAAATACGTAGGATCGAGGCAAGTTTCTTGTGTTTCATTCAAACGATTATTACCATAGTTTTTCTCTATTTTACAATCAGCTGTTTTTTATAGACAAAATGTGGAATCCATGTGTTTTTTAATCATCTATTTTAGCAACGGGGATAGCACACGAGCGTTTTAGTATGCTAGCATGCCTGCAGGCCGCCAAAGCACGACCTAAATGTTGTGAAAGCACGTGAAAACATGAAAGGGTTGGTGCAATGTGTATTTAGTTATTTGCCGCGATATAGAGTTTCAAAAGATATTTGAGACACAAAAAGAAGATATGGATCGATTGTCAGCGATATAGAACAGTACTACTCCCTCCGATCTTTAAAATGTGTCGTGAATAGTACTAGCGAGTTGTGCATGGATAGTTCATTCCCGGCGACACATATCCCAGATCGGAGGTAGTACCATCTAAATTGGAGGAATTTCATAGGATTTTTGTAGGATTCTATCCTTAGAAAATTTTCCTATGGATTGCCTTTGTATCAAGAAAATGGTCTACCTAAATTCCTATAGATTGGATTTCTATGCCTCAATTCCATAGTAATTGGAACATCTACTTCAACCTCTTTTTTTAGACTCAGGCACATAGGCAAGTTTCCTCTGTTTAATCAAAATGATTATTACCAAAGTTTTTCTCTGTTTTACAATCCTCTATTTTGGCCTGTTCTACGGTACCTTTTACTACTTCCCGGAATAGGACTAGTATAAATTCATCCAACGGTTGTCACGTATGGGTATCTTAGACATTTCTCTCTCCAGTTTTTTTTCCCACCGTGACGCTGAAGAGGCTAAAGAGCCTGTTAGGCGGTAAATTGACCATTACGGAAACAGCCCAATCGCCGATCGTCTTCTCTCCAATGGTGCCACACTGTCGCCGCCGGCCCCTGCACGCCATGGCGACTGCCTTTGGGCTCTACCGCTGACGGAGCTGACAACACACGAAACCCTGGATGTGGACGCCGCCGACAGCCCCCTGCGCATTGATGTGCGTGCTCTTTGGGCTCAGCCGCGGATGGAGCTTTTGGCACACGGAATGCCGGACGATTGCCTTCCGTCCGCAGGGTTCATGCATGGCCGGCAATACTGTCTCTCCGTCCACATGTTTCCCAGTTTGTTATGTGCTTCGACAAGAACCTTGTCCCATGCTGTACAAATCCGTTTTTACTGAATTTCTTCAGCCAATGAACTCAAGTAAACTCAAGTAAGATTCATGTATGGTTGCTTCAGCCAATGAATCGTTGATGTTATGTATTGTACTCAAACCAAACCATATCTGGTCGTGTCTCTGCGAGATTATGCTATGTACAGAGATACAATTTCAGTGCTTTTGTGTACGATTTGATTTCATTTTGACAATACATGAGCTAAATCCACTCTCACGGCGTCCTTGCAAGATGGACCGGGAGATCTAACAGCGGCCGCGGAGGGGCGAGCCTGGAACCGCCGTCGAGGCAGTGAGCCGGCGGCAACGCGGGGGCGAGACCATGGAGCGACGCATCATCGATGCAGTGAGCCGGCGCGCGACGATCCGGACGCGACACTGAGGCGGCGACACACGATCATCGGAGGAGCTGGGAAAGAACTGAGATTTAGGTTAACATTATTTTTTTTCTTTTCGAATACACCGACCACGTTGCTGGGCTATATTGGGCCGTATGTGTTGTTATGCACGTACACATTATTTTCTCTTGTTTGTACCGATTTTGCCCTGGACGAGGCACTAGTAGCAATTCTACTAGTCACGTTTTTAGGAGTAGTATGGGTTGATAAGCACCTTTGGATGCACCACAGAAGAACCCATTTTTTTTTCAATCCTGAGATGGAAAGAGGCTCTAAAGGTTTGGTAGTACGGCTGGCAGCCATATCAGGCAGCGGCCCATTGTCTGGCTTGGTCCTTGTTGGTCTAGATCTCACTAGGGCTGCTGCTTTCGGTCATGCTGACTTGCTCAATGAGCCTTTTACGTTTCCTCTCTTGTCTTGATTTTATGGATCGCTAGCTCCAAAATGACACTAAGGACATAACAAATGCATTACATCTCATCAGCAAGTGATTTTTTTTTTTGCGGGAAAAGAGAGTTATCATTCCATATCAGAATCGAAGTTTACAGATTCATCAGCCACAACAGGAGCAATTTCCGTTGGGACAGACCCCATCCAGAATTTGCTGATCATAGAAGTCCTAGCTAAAGCTGCTAGAGTGTGCGCCGCCTTGTTACTCTCTCTCCCAATTTTCTGAATAGTAAACATGTCACAAGCTGAACTCAAATACCCAATCTCATAAAAAATGTGCCACATGTTAAATATCTTTTGGTATACCGTGTGTGTGTTGTACACGGATACCTAGTATACCGTATGACTTGTATACGGATACTGTCTCTGTATTGAACCCGGCTCTATGCCTCCTATATTAACACACACCCGGGTATGGACTCAAGTACCCGTTCAATCACAACTTCAATATGGTATCAGAGCCATGAGGTCTCGAGTTCGAGACCCTGCTCACGCAGTATTTAAAAATAAAAGAAAAAGATTCTGCGGCCCGCATCTATCTCACGCTAAGGACTAAAATAGCCTAGACGTGAGGGGGAGTGTTGAAATATAAATACACGCCTAGTCTCTTTCCATCAGTTCGGACTTTTGGGATAACTGGCTAGTGTAACAATTCTATATGGTATCAGAGCCGCCGCCACCGATCGATCTACAAACAAATCTTCCTCGACCTAGCCGCCGCCACCGATCGATCTACTAGGACTTTGATAAATGGTTCTGATCGCGCACCAGTCAAAACTATTGAATCTGAAGACTCGGAGAAGAAGAAAGTGGAAGTTGAAAACCCCGCATACGTTGCCTGGATCGCTAGGGATCAGCAAGTTTTGCGCTTCCTGTTGAATTCTCTCTCCCCGGAGAATAATGGCGGTGGTCCTAGGGTTTCCTGTCGCGCGAAGATGAAGATCATGATGTAGGTCTTCTTTGATCAAACCAGGGTGTCGACCGAAAGGCTCCGCCGGCGACTCCTATAGGCAACGCCTGGAGATTGCTGGATCAGTGGAATTTGGTCGCAATGCTCAGTCATCGAAGGCGAGATTGGAGGACTAGCAACGGTGTTCGGAGTCTTTGTATCAATGGGGAACTGGCTTGGAGTTACAAGATTCGTGGCATCTGTATGTCAGAGGGGGAGACAATATGCGTGGAGTCCAAAGTCCTACCTTTCAGGGTGAAAACCCAAGGTCTGACCTTAATTGGTTGTGCCTGGCACTGGTCTTCTTGGAGCCGTTGTTTTGAGAGCGAGAATTATCTTCAGGGTGAAAACCCAATGTCTGGCCTTAATTGGTTGTGCCTGGCACCGTTCTTCTTGGAGACGTTGTTTTCGAAGAGTTGGACGTCAGCTGTTGTTTAGGTGGTGGTTGTGCGGATACCGCGAGGACTGTAACCCTGTAGCGGGACTTTTCTTCTTTTTCATTTGTTCTTTTTATTGTCTTTCGGCTGTGTGCATCCATTGCGTTGTTGCAGAGGCCGGGTGTAATTTGTATCTCCGCGATATTAATATACTTCCCTTTATATAAAAAAAAAGGCGGCGCGGAGAGCAGTCTTGTACAGACAACATGCTTCTTAACATATCCGCGATTTCTTTCTTCCAGACACATTTTTTATTGCTTATTCGATCTCAGAGCCGAGCAGAGCCGAGCCCAAGCGAGCCTCTTCGAGCCTGAGCCGGGCCTTGAGCGTTGAGTTTATTTTCACAGTCTACCGCAACCCCTTAACTCTAGACCACTAAGCTCATTTACTATGCCGGAATGTCCATGACATCAACTCATATGTTTCCTGATACATCTCATGCCAAGTAGCATTTCATGTATCTATGTAACATCCCTGATTTTTGGAGAAACTCAATTTTTTTTGTACTAATGCAAGACAACAAAAAAAAAACTCAACGCAAAAGAAATAAAAATGTCCATTCCAATGTTATTGGAATTAAGAATCCAATTATGCCTTTGTTTTCCTAAACCCTAAATCTTCCTCAAAACAAATATTTTTGCAAGGCATTACAAAATTTTACAAAAGCAAGATCTATCCCATAAAACATTTTTAATTCAAATATTGCTTGAAAATGTTTTCATGAGATTTAAAACTCGAGGATCATAAACCCTAAGAATATTTTCACCTTCAAATAAGTATTTTATAGAGCTCCCAATTTACTTATGTGAATTAAAAATGATTTATGTGTTATCTGACTCATGTTTTCCCAAATATAGTTTTCAACTTATATCCATAAATGATAATTCATCTTATCATTATTTGATCAATAAAAATATTTTGAAACCAAAATTAACTATAATCATGTTTGAGTTACTATAACAAGTTCCAACCATAAAGTGTTTTCATGAAATATTTTAGTTATAAAATTAAGTTAAATGACTACGGGAAACACTAGTTTCAGAAGTGTTTGCCTCTAAATTTTATTTGACCATAATATCATTTAATAAATTTTATAAAAGGAAAATAACATTAAGCAACTATTAGTCAATTGTTCATATTATGAAGATGCAAGATTTTAATTGTGTTTAAAACAACACATAAATGTTTCCTTTGCAAAGAGAATTATTTTATAAAACCATAGAATTTTGTTCAAGGAAAATTGGGCTTATAGAATGAAATATATGTTTTACTGAATTAAAACTGCAAAAGAAAAGAGAAAAGAACAAGAAAAAGAGGCGCGCACAAGCAAGCCGGCCCAGCCTAAATCCCCCGCCCTTCTATCTGTCACGCGTGCATCGAGCACAAGGCCAACAACCCGCACTCCGACACTCTCTATCTCTCTTGGACAATTACAGTAGGGACCCACCGTGATGTCATCCTGACGCACGCATGACGTTGATGCTTCGACTTCTGTGTCCGGGCCGAGCACGATTCTGCCGCCGCCTCTCCGTGCCCCCTCCTCCATGACTTCGTCCTCTTCAATACCCCCTCGACGTCCGCGGCATTGCCCCCAAAACCCTAACCTTAAAACTGCGCCACCGCCGAATTTTTTTCCGCCGCCGGAAGCCACCATCTCCGCACGCCAAGGGAGCCCTCAATGCCGTCGTTCTTCACCTCGGTAGGAGACACCAAGCCCACGAGCGAGATCGCCGCAAGGATCCGCGGCCGAAGAGCATCGCGCCATCTCCGGGACCGCCAGAAACGTCATCGTCGATGTCAATCGAAGCGGCGCCTCCGCCATCATCTTCTCTTCCGGCGAGGACCTTTCCCGGTGAGTCAACCCTCTTCTGCGCCGCCCGATCCCAATTCTACGGTGCCTGTTATATCTAGCCCGCAGAGGTAATGACCAATAAGAGCTTGCCATGTCGCGCCCAGTCAGGGCTGAGTCAACAGCCGCGTCAGCTCCCGCATGAGCCAACATCATCCTGCACCAGTCGCAGCACGCAGCGTGGCCTGCCCAGTCAGCACAATCAATCCCCTAGTTAAATTTGATTTAAATTTATTTAATGATCTAGAAAATCACTAAATCTTGTAAAAATCATAACTTTTGTTCTGTAACTCCAAATTAGATAATTTTGGATTTTCTGAAATCAGCACAATGTTTAGAATAATCTAAGCCAATAATATTTTAAGTTTTTCACGTGCACTCACAAGTTATTTGTAGATCTATGTTAATCACTGAATTGGGTATAACTTTTAATTTATAAACCCCTTTTTAGGTGATTCAAATTGTTGTAGTTTTATTTTTTCATCCTCTATCCAGTAGAGTCAAAATAAATATTTAATGTGCAACTTTGTAACGAAACCTTTTATAATATTGTTATTAGCCTTATTAAAGCCCTAATAATGTTAATAATTAAATTTTATGATAAATTTGTTTTGCATGCATCATAATCATGTTATTAACATACGAGAACAACATTATTAGTAACTATTGCTAGTTATAATTTTTGTGCTAAATTTACATTTGTTTTAGATTTTGATTTTGACTCTCCTTTGACTAATTTTGGCTTAGTTTAAATTCTGTAAATATTTCCAACATGTTATATTTAGAAAAATTGATCTAAGTACTAACCCTAGACTAGAGAGACCAAAACCTAAGCCCTTGGGTGCCTTGAAACCATGTCCATGTACTTTTGCTCTAGTCGGCCCTCCTAATTAAAAACCACTAAGTCTCGAGATGTGAAAACAATGAAGTGCAAGAAAGAAGTCGCCTTTGTTATCCTTGGAGTCAACATGAAGCTAGAAGACCAATGAAGGACTTAGCCAAGAAAACCAACTTTGGAAGCATCTCTAAAAAGTAGAATCACTTAGAAGAAAATCAAGAGGAACTTCAAGAAGACCACCCCTTTTTCTGTAAGTCTTTCTTACCTTCCTTTTATGTTCCCTTAGACCTTGTGCTATAGAAAAGTTAGATCAAGACCAACCCCTAGTTTTTGTAAAAAAACATCAAGTGTTTGAAAAGTCACCACACCAAGGAGGAAGCTACAAAGGAGCCTGAAGAGACCAATCTCGTGAAGACTTGGAAATTATTTTCCAAGACTTAGAATTTGTTTTCAAAGAGAGATGAAAGTTTTTTTTATCAAGAATTCAACAAGAAGCCATCTTTAACTCAAGAAGAATACCCTCCCAGAAGATGAAGAAGAATAGAAGATTTTACAAGTCCTTTTTAGGGAACTCTAGCAATCCAATCTATTTCTCTTATTCTATATGACTAAGTCCCTAACTCCATTACTCAATAAGGAGGACTACAAGCAAGGCCATTGAAGAACATAGAAAAGACATAGCCACAAAAAGAAACTCAAGGAAGCAAAAGAAGACTTGAAGAAACTAAGACAAAAATAGTTTAGACCAAGACCTATGTGTGATCTTTTGATCAAGGACCAACCCTTGGTCACAAATGGAAAACACTAACTATAATTACTTACTTCTCTTTGTGTTGAAACAACAAGTTTCCTTTTTCATATTTAGAGTAAAGGCGATAATCGTTATTGAAAATTAGATCAATAAGTTTGAACTCTTCAAACCCAATCCTTAGCAAAATGCTAAACACCAAACCCAATCACAATAATTCCTTTGGAAAAATAAATTTTTGTGTTAAGTTTGTTGATTGTTATTCTTTGTTCCTTTGTTTGTGAATGATTTTTTTTATTATTGTTTACTTATATTGTTTAGATTGTACGAAGAGCAACATTATATTTTGTGAAGAGATGGCGATTGTTCTTCACCAACTTCAAAGGCAAGTAACACACCATCCATCCACCCATTATTTTCTATATGCATTAGTTGATTTTTGAGTAGTATGCATGATAGGAAATTTTACTAAGTTATATTATGCTATGCTATTATCCCAGTAGTGCATAGCTACCCCTTTTTACCTTGTTACTTTGTATTTAGTAGATGCCATGCAATGTTTCAAATTGTTTTTAATTAATGTTGTGGAAAATTCTAAGTATAAACCCATTGAAACACCTAGGTGGAAGTGGAAAGAATGATTTATGTTGAGTGGCTTCCTAGGGCCATGTCTATGGTGATTTTCACCAAAAAGACTAGACTTGCGAATGGCCACCCAAGAACCAAGAGATTCCTAAGTCCATCTAAATCAAGTAGCTCCCGTGCAACCTTTTGACAAAATGGGCTCTGTTTTAATCAACTAAGTTATGAGAATTCAGCCCAGACTTGACAAGTAGATGTAGCATAATTATAGGTGAAACGGGTCATGCTAGTGGGTTGGATTTCTTCTTCCGAATGATCTCGTCTCAATTCTCTCCTTTCCATGATGCACTCTGGGTGTATACGATATTTGGGCTAATTGAAGACAAAAAGTGAAAGTGCACAACATCTGCAGAGTTAGAAACTATGATCATAGCCGTGTCCTTGGTAATGGACGACTTCGAGCAGCTGGACAAGGAAGGACAGAAAAATCTCAACACCATTTTCAAGAAGTAAATTTTTTCTACGGAAACATTAGTTGTGGTGCTGGGCTTTATCCCAAGGTGCTATTCTTTGAAAAGGAAACTCTTTTTACAAAGTGTTAGGAGAAAGCTGGCTTTATGCAAACTTAGCCAAAACTCAACTCATCCAAATATGCATGTAGTATTAATATTACCATTTATATATATAATAGTGTTACTTTCCAATACATTAGATTTTATTGAACCTCTTGTGGCTGCATATTCCAATTTGCAGATGCATCAGACGACATGTGAGGCTTTCGTTCAGAATCTCGAGTCTACAACCGACATGTCTTTGCCTGTGGCACATGATTGAGGATGAGGCTTATTGAAGTATTATGTTTTCCGTTGTAACTCCATGTTTCCTGCTAGTCTTATGAGATTATGCAAGTTGTAATCTTATTTTTGCAAACAGTGGGTCATGCGATGTAATGGATTTGACGCATTTGTATGCCATTTAATTTTAAACTACGGTGCTAGGAAATGATTTTGTAAACACGGTGTTCTTACATTTTTGAAATGTTGGAACGCTACAATCTAACTCCATGTAGTTGAAATTTCTCTCTTAGGCATGGGTCTAATATGGGCCTATATCCGATAAGAGGTGCAAAAGTAGGAGGTTGTAGTAAACAATAGGAATGAGGAACAAACATACTGAGCAATAGTTACAGAGGCATGTGTCCTTTATAAGGGTGGTTGATGCTTAAACATTGGAATATCGGTTGTGCATTACCATCTATCCACCACACAATCAGATCACTTATTTCAAATCTTAGAGCTGAAAGATGTTCATATTCTTTCGTTCAGTGGTCTCTTTGCTGACGGAAGGATGGAAGAAATATATAAATGATACGGGTTTTTTCCTTTTAGCGGTTTGCGGATCTAATGATACAAAGCTGCACAAACGATTGAATGTATTCATAAACGATATATTTGTGTTTATCTTTCTATATTGTCGCCGAGTTCCATTAGGCCGTCGGTCAAATTTAAATTCGTTTCTAGATACAACCGTGCAACCAAATCACATTCGAGTGAAAACTAATGTCGTACGTAGTATATTAATTAAATAACTAGTTAAGACCTTTTCTTGATTTTTTGGTAACCAAACACTTTTTAAATAGTCACCACTTATTGAGTGCATTTTCTATCGCTGAACCGATGATATGCCAGTAGCCCCTCATCAGTTCGAAGGACACGTGCACAACTAAAACATATTAACTTGTACGTACCGCGGACACTATGCTGAAAATAAACTACATGCCAGTGTATATGTGGTTTCTACTCATGCACTTTTAAATGTCTAAAAGGCCTCCAGAGATGTGAACATGCAATGGTGATCTAGAGCGGTGTCTATATTTTCATAATTGGTAGTTTAAGGGAACATGGCCTAGTTTCACGGTATGAGACACGTCTACCACCAACCGCGAGCTACTACTCAAATTTTTTGTTAGATGCATCGAGTACAACATAGACGTCCACTCATGCACACACACAACAAGACCACCACACAAGCACACTCACTTGGTGCCGTCAACTTCTACAAACAACGATTTCTTAAAGCAGGGTTCTGCTAAGGTGATTATAAGACAATACCAGATCACATATCGAACCCTGTTCACAATCAGGCTCAAGCCACACCTTTTATGTTTCCACTACAATCGTCATTGTTGATGGAAAGATCGCTAATTTTTTCGCTCTTCATGGTTAGATGGGCACAAACTGAAGGACATACCTCAATTCTTGCATTTTCGAAGGTCAAGAACTTCACTATTTATAAGAATTTGGATCAAGATTGGATGGGAACATGCACATTAATGAAACTATCTTGTCCACAAACATAGGGGAATTCTTATGCCTTTGGAGCATGATTCAAGAGATCAATCTCCTCGAGTGCACCATTGACACTATTTTTTGGAGGCTCACCACTCCCGGATTATACTCCTCGAATTTGGCATACTTGGCTCAGTTTGACACGCCCTACCTCCATAAAGCAGGCGGTTTGGTGAAATTGGGCACCCCCTAAGTGCAAGATCTTTTCATGGTTGATTCTATAAAACAAAGTGTGGACGACAGATCGCCTTACCCGTCATGGAGAGCCCGCATATGAATAGGAAGGAGAGTAGCACCGGGCGGTACTTCGGCGACGCCCTCCGGTCGTTAAGCAACCATATGTGGTGATGAAAGTAGTCTTGTACAGAAAGCATACTTATTAACAGATCTCTAATCGTTTTCTTTTTTGCACATTTTTATCTTGCTCATTCGATCTCAGAGCCGAGATGAGCCCGATCTACCCTCCTCGAGCCAGAGACCTGCCTTGAGCCTCAAGTTTGTGTTCGTTGTCTACCCCAACCCCTTAAATCTAAACCACTAAGCTCATTGACGACGCTAGGTGTTCCATGCCATCAGTTGGTGTGTCCCCTGATACCTCTCATTCCAAGTAGCATTGGATGTATCTAACTCCAAGTAGTTGGAATTTCACTCTTAGGCATGAGTCTAGTACGCACCTACATGATAAGAGCTACGAAAGTAGGAGGTTGTAGTAAACAATAGGAATGTGCGACGAACGTATTGAGCAGTAGTAAGAGAGGCATGTGTCCTTTATAATGGAGGTTGGTTCTTAAACATGGGAAGATTGGTTGTGCATTAGCATCTATCCACCACATGATCAGATCACTTATTACTAATCTTAGAGCTGAACTCTAGTACAAACGTCCATGTGCTTTAATTCAATGGTCTCTTTGCTAGTGTGCGACACAAGGAATGGAAGAAATATATCTTAAATGATACGGTTTTTCCTTTGGTAGTTTGCGGATTTAATGATACAAAAGCTGCACAAACGAGTGAACGTATTCATAAAACCTATATTTGTGTTTATCTTTCTATATTGTTGCCGAATTCTGTTTGGCTGCCGGTCAAATATAAACTCATGTTTAGATACAATCATGCAACCAAATGACATTCTAGTGAAAGCTAATGTTGTGCGTGGCATCTTAATTAAACAAATATTTAAGTTTTTTTTCATGATTTTTTGGTAACCAAACACTTTTTAAATAGTCACCTCGATTTGGATGCAATTTTTCTACCTACTGAACTAATGATACATCAGTAGCCCCTCGTCAGGTCGAAGGACACATACATAACTATAACATATTAACTTATACATACCACGAGCACTTTGATGAAAATAAACTATATGTCGGTGTATATGAGGTCTCCACTCATGCACCTCTAGATGCCTAAAATGCCTTAGAGGATGTGAAAATGCGATGATGCTATCCGGCGGTGTCTATATTATCACAGTTGGTACTTTAACGGAACATGACCTAGCGTTAGGGTGGTTAGACTTAACTAACCCCAACTTTTTTTAGATGCATCGAGTATAACATAGACGGACACTCGAGCACACACACAACACGACCATCAGACATGCACACTCACTTGGCGCCATCAACTTCTACGAACAACAATTTTTTACAACATGGTTCTAATAAAGTGATTGTACCAAAATACTAGATCACAGACTGAACCCTGTTCATCATTAGGCTTAAGCCACACCTTATATGATTCCACTACAATCATCATTTTTTATGCGGAGATTGCAAATTTTTGAATCCCCATGGCTAGATAAGCACAACCTGAAGGACACACCTCAATTCTTGCAATTTCTAAGTTCAAGAACATCACTATTTATAAGGCTTTAGTTCAAGATTGGATCTAGAAGATGAACATTAATGGCGCTATCTTGTCCACACACGTAAGAGAATTATTCTCCCTTTGGAGCAATCTTCAAGAGGTCAATCTCATCGAGGGCACCATGGACACTATTTCTTGGAGGCTCACCACCTCCGGCCAATATTCCTCGACTTTGTCATACTTGGCTCATTTTGACACGCCCCTACTCCATGAAGTAGCTAGGCGGTTTGGGAAAAATTAGGCACCCCTAAGTGCAAGATCTTTGCATTGTTGATTCTATAAAATAAAAGTGTGGACGAGGATCACCCTACCCGCGGGGGAGAGCCCGCAAATGAATAGGAAGGTGAGTAGCACCAGGCGGTACTTCATGGACGCCTTTCGTTCATGGTGCTAAGCAACCATAGGCGATGCAGATAGCACTGTTATATAGAAAATAGGCTTCTTAACATATTTGCAATTTTTTCTTTCATACACGTTTTTTCTTGCTTATTCTATCTCAGAGCCGAGTCGAGCCCAATCGTTTCTCTTTGATCCCGAGCCGGGCCATTATCCACGAGTTTGGTTTCATCGTCTATCCCAACCCATTAACTCTACACCACTAAGCTCTTTGACAATGCCAGAAAGTCCATGACATCCCGTGATACCAGTCATTCCAAGTAGCATTGCATGTAACTAACTCCATGTAGTTGGAACTTCTCTCTTTGGCATGAGTCTAGTACGCACCTATCCGATAAGAGCTACAAAAGTAGGAGGTTTTAGTAAACAATAGGAATGTCGGACATACCGAGAAGCCGTAAGAGCGGCATGTGTCCTTTATAAGGGTGGTTGATGCTTAAACATCGGAAGATCGATTTTTCTATCCACCACATGATCAGATCACTTATTCCTAATCTTAGAACTGAACTCCAGTCCAAATGTTCATGTGCTTTAGTTCAATGTCTATTTGCTAGTATGTGATGGAAGGATGTAAAAGTTATATCTTAAATCATACGGTTTTTTCCTTTTGCAGTTTGCAGATTGAATGATACAAAAGCTACATATAAGAGTGAACTTATTCATAAACCCTATATTTGTGTTTATCTTTCTATATTCTTGCCGAGTTTCATTAGTATGCTGGTGAAATATAAATTCATTTCAAGATACAATCGTTCAATCAAATCAAATTCTAGTGAAAGCTAATGTTGTACGTGGTATCTTCATTAAACAACTAATTATGATTTTTTTCCATGATTTTTTGTAACCAAAAGATTTTTAAATAGTCACGGAATATTGGGTGCAATTTTTGTATGTGCTGAACTGATGATACGTGAGTAGCCCTTGCCAGGTCAAAGGACACGTGCACAACTAGAACATATTAACTTGTACATACTAAGAACACTTTGCTGAAAATAAACTAGATGTCAGTGTATATGTGGTCTCCAACCCCTAAAAGGCCTCTAGAGATGTGATAATGCGAAAATGCTTTCCAACGGTGCCTATATTTTCACAATTGGTAGTTAAATTTAATATAACCTAGTTTAGCGGTGGTGAGACTCATCTACCCCCAACACCAAACCATGTTCATCATCAGGTTCAAGCCAGACCTTCTATGATTCCACTACAATCGTCATTGGTGATGGGAAGATCTCAAAATTTTGTCACTCTCCATGGTTAGATGGGAAGAAACGAATGACATACCTCAATTATTATAACATCTAAGTTCAGTAACTTCATTATTTATAAGGCTTTGGAACGAAACATGAACACTAATGGTGCCATCTCATCCACACAAATAGGGTAATTCTTTGGAGCAAGATTCAAGAGGTCGATCTCATCGAGGGCACCATGGACACTATTTCTTTGAGGCTCATCACCTACGAATTGTACTCCTCGGCTTTGGCATACTTGGCGAAATTTGACACGCCCTACTCCATGAAGTAGGTGTATTGGGAAAATTGGGCATCCCCCAAGTGCAAGATCTTTGGGGTTGGTTCTACAAAATAAAGTGTGGACGCCAGATCGCCTTACCCGTCGGGAATGGCATAATTATGTCGCTTGCTAAATTTGGTAAAGAGACCTAGAGACCGTGTAGCACCTCATGTTCTAATGTGGATACTAGACTTGCATTTTAGAACCTCAATGATTTGATTGTCTTGGGAGATTTAGACATTTCACAATGGGGTAACTATGGCACGATTGAGGAGTGGTGGTTCTCTATCAGCGGGGTACACGGAAGTCATCGCAAGGACCTCTCCTCCTTGTTTCTTCTTGCCGGTTGGGAATTTGGAACGAGAAAAATGCAAGAGTTCTCAAGAATGTTGCTTCCATGCCATTCACGGTGATTTTTTCGATTAATAGGAGGGCCGCCATTTGGGGTATTGCTTGTGTGGATCATTTGAGTGCTATCTCGTTGTTAGAGTAGGATTTTGTGTTGTTTTCAAGCTATTGTGGCGTGTGTCTTGTATTGTAATTTCTGAACTCTTTCATAGTCAATGAAAATCAAGGAAATAGAAAAAGCTTTTGCCATGTTTCAAAAAAAACAACTCTCCCTTGTTGCTAGCTGAAAAACAGAGCCCCTTGTTGTTTCTGGTAAGCATCTGACAGTGTGGCTGATCACACAGGAAAAAATCTGTGCAACTGCAAGGTGCCAAGTGCACTGATCCTTGTTGTCTGCATCCAAATAGTCGAAGTCGGCAGTTACTGCAGGTCCATCACACATGGATGGCTGGTTCAGAGAAGCTAAGATAAGAGACGCATTTTGTCTCATGCTAGAACTGGTCTATGCAGTCACCTGACTGAAACTACCAAACAGATTGTGCTAGCTGGTGTGGTGCGGCTTCGAGTTAATTCAGCAATGTTCCATTTTTCGAGAAAACATGTTTTTTTTCTCGCTACATTGATAGAAGATAAAATTCATATAAAAATTAAGAATAAACCAACATGTCGATTACGACTCAGGCCGCTTAAGGATTACACTCCAGTAAATAGAGGTGCACCAATCAACATTGCTCCTGCCTGTTCCGACAGCCTGCCTTAGCCTTGATAGTTGATACACGTCTGGTAAACCCGCAATTTGGGATTGTTGAAGACTGCCATGTTATGGTGGTTTCAGATGCACCCAGTTGCGAGCATGTTCACAAAGGAGATGTCATTGCGCAAAGCGGGTAGTTTAGATCGGTCTACGTGTAATCACTAGTCCACGAAATCGTCCGCAAACATGGGTAACCTAGCCATATTTTAGATTTACAAGAGCAAATTGAAGGAAATATGCCCGAGAGGCAATAATAAATTGGTTATTATCTTATTCCTTGTTTATGATGAATGTTTATTTCTCATGCTAGAATTGTATTAACCGGAAACGTTGATACATGTGTGTTTAATAAACAAACAATGGTTCCTAGTAAAGCTTCTCTTTTAACTAGCTCATTGATTAATAGATGATCAAGGTTTCCTGATCATGAACATTGGATGTTGTTAATAACGGGGTCATGTCATTAGAAGAATGATGTGATGAACATATACACAAAGTGAATATAGCAATGCGATCAAGTCATTAAGTTTACATTGTTATATCAAACATACGAAGTAACTTATTCCTTAGACCATGAGATCATGTCAATCACTGATACCGGAAGGGTGCTTTGATGTCATCAAATGTCACACCGTAACAGGATGACTATAAAGGTGCCGTTAGGTATTAGGAAAGTGTTAGTTGAGGCTCATTGATCAAGAGTGGGATTTGTCCATCCAAAATGACGGAGAGATATACTCTGGGCCCTCTCGGTGATATCACATCAACACCGCCTGCAAGCACGTGATATGATCACAAGGATGTTATATCATGGGAACGAGAAAAGAGTACTTGTCGGTAACGAGATTGAACAAGGTATGGTTGATACCAATGATCGAATCTCGAACAAGTAAAATATCGCGAGACAAAGGGAATAGTTCACCACGTTGATGGTTCACACGATCACGAGAGTCATCGTTGAATACATAGGAGTCATCACGGATCTCTAGATCCCGCTGTTGATTATTGATCGGAGAGGATTCTCGATCATGTCTATGTTATTCGCGAACCGTAGGGTGACACACTTAAGGTTTGATGACGCATTTGAGAGGATACGGAATATCGGAGAAAAGTTTGGACAACACCTAAATTGTTTCGGGGAATATTGAAATAGTCACCGGAATTGTTTTGGGTAATTTTGAAATAGTTCAAGGGGATTCTTATCAAATGGTTGTTAATAGATTTAACAACTAACTCAAGGGGTTATATGTTAATGTTTGTTAATGGAATTAGCAAATATTAAAATAAAGAAATAAAATTATTTTATTTATTTATTAAAGAAAACCCTTGCGATTTTGAGTGGGAATTAATGGAAGAATGAGTGGGTTGAGTGGAGACACCACTCACATGATGAGGGAGAGGTGGAGACACCCAAAAATTCGTGGCTGACATCCCCTCCTATATAAGGAGGGGTGGAAGCTCCCTCTCCCCCCCACACACACACGTGTGTCATCTCTTCCTCCCTCCTCCCGCTGCTCCACCACTTGTTCGTGCGCTTGGCGAAGCCCTGAGCAATGTTTTCTCCACCACACCACGCCGCCGTGCTGCTGGAGTTCCGAGGGATTCTCTACTTCCGCGCCAACCGTACGTGTGACCGATCACGGAGGCACCGCCGGATTGCGGTGCACATCTTCTCGCTCTCGGGATCGGTGTGGGTACGACTACGCCAACAACGAGATTTGATCTCGTAACGCTTTGTGTCTTCGAGGGTATGTGTTCTCTTTAACCCTCTCTTTACCCGTTGCACTTCGTCTCCTAGATTAGATCTTGGCCTTTCAGGTGTCTCTCGCGTAGGAATTTTTTTGTTTTCTATGCAACGACCCCTTCACAAATGGCAACTGTGCATAGGGGGGCTGGCCTTGATTCAACTTTCAGCTAATGTGCTTTAGTAGGCCAGTCGACAAAATTGGCCATATGAGCTATTTTTCAGTTATTAGAACCATTTCTAGCTAACGAAAGGAATCAAATTAGCTAGCGGGTGTGCCACCGCTGCACGTCCCCCTAAATCCATGGTTGCCTGATACCTCCCATTCTAAGTAGCATTGCAAGCATTCAACTACTTATAATTGATATTTCTCTCTTTGGCATGAATCTAGTACACAACTATCTAAAGAAAGCTACAACAAATAGGAGGTTGTAGTAATCAATAGGAATATGGAATAGATATATTGAGCACAACAATAAGAAGGGGTTGTGTCTTTTATAATGGTGGTTCAGGCTTGTGGTGAAGGTTGGTGTGTGCATTAGCTATCTATTCAGTACTCCCTTTGGTCTACCGTATAAGACTTTCTAGCAAGTGGAGGGAGTACATAATAGGATCCCTTAGTTGTAGTTTTAAAGGCTATGTACTATTTGAGTACAGTCTGTCTCGAGCTGGAACAGTATGCAGTTACTGTGGTTGAAACTTTTAGATGAATTGTGCTACCAGATGTGGTGTTTCTTCTATTTAATTCAATAATCTTCTCGGTGGCATAATACTCTTGAGGATATAACACGTGTTAAGAGTAACGGGAATAGCATATGATTGTATAGGATGCTAGCATTCTAGCAGGTCACCAAAATACAATCTAAACATCAAGAAAAAAAACGCAACCTAATGGTCGTAAAAGAATTATGAAAATATGGGTGGATTTGGATCTCTACTGACCGGGGCATGAAGATGTGGTATCGGCGAACTTAGATCCTGGCCACATCCTGTACCGGTAGATCAAGAACTTTCCTGTGTGCGTGCGGGATGTAGTACTAATCTTCTCTCCCATAGTTCGACAAGGAGGCGCTGGAGCGGTCGCCTAGGCCATCAGGCCACTCGCAAGCCACGACAGATGTTGTCGCTTGGCGTGATATGACATGCCACTGGGTACTACTCGACGTTTTTTTTGAAATGGGTAACCCAGCCTCGGCATCAAATTGATGCACACAAATGATTTTCAATAAAAATAAGTATCAAGTATGGAGTATGTAGAGCTTATTACAAATCATGTATCACAAAGAGTCTCCACATGAATCAGCGAAGGGAAAACTAAAAGCGAATAACACATACGCATTCTCCAATCTTCTAGTGAGAAACCGGCCATCCTGGTTAAAGATAGCCCGTACGACCGCCATCAAACGAGCATACCCTGAGTCCAAGCGACCTCGCTAGTAGGAATAACCACAAGTGTATCCAATATGTGGCGCGATGAATCACCTGAAAAAAATTATTCGCTCTCTCATTCTTAAAAACCACATCATTATGATAACCAAATTTCCCTTAAGAAAGCACATACACCTATGCGTATGATCGATTTTTTTTGTCAATCCCTATAAGCCAATTACCAAACATGTTATTCACACTAGATGGGACAACAATACCAAAAGCAAAATGAATAAAACACCAAACTTTTCTAGCAAAATTGCAAGACACAAAAAAAATGATCAACACTCTCATGTGTCCCAAAAAAAACACATTTAGTGTAACCACTCTATTTTCGTTTGGCTAGATTATCCTTTGTAGGTAATTATTTTTTTAGAAAGAAACCATAATTTTTTTAATCTTGAGAGGTACTTTAAGTTTCCAAAGAAATTTCCTAAATTATCTAGCATTACCATTCATCTTCTGCGTATAAAGATTTGACGGAGAACACTCCAGAGGGACATAACTTCCAGGAGAATGAGTCCGGCGCATCTAGATTAACTACCATTAGTCTTTCTACCATATGAAAGCAAGTATCCCACTTGTCACCCACTAATGAACGCCTAAACATCAAATTAATATGATTATGGTCAATGACTTGAGATACGAGACCATTTTTTGTTGCACAATAGCAAACTACCCAACGTGGCCGCCAGGTGTGGTGATTGAGTTCGTCGCAACATATCAATCTGTTCCTACAGGACAATATGGTGCTGGCTGGTTGAGACGTCCAGGGCCAGGCTGGCCGGCGCTCGGCAGCAGCGGCGTTCAAGTTTAACCCTTGTGGCGATGTTGGGTGTTGGTTCTTCCATGTGCTCGCGTCAGCCACCGAGCGGGCCTCAAACGGATGAAGCACCAGATGAGCTCGTCCTCACGCAGAAACCTTGCATTAGCAAGGTTGCTTATGATGACTGACAACGATTGCGGGGAGGAAGCCGAGTTTTCTTTGGAAATTACCACGCCATGGGCGAATCCTCCTGCGTGGTTTCAAGGAGCCACGTATCAAGGACCTATTTTTGCCAGCACCATCGGGTACGTCGACTATGTTATCTTTAGCTGCGATTACCGTGGTGCTGAAAATGGTAGGGAATGAACAAGATGGTTGCATGGAAGACCGGTGGATGTCGATGCCTCATGTCGAGTTCAAGATTTCAAGAAAAAGTGAGGATTTTGATGTTGTGAAAGCTATGAGCCGGATGATCGGTGTCAGGATCGATAAGCGGGGGCAGCCACACATATAGGGACTTCATTCATGGTGGTGTTCTTTAGGCGTGAATTCTCGATTTTTCTAGAATAAAAATACTAGGTCGGACCTTTCTTCTCGAGTTTATCCATATTTTCTTCATGATGAAAACCATGATATATTGATAAGGCGGCGATGGTATTTCTGCACTATTCCTTTCCGGAGACGTTATTTTTGGAGAACATTTTTGTTGTCCTGATGTGGCCATTGGTGATGATAGTTCCTGTTATGTCATCCTTCAGTTCGAGGGATTTATTTGTTCCTTTTCTTCTTTCTATTCGCTCTGTGGATCCTTGATGTCTTTCTATACACTATGCTAATGCAGAGGCCGGGTGTATTTGACATCTTCTTGGTATTAATATATTTCTCTTATTAGAAAAAAATCAAAATTTCACAAATATAGAATATATGGATTGATTGTCATGAATAACACAATATAACTAGAAAGATACCCTGCGCGTTACGGGGGGACTTTGCAGAAAGAAATTTGTTGTTTATATAATAAGTTGACATGAGAATAAAGGAAACTATGAAAGCCCACCACTAGTTTCGAGCACATGGAGGCATTGTAGTGGCAGATGTATGAAAAATGTGCAACTCTCATTTGTGTATGAGATCTTCTTAGTGTTGTTGTGCTTCAGTAACGACAACAAATGTTTTTGATTATGTCCTAATATTTTAAAATACCCATTTCTTACAAGCATGAAAAATTATTTTTAAATTTAGGACCGCCACCCCCTACTCCAAGCTCACCATGTGAAGTTAAGTCCTGGGATATTTATAGGTTCTAGATTTTAAAAAGGGTTATTGCTCACCATGTGAAGTTCAGTACTTACAAGCATTAAAAAAATAAGAATAAATCTATGATATTTATAGGTTCTAGATTTAAAAAAGGGTTAGTGCATGGCATTAGTAAACTTAACCACTGAAATTCTTGCAGCAAGTTCACTGCATGACATCTGCAAGCCTATTAACAATAAAAAAATGATATAGTGTACACATGCTGTTCAGGAGGCGGAATGGGAGTGAAGAGAGTGTTTTTTTTCTTGGTCATCTCAAAATTATTTTCATGATTTCTATATTTCTTTTTGGATATATGGAGTATTGATTTTAACTTTTTTAATCCAAACAAATCTTGTGATTATTTTGGTTGGTTATGCTTTAATTATATGAAAAATGATCTTTGATGAGGAGACCAAAGAGATTTGATCTTCCATGAATATACGAAAAATACTCTTGCCGACGTCGTCAACTAAGCGAAGGTCTCCAGAGCTTCCTTTTTTTATTAAACAAGTGATCAAAGATGACAGAGAGTTATAGTACGATGTTGTGAGATTCTACTTATTATAAAGTATCCGTTGATGATTTGTCAAATTGTGAACTTGTAAACCTCTTCGTTACTTTGAATTTTGTAACTTGTGATGTGAATGACTTTTGGATCTTGTTTGCATGTGAATGCGGCATATGTGCTCTAAATTTATGGAAAAACGGTGTAATATGCTGCCCTAGGAAGAATTAAATAGGTCAAAAATATCTTATAGACAGATGGGATAAAAAAAACCTAAAGTTCGAAAAATCCGGAGGCTCTGTTTTTATCGTGATCGCTTTTAATATAAGAGTTGATTAAATGAGTACATTACATTTCGCAACATAACATACTTTATAATTCTCCGCGTTAGGACCAAGCTAGGCAATGGGCTGCTAGCTACTAGGGCTACCAGCAGACATAAGGAGATGAGAGATATAAGAAGATGAGAGCAAGTGCTATGATATTCCTAAATTGATAATAACTCGTATGATCTAAAAAAAAATGGTTCAATATTTGCAAAAGTTCTTAAAATAATTGGTGGTAAGCATATAAAAATGTCATACATAGGTGCCAAATTTCAAGGTGAAATGGACTTTGTTGTGAGCTACGCAAAAAAAGAAAATCCAATGGTCAAAATGGGATCTAAAAACTATTTTTTTGAGCACCGATTTTGTCTTTTCTTTTCATAGAGCTACACACATGTAGTTTCTGAATGAAATTTGGCAAGTATGTATACCGTTTGTATACGTTCATCGCCATTTTTTTATAATTTTTTTAATGTTTTACTCCCTCCGTCTCAAAATAAGTGTCGCTCAAATGGTGCTAGATACATCCATTTGAGAGACACTTATTTTAAGATAGAAGAAGTACTATATATTAGATTTTTGAATTCTAACATGAGCATATGAGATTGCGTGCCCAAACTTCCCTAGCTATATATCTATATCTCTTATAAAGCAAAACCCCACTAGGGATCATGTATGATTTTCTATCTCCACATGCAGCATACACCGGTAGAAAAAAGGCCTACAGTCCCGGTTCGCCAGGCCCATTAATCCCGTCCAGGCAACCGGGACTAGCTACGCGCGACTAAAGGCCCCCCCCTATAGTCCCGCTACTTACGGACCGGAACTAAAGGCCCGTCCACGTGGGCGGGTGGCGGAGCCTGGGGTCGGAGGACATTTAGTCCCGGTTGGCCACATGAACCGGGACTAGATTTATTTCGTAATTTTTTTAATTCATTTGGTTTCTAATTATTTTTCTCACCTTTTTTCACTCCCTTTTTTTTCACTCCCTCTCCCTTTTTTTTCACTCCCTTCTTTTTTTCACAATTTGTATTATTTGCTTTGCTTAGTGTCTAACTAAGATTATCCCTAGTCAAATTACTTACTCATGGTCATACTTCCCGCTCGGTCACCCATCCTCCCACTACTCTAGCACTAGCACGCTTAACTTCCGAGTTCCATCCCGTCCCGAATCCAAGTGTTTCTCACGCATGTATGTGATAGTAGTATCATATCAATCTTATTAACATGTTAGTCGAAGCCACATTTCTTAATTGTTTGAATTGCAAATAAATCTTTTAATAAACAAAAGTAATGATGTAATTAATAATTTTGAATAAATAAATAAACATTAACTTTTAATTTGTATTATTTCTAAAAATACAAATAATATATCCAAAAATTGAGAAAAATAGAACTAATTCATTTTAAAATCTTAAAATTACAAATAATATATCAAAAATGAAGAACAATAATACTAATTAATTTTAAAATCTTAAAATACAAATAGTATATCAAAAATTAAGAACAATAATACAAATTCATTTTAAAATCTTAAAAATACAAATAATATATCAAAAAATGAAGAAAAATAATACTAATTCATTTTAAAATCTTAAAATGAAAAAATATATAAAAAATAAAGAACAATAATACAAACAATATTAATTACATGCATAGAGTCGATCACACATAACACAAACATAGAGTCGATCACATTTCATAATTAACATATATATATAGAGTCGATCACAAAAGTTATCCATTACATATATATATACTACTAATTATAGATAACCATTACATGCGCAATATCGAACGCATACATCATCTATGGCCCCGCCGAGTAGATGCGGAACAACTCGTACGCAACATATGCATCTACGGCCGCATACTTGAGGTTCGTCATGCGCAATGGGGTCTCCTCCCAATAGTTGTGATTCTGCCGGGGGAAATCAGTCTTCATCCGGTGATAGCAGGGGTCGATTAAGTAGCTTGCCATGACAGCCATCCCGGTCTTTGGCCCGGTGAACTGGATAAGATTCTGAAGATCAATATAGTGATCTTCAGGTATCACAACACCGATGCGCGCCAACTTCACGCGGTCTTGCGTGATGTCAACGCTGCAAAAGTCGAACCCATTGTAGACAAGAAAATCAACAAGGTCCGGGCAATGCCTTGAGCTACTGTAACAACAAAAATAGGCTATGTGTTAGATTAGTTGCAGCACATATGATCTTCACATGCAACCAAAAAACCCGAAATGCATGCATGCAAGATTTGTACGTGGACGTGTGCTAGCTTCTACGTACCTTGACCATTGGAAGACCAACACCGTCTCCTTGAACGAAATCTGGATGACGGCAACATCCTGCTGATTCGCCGTGTACTCCAGATCGAGCCCAAAGAACCGGTGTTCTTCGGGAGCTGCCCAATACAGATCGGCCAAACGACCTAGAGCTTCAGGCAGCCGCGCGCAACTGTTGCTGAAGAGCACGTCCAAATCCTTGCCGCATGGTGTCTTCCCATCGTATTCCGTCCATTCAGCCATTTTGCGTGCGTGTGCTTGAAATGGCGAGAGAGGAAGAACAGAGGAAGAACGAGGAAGAACAGAGGAAGAAGAGAGCGAGCAGTGGAAATGGCGCCCTCTGCCTCTTCGCGAAATAAAAACCGCCGCGGGAAGGCGAGAAGCCGATGTTTAGTCCCGGTTGGCCACGGGCACGGGGAATAAAGAGCCAATGGTCCCGGTTGGCCACGGGAACGGGGAATAAAGGACCAATAGTCCCGGGCGGCGAGGTCAACCGGAATTAATTCCCTCCACGCGCGGCAACGCGTTTCCCAAACCGCGACGTCTGATTGGTCTGTCGCGGGTCTCCTGGCGACCCGGGAATAAAGACTCATTAGTCACGGGGCGCGACGCTTGGGGACTGATGCTGGCATACCGAAGGCCATTTTTCTACCAGTGATAGCTACATCATCAAGTAAGAGTGACCGCAAAATTTTGTGGCTTTTGCGGCATGTACCCGCATCGCCATGCCACCGTTGGTGTGATCGCCTGCTTGCACTAGCGGATACATGTGTCACTACGTTCTGCACGGTCTGCAGCTAAATCAACTTAACGGTAGTTTGGATCGGCGTCTCCATATGGTTTCGTGATTCCAACATGCTAGGTAGGAGCACCCCGGAGTGGCACATAGTATTTGTTTTTTGTCAAAATTGTTGAACGCTCAACTAGCTAGTGCTAATGGATTGTACCATTTTATTAATTTTTTTGTCGGAGTATAACTTAACAGTTTGGACAACTATATTAGCAATATATCCAAATATTTAGTTTTCCAAATGAGGGTGAAATTAACAGGTTTGTGGGTGCCCCTTCAAAATCTGACTCCTCGGACTGTTCAGTTTTTTTTTTTGCTGCTTATATATTCATGATCCCGAAAATTGTCCAAGATGGTCCTTTGAGGCTCAGTGGAGTTGTAGAGAAAAAATTACTTTTACATATAGCGTTATATCATTGATGAGATTTTTTTAAAAAAAATCATAGTCCTACGTAAAAATAGTTCTTCGGTTGATTTTGTTCTCAGTATTCCGCCTGATACCCACAGGGCTAATCAATGTACTACTTATATTCTATTTTCAGCATACTTGTCTAATGAAAAGAACTCAAGAAAGGGCTCAGGATCGGCTCAGTCCACCTGAGGGCTGCTCGGTTGGCTTAGGACCACAGCTAGGAGAAGAGCTTAGACTTACCACCCTACTAAGGCCCCATTAGGAAGGCGAGTGATCAATACAAAATAGTCCCCAAGATAATTTCAGTCTAGCTAGACAAAAACGTGTTTGGATCCCCTCAAAGAAAAACAAAAACAAGTTTAGAGGGCTTAATTTTCGAGATTAGATCTTGCAATTTGCTTATCATATTTTCTACAAGTTTTTCACCCAAACAACATTTTGCAACCTGTAAAATATCTATTGGGCCCACTCATGTTATTAAAACATTAATGTAATCTTATTACACCTATATGCATTTATACGATTGCCAAAGGGACTGTTTTGTAGCTAGATGCGTAGAGCACGGAGAGGGAGTGTATGCACATGACAACGAACAACACCGGAATGTACTTTTTGGAAGCCCTCGGTCTCGAGAATTTTGTTCACCTCTACACTAAACCCTTAACTATGCACCATTCAACTCAATGGGAATGCAAGGATATCCATTGCGTTAGCCGATATGTTCCCTCGTACCTCTCATTCCAAATATAATTGCAAGCATACAACTCCATGCAGCTGGGATTTCTCTCTTAGGCACGAGTCTATGATGCACCTACCTTACTAGAGGTGACAAGTAGGAGGCTGTAGTAAAAAAAGTCTTCCGGAACGAATTTATTGTTCAGTAGCAACAAATTTATGGATCAGTAGTAGGAGGCTGTAGTAAACATAAGGGTGGTTCATACTTAAACAGGGGAAGGTCTGTGTTTGCATTAGATATCTATCCACCACACGATCATAACACTTATTTATAATCTTAGACCTTAGTTGAATCCCAACATTCATATTATCTATAGCTTTAAGGCTGGAGACGAAGGAGGATTCTCAGGCCATCTGCCGCGCGTTGACTGTATCCTGACGTTGACGTGTGGGTCTGATTCCTTTGGTGTGTGCCGCAGCTGGCTTAACTAGGTGGCGCGCTTTGCCCACGCGTTGGTGATTTGAGCGGTCGTGTATCTCTCCCGTGCACGCGTCCGTGAGGGTATTCAGTATTCACCCACCGGCGGTCAAACGTCAAACCCCATCGACACGACCACCGCACCATCCTCTTCTCTCCCCATCCCCTTTATCGCCGCCTCCGTCGCCGGCAGATTCCGTCTGAATCCTTCTCCTCACGCGCTGCTGACCACGACCCTAACACCGCCTCCTTCTCCTCTCTCGATTCCTTGGAGTGGGACTGCCCATCCACTGCCCCACGATGAACCCTAGCCGCCAGGGATTCTGGCTGGTCGCGCCGCCTCTCTTGCAGGGTACCTCTTCGATTGTGGCGTCTGGTTTGCTCCTGCCGCCAGTCCAACCGCTAGGGTTGGGTCGAGGGAATGGCCGGAGAACGTCATCCGTTAGACCGCTACCTCCCCAGGTCGAAGGTCATCATCAATTTGGGCGTTGCTGCGAAGCGATTCAGGGTGAGATTACTCTTCCACTTCTACTCTATGTGTGCTTCGCTGGGCTAGACATAGCAGTACTGTACGATTTGCCTCCCCATCCCTTACCAGCAGACAGACTGCCAGCAGGAGGAGTAGCAACGTGACGTCGGCTCTGCTGCCCACACAATGGTAGTTGGTGAGCAGAGAGAGATAGGGTGTCCAGTAGTGTCAGGAGGAGCATCAGCGGCATGGTTAGCCTTTGCAACCTATTTCCATATGACACTGGTTTAGAGCTGCCTCGTCGGGTGTGTTTTCCAGAGCATCTGGTTTTCACAGATTGATGTACACATGTTCCCTCGTTGTTTTATGATCTTATAGTAATTATCTTGTGTAACAACCTCAACTGGTCCATAATTGTATGTTTTAGTTTTTTTTTACATGTCTTCAGGGCAGTGTTAAGTAACAATTGATTTTAAGCATTTAAAAAAATGTATGTGTTATGGTTCCAGATTCTCAGCAGTTCTTTTTCTCTGTAATCTGTGGCATAACATATCGCTGCTATAGATTTCCTGACGGAAGTTCCTCTATCTATTGGGGATGATTCTAACAAGCATCAAGAAGTGCTGGTTTTTCATCTCGGCTTACAGTATACCGCTAGCAGAATCGTGCAGAAACTATTTTACAGAGCTTTTACTCTCTAAAGTGTTTGGAATTTGGGATGTCAATAAAAAAAATTGTATGGTAGATCTTTAGAGATTTTGGTTAACATATTTGTTCCAATGATGCTTCATTGTACATGTCATTGTGAGACATGTTGCATGAGTTAATCAAGTAGGAAAAATCTGTGAAAAATCTTTCTGTTATTTCTTTGGCTCCTATGCATATCTAGCTAGATTGATTGCAAATCTTTGAATTTTTTGAGTCTGTGATTTACGATTACACTTAATTATTATTTAACTAAGCCGAATGCATAGTTGGTCATTGACAGGGTTTTTTCCTGAGCAGTCGGCTTATTCTGCTTCGGTGATGAGTGAGCCTAAGGAAGTGTCGACAGTGATTCAGAGAGAAGAGCGTGACAACCTAGCAAGAAAATGAGGGTATCACAGAGCATGGGGAACTTCCACGGTTCTTGTTGAACATTCCCCAAGCACAAGTAGGTCCAAAATGTTGCAGTCGGAGGTGTCACCTCAAGCTCGAATCCACTATAGAGGCTTATCCCTTATTATAACAGCTCTGCGCCATCTAAGCTGTGCATCTCACACATGTTTAGAGGACATGACATGTGCTCACCAAGAATCTGAACAATGTAGTCTAACTATAGACAAATCCTGGGAAAACTACGCTCCGAGGGATTTTTCACCATGGTGTTGAGTAAAACTTTGATTAACGGTCCAAAGTCATGCTGGAAGCCAAGGTAAATTCTTCGGTAACTTTTCCTATAGGCCTCATTTGCAAGAATCTCCATGCGTGCTTGATTTCCCAATATGTGTCTTCCATTGCAGATTAAAATTTAGCATGGAATATCCTCTTAGGTCACCACTTCCCCAATTGCAAATGCTTTCTGAAACGACTTAAGCTTTGAAATGGCATAATGATCTTTGTACAACAGAAGCTGAGGTTGTACTTTGTACCATGAGCTGTTTTCTCAACTTTTATTTGGTGCACGTCTCTTATGGGGGTCTATAGTTGAATTTTTACACCCTCTGAATGTCTTTATTCAAGTTTAGATAAATCTGGTCTTCTAGCTATTCCTTATATGAATTTCTGGGGAGAAACTGAAATGAGTTTTCTCTTATGTTGGCATTATTTAATTGGTAAAATTGTTTTTTGTTTTACACGATTGTGCTTCACTTGTTTAAAGGTTGTTTGTGAATAGGCTTTAGTTTCTGAACATGCATATTTATATCGTCAGTTGTGAGGCGTAATTTGAAGAAACTGATGAGGTTAGCCTTTTTATCTGTATAACTTCAGCAAAATATAGTTCGCACGTTTTTATTTAGGCGGTCTGTGAGTGTGTCTACTGGCATCAATTATTTTACTTCGTTGTTCCAGACACGTGGTTTTTAGATAGAAGGTGCATACAATTAGGCTTGATGAGCAGGCCATGTTTGTTGCGACCAGGAAGTTCATGCTCTAGGTTTCAGAAACAGGGGAACAACAAGATAGAGTGGTATGTATTAGTATTTCGTATAACAAGTGCATACATAGGAATTAGGGTACAAATGGCAAAGAAAATATCCATTTATGATGTGTTTTTCTGCTTCGAAATCTTAAAACCGGGATGAATTTGAGTTTGGTTTACATAAACTAATATTTTTAAAATTGTAGCACTAATAGAAGAATGTGCATGTATTTTTTTTTTCATATCGTGCCTGCCAACAACAATTGTGTGTGTGTATCGGGGAGTTTCAGTTTAGGAAGCGTTTTACATAAAAGCCACATGTAATTAGGTCCAGTCAGCATCCTTGTTCATGCTTTTGATTCCCGAAACAGAGTAACAAGACTGAGTGCCACATGTTAATTCTTGATGTAACAATTGCTGAAATAAGAATAAAGGTATAAACGTCAAGGAAAATAGCCGTTTATTAAGAGCTTTTCTGGTTAGGAATGGGATGAGTTTCAGTTTGATGTATATAAGCCAATCAGTTTTTTAGAGAGATAGCACAAATTGAAGTCTACGTTGTGTATTTTTTATTTGTCACTTTTGCATAGAGGCATAGTAAGTTCGGTTGATTAGTATGAATACTCAAATACTAAACTTTTAATTATGCTATGCTCACTTTTCTGTATGTCTATAGTCAGTATGGAATTTCAGTGGCTCGTGACATGATCGAGCAGCTTGGGTCTCATACGACCTGCCTGCTAGACCGCATCCTCTCTGATTTACACTTCAGAAAATATATGCAGATCCATGTTTGGGAAAGCCTTGGCATGACGGTGATCCAGCAAATCATTTTACTGAGTTATGTCGTGTTGCTGGAGGTTCAACACTAATGGTACATTGTGCTAGAGAAAAGGAATGTATTTGTCTCCATTCAGTTGATCAAGTGATACAGTGACTCTCACATCTTCATCAAGTATGAAGACTTGTTACCTTTTTCTAGAGCTAAAGAAACGTTGAATGGCAAATGGTAAAACGCTTGTCTGTTTAAACCTTTGTCTGAATATTTTCTCAGTAGTGTTCTGGTTACCAGGGTGAAAATCAGCTGCTTATTCAGCTACACGAGACTAAGAACTATGGGAGAAGTAGGTGTGCTAAGCGATGTTTTGGTTGCTTTTTTCGAGTGGCAATTTCCTACATGACAGAAAGGAGCATAATTTGCCTTGCAACAAATTAATCACAGCACTATGGACATGATATGTTCTGATTACATAGGGGCATGCAGGAGGGCAGGACGATGCACCGGATGTATTTCTGAAGACAATACCATCTCCAGAAAATTGGTGCAGTGTAAGGCTTGCTATCTACTGGTAGATTACAGAGTAACATGGATAATGGTACATAGAGAACATATACCATATTCTCACTGATACATTGTTTATTGTCTGCTCTTAAACAACGTCTTTTCTGATTAAGCATGCGTGCACTTCACGCACCGCCGCGCCTAGCAGTGTGAGTGTACAACTCAAGATGGTCTGTCCATCTAGGGAGGATGCGATCAGCAGGGTGTTGATCCTCCTGCGCGTTTTTCTAAATTTACCACAGTATGAAAGCGCCTCGTCGGTACTGTCCTCACAAACCGAGCACTACGTACATACCATGCATGGACCACGGATGGACCGACCAACCCGCACCCTCCCGTACGGACGCGAAGGAACACAGAACAAAACGACGAAGCATATGTCACAGAAATAATGGCATACAAGCACGAGAGGCCGACGGCGCGGCGAAGCGCGCTGCTCCGTCTAGTACTATAGTTTCACGGTCTATTCATTAGTTTGTGATAGAAGGATGGAAGTCATATGGGTGAATGTTATAGTTATTTCCTTTTGAGTGTTGAATAATACAAAAGGTACACAAATGAATGAACCTATTTTGAAAATCTTGGTCAATTCCATAAGGATTCCAGTAAAATATAAATTCATTTTTAGATACAATCATGCAACCAAATCATCATGGTCTAGTGAACTGAAAGCCAATGTTGCATAGTATTTTAATTAAAAAGTAATTAATCATTTTCATGATTTTTAGCACAAACATGTAGCGGATGTCAACCTATAAAACCGAAATTGGATAATTAGAAAGTATATTCTTTTGCAAAACATAATGTACTCCTTTAGTCGGCTCTTATATTAAAAGAGAATAGGCTAGATCAGGAACCTCCCAATTTTCTGAACGTCCAATTTTAATCCATGTTGTCTATACAATATTTCGGACCTTTGGGATTCTCCCTAGGACAACGTATTACTCCGATTTTTTTCCATAATTCTAGACCACATATGCCACATTCACATGCAAACAAGATCCAAAGTGCATTAACATCACATGTTACAAAATTCAAAGAAAAGAAGAGGATTATAAGTTCACAATTTGACAACATCGTCAAAGGATAGTTTATAATTAGTAGACTCTCACAACGTCGTATTGTAACTCTTTTTCATATTTGATCACTTGTTTTAACAAAAAAATAAGTTCTCAAGGCCTTCTCTTTGTTGATGATGTCATCAAGATTTTTCCCCTATAATCGTGGAATATCAAATATTTTTTATCACCACATCAAAGATCATTTTTCATATAATCGTGGAATAATCGTTCAGTTCGATGAGGATTTTTTCTTTTTTCTTCTTTATATTCGCTATGTGAACCCTTAATGTCTTTCTACACATTGTGCTATTCAAGAGGCCGGGCGTGTTTGACATCTTCTTGGTATTAATATATTTCTAATATAAAAAAGACATTTCACACAATATAGAAGATATGGATTGATTGTTAGGAATAACACAATATAATAGGTAGGGGCGTTTGGTCTCCTTCAGAATTCAAAAATCTAAAATATAGTAATCCTTCTGTATTAAAATAAGTGTCGCTCAAATGGATGTGTCATTTGAGAGACACTTATTTTGACATTGAGGGGATAAAACATTTTAAAAATTTATTAAAAAATGGTGATGAACGTACAGAAATGTGCCAAATTTTATACGGAAACGACATGTGCCAAATTATTTTTTAAATCCTATTTTGTGAATTGATTTGTTTTTTTGACGTTGCTCACAACAAAGGCCATTTCATGTTGAAATTTGGCACCTATGTATGAAAATTTTCTATGTTCATCAACAATTTTTTTTTTCATGACTTTTGCAAATATTGAACCATCATATGAGTTATTATGAATTTAGGAATATCATAACACTTGCTCTCATCTCCTTATGTGTGTTGGCAGCCTTAGTAGGTAGCAACCCATTGCCTAGCTTGGTCCTAATGAGGAGAGTTATAAAGTATGCTATGCTGCTAAACATAATGTACTCTGTTAATCAACTCTTATATTGAAAGTGAACATGGTAAAAACATAAGCTGCTGAACCTTAGGCTTTTTATCCATGTTCGGTAATTCTACCTAGGACAACATATTACCCCGTTTTTTCATCAATCCAGAGCACATATGACACATTCACATGCCAAAAAGATCCAAAAGTCATTAACATCACAAGTTACAAAATTTAAAGGAATGAAGAGGATTACAAGTTGACAAATTGAAAAATCATCGAAGGATAGTTTATAATTGGTAGACTCTCACAACTTCATACTGTAACTCTGTCATCTTTGATGACTTTTTTAACAAAAAAGAAAGCTCTGGAGACCTTCGCTTAGTTGACGACGCCATAAAGAACATTTTTTTGTTTATTAATGGAAGATCAAATTTCTTTTATCTTCTCATCAAAGATCATTTTTTTGTATAATTAAAACATAACAAACCAAAAGAATCACAAGATTTGTTTGGATAATTTTTTTTTTAAAAAAATCTATACTCCATACATCCAGAAAATATAGAAATCATGAAAACAATGTTGAGATGACCAAGAATTTTTTTTCTCTCTTCACCCCCATTTCGCCTCCTGAATAGCACGCGTACACTATATCATTTTTTATTGTTAATAGGCTTGCAGATGCCATGCGGTGAACTCGGTGCAAGAATTTATGTGGTTAAGTTACTAATGCCATGCAATAACCCTTTTTTAAATCTAGAACCTATAATTATCCCAGGACTTAACTTCACATGGTGAGCTTGGAGTAGGGGGCGACGGTCCTAAATTTATTATTAGTTTCTAATGCTTGTAAGAAATGGGTATTTTAAAATATTAGGACATAATCAACAACATTAGTTGTCGTGACTGAAATCACAACAACAATAAGAAGATCTCATACACAAATCAGAGTTTCACAATTTTCATAGCGTCTGCCACTCCAACGCCTCCATGTGCCCAGAACTAGTGGTGGGCTTGTCTCATGAAAAGGATACAAGAAAGGGCTCAGGATCGGCTTGGTTCACCTGAGCTATGCTCAATTGGCTTAGGAGTACAGCTACGAGAAGAGCTCGGACTTACCACCCCACTAAGGTCCCATTAGGATGGCGAGTGATCAATCCAAAATAGTCCTTAAGATAATTTCAGTCCGGCTAGACAAAAACATGTTTGGATCTCCTAAATAAAAAATTTAGAGGGATTAATTTTCGAGATTAGACCTTAAAAATTTGCTTATCACATTTTGTACGAGTTCTTCACCCAAATAACATTTTGCAACCCCAAAATATTTATTGCACCCACTCATGTTAGTAAAATAGTAATGTAATCTTGTCACATGTATATGTATTTACACGATTGCCAAAGGACTTCTATGTAGCTAGGCGCGGAGGAAATGGAGAGGGAGCGTATGCACATGACAGCAAGCAGCAAAGGACTGTGCTTTGAGAAAATCCTCATCCTTGAGGTTTTTGTTCACATCTTCACCAAACCCTCAACTATGGACCATTCAACTCAGTGGGAATGCAAGGATATCCCTTGCGTTAGCTGATATGTTCCCTCGTACCTCTCATTCCAAATATAATTGTAAGCATCCAACTCCATAGTTGGGGTTTCTCTCTTAGGCATGAGTCTCTGATGCACCTACCTTACTAGAGTTGACAAGTAGGATGTTGTAGTAAATAATAGGCTTGTGGAACGAATATATTGACGAGTAGTAAGGAAGGCACACGTCCTTTATAAGGGTGGTTCATATTTAAACAAGGGAAGGTATGTGTTTGCATTAGCTATCTACCCACCACACAATCATATTACTTATTTCTAATCTTAGAGCTTAATTCTAGTCCCAACATTCATGTACTATAGTTTCATGGTCTATTCATTAGTTTGTGATAGAAGGATGGAATCGATATGAGTGAATGGTATAGTTTTTCCATTTGAGGGTTGAATAATGCAAAAGGTACACCGATGAATGAACCTATTTTGAAAATATTTCTTAGTTCCATTAGGATTCCAGTAAGATACAATCTTGGAACCAGATCATCACATTCTAGTGAAATGAAAGCCGATCTTGGATAGTATTTTAATTAAAAAGTAATTAATCATTTTCATTATTTTTAGCACAAACACGTAGCGGATGTAAACCTATAAAACCAAATGTGGATAGTTAGAAAGTATATTATTTTTCAAAACATAATGTACTCCTTTAGTAAGATCTTATATTAAAAACAAATAGGTTAAAACCGGAACCTCTGGATTTTCCGAACCATCGATTTTAATCCCTGTTGTCTATACAATATTTTGGACCTCTCGGATTCTCCCTAGGACATCATATTAATCCGTTTTTCATCAATCTAGACCACATATGTCACATTCAAATGCAAACAAGATCCAAAGTGCATTAACATCACATGTTACAAAATTCAAATGATAGGAGAGGATTGCAAGTTCACAATTTGACAACATCGTCAAAGGATAGTTTATACTTAGTAGACTCTCACAACGTCGTACTGTAAGTCTTTGTCATCTTTGATCACTTGTTTTAACAAAAAAAAAAGCTCTCGAGGCCTTCTCTTTGTTGATGACATCATCAAGAATTTTTTCCTATAATTGTGGAATATCAAATCTCTTTGATCACTTCATCAAAGCTCATTTTCATATAGTTAAAATATAATCAACCAAAAGAATAACATGATTTGTTTGGATAAAAAACATAAAAAAAAAATCAATACTCCATACATAAAAAAAATAGAAATCATGAAAATAGTGTTGAGATGGCCAAAGGAAAAAAAGATGCTCTCTTAACCCCCATTTCACCTGTGAATGGCCTACACTAATATCAGTTTCTTTTTTTATTAATAGGCTTGCATATATCATGCAGCGAACTTGCTGCAGGAATGTATGTGTTTAAGTTTACTAATTCCATGCACTAACCCCTTTTTTAATCTAGAGCCTATAAATATCCCAGGAATGAACTTTACATGTTGAGTTTGGAGTAGGAGGTGACAGTCCTAAATTTATTATTAATTTTGTTCTTCTTGTAAGATATTAGCATTTTTAAAATTTTAGGACATAATGAAAAATTTAGTTGTCGAACTGAAGCACAACAACAATGAAAAGATCTTGTATCCCAAATCAGAGTTGCACAATTTTCATATCGTCCTCCACTCTAACTCGTCCATGTCCCTCAAACTAGTTGTGGGCTTGTATCATGAAAAATTCTCAAGAAAGGGTTTAGGATCCGCTTGGTCCACCCGATATCTACTCTGGTTCTTACGAGCACAACTACGAGAAGAGATCAGAACTACAAGCCTACTAAGGGTCCGTTAGGATGGCGAGTGATCAAGGCAAAACCGTCCAGAAAATAAATTCAGCCCGTCCAGACAAAATCGGGTTTCAAGGTCCAATATTATGTCGACCCAAGGATTGCGATTTATGAAGGAATTGTAAAATCTTCTCACAGTAGACCAGCACGTCTACTGGCTTGATTTTCGATATCAGACCTTCACCATTTTCTTAGCACATTTGCTAACCCGAGTTTTTCACCCTAACATGTTTTTGCAACTTGTAGAATATCTATTGTGCCCATTTGTGTTAGTAAAATGGCAGTGTAATCTTGTTACATATATATTTATTTTCACGAGGCATCCTAAATTAATGTAGCTGGACGCGGAGGGAACAGAGAGCAAGTCTAGTAATAGGAAGGCGACGTGGAGTGCAGTCTTGTGCGGACAATAGTCTTCTGAACACACACATCTGCCTTCTTTTTTCTGCAATTGTCTACTTCTAAACCCGTTTTTTCTTGCTTATTATTCGACCTTAGAGCATAGACGAGACAAACTAGGTCCTTGAGCCTCAAGCTTTTTGTTTACCTCTACCCCAACCCTTAACTCTACCACTCAGCTCATTGACAATGCAAGGATATCCATTACATTAGCTGCTATGTTTCATGATGCCTTCCATTCTAGGTAGCATTGCAAGCATCCAACTCCACGTAGTGAGATTTCTCTCTTAGTCATGAGTCTATGACGCACTATCCTAGGAGGTTGTAGTAAACAATAGCCATGTGAAATGAATATATTGAGCAGTAGTAAGGAAAGCACATGTCCTTTATAAGGGTGGTTCTTGCTTAAACGAGGGAAGCACAGTGTTTGCATTAGCTCTCTATCCACACACGATCTCTGGGTTAGCCGTTTCAAAAAAAAAAAAAAAAAAAAATCCACACACGATCAGATCACTTATCTTTATCAAAAAAAAAAATCAGATCACTTATTATAATCATAGAGCTGAACTCTAGTCCCGACGCTCACGTACGTGGTTTAGTTCGATGGTCTCTTTGCTGCCGCTGTGTGACAAAGATTGGAGGAAATTTACCTTAAATTATGGGAAACACTGTCCATCAGCCGGGGGATGGAACGATTCCATCCTCCGTCTTCTCGACGCTCCACGCGTCCCAAGCGAATTGCTGCGGCCCCACCACCTCTCCTTATCTCCTCATCCTCCCGACACATTTCCCCCAAACGATAGCTCCTTCTTCTCCCCTGTGCTGCTCCGCCATCAGAGACTCCCACGAGTGTTAGCCATCCCGCCTCGGGCGGCCACCAAAATATCGCCGGCCCTGCCGTCCTTCACTCTGATGGCGGCGGCCATCTCCTCCCGTACCCTACCCCTGTGTCTTTCCGACGAACCCAGCTCGTGCCCACCCCGCGGATCCGTCGTGTCCATGGCGCGGGGACGAGGAGGAGCTCGCTGATTCGCGCGTCCTCCGTATCCTTCCCCGGCGCCGGCAGTAAATCGTGTCCCCGTGCTGTCGGCGACGAGAGATGGTGCTCCTTTGCGGTGAAATCGAGCGCTTCCGGCGGCGCCGCCGGGTGACTTTCCATGATGCTACCGACGGCGCGCCGCGATGCTACCGACGGCGAGCCGCGATGCTCCCATCGGTGCATGGCGTTGCTACCGAAGGCGTGGAGAGTTGCTACCGACGGCGGCCGCGATGCTACCGACGGCGGCCGCGATGCTACCGACGGCGAGCCGCGATGCTCCCATCGGTGCATGGCGTTGCTATCGAAGGCGTGGAGAGTTGCTACCGACGGCGGCCGCGATGCTACCGACGGCGCGCCGCGATGCTCCCATCGGTGCATGGCGTTGCTACCGAAGGCGTGGAGAGTTGCTACCGACGGCGGCCGTGATGCTACCGACGGCGGCCGCGATGCTACCAGCGTCGCTACCGACGGCGGGGGAGTTGCTGCCGAAGGAGTGCTGCGATGCTACCGACGGCACACGACGTTGCTATCGACAGTGCGCCACCATGCTACGAGCGGACACGGCCGGCGGAGTCTTCTCCGGTGACGTCTTCTCCGGTGACGACAGGGCTCGCGGAGTGCGGCGGCCTTCCTCCTCCGATGTCTTTTTCCCTGTGACGTGCAAGGCTCGTGGGCGGTTGGAGCCGGGAAGAGCGACGGGCTGCGATGGAGTTTGACTTTTTCGGGGACCTGGAATTTTTCTTCGTGCGTGTGAGTGGACACGTGTCGCTCGCTGGAGCCGGGGGATCGGGGGTTTCGATCCCCCGGGGGACGCTCAATGCGACCCTTAAATTATGGCTTTTTTCCTTTTGCGCTTTGCGGAAAACTACACAAATAGTGAACGTACTTTATACCCATTTATTTATGGCCAGCGCAAGGCGTAGGTCCCCCTAAATTGCTAAACGTAGGTCCCCTGGTGAGCCCTCTGATCTTCATCCGGTGGCTAGAATCAGCACACCACAATTTTACATTTTACCCCTGTTTCCTAGATATAGAACCCGCACTCCACAGCAGCCCCACTTAAACCGAAAAGGTATATTGTGTTGCCCCGGTCATCTCGATAAATACAGCAAAACTTCCATTGCAACAAATTCACTGGTATCGTAACAAAAAATATCATCCCGTGTACCAAAAAAATGTATTGCAACAAATTTTTCCAAAAAATAGAAAAATAAGTAATGTTACAAAGAATAGTTAAACAATGTGTTTATTGTGTTGCAACAAAAAAGTTCAATCAATTCAACAAAAATCACAACCTATTGGAACAAAATAAATTATTTGCATCAATTAAAAAGTTGGTAAGCAACAAAATAATTTTTCGATGTTTCAGTTGCAACAAAAATTATCCCCTATTTCAACAAAAAAGTAAATCGATAGCAAAAATAAAATCATATGTTTGTAACATGTGAATGAGTGCATAAACATATCATTCCAAATGAATCTAATAGACATATAAGCATTTCCTACAAAATTATACAGAAAAACATTGCCACATCTCGTTTGTGTTTTCTCAACAACATACATGCGAAGTTGTTATAATTTTTTAACACGTACGATGGTATGCAACATATGAAGGAAACACTTAGCGTTTACATGTTTGCACGTAGTGGGCTGCTGAAAAAAATTGATACGGAAATTGGGCTAACCAGCCAAATTGCTACGACACAAATGAGCTCTCCACACACGAAAAGGAGCGAGCGAAGCAAAGGACCTACGCTAGCGTGCGTTAGGTCCCCCTAATATAAGAGTTTTCCTTTGTTTAGTTTTCCATATTCTTGCTAAGTTCTTAGGCTGCCACTTAAATATAAATTTATTTCTAGGTACAATAAGTGTGCAATCAAATCACATTCTAGTCGAAGCTAATGTTGCACTCCCTCCGTTCTACAATATGTCTATTTAGCAAGCTATTATGGAACATAGAATAGATAATATCTTAATTAACTAGCTAATTAAGATCTTTATTAACTAGCTAATTAAGGTTCTTGGTTACATGGGGTAGATAAAGAGACCAAAGCAAGTATACGCATTGGTGTATGTGCTTTTCTTTGGGCAATTTGGAATTGCCGAAATAATGTCATTTTTAATAATTTACAAACTGGTCATTTTTTGCAGGTTGTTTACCGTGCCACTCATTGGATTCACCATTGGTCCTTCCTGCTCCCCGAAGGCTAAAGAAGACGTTTGGATTCTGGATGCACCCGGCTATTGGCGGTCGTCCGGGCTATCTTCAACCAGTATGGCTGGTTGCACACTAGGCGATTACATAATGTGTAGTCCCTACGATGATTTGATTTTTCGTTGGCTGGTTTACTCAGGAACAGTCCAGTTTCGTTGAGCTGTAATTCGTATTGATAATACTCTGGAGATTTATTAATATAATAAGCCGTGTGCATCTACTAGATGCAGAGGCTGGTTTTCCGTTTCAAAAAAAAAAATCTTTTTTATGATATTTTCTGTAACCAAACGCCTGTTAAATAGTCCAATTTTACTACCTACTTAACTGATGACATGTCAGTAGCCCCTGGTCAGGTCGAAGGACAAGTACAAAACTACAACATATTAACTTGTACATACCATGAACACTTTGCTGTAAATAAACTAGATGGCATTGTTTATGTGGTCACCGCTCATGCAACTCTAGATGCTTAAAAGGCCGAGATGTGAAAATGCGGCAGTGCTCTCCGACGGTGTCTTTACTTTTACATTTCAGAATTGGTCGTTTAAAGAAAAAGGGCCTAGTTTTGCGGTGGTAAGACTCCTACTCTGAGTTTTTTAGATGCAACGAGTATAACACCGATGTACACTCGTGACCACGGCCACCACGCATACGCACTCACTTGGCGTCACCAACTCCTACAAACAACAATTTCTTACAACAGGGTCCTACTAACCGAATCATGTTCGTCATCAGGCTCAAGCCACGCTTGCATGTTCATATCGGATCTCTCCCGGGTCGCCGACTTGCCAGCTCAAAGGAGAGCCCATTGTTGTTGCTGGTAAGCATCTGACCGTGTGGTTGATCGCACAGACAATTGTCACTGCAATTCCTTGATGTATAAGTGTTCGTTGTCTTTGCCTATGTGTTTTTCTCGAGTTATCACCAGGCTTTGTGGACGCTTTCGTGATGTTCTCTTTCTTTTGATGGTGAGTTGTAGAGGTATGGTGTTCAGAGCGTCCGTGTGCCTGTTTATGTGCTAGTCCGCTCGTCTCTTGGACTTGTGTCTTGGCAACTTCCGTGACCAAGTTTGTACCGCTTTTCACCTAATTTTCTGCAAATTAATTAGATAACTCTTTCCTTATTATTAATTAATGGATGATGCAAATGTTTTGCCTCCGTTTCAAAAAAGAAAAAAACTTCAAACGAAATTTCTCACACACTAGAAATATATGGATGGGTTATCGGTGATAGCAAAATAACATCTCCAGGTTTGGTGTGTTGGCAGCCCTATCATGCAGGTACCACGCTAGGGGCCCTTTGTCTGCATTGGTCCTTGTTGGACTGCTTTGGGTCATGCTGGCTTACCCACTGAGCCTTTCACAGTCTACTATGTTGTCTCGATTTTACACAACTTTATAATGGGTTATTTTTATTGGTTTCAGTATGTGCACACTGTCCGACCCTGTCGGGCCTCTGGATACCAACGCGCGCCTTCCAGGCCAGAAGTCCTGCCGACGTCCGGTAGGGCTTTCTTCTCGGCCTGACCTGCCGTAACTCATGCCATCGCCTCCTCCTTGATCACCACCCTTCAAGAAGAGGCAGCCCATGTGCCTCTGACGACCGTTTCTCTGAGCGGTGACGGAAGCGCCGCAAAGCCGTTATGTCCGCAGTTTCCATTCTGATGTATAAAGGCCAGGGGGACAGCTGCGGCGGCCAAAGGGGTTCCCAAAGACTGCCCCTTTGGTGCAAGAAGACCAAGACCGCGCCACAAGACGAAGGCGGCATCACCGGGCTACCCCGCCGTGACGTCATGAACGGTGGAGCTGTCCCCCAGCGACCAGGACCGCACAGGGGTACGGGACGCTCCTCCCTTTTGCACCTAGTGGTAGCCCTTTCCCGCCAAGTGAGCGGGAAGGAGGTTCAAACGTCAGTATAAGAAGGGCACCTCCAGCCCTTGAGCAAAAAGAGCTCGATTCATCGTAGAGCCAAAATAGTCTGTTCCGAGCACAAACTCGCCTTTATACTGTAACAAACGCAGTGCAATCCATCAGACAAGCAGGAGTAGGATTTTACACCACACTGGTGGACTGAACTTGGGTAAACTCTCTATGTCGCCATTGTTGTCGTGCTCAAGCTTTCCTCTCGAAGCCTCCTCCAGAAGCGGAAGGAAGCGTGTTTAGCCCCCAGTGTTCGAACCCTTGAGAGCTATCCTGTCGAGGACAGACTAGTTCTCTCTGACATTTGGCGCGCTAGGTAGGGGGCTAAGGCGCTCCTTCGTTTCTTCACCACCATGGCACCTGCCGGTCGGACCAGCCCGCGCCTCGCCCACTCCGAGCGCGCCCGCCGCCGAGGGCAGGTCGAGCCAACCGGCAACGACAACAACAACGACGCGCCGCGGCGCAACACCACTGGCATGGAGGGAAAACACGGCGAGGAGGAGGAAGCTTCCTCCCACACGCCGCAGCGAGACGCACCTACGTCTCAGCCTCCGCCCTCACTGCCGCCAGGAACGCAGGGGCGCTAGGAGCAGCCTACCCCCTCAGCAGCCATACTGTTGGTCCGGGAGTTGCTTATGCACCCCGCCCGCACCTGAAGGACATGCCGGATGGCTCGCCTGACTCCAGGAGCTCGCCACCGTCGCAAACTTCAACCCGCGGGAGCCACAGGGAGGCGACGTCGGCCAGCGTAGGAGTGCGGCAGCTCATGACGCGACGCCCCTTCTCACGGTTTAACCTCGCCGATGCATGGATACTCCTGAAAGATCATCGTCCGTTTTGGTAATCATATGACAACATAATCATTTGATCTAATGTTTGTTCAATGGATGAAAATGCCCAGGTTATTAGGTTCACTAAGTTTATGGGGCAAATGACCAGCTTATATGAAAAGTGCTAGGAGAAACAAATCCTGGAAGGTGAAACATGCAGGGGCGGAGGCTCCGGTGTTTCCACCGGAGGCTCCGCCAAGGGTCCGGTGAGGATCCGGTGGAAGTTCCGCTGAAACCCCTTTCTGTTGCAGGGGAGCGGAACCAGGAGCGGAACCTCCGGTGGAGTTCCGGTGGGCGGAACCTCCGCTAAAGCCACCGGAGGCTCCGCCTTCCGCCAAACACTTGGCTCACGCGCAAGAAGGATCCGGTGCACCTCCGGTGGCACCTCCGCCAAAATGCCCTTCTGTTACCACAGGGCGGAGGTACCACCGGAGCCTCCGGTGAACATCCGGTGGCCCCCATGGTGCAGTGCAAATGGGCTCCGGTGGAGGATCCGGTGGTTGTTCCGCCAAAACATCCTTCTGTTACCACAGGACGGAAGTTCCACCGGAACCTCCGGTGCGCCTCCGGTGGGCGGATCCTCCGCGGGTACCACCGGAGCCCCCGCTCCAGTGCAACTGTGTAGCAAGATGAAGATCAGCGGAACCTCCGGTGCGGACCACCGGAGCCTCCGGTAAAACCACCGGAGCCTCCGGTGAAATCCACCGGAGCCTCCGGTGCCCTGGACTGCAAACGGTCACTTAAATGCAAGGGGTATAAATACCCCTTCCCCTACCTCTTAAATGCCAAGCTTTTCCCATTTCTCTCTCCTAGCCATTAATGAAAGCTTCAACCACCTAGATCTCCCACTCCGTCCACCCAAACACTCCCAAACTTGGTGGAGAGCTAGAGGAGACCTAGATCCACACTTCCACCAAAGGAATCTCAAATCCATCCACCACAACCTAGTAGATCTAGAATCCTACTTGAGGCCTAGAAACCTTAGTAGATCTCGTGCTTGTAGTTTCCACCTTGTTGCAAGAAGCTACGGATTGCTTGAGAGCCTCCATCCATCTTGTGGAGTGACCTCAAGTCCTTGTAACGGTTTGGTCAACGCCTTCAAGTCGACCTCATAGTGGAAACGAGCATCTCCCTCACCGGAGAAGCTCAAGGAGAACAAGGTGTGCACAACCGTGCTATTGAGGAGCGCCTAGGTGGCTCCCCACCTCTCCAACGTAGACGTACTTCTCTTTGAGAAGGAACTACGGTGAATCATATCCTTGTCTCCTTGTTTACACTTGTCGTTTGCTTTACTACCTTACGCTTTACTTCCGTTGCACATACAGCTTTGTTCACATAGGTTGCTCACCTAGTTGCACATCTAGAGAACCTTACTTTATCTTGCTAAGCCCCATTAAAAAGAAAAGAAAAGAAAAATTGGTAGTCAACCTATTCACCCCCCCTCTAGTTGACCATAGTGCATTTTCAATTGGTATCAGAGCCTCGGCTCTTACTAAGGGCTTAACCGCCCAAGAGTACAATGGTCGATGAAAATGCCCCCGGAAGTTCTAGTGCGGAAATGTCCAAAATGGCCGACACTATATCTAACCTACAAGATACGGTTGGAATTCTCCAAACCTAACTATCTAAGGTTAGCTCTAGTGTTAGCTCGGATGTCTCTAGCATGAAGAAAATGATGGAGGCACTGATGGGGAAAACCAAGGAGTCCACGGAACCACCTCTCACTACCGACGATGTTAGCTCGGACGAAGATTCCATTCCAGATATCGATGAGATGGAAGCTAACATCGCTTTAGCTAAGGCGAAAGCCAAAGCAAAAGCCGATAAAAAGGCTAAGGGTGGTGTGAGCTCCGAGGGCTCCAAGTCTCAATCGGCTAACGGTTCGGGGTCTCAATCTAAAGTTCCACCACCTCCCAATTACGACTCTATTCACCCTATTGCCACTATGCCACACATGGTTAATGTTGGAGTTCCTCCCATGCTTAACACTAACGAATTTTCTTCTTGGAAGTTCGATATGGAGTCTCACATTTCAGGATCTTGCACCGCATTATGGAGAAGCATTCTATATGGATTTCACCCTCACGATCCGAACAACTTGACTCCAAGAGAGGATGTGGAATTCCAACTCAACAAGACCGCTCTTGTGACTATTCAAAAGGCCCTCCCAAGAGAACATCTTGAACACATTCGCGGTATCAAGACCGCCAAGGAAGCTTGGGATAAGCTTGACTCCTTGTTCCAAGGCAATGCAAGCATCCAATCATCAAAATACGATGTTGCTCTTGACAAGTCCGAGAACTTTGTCATGCATGAAGATGAGAGCCCCGAGGAGCTATATAGAAGAGTGGTCACCCTTGGAAATCAATTAAGGGACTTTGGAAAGGAGGAAATCTCCGATGAGTGGATCAAGAGGAAATTTGTCAAGGCCATAACTCCTTTTGAGAAGAATCTCTCCACTAGCATTCGAACAAGATCCGACTACAACTCACTCAACTCCATTGGTGTCCTTAGTGAGTTCATAGCCATATCTTTGTCTCACAAGAGCGCGGATGATGCTCTTGCTCGCTCAAGAGGCCATGGGAAGTCCCCTAACCTTGCCTTAAAATCTAAGGCCATGGCCAAGATAGAAGAAGTGGAGGATGATGATGATGATGATGATGATGATGATGATGATGAGGACTATGAGGATACATACAAGGGTGCCCACAAATGTATTGCTCTTGCCATGCAAGGGTATTGGAAGAGATGGGAGGCTCACAAGGTCGGTGCCCCTAGACCCTCAAGGAACAAGACCTTTAGGAAGAAAGGGGAGCGGCCAAGGACTTGTTACAATTGTGGAAGTGCAAACCACTTCGTCAAGGAGTGTCCTTTTGAGCCACGAGAAGAGAATGAAGGGAAGCTTGTACGCAAGGACAAGAACAAGTCTCCACAAAACAAGAACCTCGCTAGAAGAGTCCCAAGAGCTCTATATGTTCAAGAGGGCCCAACATTGGAAACATACTACTCCGGAGATGAAGGAGAAGATGAAGTCGTAGGTGTCGCCCACGTCGCCATAGCTACGACTTCCTCTTCATCGGTCTCTCTATTCGAATCTCCCAATGAGAAGGCATCGATCCGACCTACATGTCTCATGGCAAAAGCCACCGCGGTAATATCTTCCACCTCCAAGTCTACTATCACTAGCTCTCCCTCATTATTAGATTGTGTTGAAAACATTGTTGATGATGAGGAGGCCAAGAACCTAGGATCTTGGTTGTGTAGTCTTGAAGGTGAAACTAAAGAAAAAGTAAAAGCTCTCCTAAGGCAACTTGATGACGCCAACTCTCTCATTGATGAGAAGGAGGAGATCATCACGACCTTGGAGAACCATGGCGGTAGCCATGAGAATCATGATGACGAACTCGTCAAGGCTCTCGAAAAGGAGAGATCCATGAGAGCTTCTCTTGAAGAGAAACTATCAAGTCTACAAGAGACTTATGCTATTAGTGTTTCTAAGCTTAGAAAAGATAACGAAAAATCTCTTGCCAAGCTTAAGAAAGAACATGCCAAATCTCTTGTTTTACTTAAAGAATTTGAAGAGGAAGAGTTGAATCTAGGAATAGCTCACCAAAAACTTGACGAGGAGCATGAAAAACTAAAAAGGGAGTTTAAATCTCTTAAAGAAATTCATGACAAACTTGCTAAGTCTCGAATCAAGCTTCTAGCTCAACAATCTAATAAGCATGTTGCACCTTCATCAAATAGCATTGTTATTGTTCCTACCTCTTCTACTACAACTAACATTGTAGGGAAGGAAAGAATTCTCAATGACGCAATAAGCTCTCAAGGTGCCAAGAAAGGAAAAGAGGGACTTGGCTTTGTTTCCAAGTCAAAGAAGAAATCCAAGAGTGTCACCTCTCCCTCCCAAAATGTTATCTTTGCGAAAGAGGGTGAGGTGCCCAAAGAAAAGGAGACCAACGCCATTATGGGTGGTGATACCTCTAGGGGGAGCATCACTCATAATGATTTTGCCGGAAAATATAACCCATCTTATGTTCTTATGAAATCTAGAGATGGACATGTTTATGCTAAATACGTTGGTACTTCTTATGGTGATGACTATCATTGGACTATTTGGGTTCCTAAGACCCTTGTGACTAACAAAAGAGGACCCATTGAAGGATGGGTACCTAAATCAAGAAATTGATCTCTTGTAGGGAAATGCTTCCGGGGCACATAGATGGACAGTGGATAGTGGTGCATCCCAACACATGACCGGAAGCCATGATGCAATAAGTAATATTGAACCTCCTCTACCACATCTCAATTGCGTTACAATTGGTGACAACTCCGAGCTTAAGGTATTGGGACGAGGCAAGGTAGCTATCTCAAATGATTTATCAATTGAGAATGTTCTCCTTGTTGAGTCCCTTGGCTATAACTTGATGTCTGTTCTTCAACTTGCAAATTGTGGTTTTACCTCGTTCTTTAATAAAGAGAGTGTGATTGTCACTTGGGAGACTTCTCTTAAAGTAGCCTTTGTTGGGTTTGTCGAGAACGGCATGTATGTAGTGGACTTCTCTAAAGAAGACACGTGTGCCGCGACATGCCTAATGGCTAAAGTTGATGTGGGATGGCTTTGGCATCGCCGACTAGCCCACACCAATATGAGAATGTTACATGACCTCCAAAGTGGCAATCACGTTCTAGGACTAACCAAAGCTAAGTTTGCTAAAGATCGTGTGTGTAGCTCTTGTACCTTTGGGAAGCAACATGGAGAACAACACCCAACCAAGACAACTATTTCCACTACAAGAATTCTCGAGCTCATTCACTTAGATCTCTTTGGTCCACTATCTTATGATAGCCTCGGAGGAAAGAAGTATTGCTTGGTGATTGTGGATGATTATTCAAGATATTGTTGGGTGTATTTCTTCAAGAGGAAAAGTGAGACTCAAAATAGGGTCATCGAGTTCATCACTCTAGTGGAGCGCCAACACAATGCTACCATCTTGGCCATTCGGAGTGATAATGGCTCGGAGTTCAAGAACTACACCGTTGAGGGTTTTCTTAGTGAAGAAGGCATTGCTCATCAATATTCCACTCCTTATACCCCTCAACAAAATGGTGTTGCGGAGAGAAAGAACCGGACCTTGATGGATGCGGCTAGGACTATGATTGCGGAGTTTTCTTCTCCTTATAACTTTTGGGCCGAAGCCGTCTCCACCGCTTGTCATGCTACCAATCGGCTCTATCTTCGCAAGATCTTGAACAAGACTCCCTATGAGATTCTCACGGGCAAGAAACCAGATGTATCTTATTTCAAGGTCTTCGGTTGCAAGTGCTTCATTCGCAAGAAAGGAAAATGGTTGTCAAAATTTGAGACTAGATCTTATGAGGGTATCTTTGTTGGCTATGCCACGAATGCTCACGCCTATAGAGTCTACAACAAGTCCACCGGGCAAGTTGAAGAAGCTATAGACGTAGTGTTTGATGAGGACAACGGCTCCCAAGGGGGGCGTATAGATCATGGTGTTGTAGGAGATGCAATTCCTCCCATCGTCATAAGAAGAATGGGGATTGGTGAAATAATTCCCATTGAGGGTTACCGGATGACGGAGGGAGAAGGACTATGCCCCACTCAAGTGGAGCCATTGACTACACCCATTGATGATCAAGCTATCCAACAAGATGCACCAAGCCCTCAAGCCAACTATCAAGGCCAAGCTAATGAACAAGGCCAAGCAACACATCTAAATCATGATCAAGATTCTATCATTGTTGAGAATGCTCAACCTAGTGGTGATTCATCACCCAACTTTGATCAAGTACGAAATGAAGATGGACATGTCTCCGATGAAGAAGGTGATTCTCAATCAATATCCAAGGAATCTTTGGAGGAGATACTAGCTCGTAGAGCAAAGAGAAGGCTAGAGAATCTTGAACGAGCGGGTCACACGGAGGACATGATTCTTGGACAAGTTCGTGGAAGAGTGGTCACTAGAAGGCAATTGGCGGATTTTAGCAAGGCTCATGCGTTTGTCTCCTTCATTGAACCCAAGAAGGTATATGAAGCTCTCGAAGATCAAGATTGGCTTGAAGCCATGCATGATGAACTCAATAACTTCGAGCGCAACAAAGTGTGGAAATTAGTGCCAAGACCCAAGGATTGCAAAAATGTCATTGGCACCAAATGGGTGTTCAAGAACAAGCAAGACAAAGATGGCATTGTCATTCGCAACAAGGCAATATTGGTGGCCCAAGGTTTTTCTCAAGTCGAAGGTATCGATTTCGGTGAAACTTTTGCCCCCGTAGCTCGCCTTGAATCCATTTGTATCTTACTTGCTTATGCATCTCATCATAACTTCAAGTTACAACAAATGGATGTCAAAAGTGCTTTCCTTAATGGTCCCATTAATGAGTTAGTATATGTCAAGCAACCTCCGGGTTTCGAGGATCCCAACCACCCCGATCATGTCTATAAACTTGATAAGGCGCTCTATGGACTTAAACAAGCTCCACGTGCGTGGTATGAGCACCTTAAAGAGTTTCTAGTAGATCGTGGGTTTAATGTTGGTTTAATCGATCCCACTCTCTTTACCAAGACGGTTGGAGGTGACTTGTTCATATGCCAACTCTATGTGGATGACATCATTTTTGGGTCTACTAACACCTTGTTCAATGAGGAGTTTTGCAAGCTTATGACCGATAGGTTTGAGATGTCTATGATGGGAGAGTTGGAGTTCTTTCTTGGCTTTGAGGTCAATCAATATTATGAAGGGACTTTTATCAAACAAGCCAAATACACTCAAGACATGCTCAAGAGGTTCAATATGAATGATGCCAAACCTATGAAGACCCCTATGTCGACAACCACCGACTTGAAACCCGATCCCGACGGTAAAGAGGTAGATCAAAAGGTATACCGCTCCATGATTGGCTCATTGCTCTACCTTTGTGCATCTAGACCCGATATCATGTATAGCGTAGGTAAATGTGCAAGGTTTCAAGCCTCCCCAAGGCAAAGTCATTTGGAAGCTGTGAAACGGATCTTTCGATATCTAGTTCATACCCCAAACTTCGGTCTTTGGTACCCCAAGGGTTCAAGCTTTCAGCTCATTGGATACTCGGATGCGGATTATGCGGGAGAGAAGACGGATAGGAAGTCCACTTCCGGGGGTTGTCAATTCCTTGGTCGCTCCTTGGTATGTTGGTCTTCTAAGAAGCAAAATTGCATCGCCCTCTCTACCACCGAGGCCGAGTATATCTCCGCGGCAAGTTGTTGTGCCCAATTGCTATGGATGAGGCAAACCTTGAAGGATTATGGTATTCATTTTGACAAGGTGTCTCTTCTTTGTGATAATGAGAGTGCTATCAAGATAGCCTACAACCCGGTTCTCCATTCCAAGACAAAGCACATTGAGATCCGTCATCATTTCATTCGGGATCATGTTGAGAAAGGTGATATTGATCTCTCATATGTCTCCACTACGGATCAACTTGCCGATATCTTCACGAAGGCCCTTGATGAACCAAGATTTCGAGCTTTGAGGAATGAACTAAATGTCATAGATTCCTCCAACTTCACTTGAAACCTTGCATATCTACCCTCATTATGCATGCTATTAGGCTTAGATGTAGGCATGGACATAGGGGGAGCTCTACTCAACTCATGAATATGCGTTCCTCCTATTGTGCGAAAAATGAATCATCATTGCATATCTAGTCATTTGTGACTTATTGTGCTTAAATGTGAGTAGTAATTTTAGACCCAAGATATATCTTCGCGGTGCCAAGTTACACACTCAAACATGGTGGCCTCGGCCACCGACCATTGTGTGTTTTGGATCTTTCACGTTTATCATATCTCCGTCTTGACAACTCGTACGGGTTCGGTCTTCCATGTTTTTGTTGCTTTTTGTGAACCCCATCGAGTAATGTCTCTCGTATAACAGTGACGTTCTTCCAACCCAAGCCCCACTTGCCCAAAACCTCGTTTCCATAGTATTGCTCGTGATTTTTCAATCTTGGCGTGCCAAAATTCAGTTGGGCGGAACCTCCGGTGAAACCACCGGAGGCTCCGCTGGGCCTGTCCACCGGAACCCCACCGGAGGCTCCGCTGGGTCCCTGTGGCTCAGCGGGCCAAAACCTAATGTTTTGGGACAGGGAGCGGAGGCTCCGGTGAAACCACCGGAGGCTCCGCCGGCGGAAATTTTCTGAGGATAAGTTGTGGGCGCGCGGGGGTAAGTGAGATCCCATCTCATTTTCCCCCACCCGCCCCCATCTTCTTCCTCCCAAACCGCCGCCGCCCCCAAGCTCCTCGCCGCCGGATTCGGGTGCTCCGCCGCGAGGAGGCCTTCTCCTTGCCTCGGGACGCCCCGGGAACCTTCCCTCCTCCCTTTTTCACCATGGATGCAGCCGGTACGTGCTCTCTCTCTCTCATCTAGTTGATGGATGAGATGCATAGGAGCTCATGTTCTAGCCTTCTATCTTTGTGGATTTGGTGTATTAGGAGTGGATTTTCCCTAGTACAAACTCTAAGCAACCTAGAACATGCATGTTAGGCTTGAATCGTTGTGATGGTAGGGGAGATTCGTTTGCCCTAACCCTAGATTATTCAACCCTAACACCATGAATATCTTGGTTGGTTGGTTTTGTGCGTGCTTTATCGTCTCGAGCTTTACTTGTTCTTCATGTTCTTCTTGCTCTCTCTCTTAGATGCTTCCGGTTCGAAGGGAAAAGGGACACGATACAAGACCACCGGCCGCCGCAAGCCCGTGGATGAGATCGAGGCCGAACTTGACAGCTCTCAAGGCAAGCGTAAGCGCTTCCCGGCTCCCGAGAAGACCTTGCCAAGGAAGAACACCACACCAACCGCCTCCAAGATGTCCGAGGCTATGTTCTTAAAGGAAAGGGGTGCGAACCCATATGTGATTGCCCGCGATCGTTTGATGCCCCAATTCCGGGGTAAGGATCCTCGTTTTCACACCGTCTTTCAAGCGCAGATTTTCAATGAGATATTGATGAGGAAGTCAAAGGAAAATGTCGTCCCTCAACATGCAATCAATATTGGGCACATGGAAAGGAATCACAAGTACTTTGGAGAGGCTCTTGATCTTATTAACAAGTTTGGTCTTGGTCCTATTATCACTCTTCAACAAGATTTCGACGAAGAGCTTGTTTGTCAGCTTGTTGCCACCGTTCATCTCTCCAATGAGACCGAGCGTAATATGATTTGGATGACTAAAGATAAGCAGCTTGACATCACATGGAAAGATGTTGGTGTCATTCTTGGTGGATACCCCGATTTTGGTCCATTTGCTGAGGGAGAAGAGTTTGCGAACGGATGGTTCCGAGTTCATATCATTAACACCTCCTCACTTCCCAAGGATGCACTTACTCCTCTCTATCATTGGAAGAAATATGCCGTGGGGTTTGTGAAGGGCCTCTATCCCACATATGACATCATGTTGCGCATCTATCGCGAGACCATCAATCCAAAGGCGGGCAATGTGGATGAGATTCAAGGTTTTTTGAAGAACCTTTTGCTCCTTACTCATCAACACCGGATGGATGAGACTCCACGCAAGCTTGATGTGTTGGATTACATTTGGAATGAGTTATGGTATGCCATTGCCAACCGTAAGAATGCTTGTTTTGGGCCATTTATCATGAAGATCATCCTTGATGTGTGGGACAAGAAGTTCCCGAATGACCCTCTTGATGATACTCATTGGATCCCTCACACGGAAAAGAGGCTTCTCATGAAAGATCACATTGAACCCGTTGTGCATCCCACTCCCGCCGTCCGCAAGCACAAGGCTAGGCCTCGCATCATTGTGGATGAGGAAGAAGCCGAAGGTCCATCTCATCCTCCTCCCTCTAGCAATGCCTTCAAATGGATGGCACGAGCTCTCAAGAAAGTGTTTTGCTTGAACAAAAAGATTGAGCAACATCAATGGGAAGCACATTATGATCGGGAACTCAAGGACCGCAAAAAGGCTCAAGCATCTCGTGAACGTCTCCGTGAAGAGGGTCTCTCCATTGAATCCCCGGCTCTTGATAGTATCACAGATTGGGATGCATGGCAAGCCAAGGACTCCAAGGGCAAGCTCATTGAATGGTCCGAGGAAGAAGGAGATGAAGCCACTAGCTCTCACCACCGTGTTCCCTCCCCGGCTCCGGAAGCCTCTTCCTCCTCCGAGTGATTTGGGACGCTTTGCATCTTGGTCTCTCTCTTTTTGGTGTCTTGATGCCAAAGGGGGAGAGATTTATATTAGGAACGGGCATTTGCATGGGTCTCCCTCAAGCTCTCTCGATTTGCATCTTTCTCTTGAGGGAGTTTATTTGAACTATTTGGAACTTCGTTTGTGTCTATTCGTATCTATCGTGAACCTTGTTATGTTATGTTCGTGTGAACCTCGTTAGATATTATTTATGTGTTATGTGTGTTATGTGCTATCATTGTCATATCATTATTATTTATCATGCCTTAGATGATCTCAATATGAAAGGAGCATATCTTTAGGGGGAGCTCCGTTCATATGATGTTTATAATCATGCAAATAGTTATGTTGTCATCAATTACCAAAAAGGGGGAGAATGAAAGATCATCGTCCGTTTTGGTAATCATATGACAACATAATCATTTGATCTAATGTTTGTTCAATGGATGAAAATGCCCAGGTTATTAGGTTCACTAAGTTTATGGGGCAAATGATCAGCTTATATGAAAAGTGCTAGGAGAAACAAATCCTGGAAGGTGAAACATGCAGGGGCGGAGGCTCCGGTGTTTCAACCGGAGGCTCCGCCAAGGGTCCGGTGAGGATCCGGTGGAAGTTCCGCTGAAACCCCTTTCTGTTGCAGGGGAGCGGAACCAGGAGCGGAACCTCCGGTGGAGTTCCGGTGGGCGGAACCTCCGCTAAAGCCACTGGAGGCTCCGCCTTCCGCCAAACACTTGGCTCACGCGCAAGAAGGATCCGGTGCGCCTCCGGTGGCACCTCCGCCAAAATGCCCTTCTGTTACCACAGGGCGGAGGTACCACCGGAGCCTCCGGTGAACATCCGGTGGCCCCCATGGTGCAGTGCAAATGGGCTCCGGTGGAGGATCCGGTGGTTGTTCCGCCAAAACATCCTTCTGTTACCACAGGACGGAAGTTCCATCGGAACCTCCGGTGCACCTCCGGTGGGCGGATCCTCCGCGGGTACCACCGGAGCCCCCGCTCCAGTGCAACTGTGTAGCAAGATGAAGATCAGCGGAACCTCCGGTGCGGACCACCGGAGCCTCCGGTAAAACCACCGGAGCCTCCGGTGAAATCCACCGGAGCCTCCGGTGCCCTGGACTGCAAACGGTCACTTAAATGCAAGGGGTATAAATACCCCTTCCCCTACCTCTTAAATGCCAAGCTTTTCCCATTTCTCTCTCCTAGCCATTAATGAAAGCTTCAACCACCTAGATCTCCCACTCCGTCCACCCAAACACTCCCAAACTTGGTGGAGAGCTAGAGGAGACCTAGATCCACACTTCCACCAAAGGAATCTCAAATCCATCCACCACAACCTAGTAGATATAGAATCCTACTTGAGGCCTAGAAACCTTAGTAGATCTCGTGCTTGTAGTTTCCACCTTGTTGCAAGAAGCTACGGATTGCTTGAGAGCCTCCATCCATCTTGTGGAGTGACCTCAAGTCCTTGTAAGGGTTTGGTCAACGCCTTCAAGTCGACCTCATAGTGGAAACGAGCATCTCCCTCACTGGAGAAGCTCAAGGAGAACAAGGTGTGCACAACCGTGCTATTGAGGAGCGCCTAGGTGGCTCCCCACCTCTCCAACGTAGACGTACTTCTCTTTGAGAAGGAACTACGGTGAATCATATCCTTGTCTCCTTGTTTACACTTGTCGTTTGCTTTACTACCTTACGCTTTACTTCCGTTGCACATACAGCTTTGTTCACATAGGTTGCTCACCTAGTTGCACATCTAGAGAACCTTACTTTATCTTGCTAAGCCCCATTAAAAAGAAAAGAAAAGAAAAATTGGTAGTCAACCTATTCACCCCCCCCTCTAGTTGACCATAGTGCACTTTCAACTCCCACACCAAGTTCCCTGACAAGCCACCCACCACTAAGGTGCCTGAGAAGAGCAACAACAGCTGCCAGATCCTGCGCACCCTGCCGGATGCGTGTGTTCAAATCGAGCGCTGCCACGAACGCGAGCGCCGCACCATTCGCGACCTGCCAGAGCCGACCGGGCCAACCACCCGGCGGATCTCGACGCTCGCGCCATATTCTACGTCTACGGCGCCCTCGCGTTCACCAAGCAGCTTCGCACGGTCTCCTGGTCGCCGAAGTTCAACCCCACGCTGCCATCTTCCTACAAAGCCACTACTCCTCCCCTCGACTTCCTGCAGATCTATTGCCTCAGCGTAGGAGCCGCAAAGGGGGATGAAAAATGCATGGCGAACTGGTTGCCCATGGCCCTCAAGGGGCCAACCCTCATCTGGCTCACGAATATGCAAGAGGGCTCCATCGGGTCGTTCGAGGAGTTGTGCTTTGATACGTCTCCAATGTATCTATAATTTCTGATCCTCCCTGATAATATTATGCCAATTGCTACATGTTTTCTCCCTTCTTTATAGCATTTTGACACGTTTTCCGGGACTAACCTATTAGCAAGATGTCAAGTGCCAGTTCCCTATTTTCTGATGTTTTTTATTTTAGCAAAGTTGTTCTGGAAATATTCTCGAAATTGGACCCCACAAATCCTGAAGTTCCTATTTTTCCCGAAAGCATCCAGAAAACCGAAGAGGAGTCGAAGACGGGCACAAGGGGGGCCACACCATGGGGTGGAGCGCCCCCCCCCTTGGCCGCGCCAGGGGGTGGTGTTGGTCCCCCAGGGCTCCACCACCTTTGCCCTTTCGCCTATATATTCCCCTCCGAAGAAAAACCCTAGGCACCTGATCAAATATCCTTGAAAAAGTTCCGCAACCGCCGTCGTCGTCAACCCTAGATCAGGGGGTTCTGAAGCTGTCTCCCTACACCCTGCCGGAGAGGAGATCATCACCGGAGGCCTCTTCATCACCATGCCTTCCTCCGGAGTGAGGCGTGAGTAGTTCATCCTTGGACTACTAGTCCATAGCAGTAGCTAGATGGTTGACTTCTCCTTATATGCCTCAATGTTTAGATCGCGTGAGCTGCCTAACATGATCGAGAGTGTTCTTATGTAAATCTATGTGTTGTGTTTGCTGGTATCCGATGAATATTGAACTTATGCCAAGTTGATTATAGTCTTTATTGCATATGTTATTTGTGATCTTGCATGCTTTCCGTTTCTAGTGGTTGGTCTGGCCAAGTAGTTGCTAGTGACTCCAAGAGGGAGTATTTATGCTCGATAGTGGGTTCATGCCTCCTTTTCGCCTGTGCTCGAGTGACAGAAATGTGACGGGGAGGATGTGTTGTTGCCACTAGGGAGAAAACAATGGTGTGAGTGCCCGCGTGTACAATCATTGCTTATATTACACACATTGCTTAATGCGATTATCTATTTCTTGCAACTTAATACCTAAGGGGGTTCAGATGATAACCTGATGGTGGATTATTAGTCATATATGCAGTTGAATTACGGTCTATGTATATTGTTGTAATGCCCGCACTAAATATCAAAGTAGTCATCATATCATGAATGTGCACTATGGTGCAACCTCTATTTGTAAATTGTCCAGCCGTACTTTGTTCACCCAGCATGCTATCTTTTATGGAGAGACACCACTAGTGAACCTATGAACCCCGATCCATTTTGTTACACTGTTAAACAAACAGCTACAATTTGTTGCTTTCTTTACTTACTGCAAGCATACACCATTTTCCACACTATACGTCTAATCTTTGTTTTCAGCAAGATTGGTGAGATTTACAACCTCACTGTACCGTTGGGACAAGGTATTTTGGTTGTGTTGTGTGCAGGTTCTGCGTTGTTGCTGACACCGGTGAGACGCCATCACCACCGTTAGTGGCATCAACCTTTCGAAGATCTTATTCCTCCTACTGGATTGATAACCTTGGTTCTTAACTGAGGGAAATTCTTATTGCTTTGCTCATCACACCCTCCTCTTGGGGTTCCCAACACGCAAGCATCATGCCTCCACTTTATCGCCAACTTCAAGGGCTCCTACGAGCACCCCCCTCCTACAACGACCTCCACGGCATACGCTAACGGTACGGAGAAACACTTCACCAGTACCTACAACGCTTCAGCCAGACGCGCAACAAGATCGCCCGCATCACCGACGCAAATGTTATCTCCACCTCCACGGAAGAGGTCACCAACGAGTGCATGCTCGAAGAGCTCAGCATCAGGGACGACCTCGCCTCCGCCATCGAGCTCGTGGAAATAGCCGACATGTGCGCTAAGGCTGAGGAGGGACGTCTCTTCAGGCACAGCGTGCCTGCCGATGAATCCAAGCGATGGCCCCCAAGACAAAGACAAAGGCTCGAGGAAACGATGCGGACACCAAACGGAAAGCTCCGGCCGTTCTGGCCGCCGAGTCAGAACGCAAGCAAGGCCGCAGCGACGTTGCACCCGTGGCAGACAACTGCCCTTACTGTGAGTTTCACCGCATGCACTCACATGCCACAAGGGACTGTTTCCAGCTGGAGAAGATGCGGGGAGATCGCCTCATGAGGGGTGGCCAGGAGGACTACCTTCGAGGCCGGCGGTGGCTGGCGCAGTCCTGGGCGAGGGGGAGGCCGTGCTGGAGGAAGATGGGAGGAGCGCGGCCCATACTAGTGCAACGGGTACGACAACTGCAACATGGGCGGCAACAACACCGGCGGCTACTAGCCGCCCATGCAGCAGCCACCCCCGCAACAACTGCAGCGTCCCAACCCACCCTAGCCTCAGGTGAACACTGCCACGCAACCACGCGTTGAGGGAAACCAGGGGTGGGGCGACGAACACTGAGGGGGCTACTAAGAACCAACGGGCTACATGGCATGTATTCTTGGCGGAGCACAAGCTCCACTCTCCAACCGCCACTTCAAGAAGATCTCACGCGAGATCCCCAATGTCCACCCAGGCACAGCCGCGGCGAAGCTACTTAAATGGTCAGATCACAAGGTCTACTTCGACATCAATGACCATCCCAAGTCCACCAGGACCCTGGGGATACTACCCCTGGTCTGCACCCCCACCATCAACAACATTTTGTGGGTAGAGGCTCTCTACGACCGTGGCGACCCTAATACAGTAGCAACTACCCCTGGTCTTTCTACTGTACTAGATCTAGATATTTGCATGATTAATGTAGTTGCTACTGTCGTAATTTATCTGATGCTATTTCGAATTAAATCATGTGCTAAATTGCTAATATATTCAACAGAAGGTTGCTGTGTGCATTAGTATCTATGTACTACAAGATAAAATCACAAACGAGCTCAAGTCCCAACATTCAGGTGCTTCAGTTCAGTGGTTTCTTTGCTGGTGTGCGCTTGAAGGATGGAATCCATAAAGCTCGAATGAAACAGTTTTCAGTTTTGTGGATAGAATGATATGAAAGTTACATGAATGATGAGTGAATGTATATAAAACCCCATATGTGTGTTTGTCTTTCTATAATCTTTGTCGAGTTTCACCAGGATAACTTTTAAATAGTCAATACACGATAGATGTATTATGGTGCTCTCTACCTATTGTTGATATAACCCCTTAATCCCCTTATCACGTCAAATGACACATGCACCCAACATGTAGCTAGAAAAGATGAAGTGGAATATTATTTTTTGGCCCTATTAATAATCATCAGAAGCAACACAAAGTTGCCTTAATAAAATAATAAAAATTACAAATAGGTTATTTGTAGCACCTACTGACGACTATAGCGCGCTGTCGCCCTTGCACTTCCTCATCGGAGCCGGCCAAATATTGTCGTAGTAGACAGGCGTGCTCTCTTGGGCGCGCACACACGCAAAATCACGTGCACGCTCTTGCACACACATGGGGCCTATTGAAGATTAGAGATTGACAAAGTCACTAAATACATAACGTGCGGAAAGCCGGAAAGTGAATATGGAGCCCAAACATTCTTGGTGTAGACTATGTCTAGATCCACCACTGTGTAAATTTTCAATGAAAAAATTGCATTATCTTAGCCTACACAAAAAATACAAATCTCCAAAGAAAAAACAACTTTTTCAATCTGTATGCACTGTTCATCCACACAGATTTACGATTTTGTTACTTTTTCCCAGAACAAAATATAACGTTTTTTGCTGTTGATCTGCACCTGTTGGAGTCTCTTGTTTGTATATTAGAAAGTTAGGAGGACTGGTGTGTAACTTGTACATTCTTTATACATAGAAGTGAATGGCCAGAGGAAGGGGCCATCGAAGCTTCAGGAAAGTAAAAAGATTTCCCTTCTCTCCCAGCCCAAATCTCTTGTAGATTCCTCCACTCTTGGTGAGATGCAACATGGTATCAGAGCTGCGGTGCCGTGAGTGACCAGTGGTGGTGAGGAAGTGGTGCTGGAGGCGTGAAGGGTGGATGCGCTGGTGCCTGGTGTGTGGAGATCGAGTGACGGTAGCGCAGCTGGATGCGGTACTAGGAGAAGAAGAAGGCTGTGCTGATCGATTCGTCGGTGACTCGAAGCCAAAGGGATTCTCGTTGTTGGATTTAGAAGAAAGGGGAGCTCTGCTCGGTAAGATTTGGGTCCTTGTCTGTTGATTTGAGGCGAGTGAGTGCTGAGATTGAATAGGGAGTAGCAAGGACAAGCATCAGGAGAAGGGCAGCCTGTAACTTCAGAAAATGGTGGGTGAGGCCAGCACTCCTGCAGCAGTTTCGTCTGTAGAACTTGCTGCAGTCCTGGAGGCTATGGATGAAAAATACAGGAGCCTGTTTGATGCCCTTAGTAAACAGCAAGGAGGAGGAAGGCAGGAGAGTGAAATCAAGGAGGAGATCCATCCTTTGCAAATGTCATTGGTGAAATTAGAGGATTCAGAGAGCTACGCTAGCTGGGCAGAACATGCTGAGACAATATTGGTTTCAAGAAAATTGGAGGGGTATATACTTGGCACGGTGGAGAAGCCAGTTGAAGAGGAATCAAAAGAAGGTCAGAGGTGGAGAATGACAAATGCTCTAGTCAGGGCTTAGCTACTGAGCTCCCTATCACCCAAGATTGCAAAGCAAGTTGAGAGGATTAAGGATGCTTCAGAAATCTGGAGGCTCTTGTAAGGTACTTTTTCAGGAGTTGGTAATGAAATGCTTGCTTGCAGGATACAAAAGGAATTGCAAGGATTGAGCCAAGGAGAACGGTCTGTGGTGGACTACGTATCTGAGTTGAAAAGGCTTTGGAGTGATCTGGACTTTTATGATTCAGTAGACATGGAGTGTGGTAAATGTATTGAGAAAGTCAATAAATGGATAGAGAAGAAACGTGTAAGAGATTTTCTTAATGGTTTGAATTCCAAGTTTGAAAATAGGAGGGCTGCATTGTATGGGAGTACAACACTACCCACCCTGGAGCAAGCCATTTCAGCAATAATTAGTGAAGAAACCCAGTTGAAGCTGGAGACATCCGGGTCAACTATGGAAGGTATCACACAGAGAAGAGCAGCACTTTTTGTTGCCGAGGGTCGAAATTATCAGCGGCCAACAACTAATCTCTTTGACAAGAAGTGTTTTGAGTGTGGAGAGCCTGGACACTTAAGATTTGCATGTCCTGGGCTAACCAGAGGAGGACGTGGCAGAGGACAGGACTGGCGAGGACGGGGTTGAGGAGGTGGCTTTGATGGAAGAGGAGGCCGTGGTCGAGGATTCCGTCCAACATGCAGAGCAAATATTTCCGCAGCCTCCGAAGAAGCTTCTCAATCAATCGTGAAAGTGGAACTACCTCCTAAAGACTGGGAGAAGTGGTGTAAATTTAAAGGCTTACATCTGGATGGCAAACAAACAATGGAGTCAACATTGGCCCCCACCTCTGCTGCCTCTACAAGTTTTGGAGGTAATAATTCGTGTACTATGGATGTACCCTGGCTAATAGACTCAGGTGCATCCAGACATATGGCTGGGTCCTTTGGAGACTCTCTTGACTATGTTCCTGACCCAAGGAAACAAAGTGTAAAACTGGCTGATGGCTCATCTCAACTTATTAAGGGTTCGGGAACAATTATATGTGGTCAAAATATGCCTCTTTCATCTGTTCTCCGTGTCCTTTCGTTCCCAATGAACCTGTTATCTATAAGTTGTATTACAAGAGAGATAAATTGCTGCTATATTCTTTCCAACATGCTGTTTATTTCAGGAACTTGGGACTGGAAGAAGACTTGGGACAGGGAGCATGCGTGATGGGTTATACTACTTGGATAACAACATGTTGCCTGCAGTTGCTGCCGCTTCAACCCACACTCCAAACGAAGAGCTTCTTATTCATCATCACATACTAGGGCATATGTCTTTTGCTATTTTGGGTCGTCTTTATCCTGAGCTCTATAATAGAGTTAGTAAGGAGAAGTTAGTTTGTGATGCTTGTCAGTATGGGAAACAAACTCAAAGTTCTTATATTTTGTCTGATAATCGGAGCACTGTACCTCTTGAAACTATCCACTCTGATGTATGGGGGCATAGTGGAGTATCATCTATTAATGGATATCGTTCCTTTGTCACATTTATTTACTGCTGCACTAGGACAACTTGGGTTTATGTGCTAAAACACAAGAGTGATGTGTTTGAGTGCTTCATTGATTTTCATAAACTAATCATGACTCAGTATAATGCATGTGTGAAATTTCTTCATACTGATAATGGAACGGAGTATGTAAATATGGAGTTTGATGAATATTTGTCGAACTTTGGAATTATTCATCAAACCACATGTCCCAATACCTCTGAACATAATGGTTTGGCAGAGAGAGAAAATAGGCATATATTAGAAATTACACGTTGTATAATGATGGCGATGAATGTCCCAAAGTTTCTATGGAGTGAGGCAGTGATGACTGCTGCATACTTGATGAATAGAATGTCATCTAGAGTGTTGGGTTATAAGACTCCGATTGAGTGTTTGGCAGGTAGGACTACATATGTCATTCCACCAAAGGTGTTTGGTTGTGTTTGTTTTGTGAAAGATTATAGACCAAGTGTTGGAAAGTTAGATCCTAGAGCTTTAAAATGTATATTTGTTGGATACTCAGGAAAACAGAAAGGTTACAAATGTTGGTGTCCCTCTGAAAAAAGGATGTTTGTGAGTATGGATGTAATTTTGAGGGAACATGAGTCATTTTATGGTGAACCAACTGATCTAACTGATGTTTTCCCTGATTTGTTTGCTAATGATGTCTTAAATGTGGACTGCGAGAAAGGGGGAGATAAAGAAGAAGAGGACTGTCAATCATCAAGAGAAATGATTGTTGGCATGATACCAACAGGAGATGAGGATACAATAGAACCAGAACAAGAACATGAGCAAGGGGAGCAGCAACAAGGTATACCAAATGAAGCAAGGTGGCCAAATCCAAATGAAGAACATGACCTCCAAGTGTATAAACGTAGAAAGCGCAAGGAAGGGGAGCATCAGATGCAGGGGGAGGAACATACTCTAGTGATACAACATCTCGAATCCCAAGAGCAGCTTGGCACCCATGGTGAAATTCCTTCTCCATCGGCTTCATCCCAGACTCCGCTATCAACCTCTACACACGATGGTACACTTACATCTGAATATGATGACTTAGATATTCCCATTGCCCACAGAAAGCAACATCGTACTACAGCTGGAAAACTGCCGTCAAAACTGTCACCATATAACATTTCTTATCATGTTTCATATTCATCATTGGGTCCTAGTTATAAATCATTTATAGCTTGTCTAGATTCGGCAACACCTATTCCACGTGATTGGCAGGAGGCAAAAAGGGATCCAAGATGGAGAGCAGCAATGCTTGAAGAAATGGCAGCACTTGACAAAAATAATACGTGGGTATTAACCCCAGTTCCAGCAGGCAAGAAGATTGTGGGTTGTAAGTGGATATTTACTGTCAAGCAGAATCCCGAAGGAAGAGTAGAAAGATATAAGGCTCGTTTAGTGGCGAAGGGGTATAGTCAAACATATGGAGTAGATTATGATGAAACATTTGCTCCCGTGGCAAAAATGAACACTATAAGAACACTAATTTCAATAGCATCAAACCTGAAGTGGAAATTATTCCAAATGGATGTCAAAAATTCCTTCCTACATGGAGATTTGCAGGAAGAGGTTTACATGGAGATTACTCCAGAATTTAGTAGTAATGAAAATGAAGGTAAAGTATGCAAACTAAAGAAGTCTCTTTATGGACTTAAACAGTCACCAAGGGCTTGGTTCGGGAGGTTTAGAAAGGAGATTTGCTCCCTAGGATATCAACAAAGCAATGCTGATCACACTCTTTTCTTTAAGATTCATGATAGTAAGATTGCTATGCTTGTGGTGTATGTGGATGACATATTAATTACAGGGGATGACGATGAGGAAATACAGTGCTTGAAAAGGACATTGGCAAGAATATTTGAAGTCAAGGACCTGGGTTATCTTCACTACTTTCTAGGAATTGAGGTGGCATATGGGGCAAAAGGTATATACCTTTCACAAAGAAAATATGTGCTTGACTTTCTTAATGAGACAAGCATGTTATGTTGTAAACCAGCAGCAACACCAATTGAACAGAATCATCATATTCTATCAAGCTCAGGTGAACCAGTAGACAAGAATCAATATCAGAGGTTAGTTGGTCGTTTAATTTACTTATCACACACAAGGCCAGATATCGCATATGCTGTTAGTGTTGTAAGCCGATACATGCATGATCCCCGGTCTGGTCATTTGGATGCGGTAAATAGAATATTACGATATCTTAAAAGTTGTCCTGGGAAGGGGATTCTATTTTCTAATCATGGGCACCTGAGAATAGAGGGATACACAGATGCTGACTGGGCTGGATGTTTGGATGATAGACGGTCTACTTCAGGTTACTGCGTATTGGTTGGCGGCAATCTTGTTAGTTGGAGGAGCAAGAAGCAAAGTGTTGTTGCTCGATCCACGGCAGAGGCAGAACTTAGATCAATGGCTTCGGGATTATGTGAGTTAATGTGGTTGAGGATATTGTTGACTGAACTTCGCTTGTATGGTGATGCGCCTCTTCGGCTCTATTGTGATAATCAAGCTAGTATCAATATAGTCAACAACCCAGTCCATCATGATAGAACAAAGCATGTTGGAATTGATAGGCATTTCATCAAGGAGAAACTGGACGAGGGACAACTTCAAGTTAGCTTTGTTAAATCTACAGGCCAGTTAGCTGATGTATTAACCAAAGGAATTAGTGTTGTGTCTTTTATGAGAATTTGTGACAAGATGGGGCTAATTGATATATTTGCCCCATCTTGAGGGGGAGTGTTGGAGTCTCTTGTTTGTATATTAGAAAGTTAGGAGGACTGGTGTGCAACTTGTACATTCTTTATACATAGAAGTGAATGGCCAGAGGAAGGGGCCATCGAAGCTTCAGGAAAGTAAAAAGATTTCCCCTCTCTCCCAGCCCAAATCTCTTGTAGATTCCTCCACTCTTGGTGGGCTGCAACAGCACCCTACCAAGATTTTTTTTTCCCAAACTTTTTGAAACCTAAAAAAGTCGTTTTTGAATAATTCAAAAAAAACGGGCTCCATGGAGCCCGAGCTCCATATCACCGCTCTTCATCTTACACTCAAACTTTAATGAGACATACAATATCATAAATCTGAAATTTGATCCCCGTGTACAGGTACAACCAACGCCCTGTCCATCCAATCACAGACACCTAGACATGGCTGGATATGTACAACATCTGGTTTGTTAAATATTTTGAATCTTTTGAGGGTCAGTTTGTGAAATATTTTCAAATTCGGTTCATTTTATGTTGAACTGTCAAATTTGGGTCAAATTTATCACTTTCCACGCAGTCTGCACAGGCATATATTGCAGCCTCCTATGTTGAGGAAGAGTGCGAGGCATGGCTGAAACCTGAAAGATCCAGGCAAATTGCATAACTTCGTGACGTGGCAGTGTCGCAGCCAGCCTTATTCAACAAAATCTGCACATTGCCATCGGGCGGAGCAAGAAACTTCGTGGACCAATGAGATGTTTACCACTTCTAAAACGTACTTAATGTACCTTGGTGAAAAGCATTAGATCATAAACAGGATTTTACAGTTTCAGGAGCTGGCCACTGGCTCTTCAAGTCTACACTAGATCGTTAACATTATTGTGTAGATAGATTGTACCATTACTACAACGAGTTATCTTCAATCTACTGGTAACAAGCTGATATGCCGCGGGCGTTGATGTGAACAGCTTATATGCAGGTTCTTCACAAATGTTTGCAGTTAGGCACATGTTATGCGGACCGCCATCGAATCTTCAGGTATCCAAATTTGCCAGCACCTGGAGAAGAACCCTCAAAAAGAATCGGTAGGTAGCCGGTAGCTGCCTTGTATCTTTTCTGAACCTGAAAGGGTCCAACAAATATGAAGTTAGCATTCGATGGAAACTGCGGTGAACTGTAGCTCTCCTTTGGAGAAATATTAGGATACCCATTGACGTGCCTACAGTGTGTCGTGTGTAGTTTATTTTGCTTGTTGTTCCTTTGCTTGTAAGCTGATTTCCTCAGCATCTATACTCTCTGGCCATACTGGCTTTATTAATTAAAGTCGGGCGTTATCGCCTTTTATCTAAAAGGTGCCTACAGTTCGAAAACTTCGGCATGTACAAGGAAGCAATAAATAGAAACCTACCTCGAGAATCTCTTCACTGCTTTTCAGGCAATTTTTCCCAATCACACAAACCGAACCACCAGATCCTCCGCCCGTGATCTTCGCACCAAATAGACTAGGGCCTCCATTTTGCGAAGTTGTCTTCCTGTGCTGAATTTCTTGTACTAGATTCACTAGCCTGTCAGTTCCATCAGAACCAAGACCGCAAGCATTGTAGCTGTAATGACACTGCCGTCAAGGAGAAAACAAGATGGTTACTAGTGAGCTCCCTTGGTAATACAGAAGTATGTGGATTCATATATAAGTGCCAAAAGTGGATAAAATCTACCTGATACATAAGCTCTCCAAGGGCTGAAAGTTGCTCGTCTGTTTTGGCTGCTGTTAACAATGCTTTGAAGGCCTACACATGAGCATGTCATGAGCGCAAGTTTTATCAAAGGTATTTTTGGTGTTATCTAACTTCAGATAAAACAAGAGGGCATCTCTCTGTGCACTGTGTATCGAAAACAAGCTTTTAAAGGTTTCTGATATTTAACCTCAACAAAAGTTACCTGACATGCAAATTTAGTGAACATGTAGCAATGCAAAGAAAAGAAGAACCAAACATCATTATGCAGGTTTTCATCAACAATGGAAGAATAAGCCATATGGGTTAAGATATCAAACCTCAACACGGAAGTTCTCGTATATGGGATGTCTAGTTGGAGCCTTCACACTGTAAGATCTTTTTGGGTCAACAACTGTTACTGCGTCGTTGTGATCTCCATATTTCTCCAAAAACTCATCCCCGGTAATGACCTCAGGAATATCTCTTGCATAGGCAGCTTCATATCTGTAGTAGAAGAGTTAGCATGAGAATCTACATGACATGGAATACGGCAATGCAAGCAAAACAGCACAAGTCTTCATCAATCTTATCAACATAAATCAGACCTATGAGGTGCTAGGTTGCACAAATACTGCAGTGAAGCTTCAGATTTCAGAAGATCCACTCCATATTTTTCATATTCTTCAGAACCATCGCATGATTGCGTAGTAGTAGATGGAAAGGATTGAGAAATTAGGTCAGATGCAGCACACTTAATCATCTTGCGTCCCATATATGTGCCTACCCTCACAGATCCGTAATCGGTCCCGCCAACACTATATAACACAAAGGAGAGTGAAGTTAGCTTGTCAAATCAGCTGCGGAGAACACAAAGCACAATCAGGACAAGATCTACCTATGTCGTATCCCGGAGTCGAGACCCCAAAATCGTATATGGGTTGGAATGCTAACCAATTCTTTCACTTCTGCAGGCTGCATGAAAGTTGACACAATAAATACAAAGATCTCAGAGCTGGACTGGATGAATGATTGTATCAACCAGCTATAGCCTATATGAACATGATAAACCTCACTAACCTGGCAAACCATTGCAAGAAGTTTGTTGGCTTCTCCACAAGCAGATGTCATTTGGTCCATTACACCACATGGAGCCCCGACAACGTGATTCTCAACCTGCAGAATTTTTCGCCAATGGATGACTCACTTGAACAGAGGATTAAGTAATGACCGCAACACAGTTTCAAACCCATCAAGGGGTATCTTTATCTTTATAAACACTACCTTTTGACAGAGTATAGCAAGATCCCTTGGAGCAATATTTAAACCTACAGCAAAGAAAAGCATATGGGTTAATGTCGTTTAGCATGTTCAGTTAAGTTAAATGTGCACCAGTAGCTGCAGAACTTGGGAGTTCAACTAATATTAACATAAATGTGAACCATTCTATAAGATTTTTCTACAAGAAACAAGCATCTCTGTATTCAATCTACTAACCATAGACTGCAGCAATAGCAGACATGGTAGCAACCTCCACTGATGCAGAAGAGGAAACACCTTTGCCTTCAGGAACAGAAGAAGAAACCTGAGAATTCAAACAAAAATATCAATAAATGGACATACAAGAAGTCCAGTTACAATTATGTATGACAGAATAAAACTATTTATCAATCAAAGTGCTGTTTAAAAATAAAATGTTAAAAAGATGCCTGATGAATAATTAGCATTTAATTAACACACACCATCATTTGCAGAAGAATTCTTAAAGAAACCTCCCCAGTTTGAGAAAGGTGAAAAATAAATGAAATTTTACATTTAAAGTTTGATACTCCCTCCGATCCATATTAATAGGTGCTGAAGTGGATGTATCTAGACATGTTTTATTGCTAGATACATCCACTTCAACACCTATTAATATGGATCGGAGGGAGTAGTATTTTTGATGAAACATAGCAGAAAGGGTTAATACTGACCAAAATGCTCATGCTGTCAGTGAACTGAACACCTAGTTCAGTCATCAACACAAGAATTGTTCCAGCAACGTAGGCAGCCCATCTGAGATACACCAGGTTTGTTAATAAAAACACGCATGCCATGCTATTATTTACAGAGGCACGCTAAGCATTTTTCTTACTTTTGGGATGGGTCCTGGGAGAAGTATTCTTTGGCCTTATCATAGGACATTGGTTTGTCACCATCCATGAAATCAGACAGATCCATGTCGAAGGTTGGTGCACGATTACTCAATTCAGAGCCAAATGATACCTGCAAAAATAGTTTAAAGGGACACCCAGTTGTCCAAATGAGCATATTACTCACTCAACTAAACATGCCACGTCTACTTTGGCTGCTGTTCAAACGAGCAAAAGCAAAAAAATAGAACTTAACATGCTGATTGTTTTTAGTTATCCAATGAACAATGTAAGAAATGAAAGCTTAAAAAAATCTGTATGAACCATTCCTATGTGCAATAGAAGGGGATAAAGAGGCCTGGATAGTTAATTATACATACAATTTGCACCACTGGCACTGCTCCATTTGCTAGCTGTCTAGCCTGAGTATGCTTCCATAGCTTCTGCTTGATAGGATCACTTCTCTGAATAGCAACATGACAGGCCTCTCGAATGGGCATCTGGTAGTTGGACAAACACAACGCCAATCAGACATGCACCTTCCATTTTATTTCATAAATATATTAAATGAATCGATTCCCTAAAAGTTGGTTCTTCTGACAAAAAGTAGAATGGTGATCAATATCAAAGAAGATAACCGATCCCTCTATAACCCGGAATTATTGAAATTTTATTTTTACTATTTTCGTAGAATTGACATGCAATAGAAAAAAATAAATTAGGATAACCTGTAATACAAGACTTCCTGAATAATCTGCAATACCACCCATGACATCTAATCGTCCAGGTGCTCGTGCAACATATATTTCCTCCTGCAACAGAACAAATCACTAATTAACATTGCACATGAATCTCATTTGACAATATACTTTCCTCCGAGATGTGAAAGGTGTCACCAGACATGGTTGTAACTTTTGCTTTACCTCTAGTCTAGTATAGAGAAAAGAAGCAGAACTTGAGACAGGTTACATTAATTAAGTATTCAGAAATTGGACAGACAGAGCTGCATACCTCCAAGTCAAAGAGTACGGAAGCAGCAGTCCTCTCTCGAGATTGCTTTTCAGGGCTCCTTGGATCATTTGCAACAAGTCCGGATAAACTCGTCAAGAAAGCCATAGTATCAGTTAATCCTTGCATGTCCCCATGGAGAATCTCGAAGTCCTCAAAAGATCTGACAAAAAGGTAAAGATATTTAAAAGGAGAAACTGCAAATGATAAGGAGAAAGAAAGGAAGTATGAAACTTACGACTCTGCACTTCCATTAATCCCAGGAGACGCGGGTGCTACTGCTGGCCGAACACCGATTTCTTTCTCGGAGAGAGAATACCAGTCAGGAATTCCTACATCTCTCCCTGGAGCCCTCTGTAGTTGGTATCCTAGCACTATGGCATCACGTAATCGTCTTGCCCCGCTCAACTAAAATTGTGCAAGAAAGAAGATTTATTAAATAAGTCCAAGAGATGTGAAATTTGATTATAAGAGTTTATAGGGTTTGAAGAAATTTTCAAAGCAGCAAATGCACATTCCAACTTAGCAGTTATCAGCAATACGAATAGTTCCACGAGAAGTCCTACAATTTGCTTTTGAACTTCTAGAGTGGAACTCCTTTTTAACAACTATTGGGACAAGCAATGATAGTTCTCTTATTTATTATATATATTAATTATATTAAGTGTGAAAGCAAGAAATTTCGGAATGACACTATGCAGATAAATAAATAAATAAAGAGTATGACACTATATGAAGACAACTCAAGCAAATCTCTAGCTTCATAACAACACAAAGATATATCAGAAGACTGAGTCGATACGAGAATTAAGGTGCAACAGAAGGTAAAACTAAGTATGTTGACCATAGTCAGCATTATTATATTGTACAGTCACTCACCTTGCCGGTAATATTCTTCTTCCCTACAGCAGTATCATGGAGGATACGTGCAGCCACCTGAATGAAATATTTTAAGCTTAGAATATTTAAAAGGACGTTTGCAATGCAGTTCAACGAATTAGTAGGCTGCATAAATATTTTGCATATTTTTTTTAAGAAAAAAAAGAAATGGGATATAAACTTAATGCTACCTGATTTTTTTTAAGAACTGATTCTGCATGCTATTTAAATGCTTTCTATATTAAAAAAATGTCTAGTTGTTTTATGGAAATAGAATCATCAACATTACCTCACCACCATTAATTGGACCATCATAGCAGGGCTGGAGTGTTAAAGCTCGCAGAAGATAAGGTTTCCAATGACCGGTAAGTAAATCCCTCCGTATCATCTCAATGCCACATTGATAGTGCTGTTTTGTAAGGAACAAAAGAGCGAAAGGGTGTCATGGTACTTAAATGATACGCTTACATAGCTCTGAAAGACCAGTTACATAAGGTGACTCGGAAATGTTTCAACCTCAAGCATGTTGCGCAAAAAAGGCTCCTCGTTGAAATAATCTCTACGAACAAATACAAATGGCAGCTTGTACGCCAAAGCCTCACTCACGGTACCATATCCAATTTTGCCTACATGAGTGAACCACCAGAACTGGGTCAGGCAAGAAGAGGAACTACAAAGAAATAACCCTTAACACCAATGGATATAACATTGTAATATTGTATTACCAAGCATGCAGTCAGATGCTGCCATTAAATCAGGTGTATAGGCATCCTTTGCAAGCTTGATGTAATTTGGAGGAAGCTCTTGAGTCTCAGATGCACCGCACACCTGTCAAAAAATAGCATAATGTTAGCCAGGAAGGTTGAAAAGGCATTGAACTGAACAGAAGTTTGTTGACGTTCAGACAAAACATACCAAACAAAGCCAACCATCAGGCAACCACTCTTTCTTCAGTTTCCATCCTGCCGGCTGCCAACAGTTAAGCTAATAAAAATGAAGTAAAGCATCTATGTATAAGAAAACAGAATGTCCTGGTTAGTTAATGTCCACCTGTCCTCCAAAGTTGAAAATGACCACCTTGACATCATCTGCAATTCCTAGTTCCTTTCTCACCTGATATATGAAAAGTATATAAGTTAGAAACAGAAATGTCGGTTAGGTTCGTAGGATGACACGCTGGAGAAGAATCATACATACCTCAGATCTAGATTTATGTAACCTTCTCACCACAAGGGGCACGTCAATTACATCACGGAAAGCAGGCACTATACAGGATAGAATCAATCGCATTTTTATTCATGAGAAGTGCAAATCAAGATTTAAGAAATTTGGAAATATAATCACTCGGGCACAGGGACATACTAGGGCAGTATCCAGGGAGTCGTAGTAAGAACTCACAATGTGAGTAATCCTCTGCTATCTACAATTATTATCAACATATGTACATGGTTATTAAACAGAATTAATAAATCTCAGCTTGCATATGTACACGGTAAATGGCACAATATTAAGGAGACATATAGATGCCGACGACAAGAACTGCATGCATATAGAGTAAGAATGTATTTACTCTAAATATTTTAAGAAAATTTGCTCCACAGGGATTTTTTTGTTTTTTGGAAGGTATAAATCTTAAAACTTGGATTTAGCATGCCCATTTGGTGTTAGTAGTCGTTACAAAAGGGAAGCAAGTCTGTAATCAAAGGCACCTGCCAAACAATTGAGCGATGATGGTTTCCAGCTGCTACGACATACTCTGCATAGATGAAGTCCCAACTGCAAATCGGAGATGAGACATTTTATGTATGTTAGGAAACCAAAAATAAGTTTATCTTTCCACACACACAAAAAAAATCATGCAAAAAAAATAAATAACTGGAAGCTATAACTGAGTCCAATTTCAGGTGAGCATCATGGTGCGCGTGACACCAAGACTGACGCACACAAACAAACAGCTGACCTGAAATTGGTGACGCACACGGAGCGGATGCCAGCGTCTGCGGCCGCCCTGCACGCCACCGGGACGACATCTGAAACCTGCCCACGATTTGGTTCAGATGCTGTAATAAGCAGGGATTCCACGGGAATCCATGTACGTAGTAGGGATCGATACAACAGTAGAAATCGACTGGCATGCGTCGCCAGAAATTAAAAAGGAAAAAGTACCACTAAGTCGGCCTTGATTGAGCCGAGCCACTCCACTTCAGTCCTGAGGATGGCGTCGCGCGGCACCACGGCCGTCTGATGGTACTGCATTCCACCGCGCGGTCAGTTACAGTGAGCCAGCCACAGGGCTGGGAGCAGGGGATAGAGAGAGACGACACGGTGTATATTATCTGGCCGGAGGACGTACGGACCTTCTCGAGGGACGCGAGCCGGTCGACGGTGAGCGCGTCCGCCTGCACGGCGCCGCAGTCGAGCAGGACCCTGCGGATGTGGAGGCTGGGGGAGTCGATCTCGGTGGTGAAGACGAACTCCGGCGCGGCGGTGACCACGTGCACGTCGTGGCCCGCGCCGATCAGGTGCCGCACCACCTGCCAATCGAATCGAACTGAATTAATCAAAAAACGCAGGACAGAGCGTCTCACTTCTTGCGCCCACGGAAACGGGGAACAGGGGCGGACCTCTAGGGTGCGTGTGGCGTGGCCGAAGCCGTGGCCGGTGATGTAGTAGGCGAAGACGAGGCGCTGCTGCGCCGGTGGCGCCTCCTCGCCGCCGCCGCCGGTTCCCCGATTCACCATCCTTCTCGGCCCCCAATTGTGGTCTGCTCCGATCAGTGGGAGCTCGCTGCTGCTGTCTGTTTCCTTTCCTGGTTTGCTGGGAGGACTTGGTCGGCTGATGGGGTGGTCTTATAGCAAGCAAGCCGGCCCCGTCGGATGGGGAGAGTCTCGGGCGTGGACGTTTGGTTCTATCCGTTCCCGGCGTTTGTTGCGCCGCTGGGGTGACTCGTTCGTGCACGGGTGCACAACGCCGTGAAGTCAATTCGCGGCATGATGGGAGGACGGATAGCGGTTATCCGCACCAATGATTCCTGCATATCCCATATACCCAATGCCAACGGACACTTGCTTTTAAAAAAAAGAGCCTCACTTAAATTCTTCTAAAACTTCTCTAAAAACAGCATAAAAACTAGGGTCACCGTCGTATTCGGGCGGCTAGATTTCATTTAATTTGAATGATATTTTACAAACATTATTTTAACATTTTATTATTTGATTGTGCGTCGAAAATCATTACGGTTATTGACACGGCCTCAATTGTCTATCAAGATAGCTTAAACAAATTCCAATCGCGTGTTAAAAGTAGTACAGTATATCTTATATTCGAGGTATTAGTATCTGTTGTTCCATCATTATACGAAGTGCGCGGTCTTTTCATATTTATTGTAATTCTCTCCGTAGTCTTTCACTGAGCCCGTGCCGCATGGAGGCATCTCGTCACTATGCGCACCGTTGCGACGGCGTTAATGTGCACACGCTCGCCTGCACTGTGCCCATACAAGGAAGGCCGGGAAACCCTTGCCTCTCACCGCCCCTCTCCTGTCAATCTCTCGTCGCCCTCTCCCTACACATGTCGCCACCACTCTCCTCTCACTTTCTCGCCGCCGACCAAAGCGCCTCGATGGACGACAAGTACCTCGCCTCCAACGGGTTCACCAGTATGAGCCTGCGCATGGCGGGGGCGATGGCTCTCTTCGACGCCTGGTACCCGTACTCGCCGGACGTGCGGGGCGGGCCACGAGTTCACGCTCGGCGTCGCTGGCCTGCCTATCCCCGACGTGCCGCTCCAACCCGAGCCGTCGTGGACGGGGCACGTCTACGCCCACTACTACAACACTCACCGACGAGGAACTCCCCCAGTTGGAGTGGGACCCTGGAAACCCGGCCAACGCCAACCGGTACGGCGCGGCCTTCCGCCGCCTACACCGCGAGCGCCTGTACCGCTAGGACGGCCCCGGCTCCGCTCCACCGTTCAAGAAGAAGAACGCCGACGGACGAACGACATTCTAGAGCGTACTAGGGCGCTCGCTCCGGTATGTCATGGAGTACATCGCTCCCGGCAACGAGACGCGCCTGGACTGGCCGACTCCGACCAGCGTATGGGCGCCCAAGCACACGACGATATCGTCCTCCCGCTCCTCGTTGTCCCCGCTCGATATGGGCACCGACGCTAACGCCGCGCTTAGCTTCGCCCGCTCCGCGCCAAAGCTAGAGCCGGGCACGGGTCATGCACGTCGCTCTGGTGTGATCTTCATCGGCGACGGCGCGTCTCGGTGTGCCGCGCAGCGCCAGCCGCAGTAGTTGCTGAATAAGCTCAAGGCCGACGTGAAGGTGGAGGCACCGTCGGGGCCCCTCGCCGAGATGCAGGCCCTAAAGGACCAACACGCCAACCCCGACAACCTCGAAGGCATGAGCGCGGCGTTCACTGAGTCGGTGAACACGACGCCGACACTACTGGTAAAAGACGCATGCGCCTTGTCCTTCATGGACCACGCCGCCATGCAAGGCGTCCCGATGGTCCACCTCGATTCCGACGATGATGAAGACGTCTTTGGCGGCGCGGCCAACTGAAAGAGCATGGTGCCCCCTGATGATCCACAAGTATAGGGGGTGTATCGTAGTACTTTTGATAAATAAGAGTGTCGAACCCAACGAGGAGCAGAAGGTGTTGACAAGCAGTTTCGATGAAAGAATAACTGTAAATACTGAAAGATAAATTTGTAGGGGTTTTTGATATTGCAGATAAATAAAGTGCGAGTAAATAAAATGTAGCAATAATAATTGCAGCAAGTGGCCCAATCCTTTCTTCAGCAAAGGACAAGCCGGTGGGTTTACTTATGATTAACAAACGTTCTCGAGGACACACGGGAGGTTTCTGTCAAATGCTTTTGTTTCATGTCGCTGAATAATCTTTAGTGTTTTGATAAGTGTTGTGTGCGTGAACCTATGCTAAGGTACCGTCCCATCCAAGACTAATACATACTTGTGATTATACCCCTTGCAAGCATCCGCAACTACAAGAAAGTAATTAATAAATAAATCTAACCACAGATTTAAATTCCGGGATCCTACGCTCCCTCGTGTAATGGTTTTCTAACGGGGTTTAGGTTTATGTCACTCCGGCAACCACACAATTAGTAGCCAGATACACGATGCATTCCCCCAGGACCATAAATGGTGAAGTATCATGTAGTCGACGTTCACATGACACCACTAGAAGAATAACACCACAACTTAAATATCAAACAATTAAATATTACTCAACATTACTTCACTACTAACAACTTGACTTCTCCCATGTCCTCAAGAACAACACGAACTACTCACAAGACATCATATGGATCATGATCAGAGGTGATATAATGGTTATTAACAATCTGGACATAAACCTAATCCAACGGTTTCACTCAATAGCATCAACTACAAGTAGTAATCAACACTGGGAAAGTTTCCCCTATGAAATAGACAAGATGCAACCCTAGATGTTACAGTGGAACGGAGTGGAGCTGAGGGTGATGATGGTGGAGATGATGATGATCATGACGATGATGATCCCGATGAAGTCCAGCTCGATGACGGTGACGATGGCGATGATTTTCCCCCTCCGAGAAGGAATTTCCCTGGCAGATTTCTCCCTGCCGGAGAGCTTTTCTCTCTCTGTTGTTTCCATCCCGCAGAGGCGACGGAAAGAATCCTCGATGATTCTCCGTGTATTAGGGTTTCCGGGGGATGAAGTACGTCGAAGGGGCAAGCCAGAGGTGGGCCAAGGCCTCCTCACCACCCCCAGGCGCGGCCAGAGGTGGGCCCGCGCCTGGGCATGGTGAGGGCCCTTGGTGGCCCTCCTCCGACTCCCCTTTTGGCTTCCTCCGTCTTCAGGTGAAATAGGAACTTTTCGATGATTTCCGGGGTGTTCTGATCTTCGCGAATATGGTATCCTCACGCTCTGTTTTCCAGCAGAATTCTGACTCCGGGGTTCAACTCTCCAATTATTGGAAAACATGCAGAATAGGTGAAATAACATAGGTATCATGCTCCAATATGAAATATATCAATGAATAACAGCAAATTATGATATAAAATAGTGATGCAAAATGGACGTATCAACTCCCCCCAAGCTTAGACCTCGCTTGTCCCCAAGCGAAACTGAACTCAGTAAACATGACCACAGGTTTATGGAGTGAAGAGTCGATAAATAAAACACGGACAAGAAGCATCACATTTATCTATGCACCAATCATTATAGACAGCAACTTCCTCTCATATAACTTAACTTGAAACGAGTCATGGGAGTCACAAACAAAGATGCAAAAGAGAGAATCAAAATTGGTGATGGAAAACTTCGTTCTTGGTTAGAGAACATTTAATTATATCAAACTTATCTTATGTGAAGTCTTCATAACAAGGCTTATATTGTAGAGCTCAACATGTTTAATTATAACAATCCTTTTACAGTGATTCATAGCTTTCAAAGTAATATTCATTCAGATAATAAAGCATGTGCTAAACAAAGAAGGATAGAAAACATGATTGAATAAATCAACATATAGATGGTGAGATCACGACAACTCAAATGCTTGCTGGAGACAGAAAGGAATGGGTTTACTAACTCAACATAAAAGTAAAGGATAGGCCCTTCGTAGAGGGAAGCATGGATCACTCATGTGCTAGAGCTTTTATTTTAATAAACAAAGGTATAAAATGCATGACACTCCTCCCATCCATATTACACAAACCATGGCTAACCAATCCTCGGGTGCCTGCCAACAATCACAAACCATGGAGGAGTGTCTAATTTTGAGAGGTGTATACTAGTGTCAACGAATGGTAAACAGAAAATACAGTACGTCACAAGCCAACTAGACTTCACAAGAGCGGCTCCCATATGAAGGACGCAACTGATGTAGAAGGTCATCCCTCATTCTCTTTTGTTTACACGATTATGCTTTGACTGATAAATCAGGGGCAAAAATAGTGAAGAGAATTTGTGTATTAGTTTGGGGGCTTGGCACCCCGCTACCAGCTCTTCTAGCATTTGGATAAGCGGATGAAGCCACTAGTCCAGGTGCGTGAAGTCCAATCAACAAGTGAGATAAATATTCTCTATTTACGTCCTCATGAGCAAAAACAGGAACAAAAAGCAGGAGTAATTTTGAAAGTTTTAAAGGTAGCACATGAGCAATTTACTTGGAGTGGCGGTGAAATACCACGTATAGGTAGGTATGGTGGACACAAATGGCAAGTTTTTGGTTCAGGGTTTGGATGCACGAGTAGAGCTCATACTCAGTACAGGGTTTTTGGCTAGCAAGGCTGGGTAGCAAGCATAAGAGTTGAGGGAAAACAAACAAATATACATATGATGAAACCAATCATGCAATCTTCATTGAAAGCCCAAGCAATATTAGCTTGTGAATACTAAGTTTATGAGCTAATAGGCAAATTCCTCTTTCTTATACTAGAATCTCAAAATATTATTTCTACTGACCCAGGCTAAGTTTGCCAAAACCAACTAGATTAACTTGATGATCTCCAGAGTGACACCAAATACTAACAACAAGCTCAACCATATGACAGAAATTGAAAACTAAAATAAGGTGTGCAGAAAGTAAATGATGAAACTTCTCATTAATATTTCAAACCGGCAACTCACACCAACGGATACAACGATAACCAACTAAGGAGAGATACTTCCATACTGCAAACCATCCTATATGATAACTTCTCTACTCATGATATGACTCTACTAAAAAGGAAAAAAGATGAAAGATAGTGATGTGATGCCGCGGCACTCCCCCCAAGCTTGGAACAAGCCGAGGGGATGCCCAAACCAATGACGAATTATTTATTCGGTGGTGGTGACGAATCCTCTTCATCATCAGACTTCCAAGGTAAAGCCTCTCCGTCAACAAACGATGACGTGGTCTCCAATATCCTGAAACTTACAGCAGAATGTATGCGTTTAAACCTAGCCTCATACTCGCAGTTTTGATTCTGCACATCATAGAGTTGTGTTTGCAGATTGTGGGTGGTCTTGTGGAGTGAGAGAATTTCATCCAAAATCTTGCCGGTCTCCTTCTTGTGCTCGGCAATCAGCTCTGCATTCATCCTATAGATTATGTCCACTTCACGCTCCGCCATCTTCTTGTATCTAAAAACTTCTTGTTCTAGCTCTTCCATCCTTGCTTCCAGGCTGCCTTCTCCTTTAGGACCTTAGACATCCTCTTGCTGCACCTTCCCGTCGTTGAGCAAAAACTCTTTGAGATGCATCTTCAACTCCTCCAGGTATGGGTTGACAAAGTTCTCAAATAAACTGTCCTTGGAGGGTTCAGAGGAAGACATCGTGGCCCTAGATCTGAAAATAATTCTGGCAAAAACAGCTCGAAACAAAAACACGACGAGAAGAAGATATACAGACCTCGGGGGTCCTGGGGATTATATAGTAAAAAGTTTCATAACAAAAGGAAAGTACTGGGTGAAAACGGGTCAGAGAAGGACTCCGAGGCGTCCTCACCATAGCCAGGCGCGGCCAGGGGTGGGTCCACGCCTAGGCATGGTGAGGAGCCTCTGGGCTCCGTCTCCGCCTTGTTTCCGGCTCATAATTTTTCATATTTTCCAAAAACAGTAAAAATAAAAGTTGGAAGATGTTTCGCGAACGTTTTCTTACCAAAGCTGACACCTATTCGAAAACTAACTCTGCAGTTTCTGAAATATGCTTCTTAATAAATTCCTCCGGGATCATGGCTTGAATACAATCAACATTTTCATTATAAGGATCTCCAGAAATATAATGCTTGAGTCTTTGGCCATTCACCACTTGTGAAGTGTTGTCTTCAAAGGAAACAATTTTAATTTCCCGCGAACGATATACCTCTTCGATAACAAAAGGTCCTCCCATCTCGAGAGTTATTTTCCTGCAAAAAATCTGAGACGAGACCTATAAAATAGCACTTTCTCACCAACATGAAACTCTCTTTTAATAATTCTCTTGTCGTGCCACCTTTTAACTTTCTCTTTAAAGAGCTTAGCATTTTCATATGCTTCACTCCTCCATTCATCTAAAGAACTTAAGTCAAGCAACCTTTTCTTAGCAGCAAGTTTAAAATATCTATTAAGGTCTCTCACTTCCCAATAAGCTTTGTGTTCTAATTCTAGGGGCAAGTGACAGGTTTTTCCATAAACCATTTTATAAGGAGACATGCCCATGGGATTTTTATAAGCAGTTCTATAAGCCCATAGAGCATCATTTAATTTACTAGCCCAATTTTTTCTAGATTTGTTAACAGTCTTTTGCAAGATAGATTTGATTTCTCTATTTGATAATTCTAATGGCCCACTAGTTTGAGGTTGATAGAGTGAGGCAATTCTATGATTAACATCATATTTAGCAAGAGTCTTTCTAAAACCACCATGAATAAAATGAGAACCCCCATCAGTCATAAGTTATCTAGGCACACCAAACCTAGGGAAAATAATGTCTTTAAGCATTTTTTAATGAGTTTTCACCATCAACACTTTTAGTAGGTATAGCTTCTACCCATTTAGTAACATAATCAACAGCAACAAGAATATGAGTGTAGCCTTGTGAAGGAGGGAAAGGACCCATAAAGTCAAAACCCCAACAATCAAACGGTTCAATAACAAGAGAATAATTCATAGGCATTTCATTACGTCTAGAAATATTTCCAACCCTTTGACATTGATCACAAGATAAAATAAATTGTCTAGCATCTTTAAAGAGAGTAGGCCAATAAAAACCTGATTGTAGAACCTTATGTGCAGTTCTATCTCCAGCGTGATGTCCTCCATAAGCACTACTATGACATTTTGTCAATATCTCTCGTTGCTCATTTTCAGGAACACATCTTCGCATAATACCATCAACACCTTCTTTATATAACTATGGGTCATCCCAAAAGTAATGGCTCAAATCGTAGAAGAATTCTCTTCTTTGCTGAGTTGTAAAGGTAGGAGACAAATACTTGGAAACAATAAAGTTAGCATAATCAGCATACCATGGACTCTCTTGAGAGCTCATTTTTCTTGTAGCCAACTGTTCATTTGGAAAACTATCATTAAAGGAATAGGATCATCAGAGATATTTTCTAATCTAGACAAATTGTCAGCAACAGGATTTTCAGCACCCTTCCTATCCACAATATGTAAATCAAACTCTTGTAAGAGAAGCACCCATCTAATAATCCTAGTCTTAGCATCTTTCTTTTCCATAAGGTACTTAATAGCAGCATGATCGGTATGAATAGTAACTTTAGAATCAACAATATACTGCCTAAATTTATCACAAGCAAAAAACTACACCTAGGAACTCTTTCTCAGTGGTAGCATAATTCTTTTGAGCAGCATCAAGAGTTTTACTAGCATAATGAATAACATTTAAGTTCTTATCTACCTGCTGTCTAAGAACAGCACCTACAGCATAATCACTAGCATCACACATAATTTCAAACGGTAAATTCTAATCAGGGGTTGAACAATAGGGGCTGATATTAAAGCCTTCTTTAAAATTTCAAAAGCTTCTTTACAATCCTCATAAAATAAAAAGGTACATCCTTTTGAAGAAGATAGTAAGAGGCTTTGATATTTTAGAGAAAAATTTAATTAATCTTCTATAGAAAACAGCATGATCAAAAATACTACGAATACCTTTGACATCCCTGGGACAGGACATTTTCTTAATAGCTTCAACTTTAGCTCTATCAACTTCAATACCTCCTTCAGAAATTTTATGTACAAGTACAATTCCTTCATTTACCATAAAGTGGCATTTCTCCCAAATAAGAACAAGATTAGTCTCCTCACATCTCTGCAAAACTTTATCAAGATTCCGCAAACAATTACCAAAAGAAGTTCCATAGACGGAGAAATCATCCATGAAGACTTCCACAATTACTTCACAAAAAACATGAAATATAGCAGACATGCATCTTTGAAAAGTAGCAGGAGCATTACATAAACCAAAAGGCATACGTCTATAAGCATAAGTTACATAAGGGCAAGTGAAAGTTGTTTTCTCTTGATCAGGCTTTCTAACAGCAATTTGAGAGAACCCAGAATACCTATCAAGAAATAAAAAGTGAGTTTTCTTAGACAACCTTTCTGACATTTGATCAATAAAAGGCAAAGGATAATGATCTTTCTTAGTAAATTTGTTAGCCTTCCTAAAATCAATGCACATCCTATAACCAACCACTACTCTTTGAGGAATAAGTTCATTATTTTCATTTGGCACAACAGTCATACCTTCTTTCTTGGGGACACAATGTACAAGACTAACCATCTACTATCAACAATAGGATAAATAATATCAGCATCAAGGAGTTTTAATACCTCATTTCTTACCATGTCCTTCATCTTAGGATTTAAACGGTGTTGATGTTCAACAACTGGCTTTGCATCAGGTTCAATATTAATAGCATGCTGACATATAGTAGGAGAAATCCCCTTCAAATCATCAAGAGTATAACCAATAGCACCTCTGTGTTTCCTCAATATTCCCAATAATCTCTCCTCTTCTTTACCAAAAAGTTTAGAACTAATAATAACAGGATATAATTTCTTATCATCAATATGAGCATATTTAAGATTGTCAGGCAAAGGCTTTAAATCAGAAACAGGATCCTCCTTGGGTGGTAATGTGGTACCCAAGTTTTTCACCGGTAAATTATGTTTCAGCTTCGCTGGCTGATGTAGGAAAATCTCATAAATTTCATTTCGTTCTTCCATAAAGACATCACTTTCGTGGTCTTCCATGTATTGCTGCAAAGGATTGCTAGGAGAAAGAGCAATATCAGCCAATTGTTCAACTCTATAATTCTCATTATGTAATTCAGCCTCATAAGGTGCTTTAGCAAATTTGGAGAAATTAAATTCATAAGACTCTCCATCAAACTTTTTAAGGATTTTCTCCTTTTTACAATCTATAACAGCACCACAAGTGTTTAAGAAAGGTCTACCAAATATAATAGGACAAGTATCACTAGCAGAAGTGCCTAGTACTAGAAAATCAGCGGGATATTTAGTTTTACCACATAAGACCTCCACATCTCTAACAATACCAATCGGAGAAATAGTTTCCCTATTAGCAAGTTGAATAATCACATCAATGTCTTCAAGTTCACAAGAACCAATTTCATGCATGATTTATTTATAAAGCTCATAAGGAATAGCACTAGAACTAGCACCAATATCACACAAACCATAATAGCAATGATCACCTATCCTAACAGATATCACAGGAACACTAGGTTTCCTAGATTTACTAGGATGAGAGACAATATTAGAAGCATCTTCACAAAATATAATGTGTGCCTCTTCTACATTTTCAGAAACAAGGTCATTTACTATTGCTACGGTATGTTCTACAGTTATTTGTTCCTCGGGTTCTACAGGTTTCCTTGCACTTCTATTAACCACACTAGCTAACATAGAATGTTCTTTTACCTTAGCACGAAAAGGCATTTTCTCAATATAAGGTTCAAGCACAATAGAATCAATGGTATGAACTTCTATATCTCTAGCAGGAACACAATTAACAGTATCTTTATAAGGTGCATGGTACTTATCCCATTCCTTTTTGGGAATATCAATATAGGAAGCAAAAGCCTTATATAAGTTTGCAACAACTTAAGAATCAAGGCCATAAACAATACTAACATTATGATAATCATCAGATGACATAAAAGTTTTAATGCATTCATAATCATTATTTATACCTGACTTTCTACCTTTGTCATTCTCCCATCCTTCAGTGTTTTCTTGAATACGGTCAAGAAGATCCCATTTCGCTTCATCCTTCATAGGTGTAAATGATCCAGAACTAGAAGCATCCAATAAATCCTTATCATAAAGAGAAAGCCTTGCATAGAAATTATTAATAACAATATTACGGGGGAGCTCATGAATGGGGTATTTGAGCATTAGTAACTTCAACCTCCCCCATTCTTGGGCAATACTCTCTCCGTCATGAGGCCAAAAATTATATATATATATAATTCCGATCTCTATGAATTTCACCGGGAGGATAGAACTTAGAATAAAAGAGAGGTACAATTTCCTCCCATCCAATAGTCTGGCTATTTTTCAGCAGTTTGAACCATTCAGCGGCTCGGCCTGTCAATGATATAGAGAATGATTTCCTCTTCACTTGGCCCATTTTAATACCTACACACTTGAACAACTCGCATAATTAATGTAAAAAGAGCAAATGATCACCAGGATGGACAGTTCCATCACCTGAATAGCAGTTATTCATAACATGTTTAACAATCTTTATAGGTATTTTATAAGGATCCAAATCATCAGGCGGTGGGTCACTTACTAGCCTAGCAGTGGAAGCAGTACCCGCAAATAAGGATTCAAAAGGAGATCCAAACATAGTGTAATAAAGCAGTAGACAGTAATAAAAACAGCACTTACAGCAGAAGCTTCCTTTATCAATTTCCACTTCCCAATAACGCTTCACTCTCCGACAACGGCGCCAGAAAATAGTCTTGATGACCAACAAGTATAGGGGGTGTATCATAGTACTTCGATAAATAAGAGTGTCAAACCCAACGAGGAGCAGAAGGTGTTGACAAGCAGTTTCGATGAAGGAATAACTATAAATACTGAAAGATAAATTTGTAGGGGTTTTTTATATTGCAGATAAATAAAGTGTGAGTAAATAAAATGCAGTAATAATAATTGCAGCAAGTGACCCAATCCTTTCTTCAGCAAAGGACAGCCGGTGGATTTACTTATGATTAACAAACATTCTCGGGGACACACGAGAGGTTTCTATCAAGTGCTTTTGTTTCATGCCGCTGAATAATCTTTAGTGTTTTGATAAGTGTTGTCTGAGTGAACCTATGATAATGTACCGTCCCATCCAAGACTAATAGATACTTGTGATTATACCCCTTGCAAGCACCCGCAACTACAAGAAAGTAACTAAGAAATAAATCTAACCACAAGTTTAAACTCCGGGATCCTACGCTCCCTCGTGTAATGGTTTCCTAACGGGGGTTCAGGTTTCTGTCACTCCGGAAACCCCACAATTAGTATCCAAATACATGATGCATTCCCCTAGGCCCATAAATGGTGAAGTATCATGTAGTCGATGTTCACATGACACCACTAGAAGAATAACACCACAACTTAAATATCAAACCATTAAATATTACTCAACATTACTTCACTACTAACAACTTGACTTCTCCCATGTCCTCAAGAACAACACGAACTACTCACAAGACATCATATGGATCATGATCAGAGGTGATATAATGGTGATTAACAATCTGGACATAAACCTAATTGTCGAGACATCGTAGTAGTTTTCATAGACGGGGGTGCCATGAGACTACGGTAGAGACGTGGGGTAACGGGATCGCGTAGTAAACACAGAACACAGGATTTACCCAGGTTCGGTACGTCGCGACAGTACGACGTGCCTACTCCTGCACTTCTCACTAATCGGGACTAAAGCCCGTAAACAGGGATACAATGTGAGGGTTTAGATCTAAGCTGCTCGACGAGGATGAGCTTCTCGGCGAGCTGGCGTAGAGCTTCTCTGTTATTCGTTCTCCTCCTATCTATCTCCCGTCCGGCTTTATATAATAGCCGGATTAGGGCTTACAGAATAGGAAACCTAGAAGACTACGGTAACTTGTAACTTGGAAAACAAGGAATCCGTCTTCTCCTCCAAGCCAGATCACATGGGCCGTGATCCGGGTTCTTCTAGAATCCGACTTCTGTGCGTCGGATTACTGGGCCGCCTAATGGACCTAAGCCCACTACCACTTAGGCCACCCTGGTAATCCGGCACTTTGTCTACCATCTTCTATACCCCTATTTGGTATATATCCGACAGTAGCCCCCAAGAAGGATCGAAACTCTGATTCTCCGTCTTTCGCCAAATATACTTTGTCCGAGAAATATTGATTCAGCAGTCTTGATTCTTCTTATTCTTCTTTTGAAAAAGATGGTAACATGAAACTCGAAATCCTGAAAATCCGGCTTTTCTCTCACGATCCTTCGCGGAGAAGAAACTTCTTGCGTCAGCGCACTTAACCATGCTGACGTAAGTGACGTTTGGGTTTTACTCGGAAAACCCAGAAACTTATCTCTGACAGATTCTCGCGGGAAACGAGGAGATAACCATCATTACCCTGTCGTTTCATTTCCCGGATTTTCCGGCGAGTGACACGCGGCAAACATCCAACGGTCAAAATAGTCGTTGGCCCGTATCTTGACGGATTTTTAGCTATAAATAGCCATCCTCGTCCTCAACGAAAATCTTCCGCACTCTCACCGCACTTGCCATTGACGCGCACGAGCTCTCAAGCAAAGCACTGCCCCGAGCGCACCTCGCCTCCAAGCACACCGGAAACGAATCGCGCCGCCAGGAAATGGCAACCTCACCGTCCTCGCCTACTCGCGCCGCCATCGACGACCTCATCGGCGACCTAGATCCACAACTTGGGTCACCCAAGCACGCCGGCGACGAGCCAGAGAAAACCGCGGCCTCCACGGCGGGCGGAGAAAACCTTTCCGCCGCCGCGGACGTTGCGGGCGCGAGCTCCGCCGCTTCCCCGCCGTTTGCTCCTGAAACGGCGGAGGAGAAGATCCAGCTCGTCGGTGACGAGCTCGCCGCCGCGGAAGCTGTGGCCACCGCCGCCACCGGAGCGGATGAAGAGACGGAATCTGCACGCAACTAGATTGCCTGCAGCATTCCCCCGGCTCTTCTTCCAAACATGGAAAAAGAAGGCTTGGTCCTTAAGGGGAAGTGGCGTCTTTCAGAGGACGAGAATGAACCAACGCCGAAAGACGGCGAAAGGGTTCTCCTCTCCTCCCATCTTCTTCGAGGTATGGGCCTTCCACCTTCCGCCTTCTTCCTCCAAGTTCTTTCCCATTACAACATCCAGCCCCACAACCTGCCACCCAATTCCATCCTCTACATGGCCGGCTTTCAGGCTTTGTTCGAGGGCTACTTAGGGCTAGAACCTAGGTTAGACTTTTGGACGTATTGCTTCGGGGTTAAGCGGAACTCTTCGGAGGGCGCACTCCCGACTTGCGGAACCATCTCTTTCACTCTTCGGAGATTTCGAGAAGATTGGTTCCCCAAGATCAAAACGTCGGAATCCGTCAAATTTTGGACGGGTTCCTTCTTTTACCATCCCGATGTGCCTTTCCCTAAGGAAGCCATCGGGGTTCCTCCTTTCTCGAACTCTGCCGCAGTTCCCCAAGACAACTGGGGAACGGAAGCCATCCAGGTTCTGCCGCCTGATCTACTAAGGATCAAGCGGCACATCGCTAAGCTCACCTCCTCCACTCCACCTTTGAACGGCATGGACACGGTCTTTTGCTGGTTGAATAGACGGATTCAGCCATTGGCCAACCACGGTGGTCGCCTCCTGTGCGAATACACGGGAGCCAAGGATCCAATGCGGACAACCAACAAAGATTGGCCCGCAAAGGAGCTTCGACAGCGCATCAACCAGTTGGTCGCATCACGCGACCAATACGAAGCGAGTCGGCCAATGTATACGGCCGACAATCCAGTCCCCAAGGTAATTTTTCAGTCATTTGGGTATAGTTTCAGCATTCTTTCTCGGATTTTCTAGCTTCTGATTCCGATTTGTTTTTCCGACAGTTCGCGGATCTTCCAGACTCGGAGTTGGCCTCCGAGGCTGAGCTGGACGCGCTGCGCACCGCTGCTACAGGTGGACGCAAGCGCAAGAAGATTTCTTCCTCTGAGGAAGTTATCGACCTTGACGGAATCCCCGTCGTCACTTCCAGGTTCTTTCTTCTGGGTTCTTTTTCTTTCATGGGAACTTTTCATCCATCTTCCGTGTTTTAACTTTTCCGGGTTTTTTGTTTTTAGCCTGCCTCCCTCCAACCTAAAGCCGAAGAAGCTCAAGAAACACAAAGTTGTTTCCAGCCGAGGCGGTCAACCTTCTCCCACCGTCGCCCCGGACACACCGTCCACAATGGCGGAAGAGCACGCTACAGCCCCCACGACCAAGCCGTTGGAGCCCAGCCAGCCTGTTGTGTCGGACACGGACACGAGGGAAAGGGCGGCTCCAGAGGTGGGAAAATTTCCTCGGACTTTCGACGAAGAAATTCCCACCTTTGACAAGGACTTCAAGATTATCAATGACGGCCTAAGCGCGGCCGGAACCCTTTTTGCGGAATACGCAAAAGAGTTGAAAGAAAACTTGGCGGGTTTGCAACGAATGAGCCAGGTATGTAACTCTAGCCCCCAAGCATTAAACAAAACTGCATGCCTTTTTTGCTTTGATGCTTTTTGTAACCATTCTTTTCCTTGCTATGTTCGAGCAAACCGCCGAAGCCATTAACATGGAAGTTTTCAACAAACTCACCATCAAGAATAAAGAGGTTAGAAATCTTCTTTCTATTCTTGAGGAGAGAGAGGCGGAACTGGCATCGTCTCAGCTCGCTTTGTCGGAAACAACAAGTAAACATTTTTCCTCTAAATTTTGCGATTCAATTTTTTGTCTAAGTACTTATTCCGGAAATTTTCTAAACTCGGAATTTTCTTTGCTTTCCAGCTGCTTTGGCCAAGGCCAAGCAGATAGCTGAAGATGCCGGCAATGCCGAGAATCTCCGAAAGGAGAATTTGGAGCTTCACAAGCATCTTGTGAAGGCTCAAAAGGATCTGGAGGCCAGCAACTTGGCCCTTGGAGTTGCCAACTCCAAGGCTTCCGAGCAAGCGGAGAAGGATAAATCCACCATTCAGGATTTAGAAAATGCTCTGAATCTTCGCCTGGAGGAAATCTCCGAGATCGACAAGCTTATCGGTAATTTTCTGTTACCTTTTTTATTTTTCCATATCTTGTTTTTCTTCTCTGTTTTTCACCTAACACTTTTGGTTGTTTTGTCGGAAAAAACAGGAGATACCCCAGATGGTACCCGACTTGAAGGGATCCAGGCCTTTGGGAAGATGTGGACTTCGATCCGTGCTGCTGGAATGCAGCTGGTGAACAAGTTCCTTCCCGCAAGGACTGGGGAGTTCTCGGAGGTTGAAAAACTTCCGGGAGCCATCATGGAGGTGGCGGAATCCAGGGATTCCATCCTGCGTTCCGCTGCACGGGGTGGTGCACGCATGGCACTCGGCCTTATGCGCATGCACTACCCTGGTGCTAAATCTTGGCGCGTGGCGTCCGGTGTCCCTCAAGGATACACGGATACTCAGCGAAATACCATCTTTGATGAAATCAAAGGCCACGCCACCCAGATCGCCTCCATGGTAAATATTTCCGTCAATTATCCAGAAGAGGAGATCCCTCCAATCCCCGAGGACGACAGCAGCGAGGAGGAATCAGATGCTTGAAGGGCTACCTTGGACCTGGATAGTAATAGTAAACAATAGGAGCATTACTGTTCTTTCAATGTAATCCAAAATGTAATGCTTCTATTTGTATTAGTGAAAAATTCCGCCTTTTGCAGTCTTAATTATGAAATTTTTTGCAAGGTTTTTCGGATGTTACTATTCCTTTATCTTCTAAGTTCTCTGGCATATATGTTTTAACTGTCCTTAGTGTTTGAAATGGCTCAAATAGCAATATGAATCATCATGTCGAGTAACTGGGTGTAACCAATCAGTTTAAACTCGGAAACATGGATCATGCTAAAGGCATTTTTACTAACTAGCTCCAGTAACCCAACACATACGCAATCAGATAATGGTTAGAGAAACAAGGAATTTTTTGACCGAAACTTGGGCACGCAGGCAATTCAAGTTTCCTTTAGCCGTTAACAGGCTGAAAAAACATTCAGTTTCTTAACGCCGAGTACGCAGGCACAATTCGGGTTAACATTGAGTATTTTGTAAGATCATTGGGAAATAGAGAAGGTGGAAACATGCTTTTACTATAATAAACTTGTAAAAAACATGGATGCCAGAAATCCAACAACTTTATTTCATGATCTCAAAAGATGTTTACATAGATATTGAACTAAGTATGGAAGAGACATAACTGCTAGGTATTCCAAAGCTTTGCTATCCACTTGACTTTGTCGGATTTCTTCAACAACTTGTATAGTGTTAGGGTTTTAGCCCCCAGCCGACTAATAAATCTGCTAACGGCAGCTGCGGAACCCGTCAATCTTTGGACATCTTTGACGCAGGTAGGTTTTGTGATGTTCAAGATTGCCTTGATCTTTTCCGGGTTAACTTCTATTCCTCTGTGAGAAACGATGAAACCCAGAAGTTTTCCTGAGGGAACCCCGAATACGCATTTAGATGGATTCAACTTCATCTTGTAGGTGCGTAAGTTTTCGAAAGTTTCTCGCAAATCCTCAAGGAGTGTATCTTTTTCCTTGGTTACGACAGCAATATCGTCCACATAAACATGGACATTTTTTCCAATCTGACTATGCAAACAACATTGCATGCAACGCTGGTAGGTTGCACCTGCGTTCTTCAGGCCAAACGGCATGGTTACGTAGTAATACGTCCCGTATGGGGTTATGAAATAAGTCTTAATTTGATCTTCCTTTTTCATGCGTATTTGGTGGTACCCGGAGTATGCATCCAAAAAGCACAAAAGCTCAGAGCCTGCGGTGGCATCTATTATTTGATCGATTCACGGTAATGCAAACCTATCTTTCGGACACAATTTGTTCAAGCCTGTGTAATCTATACACATTCTAAGAGCAGTAGTGTCTTTCTTCGGTACTAATACCGGATTTGCGGACCAGTCAGTATGGATTACTTCCTTGATGAAATCCGCTGCTAAAAGCCGGATAATTTCCTTGCCAATAGCCTTCCGTCTTCTTCCGTCAAATCGACGGAGACCTTGTTTGACGGGTTTTGATCCAGGAATAACCTTGAGTTGGTGCTCAGCAAGTTCCCTGGGTACACCTGGCATGTCGGCTGGACACCAGGCAAAAATATCCCAGTTCTCACGGAGGAACTTGATGAGCTCGCCTTCCTATTTGTCAGTCATCCCAGTCCCTATGACGACAAATTTTGTCGGATCTTTGGGATCTTGGATTACCTGTCTTGTATTTTCGGACGCCTTGAAGCTGTCTATTGGCTTCCGGGTTTCTTTTCCTGCCGGCATTTCTGACGACGATACCTCCTTGGCTAATTCCTTCAGTTCTTCCTTTGCTATGACTCTCTGAGCGCAAAGGGCGTTTTCTTTCTCCAACTCGTTTGCCAGCTTGAAATCACCGGCTATAGTGATTACTCCTCCCTTGGGTCCTGGCATCTTCAGCTTGTTATAGATATAACAAGATCTTGCCATGAATTTGGCGAAAGCTCGACGTCCGAGTATTGCGTGATACACGCTTTCGAACGGCACTACTTCGAAGGATACTTTTTCCTGCCGGAAGTGATCTTTATCTCCGAAGGTGACATCTAGGGAAATTTCTCCTAGGGATCGTGCTTGCCTGCCAGGGACAATGCCATGGAAACGTATGTTGCTGTAGTTGAGCTGAGACTCGGAAATCTTCAGATGCTTCAGTGTATCCAGGTACATTATATTAATGCTGGATCCTCCATCCATCAGCACTCTTCTTAGCCTAGTGTTTTGAACAATAGGGCTTACAACAAGAGCTTGTGTGTCGGGTTCAGGGATATTTCCGGGATGATCAGACTGATCCCAGATTATCGGTGTGTTGGAGTACTTCAAGAATTTCGGGGTTGCCGGAACAACCGCGTTTATTTCTCGAAGTGTTCTTTTGGCCACCTTTGCTGACGGGGTTGCTAAGAAAGTTAGCATTGCTTCTCCATCAACTCTTGGAAACTTGGGTTCGCCTTTACGCTGTTGTTCCTGGATTTTTTCGTCAGTGTCCGATTCGTTGTCTTCTTTGTCAGCTTCTGGCTTTTGTTTGGCGGGTTTCCTTTTGGAACCCTTCCCCTTACTTCCGTCTCCTGCACTGCCTTTCATGTGCTTATTTAGCCGGCATTGCGCGTTTGTATGGGTGGGTTTCCCAAATTGCGAGTGGTGAACACAAGGTTCCGACTTAATCCTTTCCCACTCCTCTGGAGTGTAGTTGATTGGATCTGGGTTGCGTCCTTTCCACTTGTTTCCCTTTTCTCCTCCAAAGGCTATGTTGACCTCTTTGGGTTTCGTCGTTGTTTCTGGAGTTCCTTTTTTGTCAGAACGGGGGGTTTTCTTGGCAAGTATCAGTGATTCGATATTGCCTCCTCTTGCTCTGATGTCGTCTTTGGCTGCAGCGTGCTCATTGGCAGTTGTAAGCATAGATCCAAGATCTTTGTGCTTTTTGGAACCAACCATGAACGGTACGAGTCCGGGTTTTAGGCCATTGACGAAAGCATGCATTGCTTGTACGTCAGTTACTCCAGAGCAACTATTCTCCATTGCTGTCCATCTGGAGATGAAATCCACGTATGGTTCATCTTCGAATTGCGTGCAACGGTTTAGCTGGTTGATGCTGTTCGGGCGTTTGTACGTTCCCCGGAAATGCTGAGTGAATACTCTAGCCATATCATCCCAGCTGTCGACTGTTCTTGATGGTAATCCATTGATCCAATCTTTGGCTCCGTCCAGCAATATTAGGGGAAGAAACTTGACAGCTTCCAAGTCTGTCCCATTGTTGATCTGGACGGCTGTATAGTAATCCGAGAGCCAGGTATCCGGGTTTGTGCTGCCGGTGTATTTCTGGTACGTTGGACCGACCTTGGCAAAGCCAGAATGCAGCGTTATTCTTCGGATCCTGTCAGTAAAACACTTAGGACCAAAGTATAGATCATCCTTTTCTGCTCTGTCAATGTGTGCAGAATATCTTCTGGCTGAATGGACGGAAGGGGATCTGCTCCTTTCTCTTCCATTGTTGCGCGAACGCGCTTTTCTGGGATTGTTTCTATCTCTTCCGTGGTCACGCCCTTTTGGATTAGGCGGAGTTCTACTCCTGTGCCTTTCTTTGTCCTTAGGAGGTGTCCGGGATCTCTCACGCCTGTGAGGTATATCGTATCTTCCAGCTTTCTCAGCTGGGTTTCTCGGAGGTGGCATTATTTTGCCGTCCTTCCGGTGTTTGTCTTCCCGATCATGGGGTTTATGTCCATCTTTCGGGAGATGGGATCCGGTCCTAGACGCTGCATCCCGGTTGTCGGGGTTTTTCTTGTCTTTTCTCGGACCCTCTTTTTTATCTTTTGAGTTGTCTGAATCCCCGGGTTCTTCCGGTCCAGGTGCTCCAGCAACGCAAGTAGCTGTTTTGCATAGGGCGGAGTTATCATGCAGCCTCCCTGATCGCTCTTGGGCTCGCTGTTGTTGTTGCAATGCTTTTCCTAGGAAAGCATACACCCCTTGGAGTTTTTCCCCGTTGGAATACAGATCGTTGTTAAGAATCGCGAACGCTGCTTCCGCGTTTTCTGCTGCGGTCTTGTATATTGGTTCGCCCTTGGCATCTTTGCCGTTTACCTGCTTTTGCCAAGATGGGTTATGGAACCTTTCTTTTGGCGGCAGTTCTTCCGGTCTTGCGATTCCGGGTAACCTAGTAGGTTTTAACGCAGATCTATTCTTTCTCTCGTACTCCTCTATTTCTTCCTTCATGACCTTGATGTCATTATGGGTTTGTTGGAGATGTTGCCGAGATCTGAGTAGATGTTGCTGTTGCCGTTGGAAAGCTTGTCTCCTGGCTTCCAGCATCTCAGGGGGTTCATCTGGTCCCACTGGTGTTTGCAATAGCTCTTGCTCTTCCTGTTCCGTCATTGGCGGAGCAGTGATTTCTTTGGATTTCTTCTCCGCAGGCTTTGTTCCGCTAACATCTCCTACTTCCATGTTTTCATCAGCGAGATCAGCTGATTTTTTCTTCCGGATTTTGTATTGGAGTTTTTTAGCAGCACGGTGCTTTTTCTTGGAAGAGGGAGGTTTTTTGACAGGTTCATCTTCTGTCATCTCCTTGACATTGGGGAATACCGGAGAAGTTTCTCCGTCTTCTCTCTCTTCCTCTGGCGGAGGGGTTTTAGGGCTTTCCTGGCTGCCGGCGTCCGTGGTATCAGCCGATTTCGCCATTAGAACTTCATGGAATCCCTCTTGAAAGGACTTAACCTTTCTTACAAAGGCGTCCTCATCTTCGTCTTCGGAGTCGAAGTTATCCGATCCGGTTTCCGACTCCAACCTCGCCTCAATGGCGGCAAGCATGGATTCTGCTTCCGAGTTCATCGTCTTGTTGATGGATGTCGGATCTTCCGCCTCTATGACGGGTGTTTGATCTTCCGTCTCCATGACGGGTGCGTTGTTGTCTGCCTCTTGCACGGGATTTCCGTCATCCGTGTTTTCGGCGATTTCAAATTGCACCATGCCGATAAAGTGTGTATCACTTTTTTGTCGGCGATCTGAGCAGAATCCGGCATCATAGTCATCTTCGACTGGGTATAGGGCGGGTGGGATAAATTTGCTTCCACCCGCAAAACCCCATTGCTTCTGCAGTTAGTCCGATAAAGATGTTAGCAGATCCTATCGGTAACACGCAGGCACTTACCAGGTGGTTTTGCGCCGGTATGTAGGATCCGTTGTCGAGGAAGCGCCCGACGTCGTTGTCGAACTCCAAGCTTCCGACAGTGATTGATCTTCCGATTCCGCCAAGTATCCCAGATCGGAATTTTACGCCTGACGTCGTTTGCCCCACGGTGGGCGCCAACTGTCGAGACATTGTATTAGTTTTCATAGACGGGGGTGCCATGAGACTACGGTAGAGACGTGGGGTAACGGGATCGCGTAGTAAACACAGAACACATGATTTACGCAGGTTCGGTACGTCGCGACAGTACGACGTGCCTACTCCTGCACTTCTCACTAATCGGGACTAAAGCTCGTAAACAGGGATACAATGTGAGGGTTTAGATCTAAGCTGCTCGACGAGGATGAGCTTCTCGGCGAGCTGGCGTAGAGCTTCTCTGTTATTCGTTCTCCTCCTATCTATCTCCCGTCCGGCTTTATATAATAGCCGGATTAGGGCTTACAGAATAGGAAACCTAGAAGACTACGGTAACTTGTAACTTGGAAAACAAGGAATCCGTCTTCTCCTCCAAGCCAGATCACATGGGCCGTGACCGGGTTCTTCTAGAATCCGGCTTCTGTGCGTCGGATTACTGGGCCGCCTAATGGACCTAAGCCCACTACCACTTAGGCCACCCTGGTAATCCGGCACTTTGTCTACCATCTTCTATACCCCTATTTGGTATATATCCGACACTAATGCAATGGTTTCACTCAATAGCATCAACTACAAGTAATAAACACCGGGAAAGTTTCCCCTATCAAATAGACAAGATGCAACCCTAGATGTTACAGAGGAACGGAGTGGAGCTGAGGGTGATGATGGTGGAGCTGAGGGGTTTTAGGGCTTTCCTGGCTGCCGGCGTCCGTGGTATCAGCCGATTTCGCCATTAGAACTTCATGGAATCCCTCTTGAAAGGACTTAACCTTTCTTACAAAGGCGTCCTCATCTTCGTCTTCGGAGTCGAAGTTATCCGATCCGGTTTCCGACTCCAACCTCGCCTCAATGGCGGCAAGCATGGATTCTGCTTCCGAGTTCATCGTCTTGTTGATGGATGTCGGATCTTCCGCCTCTATGACGGGTGTTTGATCTTCCGTCTCCATGACGGGTGCGTTGTTGTCTGCCTCTTGCACGGGATTTCCGTCATCCGTGTTTTCGGCGATTTCAAATTGCACCATGCCGATAAAGTGTGTATCACTTTTTTGTCGGCGATCTGAGCAGAATCCGGCATCATAGTCATCTTCGACTGGGTATAGGGCGGGTGGGATAAATTTGCTTCCACCGCAAAACCCCATTGCTTCTGCAGTTAGTCCGATAAAGATGTTAGCAGATCCTATCGGTAACACGCAGGCACTTACCAGGTGGTTTTGCGCCGGTATGTAGGATCCGTTGTCGAGGAAGCGCCCGACGTCGTTGTCGAACTCCAAGCTTCCGACAGTGATTGATCTTCCGATTCCGCCAAGTATCCCAGATCGGAATTTTACGCCTGACGTCGTTTGCCCCACGGTGGGCGCCAACTGTCGAGACATCGTATTAGTTTTCATAGACGGGGGTGCCATGAGACTACGGTAGAGACGTGGGGTAACGGGATCGCGTAGTAAACACAGAACACATGATTTACCCAGGTTCGGTACGTCGCGACAGTACGACGTGCCTACTCCTGCACTTCTCACTAATCGGGACTAAAGCTCGTAAACAAGGATACAATGTGAGGGTTTAGATCTAAGCTGCTCGACGAGGATGAGCTTCTCGGCGAGCTGGCGTAGAGCTTCTCTGTTATTCGTTCTCCTCCTATCTATCTCCCGTCCGGCTTTATATAATAGCCGGATTAGGGCTTACAGAATAGGAAACCTAGAAGACTACGATAACTTGTAACTTGGAAAACAAGGAATCCGTCTTCTCCTCCAAGCCAGATCACATGGGCCGTGACCGGGTTCTTCTAGAATCCGGCTTCTGTGCGTCGGATTACTGGGCCGCCTAATGGACCTAAGCCCACTACCACTTAGGCCACCCTGGTAATCCGGCACTTTGTCTACCATCTTCTATACCCCTATTTGGTATATATCCGACACTAATGCAATGGTTTCACTCAATAGCATCAACTACAAGTAATAAACACCGGGAAAGTTTCCCCTATCAAATAGACAAGATGCAACCCTAGATGTTACAGAGGAACGGAGTGGAGCTGAGGGTGATGATGGTGGAGATGATGATGATGATCATGACAATGATGATCCCGATGAAGTCCATCTCGAGGACGGTGACGATGGCGATGATTTTCCCCCTGCGGGAAGGAATTTCCCCGGCAGATTTCTCCCTGCCGGAGAGCTTTTCTCTCTCTGTTGTTTTCCATCCCACAGAGGTGGTGGAAAGACTCCTCGATGATTCTCCGTGTCTTAGGGTTTCCGGGGGATGAAGTACGTCGAAGGGGCAAGCCAGAGGTGGGCCAGGGCCTCCTCGCCACATCGAGGCGCGGCCAGAGGTTGGCCCGCGCCTAGGCATCGTGAGGGCCCTTGGTGGCCCTCCTCCGGCTCCCCTTTTGGCTTCCTCCGTTTCGAGTGAAATACGAACTTTCCGATGATTTTCAGGGTGTTCTGATCTTCGCGAATATGGTATCCTGACACTCCATTTTCCAGCAGAATTCTGACTCCGGGGTTGAACTCTCCAATTATTAGAAAACATGCAAAATAGGTGAAATAACATAATTATCATGCTCCAATATGAAATATATCAATGAATAACAGCAAATTATGATATAAAATAGTGATGCAAAATGGACTTATCACCCCCATGTGTGGTTTTGGTAATTTATGACAATACTACGGACTAATGGTTGCATTGAGCTATACTTGTAGAGTTTGTCCATAGGCAATGCTTGATGTCCATGTGTTGTATATTTAAATAATCAAGTGGTGACCAAGGTGCTATTCATGTGAATATCCCAAGTTTGGTCATGAGAGAGTTGAGCATATTGCAATTATGTCTTGAAGAAGAATATTGTGTGAACATTCATATTTACCTTCAAGACATCATTATTATGAAGAGATCAGAAAAGATACAAGGTTGATTAAGGAAAAGTGCTAAGCGATGGTTAATATTGATCAACTCACAAAGAATGAACATGTACCATGTAGGATCATGGTATGGTAAGTAATTGTTCATATAGCTTTGTGTTCTAACCCATTATATGTGTGTGTGTGCTATATATATGTGGGGTTAGGTATCTTTCCATGGGCTTGCATCAGAAGGAAGATTTCATATAGTCCATGGTTGATGACGTCAAGTTGTGGTTGTCATCAAGTTCGAGAAGTGCAAGTTCAAGGGGAGCATATCACAGAGATCAAATGCTTGAATCTTGCCACTCTTTTGGAGATAATGTCCAAGTGAAGATATACCTAAAAGAGCCTCTCCCATAGTGGCGTATGGGGGAGCAATCTATGTGTCTTCACCGAGCAAAGCGAAATCAAGAAAGGTGTTCCATCTTGAGGATGTCAAGATCTTCATCATCTAGATCAAGTGGAATGCTCAAGGAAAAGGTATAATATTTATAGGTTTTCTATATTACTAGTCGCATATCATTAGGAGGGATACCGGGTTATAGGATAGATAACCGTACTATCAAGAGGGGCTCTCATATTAGCATCTTGATCGCATCACTCGGAGAGAGCTCAAACCTTTGCATACTTGGCATCATCTTTCTTGGTTCTTATTTGTGTTTTTTTCATGTTTGGTTTTAGATCTTGTCACGTGTTTCAATACAAGGTCAATTTCATCAAAAACGGGTTTCGCATGAAAAACTTATTGCGGTTTTGATATTGGAGGTTTTACCGATCGTTCCTTTATAGAGAGGTCAAACCTTTCATCATTTATTTTTATCCTCCAATAATTTACTATGATGTTTCTCTGCATGATCTTATAGTGCTCATAGTTGCGAGTTCAACGAGCCCAAGATCATAGAAAACAGAGTCTGGAGGCGAAAGATATCGTGTTCTTAGTGTAGGTGTTTTTCTAGAAACAGTTTGGCCGGCCGGGCCGGGCTCCAGGCCGGGCTCTAGGCCGGGCTGCTCGGGTGGGTGGCCAGCCTACGCATGGGGTGACCAGACAAGCCGGCTCCCAGGCCGGGAAACACAGAGAGGCCAGCCCAGGCCGGGACACATAGAGAGGCCAACCCAGGACGGGCTAGAGGCCGGCCTGCCTGAACTTTAGGCCCAGCATCTCGGGCAGCAGGCCAGCCTGTCTTCCGGCCAGGCTGGGTTTCCTGCACACAAGGAATATGCCCCAACGGGAAGATTTTGGGGGTGGGGGCTATTTAAGGGGCCTTCTTCCCCATTGGTTCCCTCTCTCTCTAGCAAGTTCTCCCCCACCATTGTTCCTCGAAACAGGCTTTACGCCCCGCTTTATAAATAAAGCAACCAACAGTCATACAACAAGTTCCAACCACACGCACACCACACTAGTCCAGAGTTTGCTACGGCCATAGCACAGGAAGGCCCAAACTAAAACAGAAATAAAAGAGACAACTCAGGGCAACAATCAGGGGCTGGAAGCTGAGGATAGGCGGCGAGCCGCCTGCACGAGGTCCTGAATCACGCTGTCCAGCCGGTCCAAGTCCCGCTATCTACAGAGAGGGTGCCACTGCTGCAAGAAAGCCAAGAATTTAAACATAGAGTCAGAGGCCCGTCTCAGGAAGACATGCTCGATAACCATCTTATTACGAATAGTCCATATGGTCCAGGTCATCGCGGCAAACAGTTGCCAGAAGAGGCGTCTCTTCCTCCCGTTACGGTTCGCCTGCGCTTCCAGGAACTCACTAAGGTCAAGGGCCATCCACTCGGGCCCCGGTGCCTCAGCAACGAAGCTCCACAGAAAGCGAGCTGCGGGACACGAAAATAAAATATGGGTCCCCGTCTCTGGAACCGCACATAAGGGGTAGGTCCCGTCGTCGGGACCAAACTGCTTGATGACCTCCACCCTCGAAGGGAGACGGTCACGCAGGAGCTGCCACGTGAAGATCTTAATCTTCAATGGCATAGGCGCTTTCCACAAATGGGTCGCCCAAGGAGTCATGGGCCCTCTAAATAGGGCCCTGTACGCCGAACCCACCGAGAAGTTCCCCGAAGGGGCTAGGGACCACGAAACCACGTCCGGTGTGCCCCCTAAGGCCCTAGGGAGAGATGCGATGAGAAGTTCCCACTTTGCAGCCTCCATCGGGCCAAACGTGCGACGGAATCCAATATTCCACTGCCCATTCAGTAATGCCCCCGCCACCAGCATTTCGGGTTCTGAGCAGATCGCGGACAACTACGGTAACTCATGCTAGAGGGGGCGTGCACCTAGCCACGGGTCCAACCAAAACAGGACCCCTCTTCCGTCCCTGACGGAGAAGGCGATCCCCCGGTGGATCTCATGTTTGATAACCTGGATGGTTCGGCAAAACTGCGATCGCTCCTTCCGCTCACACACCAGGAGTGGGCATCCCCTAAGGTATTTCGCCTTTAGAAGTCGGAGCCATAGGCCCCCGTCGTCCCGAAGGATCCTCCGCACCCATTTTAGCAGCAACGCTTTATTCATTTGGCGGGAGGCCAGAATCCCTATGCCCCAAGCTCCTTGGGGGCGTAGATATCTGCCCATTTCACCCTATGGTACTTTTGGTGACCCTTCGCATCCTGCTAGAAGAATCGGGATAGTTCCTTATCAAAGCTGGCATGTACGGCCTCCGGAAGCAAGTATAGCCCCATCATATACATGGGGAGGCTAGACAGGCAGGAGTCGATAAGAATAGTCTTGCTCCCTTTGGATGTGAATCTCCCTTGCCAAGGTTCAGATCTAGTTTTGACCCGCCCTACTAGCGGGTCCAGATCCCTGGTAAGGATCCTAGAATCACGAATAGGCATTCCCAGATAGGATACTGGGAACTGCGACAGCCTACAATTAAGGTTGTCAGCAATCCGTTGTTGGTCCTCCACGGAGTAGCCGAGAACCACAACTTCACTCTTGTCGAAGTTGATCTTGAGACCAGACATGGATTCAAAGAAAACAAGTAGGAACTTTAGGTTGATAATGTCAAGTTCCGACCCCTCGACCATGATCATGGTGTCATCTGCATATTGGACGTGGGCCACCCCTCCTCCAGGAACCAAATGTCCAATCACCCCAGAGATGTGGCCATAGGTCTTGGCGCGCTCCAAGACCTCTGCTAGGACATCCACCGCCGCGTTAAACAGTAGGGGTGAAATGGGATCACACTGTCGAACACCACAAGTGGGTCTAAAATAGGGACCGACTGCCCCGTTAATATTAATGGCGGTATTCCCACTCATGACCAACTGCATAATCCAACAAATCATCCGATTGTCCACTCCCCTCCGCTCCAACACCAGGCGAAGGAAGGGCCACTCCAAGCGATCATACGCCTTTTGGAAATCTAACTTAAGAAATACGCCCTTCTGCCGGCGTGACTTCACCTCATGAACAATTTCATGGAGGGCTAGGATCCCATCATGGATGTACCAGCCTTTTAGGAAGGCGAATTGGTACGGATGAGTGAGGCGTTCCAGAATCGGAGCGAGTCGGGTGGCACACACTTTGGAGAAGATCCGACGGATGACGTTCAGGACAGTAATCGGTCTAAATTGGCGGATGTCCGCGGACCCCACTACCTTGGGGATCAAGGTATCCACGACAAAATTAAGGCGGGCCATCATCAACGTTCCAATATAGAACTCCTGGAACATTGGCATGATGACCGCCTTGATCGTCTCCCAGAATTTCTGGAAGAAGGTCACTGGGAGGCCATCAGGCCCCGGGGCCAAGTTCGCCTTAAATATCCATGACCGCGCGAGCCACCTCCGCCTCCAGGAATGGGAGGGTAAGGTCTGCGTTTTCCGCCTTCGAGACATGTGCCCCAGCTGGCCAGGTCCTGGACTAGCGAGATCCCCGCGCGTGGACCCGTTGTAAATTTCTCTCTATAGAAGGAGTAAATATGGGTGGAGATCTCTCTTGGATCCTCCAAAATCCGATCATCCTCCCATAGGCAAGGAATAGAGCATTTCCGGCGCCGCCCATTAGCGATCGCGTGGAAGTATGCTGTATTGGCCTCGCCCCTAAGGATTCAGTTCTGGCGACTCCGCTGTCGCCAGAAGACCTCTTCGCCCTTGTAGATCTCCATAAGGGAGTCCTCGAGGGCATATCGCTGGAGCCACTCCTCCGCGGTAAGCCCTACCAAGTCCGAGGTGCGATCGAGGGACTAGATTTCTTCCAGTATCGTAACTTTCCTCCTATTCACCTCCGCACCAAGGTTAGCCCCCCAACTCCTCATGAATTTGCGGGACATCTGAGAGCAGTGATGCTAGGCGTCCACCGCATTAAACATGCGAGGTGGGTTAGCCATAGCCTCCATCCATCGAGTTTGGACCGCCTCCACAAAACCTGGTTTCTCAAGCCAGAAGTTTTCAAAGTGGAAGCGGTTCAATTTCGGCGGAGTAATTCCACCAGACGAAAGCAATAGAGGTGTGTGGTCCGAGCCAATCCTAGTTAGTGCCCGTAAGGAACACAGGGGGAACTCTAACTCCCAGTCCACCGATACAAGAACCCGATCCAGCACACTCCGGATCGGGTCAGCCCGGTTGTTAGTCCAGGTGCACCTAGCCCCTACCCGCCTAATTTCCTTAAGAGCAAGGTCGGCGATGCAGTCATTGAACATATCGATCCGCCGATGGTCCACATTAGCCGACATTTGTCATCCGGGGACCTAATGAGGTTAAAGTCACCGGCAATAACTATCGGAGTAGAGCATCTCTCTACCTTGTCGCGTAACTCGGCAAGGAAGGACGACGATCTGCTTTGGTCCACGGGACCATAGACTATAATCACCTCCCATTGAAGGGAGGTGTGTCTATGGGTAAGTAGCAAACTCACGAAGAATTCCCCGCGGTCCATGTCCTCCACCTCAAATGTATCCTCCTTTGCACCAAGAAGGATCCCGCCTGAGTGCCCCGTAGCCGGCAGAACAAAGTTGGACCCGTACTAAGAGAATGGCTGCTCCAAGTGGCATGGTGAGGTCCCACGAGGCGAGGTGTCCACCCCCTGGGGCAGCGGGACCAGCGAACCAATCTTGGGCACCGACACACGGACCCCATCAGTCAGTCCGGCCGACTGAGAGGGAGCGGAGGGCTGTGGCACCGGGTCGGTGGCCGGTTGCGCGGCAGGCGAAGGATCCGGAGCCGCGGACCCCCCTCCCCCCGCGCCAGACTTATCATCGTCATCATCATCGTATGAGGACCCCGCCTCCGAAGAGTCACCACCCTGCTCGGACGGTCCCCCATCTGGGCGTCCAGTCGGCGGTGAGGGAGGTCTGTCCTCCTCCAGCTCAACCCTCAGAGTCGCTCCCTCGTTCCCGCCACGACCACCGAAGTAGACCGGAGGCAGGAGCCCAGGAAGGAGGCTCGGGTCTGGGCAGAGCACTCGAAAGAGCACTGCATCAGAGCCAGCGAGGGAGCCCTCGTCTACCTCGGCCAACCTGCCGAGCGCCTGTGAGAGAAGCTCAATAAACCCCGTCGTCCTGGCATCGTCCGGGAGGCCATACAGGCGGACCCAAGTGGAGCGGAGGACGTTGGTCGAGGAAGCAGCAGTCGAGGCCTTGATAGATACCTGAATCTTGTTGATGGGGAGAGTGAACGTAGATCCCATGGAGCACAACCTGAGCATCTCAGTCGATGGGAAGACTACCGCAAACTCAGTGGGGGAGACCTCGCGCACCTTCCACTCGTGTCCGGGCATGATCTGGGCCAGCTCATCACACATGATCTCCACGGAGAGCCCCGCCGAGAGCGCCGGGAGCTGATCAGAGAGGACAGAGACGCGCGCGAGGTTCTCGAGGATCACAATAGGGACTCCGCCTAGGTCAATGTAGTAGAAAATCGACTTCGCCCATGACCCAGAAGCTCAAGGTGGGGCGTGCGTGGCGGTGCTGCCGGGACAGAACACATGGTCAAGCGATGCCCAGGGTCCCCACAGCGCAAGCAGCACTCCGGCTGGGTACACTCAGACCGAAAGTGATCAAAGACCCCGCAGTTTAAACACTGGATCCTCGCCGGGGAGCTCGCCCCACCCTCCGCCTGAGAGTGGGTTGGACCCAACCCCATCTGGGTCAGGTCCCGCGGCTCTCCCGTCGGGCCACCGGTGGACGACGACGGTGGGATCCCCATCTGGATCCCTCCGCCTGCATCCGCACCCGTCTGCCGCGGCTTCTTCTTCTTCTTTGAGGGCTTCCTTCTGCTACCGCCCATGGTTGCCAGGCCATTTGTCCCGGACTCCCCACGACGAGCCGTATCACGTATCTGCACCTCCCTATCCTCCTCTGTACATGCACCCACCCGAGGCCCCAAGTCGACATGGCCAGACCGCACGGAGGGGATGGGGCGGCCCCGGCCAGGCGAGCTCCGGCGTGGCAGAGGCGGTGCCCGGGCTGGCTGGCGTTGCAGGACGTCACGCACCTCTGCCTCGCGGCGCAAGCCCTCCGGCGACGGGTTCCTGCGGTAGGCGCGCGGCGGCGACCGTCCTCGGGGGCGGTCCGATGTGGCTGGCGGCGGGAGGCGCCGAGGCTGCTCCTGCGCCCGACGAGGTGACGCGGCCCATACCGGCGAGCGCTAGCGACACGCCGGCGGCCGGTAGGTGCGCGCGGCCGGCGAGCGAGAAGGGGGGTGAGACGCGGCAGGCGGAGGTGAAGGTGACCGAGCGCGGCGCCGGTGGTGGACGTCCGCGTCTTCCACGTCCTGGCGCGGCCTCTTCATCGCGGTGGCGGCGGCGTACGAGGCGGTCAGAGGGGGTGGCGGCGGCGTGGGGACAACGCGTCGGGCGGAACTCCTATGGCGTCGAACGCAGCTATGGGGGCTGGAAACCCTAAGCTGAGATCTCTTGACCCGCTTGGGATCCATAGCCAGGGTCCACTGGGCCGCGGTGGCCCGGCCCTTCTGGCCAGCCGTTCGCAGCCTCCTTTGGGGCCCGAGGCCTTCTCCACTCGAGTACGTGTGGCACTGGCCCACTAGGCCCATCAGGCCTAGGGTTCGGGACGAGCGCGACCCGGCATGGAATCGTCTCGGACACCACCGCCCGCGCCGCCGACTGCAGCTGCAGTGGCCTCGCCGGCGATTCTCCGTTGGCCCCCGACATCCCCGTCACACTCTGAGTGGCCAACACCGTGGATCAGCTCCCCACGGATGGCGTCCCCCTGCTGGTCTCAATCCTCCGTACCCCCGCGCCGAGAACCCGTAGCGCCGCCGGGAGGGCCGGCCTAGACTGCCGCCCTCCGTGCAACCGCCGGGCTACCACCGAGCCACGTCGCCGCTAGACGTTCGTAAGTCGCCGCGCTCGCTGCAAGAAAGTCGGCGAAGGAGGAGGCTTGCATCGCGCCTCCAATTCCGCCACGATGGCCGTCTCGTCGTCGAGCTCGTCAGCGATGTCAGGACACCGTCTTCCTCGGAGCGAGCCAGGCGGTGAGGTCCCAGCCCCGCCATCTACGGAGCCGGTCCCGGAGCACATCTCCCCGTTCTCAGGCCGCCGGCAAACTCACCTCCCGGGAGCCTTTGTAATTACAACACTGTTCTTAAGGAAATACAGTAGATAGTAGAAAACACCAGTTTGCTAGTGTTACATTTGTTCATGAGGGCAGAGTATCGAACTAGGCTCTGTCTCTAGAGTTTGGCCGTCATACTTCCCAGGAGATACTCTTCCTGTCTACATGGATGGAAATGGAATTGTACAGTTGGCGCTGCGGTTTGGAGGATGGTTGTTGGCACGAAGGCATCGAAGGAAGCTGTATGGAATTATGGATGGAAGGGCAGTAGCACAATCCAGTTTTCGCTGGTAATTTGTGCTGCTTGCTTGCTTGCCTGGCAGGCGCCTATTTTCGCTGGTAGCAGAAAATGGTTCTTCTCCCCCACCATTGTTGACCTTTTGGAGTTTTTTTTATCTATTCCTCCATGATTCTTGCCTCCAATTAGAGGGAAAGAGAGAGGAGATCTAGATCTATCTTTCCACCAATCCATCTCTCCTCTTAGTGAGGGGAAGCCTTTGGGATCTAGATCTTGTGGATTCATCTGTTGAGTTCTTCGTTGTTCTTCATATCTTCTCCCCACCATAGCATTTGTTGCTTTGGTGGGATTTGACATTGAAGGATTTGAGCACTTCTTGTGTTCTTGCCATTGTATGGGTTGCATCGGTTTGAGTTCTCTACGAGGACTCGTTCGAGTGAATGGTTGAGAAGCTTGTTACTCTTGGGTCCTTGGAGTGCCTTTGAGCTTGTCCTCTTGGGTACTTGGGGTGCCCTAGACGGTTGTTGTTATCTCGGAGTTTTGGTGGCTCCGGACCTTGTTGGGAGCCTCCAATTGAGTTGTGGAGATTGCCCCAACCTTGTACGGGATAGGTGACCGCCCTCAAAGGTCTCAGAGTGAATCGTGGCACTCCACATTGGTGGAGGCACGGGGAGAATAAGGTGATCCATTGGGCGCTTGGAGTCATTGTGAATCCACACCTCTCCAACGGAGATTAGCTTTCATTGGGAAGTAAACTTCGGGATAAATCATCGTCTCCAGGTCTCTCGTTTATTTCTATACCCGATCTCTTTACTTATGCAATTTACTTTGTGATAGCCATCAAGCTTGAAGTAACATATCTTGCTATCACATAGTTGCTTGAATTTTTTAGAATAAGTTGTTGGTGCACATAGGTGAACCTAGTTTGTTTAGATTTTGCCTTGATAAATCAAACGCTAGTTTTATTCCGCATTTATTCAAGCTTTAACCGTAATTATTTTTAAATGCCTATTCACCTGCCCCCCTTTAGGCGACATCTGTGTCCTTTAAATTGGTATCAGAGCCGGGTCTCTCTTCATAGGGTTTCAGAACCTAGAGAGTAAAGATGTCGGCTAGGGGATTAGTGCATAATGACACTTTTATATTCGATGGCACAAATTATAATACTTGGAAAATTAGTATGATTAATATTTTTTTTTAAACATGGGTCCAAATATAGAGAAAATTGTAGATATGGGTTTTTCTTATCCAACGGGCCTTGAATCCTCTTTAGAGGATGTCGGATATATATCGATTAGGGGTATATCCGACATTGTCCTAAAGAGCCGGATTACCAGGGTGGCCTGATTGGTAATGGATCACAGTCCATTAGGCGGCCCAGTAAGCTGACGCGCAGAAGCCGGATTCTAGAAGAACCCGGACCACGGCCCACGTGGTGCGGCTTGGAGTAGAAGGTGGATTCTTGCCTTCCAAGTTAGAACTTACCTTAGTCTTCTAGGTTTCCTTTCTGTAAACCCTAACCCGGCTATCTATATAAAGCCGGACGGGAGAGAAGAAAGATAACAGAGAATTAGCTAGAAGCCAACTCGCCGAGAAGTCGATCCTCGTCGAGTTAGCAACCCAAACTCACATTGTACTCTGTATACTTCAGGCTTCAGCCCTGATTTAGTGAGATTGCAGGAGTAGGAACACCGCCTAGTTGCAACGTACCGAACCTAGGTAAACTTCGGTGTCCCTGGTTGTCATACTACCACGTTCCCCCCACGTCTCTACCCGTAGGCTCATGGCACCCCCGTCTATGATCCCTACTATGATGTCTCGACAGTTGACGCCCACCGTGGGGCCAGCGACGTCAGGCGTTATGTTTCGATCGGGGATACTCGGCGGAATCGGCAGTACCATAATTGTCGGAAGCTTGGAATTTGACAACAACGTCGGGCGCTTCCTCGATAATGGATCGTACATGTCAGCACGGAATCATCTGGTAAGTGCCTGCGTTTTACCGATTGGATCTGCAAACATCTTTATCGGATTAACTGCAGAGGCAATGGGATTCTATGGTGGAAGTAGATATATCCCACCCGCCCTATACCCAGTTGAAGAAAACTATGATGCCGGATTTTTCTCGGATCGCAAATATCCTACACAAATTGCTGCCTCTGTGGAGATGCCTGCAATGAGATCGCACTTTATTGGTATGGTGCAATCCGAGATCGCCGAAAACACGGACGGAAACAATCCCGTGGAAAAGGCAGAAGAAATCAATTCCACAATAGAGGTGGAAGATCCGACAACCGTTGATACGACGACGAACTCGGAAGCCGATTCTGTCCTAGCCGCCATTGAGGCGAGATTAGAGTCGGAACCCGGATCAGATGAAATCGATTCCGAAGACGAAGATGAAGATGTTTTTGAAAGAAAGGTCAAATATCTTCAAGAGGGACTCCATGAAGTACTTATGGAAAAACCTGCTGACAACACGGATGTCGAAAGTCAGGAAGACCCTCAAACACCTCCGCCAGATGAGGAAAGAGAGGACGGTGCAACCAGCCCAATTTACCCTGATGTCAAGGAATTGGCAGAAGAAGAACCTGGTAAAAAACCTCCCTCTTCCAAGAAAAGAAACAAGGCTGCCAAGAAACTCCAGTACAAACTCTGGAAGAAAAAACTGGTGGATACCGCCAACGAAAACCTAGAAGTAGAAGGAGGAAGTGGAGTCAAGTCTGCGGAGAAGAAAACGAAGGAAATCCTTTTTCCACTAATGTCAAAACAGGACGAACGTGATTTACTTCAAACACCAGTGGGACTACACGAACCCCCTGAAGTGTTGGAAGCCAGGAGACAAGCTCTCCAAAGGCAACAACAACATCTATTCAGAACTCGGAAAAATATCCTACAAACCCAGGCTGACATTAAGTTAAAGCAGGAAGAAATTGAGGAGTACGAGAGAAAGAATAGATCTGGCATTAAACCTACACGGTTACCCGGAATCGTAAGACCGGAAGTATTGCAGCCGAAGGAACGGTTCCAAAACCCTCCTTGGCAAAAGCAAGTAAACGGCATCGATGCCAGAGGCGAACCTATATACAAAACCGCAACAGAAAACGCGGAAGCTTCATTCGCCATCCTCAATGATGATCTGTACTCCAATAACGAAAAACTCCAAGGGGTGTATGCCTTCTTAGGAAAATCATTGCAACAACAACAGCGAGGGCAGGCAAGATCAGTGAAGTTGCATGACAACTCAGCCCTATGCAAAACAGCCACATGCGCCGCTGGAACACCTGGACCTGGAGAACCTGGATATTCAGGCAATTCAAAAGAGAAGAAAGGAGATCCGAAGAAGGACAAGAAAATTCCCGATAACAAGGATGCAGCGTCCGGAACAGGATCCCATCCGCCGAAAGGTGGAGTCAACCCCCATGATCGGGAAGAACAGAACCGGAAGGACGGAAAAGCAATGCCGCCTCCGAGACGCCCTGCTAAAAAAGCCGGAAGATACGATATTCCTCACAGGCGTGAGAGATCCCGTACTCCCCCTAGGAATAAGGAAAGACCAAGGAGCAGAACTCCGCCTCATTCCAAAGGGCACGATAACGGACGAAACAGGGATAATCCCGGAAGGGCGCATTCGCGCAACAATGGGCCAGAAAGGAGCAGAAACCCTTCTCTCCATTCAGCCGGTAGATATTCCGCACACGCCGATAAGGTGGAAAGAGATGATTTATACTTTGGACCTTAGTGTTTCACTGACAGGATCCGAAGGATAACTCTACATTATGGCTTTGCCAAAGTTGGTCCAACATATCAAAAATATACCGGGAGTACAAACCCGGATACATGGCTCTCAGACTATTATACAGCCCTCCAGATCAACAAAGGAACAGATTTAGAGGCGGTAAAATTCCCCCCCCCCCTAATGTTACTGGATGGAGCCAGAGATTGGATTAACGGGCTTCCGTCAAGAACTGTAGATAGCTGGGATGATATGGCTAGAGTTTTTACTCGGCATTTTCGGGGAACTTACAAACTCCCCAACATCATCAACCAGCTAAACCGCTGCACCCAGTTGGAGGATGAGCCATACGTGGACTTTATCTCAAGATGGACTGCAATGAAGAACAGCTACTCTGGAGTAAGTGACGTACAAGCAATGCATGCTTTCGTCAATGGCTTAAAACCTGGCCTTGTACCGTTCATGGTTGGTTCAAAGCGGCACAAAGATCTCGGATCTATGCTTAGAACCACAAATGAACATGTAGTGGCTGAAGATGACATCAGAGCGAGAGGCGGAAATATTGACGCTTTGGCTCAGGCCAAAAAGATGCCTCGTTCTGAGAAAAAAGCTACTCCAGTAACACAGCCAAAGCCCAAAGAAGTTAACCTAGCCTTTGGAAAGGATAATGGAAGCAAATGGAAAGGAAGAACCACAGAACCTATCTCCTACACAAAGGAAGAGTGGGAAAAGATTAAGTCGGAAAACTGTGTCCACCATTCGCAATTTGGGAAACCCACCCATACTAACGCACAATGCCGGCTTAATAAGCATATGAAAGGCAGTGCAGGATCCGGGAACAAGGGGACGAACCCCAAGAGGAAATTCTCCAAGCAAAAGCCATTAGCTAAAAAAGAAGACAGTGAATCGGACACTGACGAAAAAATCCAGGAACAACCACGAAAAGGCGAACCAAAGTTCCCGAGAGTCGATGGAGAATGCAATTTAACTTTCCTCGCAACTCGCTCAGGAAAGGTGGCAAAGAAGACACTTCAAGAAATAAACGCGGTTGTTCGAACAACCCCTAAATTCTTGAAGTACTCGAATACACCAATTACCTCGGATCAGTCTGATCATCCTGGAAATATCCCAGAACCCGGCACACAAGCTCTAATTGTAAGCCCTATTGTTCAAAAACTAGGCTAAAAAGAGTGTTGATGGATGGAGGATCCAGCATTAACATAATGTACCTCGATACACTGAAGCATCTGCGAATCTCCGAGACCCAGCTCAATCATAGCAACATACGTTTCCACGGCATCGTTCCTGGCAGACAAGCACAATCCCTAGGAGAAATTTCCCTAGATGTAACCTTTGGAGAAAGAGAGAACTTCCGACAGGAAAAAAAATCTCTTTCGAGGTCGTGCCGTTCGAGAGCGTATACCACGCAATTCTCGGACGTCCAACTTTCTCCAAATTCATGGCAAGATCATGTTATATTTATAACAAGCTAAAGATGCCAGGGCCAAAAGGAGGAGTGATCACCATATCGGGATACTTCAAATTGGCAAACGAGCTGGAAAAAGGAACACCCTTTGCGCAGAAAAAGTGATAGCAAAGGAAGAATTGAAAGAGCTGGAAAAAGAAGTATCGCGACAGAAATGCCGACGGGAAAAGAAAGCCGGAAGCCAGCAGATAGTTTCAAAGCTTCCGAGAATACAAGGCAGGTTATCCTAGACCCCAAAGATCCGACAAAATTTGTCGTAGTGTGGACAGGGATGACCGAAAAATAGGAAACGCGCTCATCGAGTTCCTCCGTGAGAACTGGGACATTTTTGCCTGGTGTCCTGCGGACATGCCTGGTGTACCCAGGGAACTTGCTGAGCATCAACTCAAGGTGATTCCAGGATCTATAACCGTCAAACAAGGTCTCCATCGATTTGACGGAAGAAGACGGAAGGCTATTGGCAAGGAAATCATCCGGCTATTAGCAGCCGATTTTATCCGAGAAGTTATACATACTGAATGGTCTGCGAACTGAGTATTAGTACCGAAGAAAGATAGTATTGTTCTTAGTATATGTATAGATTACACCGGCCTGAACAAGTTGTGTCCAAAAGGTAGGTTCGCATTACCGCGAATCAATCAAATAATAGATGCCACTGTTGGCTCTGGGCTTTTATGCTTTTTGGATGCTTATTCCGGGTACCATCAAATATGTATGAGGAAAGAGGATCAAATCAAAACTTCCTTCATAACCCCGTATGGATCATACTATTACATAACCATGCCTTTTGGCCTGAAGAACGCATGTGCAACTTACTAGCGTTGCATGCAACGATGTTTGCATAGTCAGATTGGCAAAAACGTTCACGTTTACGTGGATGATATTGCCGTCGTTTCCAAGGAAAAGGACACACACCTTGAAGATTTGCGAGAAACCTTCGAAAATTTGCGCACTTACAAAATGAAGTTGAATCCATTAAAGTGCATACTCGGGGTTCCCTCAGGGGAACTTCTGGGTTTTATCGTTTCTCATAGAGGAATAGAAGTAAACCTAGAAAAGATCAAGGAAATCTTAAACATCACAAGGCCTACGTGCTTAAAAGATGTACAAAGGTTGACGGGTTCTGCAGCCGCCGTCAGCGGGTTTATAAGCCGGCTAGGAGATAAAGCTCTGCCATTATACAAATTGTTGAAGAAATCCGACAAATTTGAGTGGACAGAAGAGGCGGACAAAGTATTAACCCAGCTAAAAGAAACCTTGATGAAAGCTCCGATTTTGGCATCACCAAAAGACGAAGAACCATGTTACTGTATCTCACAGCAACAAACATGGTTATTAGCGCGGTGATAGTTGTGGAAAGGCGGAAAGAAGAGAAAAGCATACCAGATCAATATCTGGTATATTATATAAGCGAAGTTTTTTCCGATTCCAAACAAAGGTACCCACACTATCAAAAGCTGGCATATGGCGTGTTTTTCGCATCTCGAAAACTCCGTCATTATTTCCAAGGACATTCCATAATAGTGGTATGTAAAGCACCACTAGGGGATATAATCAACAATGCGGACGCAACAGGCCAAGTAGCCAAATGGAGCATCGAGCTGGCTGCGTTGGACATTAAGTACCAACCCCGGACGATAATTAAATCCCAGACATTGGCAGATTTTGTCACTGATTGTACAAAAGCAATGGAAAACACACCAATGCCGGAGTCGGAATACTGGGTTATGCACTTTGATGGATCCAAAATGAAGGAAGGCGCTGGAGCTGGTGTAGTGCTAAAATCCCCAAAGGGAGATACTACGGAGTATGTATTACAAATACACTTCAATGCGAGTAATAATGTGGTAGAATACGAAAATTTACTTCATGGCTTGCACATTGCAAAAGAAATAGGTGTCAAACTCATATATGCTATGGCGACTCGGACTTGGTACAGCATCAGCTCAACCAAACATGGGACGCCAAAAGCCCTATCATGGACGAATATCGGAGAACGGTGAATGAGTTTGCTATTTGCTTCCTAGGATTTGAAGTACTTCACGTCAAAAGGGAAGAAAATTGGAACGCGGATGCATTAGCCCGCATGGGTTCGGAAAGAGTGAAAACCCTACCACCAGGTGTGTTTGTCCAACATTTGCATAAACCATCGATAAAAGGTGGAGATGTTGACTATCCTCTTGTGTCCGAGTCAATTGAAGTCCTGCTCGTTAACCCGGATTGGACAATTCCATATTTAAAATTCTTAGTAGATCAGAAGTACTCGGATGGAGCAGACGAGGTCTTGCAAAGACAAATAAAACGTCGATGCAAAGGATACACGGTAATCAATGGTTGCCTGTATAAACGCAGCACTACCGGAATCTTTCAGCGATGTATTTCGCCAGAAGAAGGCCGAGAAATACTGCAAGAAATCCATGCAGGAGATTACGGACATCATACTCAATCAAAAAGCATAGTTAAGAAAGCATTCCGTGCAGGGTTTTTCTGGCTAACAGCCAAGACAGACGCTGAACACATAGTAAACACATGTGCCGGATGTCAGTATTACACCAAGCAGACGAATATGCCAGCCCAAGCACTCAAAACCATCCCTGTCAGATGGCCATTTGCGGTCTGGGGGCTAGATATGATGGGACCATTCAAAACTACAAGAGGGGGACTCACACATCTACTCTTTGCAGTAGATAAGTATACCAAGTGGGTGGAGGCAAAACCCATCAAAAAACTTGACGGTGTGACCGCCAGAAACTTCATCATTGACGTAGTCATGAGATATGGCGTTCCACACAGTATAATCACTGACAACGGGACAAATTTCTCTATTGGAGAGTTAGCAAAATATTGCCGACAAACGGTAATACGCCTAGATCTTGCATCGGTGGCTCACCCACAATCCAATGGGCAGGTTGAAAGAATGAATAGCTCAATCCTGCAAGGAATACGCCCAAGACTTGAATCTCCTCTTCATAGAGCAGCTGGAGCATGGGTAGAAGAATTACCCTCTGTGCTTTGGAGTATCCGAACGATGCCAAATAGATCAACGGGCCAAACCCTGTTTTTCTTAGTTTATGGTGCAGAAGCAATGCTTTCAACGAACATGCTCCATGATAGCCCAAGAGTGCAGGCTTACGATGACTCGGATGCCGAATGTGCTCCAAAGGATGTCGTCGATCTTTTAGAAGAAGAACGAGACCTTGTGCTTCAAAGATTCGCCATTTATCAACAAGGATTGAGACGCTACCATAGTCGGAAAATCAGGCATCGATCTTTCAAAGAAGGTGACCTAGTGCTAAGATTGGTGCAAGAAATGAAGCACAAGTTAGCCCCAGTCTGGGAGGGACCATTTGTCATTAGCAAGGCTATGAAAATGGGTCTCATTACCTTGTAGATATTCGAGACACGGAAGATGATCCCAAGCGCCCGAATCGAAAAGAAAGAGAAAGATAGATGTTGAGCTAGGAGAGACAAAAAGGCCCTGGAGCATCCAGCAGTTACGTCCCTTCTACACTTAGTTCAATTTCTATGTAAACATTTTTGAGATCATGAATTAAAGTTGTCGGGATTCATCCATTACAGTTTTTTTCATACAAAGCATAAGTCCGCCTTATCTATTTCCCAATGATCTTTCAAAATACTGAATGTTAACCCGAATTGTGCCTGCGTGCTCGGAGTTAAAAAACTGAATGATTTTCATGCTAAGGAGGCTTAAGGAAACCCATATTGTGCCTGCGTGCCTGAGTTTCATACAAAATTCCTTACTTTTTCTCTAAGTAGTATCTGATTGTTTTTATGTTGGGTCACTGGAGCTATTAAGTAAAAATGCCTTTAATATGATCCATGTTTCCGAGTTTCGACTGATTGGTTGTACTCATTCACTTGGCATGAAGATTAAGTACTATCGAGCCATTTCAAACACTAAGGACAATTAAGACATATAAGCCAGAGAACTTAGAAGATAAAGGAATAAAAACCCGGAAAACTTGCAAAGACTCAATAATTAACTGCAAAAGCAGAGTACTTGTTTATACAAAGGAATAGAAAGCATTGCAAGAAAGTTTACATTGTAAGAACGATAATGCTTCTATTTTTTCCCATCTCCTACTCAGGACCAGGTAGCTTCTTCAGGCATCCGACTCTTCCTCATTGCTGGATTCCTCTGGAGTTGACGGGATTGCTTCTTCAGGGTAGAAGGTGGAGATGTTCACCATGGTGGCAATCTTGGTGGCGTGACCTTTGATTTCATCAAAGATGCTGGCCCGTTGAGTTTTCGTGTATCCCCGAGGGATGTCGGACGCCACACGCCAAGATTTGGCAGTAGGGTAGTGCATGCGCATGAGACCAAGGGCCATGCGTGCACCACCGCGAGCCGCAGAACAGAGCAGGGACTCCTTGCGGTTCCCCACCTCCACAATAGCTTCCGGAAGTTTTTCAACTTCTGAGAGCTCCCCAGATTTCTCGGGAACGTACTTGTTGATAAGTAGCATTCCCGCAGCCTTGATCCCGGTGAAGACCTTCCAGAAAGCCCGAATTCTTTCAATCCGGGTAAGCTAGGGGCTACCTTCTGTTTCAATCAACACACAAGTGTTAGAAAAAATTGGAGAAGAGAAAACAAGGAAAATCCGGTAAAAGGCAAAGTAACTCACCGAGAATACGATCCATTTCAGTGTCTTCTTCAAGGCGCTGGTTCAAGGCATTCTCCAGATCCCGGATGGTGGCCATATCCTTCTCGGCCTGGCTAGAAGCCTTAGACTCGGCAATGCCAACAGCTAGTTGGATGGCCTCTAGGTCCTTCTGGAGCTTCACAGTTAGCTTGTGAAGATCCAAGCTCTCGCGGCGGAGGTTTTCGGCATTGCCGGCATCTTCAGCAATTTGTTTGGCTTTCGCCAAAGAAGCTGAAAAGCAAGTAAAGGAAGAGTTAGATACTCGGAAAACTACTTAGAAAAAATCACAACTGAAAGCAGTGAAATTTTTACCTGCTGATTCGCTCAGCCTTTGCTGAGTGGATGCCAGTTCTGCCTCCTTATCCTCAAGAATGGAAAGAAGGGTTTTCACCTCCTTGTTCTTGATGGTAAGTTTGTTGAAAATCTCTATTTTGATGTTCTCAGCAGTTTGCTGAAACATGGAAAGGAGACAAAAAAATGCTTAAGTTAAAAAGAAGCATAGCAATGAAAAAAGCATTAAGACAAAAATATGCATTTGACTTATTGCTTGGGAGCTAGAGATATTAACTGGCTCGTCTTGGTCAGGTTTGCCAAGTTTTCATTGAATTCTTTTGCATAGTCGGCAAAAGAATCCCAACATGGCAAAGGCCGTCCTGGATGACCTGCCGAGGTGAAAATATGAAGTTATTCCTTACAACAAGCCCGCCTTGCGGCCAAGGACGGATCAGAGGTGCTGGAGCAAAGAATTTGGTAGCCCACGGACGAATGTATCCGTGTTTGTCAAACGGTCCTTCCTTTACCTTAAAGTCTCTGTCAAAAGTCGGAATGGGTTCCTCCTCAGTTGTACGAGAAGGGACACCCATTTCCGGCACCGCCCTTTCCCTCGCATCTGTCTCGGATGCAATGGGCTGGCTGGTCGGCAGGGGATACTCTTCCTCCCTTGCAGATTGGTTTTCCCTCCTGGAGCAGCTGGGGTATGAGGAGCTGCAGCAGGGGATGGATGCACCCCCTTGCCAGTAGTTTCCTTATGTCTCTTCAGCTTCTTTGGCTTCAGAGAAGTAGGAGCAAGGCTGAAAAAGGAAAGGAAGTGAAGGAAAATTCCGAGAAATCAGTTTTCCGAGAAAGTAAAATAACTCCTGCGACCAAAAGCAAAGAAAAACGGAAATCCAGATGATTACCTGGAAGTAGCAACGGGAATTCCGTCAAGTTCCACCACCGCTTCAGCAGTTGATGACTTCTTGCGTTTCCGACCACCAGAAAACTTGGCACGTAGTGCGTCCAGTTCGGCATCAGTTGCAAGATCTTTTTCGGTGAGGTCGGCAAACTATGGAAAAAGAACAATATCCGACTAAGTCAGGAAACCTGAGAAAAATAAAAATCCGATAAATTGCCCAAAGAAGAAAAAGTATTACCTTTGGGACGGGGTTGCCTTCATGGTACATCTCTCGGCTTTCTTCATATTGGTCGCGTGTGGCGACCAAATGATTAACCCGCTTTTTGAAGTCCCTCTTCGAGAATGCCATGTCCGTCCCCCTCATGGTATCTTCCGGGCCTTTGTATTCACACAGAAGCCGAGTTCGATACGCCAGAGGTTGGATACGTCTTCAAAACCAACACAAGAAAGTGTCGGTTCCGGTAAGAGGAGGTTTGGAAGAGACGAGTTTTGCGATGCGCCGTTTGATTTTTATTAAGTCATCCGGCAGGGTTTGAACTGGCTCCACTGCCCAGTTATCCTGGGGAGTGGCAGCGCAGTTGGTGAAAGGTGGAATCCCCGTTTCCTTTCCAGGAAACGGGATGTCTTTGTGGTAGAAAAAGGAACTCGTCCAGAATTTGACGGATTCCGATGTTTTCATCTTGGGGAACCAATCCTCCCTGGATCTACGCAGGGTAAAGGATATGGTCCCGCAAGTCGGGAGTGCGCCCTCAGAGGGGTTTCGCTTAACCCCGAAGCAATACTGCCAAAAATCTAGCCTAGGTGCTAATCCTATATACCCTTCGAAGAGGGTCTGGAACCCGACTAAATATAGAATAGAGTTTGGTGGCAGGTGATGGCTAGGTTGAGACTCCAAGTGCAGAGTGTGTAGCTAGTGGCAAGCCTTCTTCCCCATGAGGGCGACTCGAGGGTTTATATCGAACTCTTGGGAAGCCAGTATTTCAGTAGTTGTCTTCCAAGCTTCCTCCAGGATCCTGCAAACAAGTAGAGAATTTTGTGCCCTCAACCTCACCAAGTGGTTGTCAAGCACAAGGTGTGAGACTTCTAAATTGCAATGCAAAACTGAAAGTAAATGTGCAATAATTAAATCTACTACTAAATGCAAATGAGAAAATAAATATGCAATGGATTGTTTTTGTATTTTTGTGATGCAAGTGGTGATGGAGATAATGTAAATTAGAATTGGAGATGCAAGTAAAGTAAAGTGCAAGTAAAGTAAATTGCAGCAAAGTAACTAGAGTGTTTTCTTATAATTAAAATAGGACCGGGGTTCATGGTTTCACACTTGCATTCTCTCAAATAAAGTGGTAGACGGTGGACATAAAGAATTACATGTGAGATTACAATGACATGTTTAACATTGAGTACTTTCATATGGGCATCACGTCCTACCATAGAGATCTCTACGGTCATATTGATCCCTCTTATACTCCACCAAGATGCGAAATAAATCATAACACCTCGATAATTAAGGAAAAACCAGAGTATAGCTTTAAGCAATGTGACATGAAGTTGAAGTAAGAACTTGCTAGATCTAGTCATGGAGATTGATTAGTGTCACTTCAAATCCCCGGTAACAAGGTACTCCTTTTTATCCCTAGTGAGGTAACTAAGAAAGGTTTAACAAAACCTAAGTGGATCGCTGAACTTCTGTCACTTTCACAACACTAGCCACCCCCCGTTACTCCAACTAATGCACCCATCACCCCACACACACTCTCAAGAACTAGATTGATCAAAGCTAGCAAATAAGAACGGGGTACATAAGATACATCTACTCAAATAACTCAAGAGAAACAATTGCAATCTCAGATTCAATAACTCATAGAAAAGATCCACCACATAGGAATTACAACGGTGCCCGTAATCATGTGAGGCAGCTCATACGGATCTAATTAGTGAAGCACATACAAAGAGAGATACAAGTGATACTTCCACAAACCCATAGCCCTGGGGTGGACTACTCCCTCTTCATGGAGATGACATTGGAGGGGTAGGAGATCACACCGGCGGTGCCCCGCCGGAGTTTTCCCCCTCCAATCTGGAACTTCTGATCTCTGTTTCGGTGTTTCAGTGTTTCGGCGGCGCTCCTCTCCTTAAGGGTACGGGGGACCCTTTTTATAGTCGGTTTTAGGTCAAGACGGAGTCGGTAAGTCGAAGATGGAAGGAATTGGGGCCACAGGGGCCAAAAGGGGGCCTCTCACGCGGCCAAGGAATCTGGCCGCGTGGAGGGTCCTCTTTTGGGCCTCCTTGCCCAATTCTCGTGGATCCTTCGCCCGCAAGTCTTCTCCTTTGAAGAAAATGACCCCCGCAGATTTTCAGGTGATTTCGCGGAAGTTTGCCCCCTGAAACGTCAAAAATATAGAAAACGGGGTTTCTGACAGGCAGGGTTAATTCCATAAAAGTTGGGGGAATTTCTAATTTAACCCCAAAATACTATAAAACATTGAATTATACCCTTATATGATGCAATATGTAATAGAAAACCATGTGAAAATATGCAAAATTCATCTATGCATTTTACATGCATCAACATCCCCAAGCTTAACCCATGGTCGTCCTCGAGTATGAAGGTGATAAAATTAAGATGGGTTTTGCATATTGAAACAATCATGGGATATCAAGGAGGATTATTCAGGCTACATATAATCAAATGATTAATACTAGAAATGAGTAGCAATATACAATTCATGTTGTAAGAAATATCAAATATGCAAGCAAAGATGCTTCATGAAAGTTCACAAAGTGTATAATGGAATAAAAGCACTATGGACCAAAAGCATACATAAAATGAAAAATAAAATCCTATATTGGTCAAAGAATAGCATAATGGAGAATAGAAAATATGGTGGACACTTTGGAGAAAATTGAGTAGAGGTAAAACATGATCAAGTCTTATTTAGCCTCTGAACAACTAAAATTACTAATTGAAATGTGGTATCCATTGGTCTAGGACTCTCATTGCCCCTTTATCACTAGCATCTTAAAATTGTGAGTATTGAAGTAATGAGAATGACAAGGTGGTTGAAAGCCTCATGCCCCGTGAGTGTGAAAACCTACTCCATGATTACTCAACTTAAGATTCCTAATAAGCTTTGTACAATCATAATAAGTATTAATGACATCATAGAGAATCGCAAAGAGGTACCTCTTGCCCCATGACATGGAAACAAGCCCATGTTACAATGACAAGATGAACAAACGGAGTAGACTCATCATCCTTTTTATTTTCATTCACTATTATGCATAGCTTCTTATTTTATTATAGGATGTGTTGTAGAGTCACTCAAGCTGTAAGTAAATTTCCACCATGATAAAGCATGGCTTGGGTTAGCGGCCCAATGCGTTTCTCTAGTCATATAGATACTTACTCATCAAAACTTACTATTCCTCTATTTCATTTCGGCATGGCAGGAGTCCAAAAACAAAAGTACATGATATCAACCAAATGTAAATTTTTTGTGCAATGTTGAAAGCTTTCCGGTGATACACGTTTATAGCTAGCTCCCAACCACACACTTGTCAAACGCAAAACTTGTGGCTCCCATTATTGGGTCATGTTTATTAGATGCATAAAAAGTAAAGTGTGCCTTCAAAAGTTCGTGAGACTCCTATCCCAAGTTTAACCCATGACAATTAATAAAGTGAATATCTTAATTTAGAACATGAATAACACAATAACATGGTGAACATACTCGAATAGCAATGAAGCTAATGGGAAGATATGGTGGACTCACTGGAAATACTTGGCTAAGGAGTGTTGGAAACAAGTTTTTACTTGTTGGAATTTTTAAATTTTTGGGCTAGCAAGAGGGAGATAGTTGACCAGATACTATGCATGCATATGTCCATAGAACTACTCATTTCATGAAAAACTAAATAAACCAGCAATTAACATCAAGGACATGAATAAGAGATAGCTCAAGACAACATTATTGCAAATTTCTACACATGAAAAGCCTATAAATCATGCAAACATATGTAGCTCTTCAAATCAACCATGGCATCCCTATTCCAAGTCATAATACTAGCATCCAATACATTCCAACCCCAAACTCCAGTAGCTCAATCTCATACAAAATGATGGTGGTGGTCTTATCAAAACAAAAATAAAAACAAAACTAGACGTTTCAAGTCTCTACGATAAATGATTTGCTTAGAAAAACAGAAAGTAGACATGTGCTAACCAAAAGAGTGTAGCTCCAGTGGGTTTTTCATCACATCCCCAAGCTTATGGCTTTCACCATTCTTGGATGTCTTGAGGCGCAGGTCCTCTATTCCCTGTGAAAAAAACTTCACAAAACATGTTTCTCCCATTCTTTTTCTATGGGGTGAGATTAGCAAGGACAAACAAATCACATGCTTGCTGTGCAAAATTCCAAATCAAATGCTCCAATAGATAGACAATAAGGTTCATTATGTTGTATGTTCACTCTCTTGCTTGAAATAATCATGGAAATTTGATTCCCAAGCCCAAAGAGTGCATAAAACAAAAGAAGGCAGAATCTGTCCAGAAAAGAAGCAGCAGCAAAACGAACGTTTTTCCCTATGTTAGACTCGACAAAAAGTTAAGCCAATTTTTGTTCTTACAGAGGACGAAAAGTTGCAGAACATATTAAAAAATTAGCGCAATCCGACATACCAATAAAAAACGTAAAATCATACGGTGAGCAGACTCGTGCTGAAACAGAAATTTCATGCACTAGGATAGCAACTTATAAGTCCAAATGGGTTTGACTTGACTCTTTATTGAAAACTCCAGAATTAAAACAAAAAAACTAATCTCTTGAGACAGCAAGAGGACACTAGGAAAATCCAAACAAAAACAACTGGGTTGCCTCCCGTAAAGCGCTTTCTTTATAGCCATATAGCTAGGCTTTACTTACTTGATAATCAAGAGGGATAAAGCTCATGAGGGAGCTTGTTCTTCAGCGTGCCCCTCTTCCTTGCGAAGTGCTCCATGCTTTTCTTGTGAGGGAAATGAAACTTGACATTCTCTTCCTTGGAGTCTATGATTGCACCTTTAGTACGAAGAAAAGGTCTACCCAAAATAATAGGACTAGGGGATTTATCCCCCATATCCATAATAATGAAATCAACGGGTACGAACGTCATGTGCAATTCAATCATAACATCTTTTACTTATCCTACAACATGTTTAGTAGAGTTATCAGCAAGGATAAATTCACTTTAGCACTTTTCTAAATTTTCTAGTTCTAGCAATTCATATAATTCTTTAGAGAGTATCGATACACTAGAACCTAGATCTAACATAGCATGGTGAATTTCTTTTCCAATTGAAACTAGCACCTTGGGGATCCATGCATCCCCAAGCTTAGGAGGTATCATGGCCTCATTCTTGTACCTAGCAATTTTTTCTTGCAAGACATGATTAGCAATATAAGATCCAAAGCCAGGTTGATTAACATTTATAGTGGGATCACTAGCAAATTTTTGTAGAGTAGCAATAAGTTCTTGCAAGCTACTTTTTTCTAAATCAAGAAATGGATCCTTAATTTCAGTAAGCATCATAATTTCCTCTACTTTACTCTCTAATTTAGCTACCATGCTTGATTCATGGGGACTAATTTCATCTTTGCTAGCAAGATAAGACATATATGGAAGTAAATATTCAGGGTACTTCACTATTTCATTCAAAGTTTCTTATAGGCTAGTAGGGACATGCTCACTTGTATTCTCAGAAATATGATCAATATTTTCAATAATAGGAGCATAAATAGTAATAGAATTCATTCCTACACTAGGTTGTGCTTGTGGCTTTCCTGCTAACATGCTTAATAGAGTTGCTTGATTATCAGCTAATTTTGACAATGTTTTATCTAAATTCGAAGATTGAAGTTGAAATCCTTTAATATCACTACTAATGGATGCAATAGACTTATTTAACTCATGTATCATATCATTGTGACTAGCAACTTGTTCCATAAGCAATTTATTAGATTCAGAAATTTCACGAGAAGGCTTCCACTTATTTTCATTAGCATTAGGATATGGAACAAAAGGTTTATTTGGCACATAAGGAGGTTTACTATATGAATTGTAAGCATTACCAAAACCATTGCTACCATAATTACTAACAAAATTAACATCCACACTTTCAGAATTACTACCAACTAGCTCCTGCAAAGGCACATTCTCCATATTTTGTTTATTAATAAAAACAAGAATAGTGTCCATTTTAGAAGACAAATCATTGGTTTCTTCAATTGAGTTTATTTTCTTAGTGGTATTGGGTGCTCTTTCAATATTCCATCGACTATAATTTTGCAATATGATTTCTAATATGCTCTTAGCCTCTCCTACAGTTTTACTCATAAAGGCATGTAGTTTAGACCATTATAAAAAGAGTGTAGTATGGTCCATTCATTTACTCCATGTGATGGGCATGTTCTAATCATTAATTTAATTCTATCCCATGCCATGGCTACATGTTCATTATCATTTTGCCTAAATGAGAGGATATTATTCCTATTTTGCAAAATTTTAACGGGAGGATAATATTTCTTAATGAAAGCTTCTTTTAAATCATCCCAAGACTTTATACTAGCTGTAGGTAGTGAAAGTAACCATTCTTTAGCCTTTCCTCTAAGTGAAAAAGGAAATAATTTCAGTTTTAGAACACTACTTTCCACATTTTTAAATTTTTGCATATCACATATTTCCATGAAATCATGAAGATGCATAGAGGCATCCTCCATAGCACTACCACCAAATTGCTCTCTAGTAATTAAATTCAATAAACTAGGACTTACTTCATAGCTTTCAGCTTGTATTTCAGGTGTAGTAATTGGCCTAGCAATGAATTGGTCATTGGGTGTATTTGTGTAGTCACTTAATTTAGTTATGTCGCCCATTTTAACAGTTTTTATGTAATTTTGAATTTTTTATGCAAAACAAAAGTAAAGTAACTAAGCAAATTCGAAATACTAAAATAAACTAGATAACTAAATGCAAAACTAAAATGCAAACTAAAATAAAATATGCAAGACAAAAAAAAACAAGAACAAAAACAAAACAAAAACAAGACAAGAAACAAAACAATCTACTTGAAAGAAGGTGGAGATAGAAAGGACGTTACTCACGTAGGTGCAACCTCCCCAAGCTTAGGTGTTTGCACACCTTGTTGGTGATGAAGACTTCTTGTGAGCTCCCTTGGACAACTCCTTCACCTATGGCTCCCCGGCAACGGCGCCAGAAAAACGCTTGATGGCTAGGTTGAGACTCCAAGTGCAGAGTGTGTAGCTAGTGGCAAGCCTTCTTCCCCACGAGGGTGACTCGAGGGTTTATATCGAACTCTTGGGGAGCCAGTATTTTAGTAGTTGTCTTCCAAGCTTCCTCCAGGATCCTGCAAACAAGTAGAGAATTTTGTGCCCGCAACCTCACCAAGTGGTTGTCAAGCACAAGGTGTGAGACTTCTAAATTGCAATGCAAAACTGAAAGTAAATGTGCAATAATTAAATCTACTACTAAATGCAAATGAGAAAATAAATATGCAATGGATTGTTTTTGTATTTTTGTGATGCAAGTGGTGATGGAGATAATGTAAATTTGAATTGGAGATGCAAGTAAAGTAAAGTGCAAGTAAAGTAAATTGCAGCAAAGTAACTAGAGTGTTTTCTTATAATTAAAATAGGACCGAGGTTCATGGTTTCACACTTGCATTCTCTCAAATAAAGTGGTAGACGGTGGACATAAAGAATTACATGTGAGATTACAATAACATGTTTAACATTGAGTACTTTCATATGGGCATCACGTCCTAGCATAGAGATCTCTACGGTCATATTGATCCCTCTTATACTCCACCAAGATGCGAAATAAATCATAACACCTCGATAATTAAGGAAAAACCACAGTATAGCTTTAAGAAATGTGACATGAAGTTGAAGTAAGAACTTGCTAGATCTAGTCATGGAGATTGATTAGTGTCACTTCAAATCCCCGGTAACAAGGTACTCCTTTTTATCCCTAGTGAGCTAACTAAGAAAGGTTTAACAAAACCTAAGTGGATCGCTGAACTTCTGTCACTTTCACAGCACTAGCCACCCCCCATTACTCCAACTAATGCACCCATCACCCCACACACGCTCTCAAGAACTAGATTGATCAAAGCTAGCAAATAAGAACGGGGTACATAAGATACATCTACTCAAATAACTCAAGAGAAACAATTGCAATCTCAGATTCAATAACTCATAGAAAAGATCCACCACATAGGAATTACAACGGTGCCTGTAATCATGTGAGGCAGCTCATACGGATCTAATTAGTGAAGCACATACAGAGAGAGATACAAGTGATACTTCCACAAACCCATAGCCCTGGGGTGGACTACTCCCTCTTCATGGAGATGACATTGGAGGGGTAGGAGATCACACCGGCGGTGCCCCGCCGGAGTTTTCCCCCTCCAATCTGGAACTTCTGATCTCTGTTTCGGTGTTTCAGTGTTTCGGCGGCGCTCCCCTCCTTAAGGGTACGGGGGACCCTTTTTATAGTCGGTTTTAGGTCAAGACGGAGTCGGTAAGTCGAAGATGGAAGGAATTGGGGCCACAGGGGCCAAAAGGGGGCCTCTCACGCGGCCAAGGAATCTGGCCGCGTGGAGGGTCCTCTTTTGGGCCTCCTTGCCCAATTCTCGTGGATCCTTCGCCCGCAAGTCTTCTCCTTCGAAGAAAATGACCCCCGCAGATTTTCAGGTGATTTCGCGGAAGTTTGCCCCCTGAAACGTCAAAAATATAGAAAACGGGGTTTCGGACAGGCAGGGTTAATTCCATAAAAGTTGGGGGAATTTCTAATTTAACCCCAAAATACTATAAAACATTGAATTATACCCTTATATGATGCAATATGTAATAGAAAACCATGTGAAAATATGCAAAATTCATCTATGCATTTTACATGCATCAACATCCCCAAGCTTAACCCATGGTCGTCCTCGAGTATGAAGGTGATAAAACTAAGATGGGTTTTGCATATTGAAACAATCATGGGATATCAAGGAGGATTATTCATGCTACATATAATCAAATGATTAATACTAGAAATGAGTAGCAATATACAATTCATGTTGTAAGAAATATCAAATATGCAAGCAAAGATGCTTCATGAAAGTTAACAAAGTGTATAATGAAATAAAAGCACTATGGACCAAAAGCATACATAAAATGAAAAATAAAATCCTATATTGGTCAAAGAATAGCATAATGGAGAATAGAAAATATGGTGGACACTTTGGAGAAAATTGAGTAGAGGTAAAACATGATCAAGTCTTATTTAGCCTCTAAACAACTAAAATTACTAATTGAAATGTGGTATCCATTGGTCTAGAACTCTCATTGCCCCTTTATCACTAGCATCTTAAAATTGTGAGTATTGAAGTAATGAGAATGACAAGGTGGTTGAAAGCCTCATGCCCCGTGAGTGTGAAAACCTACTCCATGATTACTCAACTTAAGATTCCTAATAAGCTTTGTACAATCATAATAAGTATTAATGACATCATAGAGAATCGCAAAGAGGTACCTCTTGCCCCATGACATGGAAACAAGCCCATGTTACAATGACAAGATGAACAAACGGAGTAGACTCATCATCCTTTTTATTTTCATTCACTATTATGCATAGCTTCTTATTTTATTATAGGATGTGTTGTAGAGTCACTCAAGCTGTAAGTAAATTTCCACCATGATAAAGCATGGCTTGGGTTAGCGGCCCAATGCGTTTCTCTAGTCATATAGATACTTACTCATCAAAACTTACTATTCCTCTATTTCATTTCGGCATGGCAGGAGTCCAAAAACAAAAGTACATGATATCAACCAAATGTAAATTTTTTGTGCAATGTTGAAAGCTTTCCGGTGATACACGTTTATAGCTAGCTCCCAACCACACACTTGTCAAACGCAAAACTTGTGGCTCCCATTATTGGGTCATGTTTATTAGATGCATAAAAAGTAAAGTGTGCCTTCAAAAGTTCGTGAGACTCCTATCCCAAGTTTAACCCATGACAATTAATAAAGTGAATATCTTAATTTAGGACATGAATAACACAATAACATGGTGAACATACTCGAATAGCAATGAAGCTAATGGGAAGATATGGTGGACTCACTGGAAATACTTGGCTAAGGAGTGTTGGAAACAAGTTTTTACTTGTTGGAATTTTTAAATTTTTGGGCTAGCAAGAGGGAGATAGTTGACCAGATACTATGCATGCATATGTCCATAGAACTACTCATTTCATGAAAACTAAATAAACCAGCAATTAACATCAAGGACATGAATAAGAGATAGCTCAAGACAACATTATTGCAAATTTCTACACATGAAAAGCATATAAATCATGCAAACATATGTAGCTCTTCAAATCAACCATGGCATCCCTATTCCAAGTCATAATACTAGCATCCAATACATTCCAACCCCAAACTCCAGTAGCTCAATCTCATACAAAATGATGGTGGTGGTCTTATCAAAACAAAAATAAAAACAAAAACTAGACGTTTCAAGTCTCTACGATAAATGATTTGCTTAGAAAAACAGAAAGTAGACATGTGCTAACCAAAAGAGTGTAGCTCCAGTGGGTTTTTCATCACATCCCCAAGCTTATGGCTTTCACCATTCTTGGATGTCTTGAGGCGCAGGTCCTCTATTCCCTGTGAAAAAAACTTCACAAAACATGTTTCTCCCATTCTTTTTCTATGGGGTGAGATTAGCAAGGACAAACAAATCACATGCTTGCTGTGCAAAATTCCAAATCAAATGCTCCAATAGATAGACAATAAGGTTCATTATGTTGTATGTTCACTCTCTTGCTTGAAATAATCATGGAAATTTGATTCCCAAGCCCAAAGAGTGCATAAAACAAAAGAAGGCAGAATCTGTCCAGAAAAGAAGCAGCAGCAAAACGAACGTTTTTCCCTATGTTAGACTCGTCAAAAAGTTAAGCCAATTTTTGTGCTTACAGAGGAAGAAAAGGTGCAGAACGTACTAAAAAATTAGCTCAATCCGATATACCAATAAAAAACGTAAAATCATACGGTGAGCAGACTCGTGCTGAAACAGAAATTTCATGCACTAGGATAGCAACTTATAAGTCCAAATGGGTTTGACTTGACTCTTTATTGAAAACTCCAGAATTAAAACAAAAAAACTAATCTCTTGAGACAGCAAGAGGACACTAGGAAAATCCAAACAAAAACAACTGGGTTGCCTCCCGTAAAGCGCTTTCTTTATAGCCATATAGCTAGGCTTTACTTACTTGATAATTAAGAGGGATAAAGCTCATGAGGGAGCTTGTTCTTCAGCGTGCCCCTCTTCCTTGCGAAGTGCTCCATGATTTTCTTGTGAGGGAAATGAAACTTGACATTCTCTTCCTTGGAGTCTATGATTGCACCTTTAGTACGAAGAGAAGGTCCAGCCAAAATAATAGGACTAGGGGATTTATCCCCCATATCCATAATAATGAAATCAACGGGTACGAACGTCATGTGCAATTCAATCATAACATCTTTTACTTCTCCTACAACATGTTTAGTAGAGTTATCAGCAAGTAAAAATTCACTTGAGCACTTTTCTAAATTTTTTAGTTCTAGCAATTCATATAATTCTTTAGAGAGTATCGATACACTAGAACCTAGATCTAACATAGCATGGTGAATTTCTTTTCCAATTGTTACTAGCACCTTGGGGATCCATGCATCCCCAAGCTTAGGAGGTATCATGGCCTCATTATTGTACCTAGCAAATTTTTCTTGCAAGACATGATTAGCAATATAAGATCCAAAGCCAGGTTGATTAACATTTATAGTGGGATCACTAGCAAATTTTTGTAGAGTAGCAATAAGTTCTTGCAAGCTACTTTTTTCTAAATCAAGAAATTGATCCTTAATTTCAGTAAGCATCATAATTTCCTCTACTTTACTCTCTAATTTAGCTACCATGCTTGATTCATGGGGACTAATTTCATCTTTGCTAGCAAGATAAGACATATATGGAAGTAAATATTCAGGGTACTTCACTATTTCATTCAAAGTTTCTTATAGGCTAGTAGGGACATGCTCACTTGTATTCTCAGAAATATGATCAATATTTTCAATAATAGGAGCAGCAATAGTAATAGAATTCATTCCTACACTAGGTTGTGCTTGTGGCTTTCCTGCTGACATGCTTAATAGAGTTGCTTGATTATCAGCTAATTTTGACAATGCTTTATCTAAATTCGAAGATTGAAGTTGAAATCCTTTAATATCACTACTAATGGATGCAATAGACTTATTTAACTCATGTATCATAGCATTGTGACTAGCAACTTGTTCCATAAGCAATTTATTAGATTCAGAAATTTCACTAGAAGGCTTCCACTTATTTTCATTAGCATTAGGATATGGAACAAAAGGTTTATTTGGCACATAAGGAGGTTTACTATATGAATTGTAAGCATTACCAAAACCATCGCTGCCATAATTTCTAACAAAATTAACATCCACACTTTCAGAATTACTACCAACTAGCTCCTGCAAAGGCACATTCTCCATATTTTGTTTATTAATAAAAACAAGAATAGTGTCCATTTTAGAAGACAAATCATTGGTTTCTTCAATTGAGTTTATTTTCTTAGTGGTATTGGGTGCTCTTTCAATATTCCATCGACTATAATTTTGCAATATGCTTTCTAATATGCTCTTAGCCTCTCCTACAGTTTTACTCATAAAGGCATGTAGTTTAGACCATTATAAAAAGAGTGTAGTATGGTCCATTCATTTACTCCATGTGATGGGCATGTTCTAATCATTAATTTAATTCTATCCCATGCCATGGCTACATGTTCATTATCATTTTGCCTAAATGAGAGGATATTATTCCTATTTTGCAAAATTTTAACGGGAGGATAATATTTCTTAATGAAAGCTTCTTTTCAATCATCCCAAGACTTTATACTAGATGTAGGTAGTGAAAGTAACCATTCTTTAGCCTTTCCTCTAAGTGAAAAAGGAAATAATTTCAGTTTTAGAACACTACTTTCCACATTTTTAAATTTTTGCATATCACATATTTCCATGAAATCATGAAGATGCATAGAGGCATCCTCCATAGCACTACCACCAAATTGCTCTCTAGTAATTAAATTCAATAAACTAGGACTTACTTCATAGCTTTCAGCTTGTATTTCAGGTGTAGTAATTGGCCTAGCAATGAATTGGTCATTGGGTGTATTTGTGTAGTCACTTAATTTAGTTATGTCGCCCATTTTAACAGTTTTTATGTAATTTTGAATTTTTTATGCAAAACAAAAGTAAAGTAACTAAGCAAATTCGAAATATTAAAATAAACTAGATAACTAAATGCAAAGCTAAAATGCAAACTAAAATAAAATATGCAAGACAAAACAAAAAACAAGAACAAAAACAAAACAAAAACAAAAACAAGACAAGAAACAAAACAATCTACTTGAAAGAAGGTGGAGATAGAAAGGACGTTACTCACGTAGGTGCAACCTCCCCAAGCTTAGGTGTTTTCACACCTTGTTGGTGATGAAGACTTCTTGTGAGCTCCCTTGGACAACTCCTTCACCTATGGCTCCCCGGCAACGGCGCCAGAAAAACGCTTGATGGCTAGGTTGAGACTCCAAGTGCAGAGTGTGTAGCTAGTGTCAAGCCTTCTTCCCCACGAGGGTGACTCGAGGGTTTATATCGAACTCTTGGGGAGCCAGTATTTCAGTAGTTGTCTTCCAAGCTTCCTCCAGGATCCTGCAAACAAGTAGAGAATTTTGTGCCCGCAACCTCACCAAGTGGTTGTCAAGCACAAGGTGTGAGACTTCTAAATTGCAATGCAAAACTGAAAGTAAATGTGCAATAATTAAATCTACTACTAAATGCAAATGAGAAAATAAATATGCAATGGATTGTTTTTGTATTTTTGTGATGCAAGTGGTGATGGAGATAATGTAAATTCGAATTGGAGATGCACGTAAAGTAAAGTGCAAGTAAAGTAAATTGCAGCAAAGTAACTAGAGTGTTTTCTTATAATTAAAATAGGACCGAGGTTCATGGTTTCACACTTGCATTCTCTCAAATAAAGTGGTAGACGGTGGACATAAAGAATTACATGTGAGATTACAATAACATGTTTAACATTGAGTACTTTCATATGGGCATCACGTCCTAGCATAGAGATCTCTACGGTCATATTGATCCCTCTTATACTCCACCAAGATGCGAAATAAATCATAACACCTCGATAATTAAGGAAAAACCAGAGTATAGCTTTAAGCAATGTGACATGAAGTTGAAGTAAGAACTTTCTAGATCTAGTCATGGAGATTGATTAGTGTCACTTCAAATCCCCGGTAACAAGGTACTCCTTTTTATCCCTAGTGAGCTAACTAAGAAAGGTTTAACAAAACCTAAGTGGATCGCTGAACTTCTGTCACTTTCACAGCACTAGCCACCCCCCATTACTCCAACTAATGCACCCATCACCCCACACACGCTCTCAAGAACTAGATTGATCAAAGCTAGCAAATAAGAACGGGGTACATAAGATACATCTACTCAAATAACTCAAGAGAAACAATTGCAATCTCAGATTCAATAACTCATAGAAAAGATCCACCACATAGGAATTACAACGGTGCTCGTAATCATGTGAGGTAGCTCATACGGATCTAATTAGTGAAGCACATAGAGAGAGATACAAGTGCTACTTCCACAAACCCATAGCCCTGGGGTGGACTACTCCCTCTTCATGGAGATGTCGATGGAGATGACGTTGAAGGGGTAGGAGATCACACCGGCGGCGCCCCGCCGGAGTTTTCCCCCTCCAATCTGAAACTTCTGGTCTCTGTTTCGGTGTTTCGGCGGCGCTCCTCTCCGTAAGGGTACGGGGGACCCTTTTTATAGTCGGTTTTAGGTCAAGACGAAGTCGGTAAGTCGAAGATGGAAGGAATTGGGGCCACAGGGGCCAAAAGGGGGCCTCTCACGCGGACAAGGAATCGGGCCGCGTGGAGGGTCCTCTTTTGGGCCTCCTTGCCCAATTCTCGTGGATCCTTCGCCCGCAAGTCTTCTCCTCACAAGAAAATGACCCCCGCAGATTTTCAGGTGATTTCGCGGAAGTTTGCCCCCTGAAACGTCAAAAATATAGAAAACGGGGTTTCTGACAGGCGGGGTTAATTCCATAAAAGTTGGGGGACTTTGTAATTTAACCCCAAAATACTATAAAACATTGAATTATACCCTTATATGATGCAATATGTAATAGAAAACCATGTGAAAATATGCAAAATTCATCTATGCATTTTACATGCATCAGCAGGTTGTGGGGTTGGATGCTATAATGGTTGAGAACTTGGAGGAAGAAGGCGGAAGGTGGAAGTCCTATACCTCGAGAAATGTGCGAGATTAGGAGATTCCGTTCCCCGGCTCTGGGCGAGGGCTCGGAGTCGTCCTCCTCATGCCGCCATTTTCCCTTCACGATCAGCCCCTCCTTCTCCATTGTCGGAATAAGGGAAGGGGTGATGTTGCACCGGCTCCAATTGCCGGAGATCTCACCCTCGTCTTCGGCTCCGGCGGAAGCGGCCACAGCAGCAAGCTCCTCCCCAACGAGGAGGATTTTCTCTTCCGCCGTTTCGGAGACGAGTGGCGGGAGCGGCGCGGAGGAAGAGGCGGCCAGGTTCTCGGCCGCGAGAGGAGGATCCTCGCGGGCCTGGTCGCCGAAAGTGTTCTCCGGTGCGTTGGCGGCGGCGCGGCTCGGAGAATTGAGCTGCGGGTCCATGGTGTTGATGATCTCGTCGATGTCGACGGAGACCGAGTGCTCCTCTGCAGCGCGCGGTGAGTTGTCGGAGTCCATTTGCGGGCGGCGCAGTGAGCGTCTCGAGCTCCCGACGAACAAGTTCCGGGAACAGTGTTGTACGTGCACGGGCTCTGCTCTCGCTAAGGAACCTTGGCTCGGGGGCTATGGCGCTTGGGGGCTGGGAGGAGAAGTGAGAGCGGAGAATCGCCGGAGGGCATGAAGGAGACTATTTATAGACGGAAAACCTTTGAGATGCGTTTCAACAGCTCTTTGGACCGTTAGATCTTCAACGCGTGTCACTCGCCGGACAATCCGGGAAATGAGGTGGCGGTGATTATTGCTATCTCCTCGTTTCCCGCGAGAATCTGTCAGAGATACGTTTCAGGGTTTCACATTTGGAACCCAAACGTCCCTGACGTCAGCATGATTTTATCGCTGACATAGGAAGTTCCTTCCCCACGAAGGCTCGTGGAAGAGAAAGCCGGATTTTTTCCCGAAATCCGAGTTTCGCATTAATGCATGATTTAAGGAAAAGAAGAATCGAGACGAAGAGCCAACACTTCTCGGAGATAATTCAAATTGACGAAAGACGGCGAATTGAAGTCTCAATCCTTCTTGGGGGCTACTGTCGGATATATACCGATTAGGGGTATATCCGGCATTGTCCTAAAGATCCGGATTACCAGTGTGGCCTGAATGGTAATGGATCACAGTCCATTAGGCGGCCCAGTAAGCTGACGCGTAGAAGCCGGATTCTAGAAGAACCCGGACCACGGCCCACGTGGTGCGGCTTGGAGTAGAAGGCGGATTCTTGCCTTCCAAGTTAAAACTTACCGTAGTCTTCTAGGTTTCCTTTCTGTAAGACCTAACCCGGCTATCTATATAAAGCCGGATGGGAGAGAAGAAAGATAATAGAGAATTAGCTAGAAGCCAACTCGCCGAGAAGTCGATCCTCGTCGAGTTAGCAACCCAAACTCACATTGTACTATGTATACTTCAGGCTTCAGCCCTGATTTAGTGAGATTGCAGGAGTAGGAACGCCGCCTAGTTGCGAGGTACCAAACCTGGGTAAACTTCGGTGTCCCTGGTTGTCATACTACCACGTTCCCCCCACGTCTCTACCCGTAGGCTTATGGCACCCCCGTCTATGATCCCTAATACGATGTCTCCATAGAGGAGGATAAAATCTTATATCTCAATACTCAAGATACAAATGTGTTTTTCAAATATTTGAGCATTATAGTTTTTGAGTCAATTAGGCCATCTTGAAAAGCTCATGAGATATGGACCAAGCTTCAAGATAAATATGTGATGCATGTAAAATGCAAAGATGAATTTTGCATATTTTCACATGGTTTTCTATTACATATTGCATCATATAAGGGTATAATTCAATGTTTTATAGTATTTTGGGGTTAAATTACAAAGTCCCCCAACTTTTATGGAATTAACCCTGCCTGTCAGAAACCCCGTTTTCTAAATTTTTGACGTTTCAGGGGGAAAACTTCCGCGAAATCACCTGAAAATCTGCGGGGGTCATTTCTTGGAAGGAGAAGAATTGTGGGCGAAGGATCCACGTGAATTGGTCAAGGAGGCCCAAAAGAGGACCCTCCACGTGGCCAGATTCCTTGGTCGCGTGAGAGTCCCCCTTTTGGCCCCTGTGGCCCCAATTCCTTCCATCTTCGACTTACTGACTCCGTCTTGACCTAAAACCGACTATAAAAAGGGTCCCCCGTACCCTTACGGAGGAGAGCACCGCCGAAACACCGAAACAGAGACCAGAAGTTCCAGATTGGAGGGGGGAAACTCCGGCGGGGCGCCGCCGGTGTGATCTCCTACCCCTCCAACGTCATCTCCATCGACATCTCCATGAAGAGGGAGTAGTCCACCCCAGGGCTATGGGTTTGTGGAAGTAGCACTTGTATCTTTGTCTCTATGTGCTTCACTAATTAGATCCGTATGAGCTGCCTCACATGATTACGGGCACCGTTGTAATTCCTATGTGGTGGATCTTTTCTTTGAGTTATTGAATCTGAGATTGCAATTGTTTCTCTTGAGTTATTTGAGTAGATGTATCTTATGTACCCCGTTCTTATTTGCTAGCTTTGATCAATCTAGTTCTTGAGAGCGTGTGTGGGGTGATGGGTGCATTAGTTGGAGTAACGGGGGGTGGCTAGTGCTGTGAAAGTGACAGAAGTTCAGCGATCCACTTAGGTTTTGTTAAACCTTTCTTAGTTACCTCACTAGGGATAAAAAGGAGTACCTTGTTACCGAGGATTTGAAGTGACACTAATCAATCTCCATGACTAGATCTAGCAAGTTCTTACTTCAACTTCATGTCACATTGCTTAAAGCTATACTCTGGTTTTTCCTTAATTATCGAGGTGTTATGATTTATTTCGCATCTTGGTGGAGTATAAGAGGGATCAATATGACCGTAGAGATCTCTATGCTAGGACGTGATGCCCATATGAAAGTACTCAATGTTAAACATGTTATTGTAATCTCACATGTAATTCTTTATGTCCATCGTCTACCACTTTATTTGAGAGAATGCAAGTGTGAAACCATGAACCCCGGTCCTATTTTAAATATAAGAAAACACTCTAGTTACTTTGCTGCAAATTACTTTACTTGCACTTTACTTTACCTGCATCTCCAATTCGAATTTACATTATCTCCATCACCACTTGCATCACAAAAATACAAAAACAATCCATTGCATATTTATTTTCTCATTTGCATTTAGTAGTAGATTTAATTATTGCACATTTACTTTCAGTTTTGCATTGCAATTTAGAAGTCTCACACCTTGTGCTTGACAACCACTTGGTGAGGTTGAGGGCACAAAATTCTCTACTTGTTTGCAGGATCCTGGAGGAAGCTTGGAAGATAACTGCTGAAATAATGGCTCCCCAAGAGTTCGATATAAACCCTCGAGTCACCCTCGTGGGGAAGAAGGCTTGCCACTAGCTACACACTCTGCACTTGGAGTCTCAACCTAGCCATCAAGCGTTTTTCTGGCGCCATTGTCGGGGAGCCATAGGTGAAGGAGTTGTCCTAGGGAGCTCATAAGAAGTCTTCATCACCAACAAGGTGTGCAAACACCTAAGCTTGGGGAGGTTGCACCTACGTGAGTACCGTCCTTTCTATCTCCACCTTCTTTCAAGTAGATTGTTTTGTTTCTTGTCTTGTTTTTGTTTTTGTTCTTGTTTTTTGTTTTGTCTTGCATATTTTATTTTAGTTTTCATTTTAGTTTTGCATTTAGCTATCTAGTTTATTTTAGTATTTCGAATTTTCTTAGTTACTTTACTTTTGTTTTGCATAAAAAATTAAAAACTACATAAAAACTGTTAAAATGGGTGATAGAACTATATTAAGTGACTACACACATACACCCAATGACCAATTCATTGCTAGGCCAATTACTACACCTGAAATACAAGTTGAAAGCTATAAATTAAGTCCTAGTTTATTGAATTTAATTACTAGAGAGCAATTTGGTGGTAGTGCTATGGAGGATGCCTCTATGCATCTTCATGATTTCATGGAAATATGTGATATGCAAAAATTTAAAAATGTGGAAAGTAGTGTTTTAAAACTGAAATTATTTCCTTTTTCACTTAGAGGAAAGGCTAAAGAATGGTTACTTTCACTACCTACAGCTAGTATAAAGTCTTGGGATGATTTAAAAGAAGCTTTCATTAAGAAATATTATCCTCCCGTTAAAATTTTGCAAAATAGGAATAATATCCTCTCATTTAGGCAAAATGATAATGAACATGTAGCCATGGCATGGGATAGAATTAAATTAATGATTAGAACATGACCATCACATGGAGTAAATGAATGGACCATACTACACTCTTTTTATAATGGTCTAAAATATCTAGAAATATACTTGATTCTGCTGCTGGAGGTGCCTTTATGAGTAAAACTGTAGGAGAGGCTAAGAGCATATTAGAAAGAATATTGCAAAATTATAGTCAATGGAATACTGAAAGAGCACCCAATCCCACTAAGAAAATAAACTCAATTGAAGAAACCAATGATTTGTCTTCTAAAATGGACACTATTCTTGCTTTTATTAATAAACAAAATATGGAGAATGTGCCTTTGCAGGAGCTAGTTGGTAGTAATTCTGAAAGTGTGGATGTTAATTTTGTTAGGAATTATGGTATCAATGGTTTTGGTAATGCTTACAATTCATATAGTAAACCTCCTTATGTGCCAAATAAACCTTTTGTTCCATATCCTAATGCTAATGAAAATAAGTGGAAGCCTTCTAGTGAAATTTCTGAATCTAATAAATTGCTTATGGAACAAGTTGCTAGTCACAATGCTATGATACATGAGTTAAATAAGTCTATTGCATCCATTAGTAGTGATATTAAATGATTGCAACTTCAATCTTCGAATTTAGATAAAGCATTGTCAAAATTAGCTGATAATCAAGCAACTCTATTAAGCATGTCATCAGGAAAGCCACAAGCACAACCTAGTGTAGGAATGGATTCTATTACTATTTCTGCTCCTATTATTGAAAATATTGATCATATTGCTGAGAATACAAGTGAGCATGTCCCTACTAGCTTAGAAGAAACTTTGAATGAAATAGTGAAGTACCCTGAATATTTACTTCCATATATGTCTTATCTTGCTAGCAAAGATGAAATTAGTCCTCATGAATCAACCATGCTAGCTAAATTAGAGAGTAAAGTAGAGGAAATTATGATTCTTACTGAAATTAAGGATCCATTGCTTGATTTAGAAAAAAGTAGCTTGCAAGAACTTATTGCTACTCTACAAAAATTTGCTAGTGATCCCACTATAAATGTTAATCAATCTGGCTTTGGATCTTATATTGCTAATCATGTCTTGCAAGAAAAAATTTCTAGGTACAAGAATGAGGCCATGATACCTCCTAAGCTTTGGGATGCATGGATCCCCAAGGAGCTAGTTTCAATTGGAAAAGAAATTCACCATGCTATGTTAGATCTAGGTTCTAGTGTATCGGTACTCTCTAAAGAATTATATGAATTGCTAGAACAGAAAATTTAGAGAAGTGCTCAAGTGAATTTGTCCTTGATGATAACTCTACTAAACATGCTATAGGACAAGTAAAATATGTTATGATTGAATTGGACATGACTTTCGTACCCGTTGATTTCATTATTATGGATATGGGGGATAAATCCCCTAGTCCTATTATTTTGGGTAGACCTTTTCTTCGTACTACAGGTCCAATCATAGACTCCAAGGAAGGGAATGTCAAGTTTCAGTTCCCTCACAAGAAAAGCATGGAGCACTTCCCAAGGAAGAGGGGCACGCTGAAGAACAAGCTCCCTCATGAGCTTTATCCCTCTTGATTATCAAGTAAGTAAAGCCTAGCTATATGGCTATAAAGAAAGCGCTTTACGGGAGGCAACCCGGTTGTTTTTGTTTGGATTTTCCTAGTGTCCTCTTTCTGTCTAAAGAGATTAGTTTTTTGTTTTAATTCTTGAGTTTTCAATAAAGAGTCAAGTCAAACCCATTTGGACTTATAAGTTGCTATCCTAGTGCATGAAATTTCTGTTTCAGCACGAGTCTGCTCACCGTATGATTTTACATTTTTTATTGGTATGTCGGATTGAGCTAATTTTTTAGTATTCCTGCAACTTTTCGTCCTCTGTAAGCACAAAAATTGTCTTGATTTTTTGACGAGTCTAGCTTAGGGAAAAACGTTAGTTTTGCTGCTGCTGCTTTTCTGGACAGATTCTGCCTTCTTTTGTTTTATGCACTCTTTGGGCTTGGGAATCGAATTTCCATGATTCTTTCAAGCAAGATAGTGAACATACAACATAATGAACCTTATTGTCTATCTACTGGAGCATTTTATTTGGAATTTTGCACATCAAGCATGTGATTTGTTTGTCCTTGCTAATCTCGCCCCACAGAAAAAGAATGGGAGAAACATGTTTTGTGAAGTTTTTTTCACAGGGAATAGAGGAGCTGCGCCTCAAGACATCCAAGAAAGGTGAAAGACATAAGCTTAGGTATGTGATTAACACCCCACTGGAGCTACACTCTTTTGGTTAGCACACGTCTACTTTCTATTTTTCTAAGAAAAGCATTTATCGTAGAGACTTGAAGCGTCTAGTTTTTATTTTTATTTTTGTTTTGATAAGACCACCACCATCATTTTATATGAGATTGAGATACTGGAGTTTGGGGTTGGAATGTATTGGATTCTAGTATTATGACTTGGAATAGGTATGCCATGGTTGATTTGAAGAGCTACATATGTTTGCATGATTTATAGGCTTTTTATGTGTAGAAATTTGCAATAATGTTGTCTTGAGCTATCTCTTATTCATGTCCTTGATGTTAATTGCTGGTTTATTTAGTTTTTCATGAAATGAGTAGTTCTATGGACATATGCATGCATAGTAGCTAGTCAACTATCTCCCTCTTGCTAGCCCAAAATTTAAAAATTCCAACAAGTAAAAACATGTTTCCAACACTCCTTAGCCAAGTATTTCCAGTGAGTCCACCATATCTTCCCATTAGCTTCATTGCTATTCCGAGTATGTTCACCATGTTATTGTGTTATTTATGTTATAAATTAAGATATTCACTTTATTAATTGTCATGGGTTGAACTTGGGATAGGACTCTCACGAACTTTTGAAGGCACACTTTACTTTTTATGCATCTAATAAACATGACCCAATAATGGGAGCCACAAGTTTTGAGTTTGACAAGTGTGTGGTTGGGAGCTAGCTATAAACGTGTATCACTGGAAAGCTTTCAACATTGCACAAAAAATTTACATTTGGTTGATATCATGTACTTTTGTTTTTGGACTCCTGCCATGCCGAAATGAAATAGAGGAATAGTAAGTTTTGATGAGTAAGTATCTATATGACTAGAGAAACGCATTGGTACGATAACCCAAGCCATGCTTTATCATGGTGGAAATTTACTTACAGCTTGAGTGACTCTACAACACATCCTATAATAAAATAAGAAGCTATGCATAATAGTGAATGAAAATAAAAAGGATGATGAGTCTACTCCGTTTGTTCATCGTGTCATTGTAACATGGGCTTGTTTCCATGTCATGGGGCAAGAGGTACCTCTTTGCGGTTCTCTATGATGGCATTAATACTTATTATGATTGTACAAAGCTTATTAGGAATATTAAGTTGAGTAATCATGGAGTAGGTTTTCACACTCACGGGGCATGAGGCTTTCAACCACCTTGTCATTCTCATTACTTCAATACTCACAATTTTAAGACGCTAGTGATAAAGGGGAAATGAGAGTCCTAGATCAATGGATACCACATTTCAATTAGTAATTTTAGTTGAATAATTTAGAGGCTAAATAAGACTTGATCATGTTTTACCTCTACTCAATTTTCTCCAAAGTGTCCACCATATTTTCTATTCTCCATTATGCTATTCTTTGACCAATATAGGATTTTATTTTTCATTTTATGTATGCATTTGGTCCATAGTGCTATTATTTCATTATACACTTTGTGAACTTTCATGAAGCATCTTTGCTTTCATATTTGATATTTCTTACAACATGAATTGTATATTGCTACTCATTTCTAGTATTAATCATTTGATTATATGTAGCATGAATAATCCTCCTTGATATCCCATGATTGTTTCAATATGCAAAACCCATCTTAGTTTTATCATGTAAAATGCATAGATGAATTTTGCATATTTTCACATGGTTTTCTATTACATATTGCATCATATAAGGGTATAATTCAATGTTTTATAGTATTTTGGGGTTAAATTACAAAGTCCCCCAACTTTTATGGGATTAACCCTGCCTGTCAGAAACCCCGTTTTCTATATTTTTGAGGTTTCAGGGGGCAAACTTCCGCGAAATCACCTGAAAATCTGCGGGGGTCATTTTCTTGGAAGGAGAAGACTTGCAGGCGAAGGATCCACGAGAATTGGGCAAGGAGGCCCAAAAGAGGACCCTCCACGCGGCGAGATTCCTTGGCCGCGTGAGAGGCCCCCTTTTGGCCCCTATGGCCCCAATTCATTCCATCTTCGACTTACCGACTCCGTCTTGGCCTAAAACCGACTATAAAAAGGGTCCCCCGTATCCTTACGGAGGAGAGCGCTGCCGAAACACCGAAACACTAAAACAAAGACCAGAAGTTCCAGATTGGAGGGGGAAAACTCCGGCGGGGCGCCACCGGTGTGATCTCCTACCCCTCCAACATCATCTCCATCGACATCTCCATGAAGAGGGAGTAGTCCACCCCAGGGCTATGGGTTTGTGGAAGTAGCACTTGTATCTCTCTCTCTATGTGCTTCACTAATTAGATCCGTATGAGTTGCCTCACATGATTACGGGCACCGTTGTAATTCCTATGTGGTGGATCTTTTCTATGAGTTATTGAATCTGAGATTGCAATTGTTTCTCTTGAGTTATTTGAGTAGATGTATCTTATGTACCCCGTTCTTATTTGCTAGCTTTGATCAATCTAGTTCTTGAGAGCGTGTGTGGGGTGATGGGTGCATTAGTTGGAGTAACGGGGGTGGCTAGTGCTGTGAAAATGACAGAAGTTCAGCGATCCACTTAGGTTTTGTTAAACCTTTCTTAGTTACCTCACTAGGGATAAAAAGGAGTACCTTGTTACCGGGGATTTGAAGTGACACTAATCAATCTCCATGACTAGATCTAGCAAGTTCTTACTTCAACTTCATGTCACATTGATTAAAGCTATACTCTGGTTTTTCCTCAATTATCGAGGTGTTATGATTTATTTCGCATCTTGGTGGAGTATAAGAGGGATCAATATGACCGTAGAGATCTCTATGCTAGGACGTGATGCCCATATGAAAGTACTCAATGTTAAACATGTTATTGTAATCTCACATGTAATTCTTTATGTCCACCGGCTACCACTTTATTGGAGAGAATGCAAGTGTGAAACCATGAACCCCGGTCCTATTTTAAATATAAGAAAACACTCTAGTTACTTTGCTGCAATTTACTTTACTTGCACTTTACTTTACTTGCATCTCCAATTCGAATTTACATTATCTCCATCACCACTTGCATCACAAAAATACAAAAACAATCCATTGCATATTTATTTTCTCATTTGCATTTAGTAGTAGATTTAATTATTGCACATGTACTTTCAGTTTTGCATTGCAATTTAGAAGTCTCACACCTTGTGCTTGACAACCACTTGGTGAGGTTGAGGGCACAAAATTCTCTACTTGTTTGCAGGATCCTGGAGGAAGCTTGGAAGACAACTGCTGAAATACTGGCTCCCCAAGAGTTCGATATAAACCCTCGAGTCACCCTCGTGGGGAAGAAGGCTTGCCACTAGCTACACACTCTGCACTTGGAGTCTCAACCTAGCCATCAATATGATGTGTCCAAAAGTTGTGGGGATGATTATTCTCCCTCCACCTCCGGGCGTGATGAGTTCTCAACTTCTTCTACTTCACCAACATGTGGCAAGCCACAACATAATGATATGGTGAGTAGTCACAAAAATTGCAATCTTGAAAGTAAGCTTATTGTTGATGATTCTTCATCTCTATCTTATTGCAATACTTTGTCTATAGACTTAAACACATCTAGCACCCAAAATGATTTACCTGCTTTTGTTGATAGTCCATGCATATCATGTAGAAATTCCTTGACTAACTCTTATAATGATATGCTTGATACATCTTATTGCCATAGTAAAAATGGTTGTATTTCCTCTAGTACTTGTGTTACTAACCATGTAGAAGAAACTCAACATTCCATGGAACAAGATGTGGATTTAAGTGGTGCTTCAAGTAATGGTTCATCATCATCTACCATAGCTCACTTATGCCTTATGGCTGAAGGTTCAAAGGTAGCTCCTACTTTGAACACCAATGTATCTAGTGATGATGATGATTATGATGGTGTGATGACGACGATGGCGATGATAATGACAATGATTCGTTAATGGAGAAAGTTAAAATCATTCACAATATACTTTATGAGGATAAAGATGCTTGTGCCAATTTCCTAGAAAACATTAGAGCATTTGATAGGAGCAATATCGTCATTAAGGATTTGGAAGCATGCATTGACGCGTGTTATAGCCGCGAGCGTGATTATTCCAATGAAATTGCAAAACTAGAGGAAGCTCTTGTAGAAGAACAAACCACCAATGAATCTCTTCAAGAGACTTTTACTCTAGAGTTATAAAAAGTAAAGGACTCTCATGATAGAAATCTTGAGGTGGTTAATTGTCTTAAAACTAAAAATGATGAGCTAAAAGTCGCACATACTCAACTTAAAGCTTCATATTCAAAAGGGCTTGCCAAGTTGGCTTCTCATATTTATATTAATAATGATGCTTGTGCTACTAACTCTATTTCTTGTGAAGCATCTACATTGAAGGAGAATGTTGAGCTAAGGGCTCAACTTGAGTTGCTAACTAGCAATTATGGGAAATTGGAAGAAAGACATGAAAAGCTCTCAAGCTCTCATGAGGATATTTTAGTCTCACATGATAAGCTAAAGTTAGCTCATGAGGCTATTATTACCAAGGTGATATCTTGTGAGCCTCATGTGGAAATTAGCACAAACTCTACTCAAAATTCTATTTTGCCTCATGCTAGTCCTATTATTTCATTCACTCATAATATCGCTACATCTTGTGATGAATTGCTTTCCATGCCTTGTTGCTCTAATAATGAAGCATCTACTTCCTCTATTACTTGTGTAGCTACTAACCATGTAGAGGAAATAAAAGAGCTCAAGGTCCAAGTCACTTCTTTGAAGGAAGACTTGGAAAAGCATCATGGGAAGTCCGCACTTGACAACATGTTGAGTGTGCAAAGATTAACCAATGACAAGAGTGGACTTGGATTCAACTCCAATAATAACAAGAAGTCCAATATCAAGAAGAATCATACGATCAACAAGAACAAGGGCCAAGAACAAGTCAAGAATCCGTCCAAGATTGTTTGCTTCAAGTGCAAGGTTGAAGGACACCATGTTAGGTCTTGCCCATTAAAGAAGAAGCCTCTTAGTGAGAAGCAACAAGGAAAGCGGACACAATTTCAATCTCATGCTCAACCTCAAGATGAAGAAAGTCCTCTTCCCAAGAAGAATCAAGTTAGAACTCCTCGAGTTGATAAATCAACTAAGAAGAAAGGAGGAAGCCGATGTTGCTACTTATGTTGTGAAAAGGGCCACTTCGCTTCCTCGTGCACTAATGGTACCTTATCCAACCCTATCATTATTGATGATTTTATTCCCTTCGGAAGGATAAGGTTGGCAATGTGTTTTCCAAATATGTTGGCACTCAAAGTAGTGTCAAGAAACGAACCATTTGGGTTGCCAAGCCTATTGTGACTAACCTCTTAGGACCAAACTTGGTTGGGGACCAACAAGCTAAAACTTGATCAATATGTGTTGTTGAATGGAATTGTAGATTTGTCTATCTTATGAAGAATTAAGGGATCTTCATCAATTATATTTACTCAAGCCAAGTCATTTGTATCATCATATATCTATCTCATATACAACGTGTCTCCTTGCGGTAACATGTATTTAAACTATATACATTGAAACTTGCTTGCCCCTTGCATGTGTTAGCTTTGTATCTAGCGTGTGTTTGTATATGATGTTCTTACTAATTACCTATCTTGAGTAATCTAGTATGTTTTTGTTGGTTTTGACTCCATGTACTTGTTTGTTTTGTGTTGATCCCTTATTGCAATTTATGATTAATTTAGTTGCCACTTTTGAGAGATTAATGAACTATCTCATTTTGGGGGAGTGATGTGCTTTTCCACCTCACAATCCTAAAATATGTGTACATGAGGTATATCACTTATTATTAATGTGACAAGATTATATAGTCTTCATGTGGTATTTCATTCTCATGAGAAATTCAAATTTTAAAATGTTCATTAATTATCTCTTATTTGATTTCACTTGCCTCTTGTTGAAAAGAAATGGATTATCACATTATGGGGGAGTAATAAGCTATGTGCATATTACAATCCTAGAAAATGTGAACATGTGAGGTAATTCCACTTAGAATTGATATTCCAAATTATCTTGTTACTACGTGGCATGATTAGCTCAAACAAGTTCCATAATTGCTTAAATGAGTTTTTGTATCTCATATTTTGGTTTCTTGAATTTGAGAGAGTTTCTTCGTGTGGTGTTCCTCAAATGTGCACGTATGTATTATTTGGGAAACCGGATGCTTCAAGATATATTAAGCATTGCTTTGCATGATCATTTGACTAGTTGAAGTCACCAAGAATCTCTATGTAAGCACGGTAATTAACTCATATCATTTTCCATAAGCTTTTGTGTTTGAACATGATCATGAATATTTTTGCAATATAATACTGAAAAGTAACACCATACCCTCCTTATCCTTGGACAAGTGACAACCATATTTTTGGTAGAAGTTATTGATCATATTTACATTGCACTTGGCTTCCATTTGTATTATCAACGAGAAATTATTTTGAATGAGCTCCTGTTGTCTTTATTGCCTCTTCAAGATCTATGTGTTATAATCAAATAAAATTCTAGTGTAATGGTTGTAAGAAAAGCGAGGATCCCCTTATAGTGCTTTTGTATTAAAATTCCAACATCTAGATAATGCACAAGTCGTGGGAGAGCTATATTATTTCCTTTAGAACACTATATTTTCAATTGGATCTTCTTGCCACTTAATGAAAGTTTCTAGTGTATGCGTATAGAGAGTGATGATCCCATTTGTGTGCAAAATTCAAAAATCATGCATAGATCATGGGGGAGCTATCATATATTCTTTTTGAACACTAGTTATCATCAATTGATATTAGATCTTTTTAAATTGGTATTTTAATCAATCTCTTGTGTGTTTGTGGAAGGAACAACTTTTCTTTTTTAGTACTTTGTGCAATCATAAAAAGTGTAGAGGGCTTGGTTATCTCATTCCTTTTTTTGCATTCTATTGTTTTGAATGAGATAAGTCTTTGAGCATATTTTATATAGTCATCTTCTATGCTCATTTGTATTGCTTTGATGCCCTCAATTGGTATTAATTGGAGTTCGATATCTCACTCATAGATATTTGCTTCAGTTGACATCTCTTGGAATTTGACATGGTTCATTTGATGTTTATTGGGATCTCAATATTTTACTCCTTGATGCATTTTTATTTAGTATCCCCCAAGAGATAAGTATTTCCTTTAGTATTTTAATATTTTTACATGGTATATTTTCTAATTGGTATCTTATCAATCATGAGTTGATTTTGTTTGGTTCCAATTGGTATCTCCTTTCATGTGTTGACGTGGACCTTTGATATAATTTGGACAACCTTTATTTCGTGTCATTCCTTTGTGTGCATATCTTGGTTTACTAGGTGTTTTGTCCAAATTACATCGCTTTTGGTTCTTGAAAGTGATTGCATGCATAATTACTAATGTATATGTTATGGAATGTTTATCTTCCTTGATCCAATATTTATATAGAATAATATCCATCAATCCTAAATTGGCTAAGATGTTCATGATATTCAATTTCATATCTATATGCCCATATTCATGTGGACTGTGTCCTATATATTGTAGTTTGTCTAACTACTTTGGACCCAATGAGTTTGGGGACCATTTTTGCACTTAAATATGTTTTAGGTACATTTGATATGCATTGGGTGCTTGCCTCATTCACAAAGAAGGTGTTATCACTCATGCTTATTGGAGTCAAGATATTATGATGGATGAATTCTTATCTAGTACAACATCACCAATGCTACCTCGGTAACAAGTATCTACCTCATGCATATACTCTAACATTTCAACCTTTTGTAGGTTGTATCATGGCATGAAACATATTTACTCCTTCTGATACTTGTTGCTTTTATCAAAACGTCCCAACTATCTATTTTTCCCTTATTGATTTTTGTGATGTCTTTGATGTGTTTTTGTTGGAAGGTCATTCATATACTTTAATAAAAAAAAATTAAAGCTATGTGATATGCTTTCAAGCAAAGATCTTATTGTCGTATTTATCTCTTCAAATTGGATATCTTGCTCTTTCTCTTTGTAACTATATTGTGTGTACATGTTTCTTTATGGATGTACATCATCATGATTGTGGTCTATTTAGAAACTTATACACATGATAAAAATTACATGTCTTATTGGTATCCTAATGGTTCGGTATCCATCCTTTTATTGGTAACTTCTCTTATGGCTCAACCACCTCTTGGTCCAAGTGATATGTCTTGTTTTCTTTTATGATCACTTGCACTTCCTTTGAGTTCTGAACAACAGTGGGGAGTTATGATTCCATTTTTGTGCACTTTGCATTCAGAATTCAATATTTCTAAATAATGCACAAATATTGGGGAGATCCTCTATTTTATTTAAAAACACTCATTTTCTCAAACCATAATATACCTTGTTCGTTTGGTTTGTTGGATATTTTTGATTGCTTGCTTCTATTTAGGAGAATATTAGAGATTTGTATACCATCTTATTTGCAGTCTTTGGATCTTCAGTATAGTTCCTCCCATTATTCATCATTTGATAAGTGTATTTGATTTCACTCATGTTATGAGAAGTGCACATCCTACGGAGGAACCCTTACTATATTGGCCATCTAAAATTTCTATGATCCCATTTTGGAAATGGATGCCAATGGGGGAGAAATTTTAGAGGGTTTAAGGAAATTTGGTTTTATGCTTTGGTTTTGTTCTTAAGCATTTTCCTTTCATGCTCATGCATCCTTGCTTGTTTATTTGCATGGTTGGTCAAATTCATTATATAAACCCTCGTAAAAGAGTTTGTCATCAATTACCAAAATGGGGGAGATTGAAAGAGCATGGTTCCCCCATGTGTGGTTTTGGTAATTGATGACAATCACTATGGACTAATGGTTGCATTGATATATACTTCTAGATTTTGTCCATAGTCAATGCTTGATGTCCATGTGTTGTATTCAAGATAATCAAGTGCTGACCAAGGTGTTATTCATGTGAATATCCCAAGTTTGGTAATGAGAGAGTTGAGCATATTGCAAGTATGTCTTGAAGAAGAATATTATGTTAAAATTCATCTTTACCTTCAAGACGTCATTATTATGAAGAGAGAAGAAAAGATACAAGGTTGATCAAGGCAAAGTGCTAAGGGATGGTTAATATTGATCAACTCACAAAGCAAGAAGATGTACCATGTGGGATCATGGTATGGTAAGTAATTGTTCATATAACTTTGTTTTCTAACCCATTATATGTGTGTGTGGTATATCTATGTGGGGTTAGGTATCTTTCCATGGGCTTGCATCAAAAGGAAGATTTCATATAGTCCATGGTGGATGACGTCAAGTTGTGGTCGTCATCAAGTTCGAGAAGTGCAAGTTCAAGGGGAGAATATCGAAGAGATCACATGCTTGAATCTTTCCACTCTTTTGGAGATCATGTCCAAGTGAAGATATACCTAAAAGAGCCTCTCCCATAGTGGCGTATGGGGGAGCAATCTATGTGTTTTCACCGAGCAAAGCGAAATCAAGAAAGGTGTTCCATCTTGAGGAGGTCAAGATCTTCATCATCTAGCTCAAGTGGAATGCTCAAGGAAAAGGTATGATCTTTGTAGGTTTTCTATATTACCGGTCTCATAGCATTAGAAGGGAGACCGGGTTATAGGATAGATAACCGTACTATCAAGAGGGGCTCTCATATTAGCAACTTGATCGCATCACTCGGAGAGAGCTCAAACCTTTGCATACTTGGCATCATCTTTCTTGGTTCTTATTTGAGTTTTATCCATGTGTGGTTTTAGAGCTTGTCATGTGTTTCGATACAAGCTCAAGTTCATCAAAAACGGGTTTCGTATGAAAAACTTATTGCGGTTTTGATATTGGAGGTTTTACCGATTGTTCCTTTATAGAGAGGTCAAACCTTTCATCATTTGGTTTTATCCTCCAATGATTGACTATGATGTTTGTCTGCATGATCTTATAATGCTCATCGTTGCGAGTTCAACGAGCCCTAGTTCATCGAAAACGGAGTCCGGAGACGAAAGATATCGTGTTCTTAGTGTAGGTGTTTTTCTGGAAACAGCTTGACCGGCCGGGCCGGGCTCCAAGCCGGGCTCTAGGCCGGGCTGCTTGGGTGGGTGGCTAGCCTACGCACAGGTTGACCAGCCCAGCCCGGCTCCCAGGCTGGGAAACGCAGAGAGGCCAGCCTAGGCCGGGAAACGCAGAGAGGTCAACCCAGGTCGGCTCCCAGGCCGGGACACGTAGAGAGGCCAGCCTAGGACGGGCTGGAGGCCTGCCTGCCTGAACTTTAGGCTGGGCGTCTCGGACAGCAGGCCAGCCTGTCTTCCGGCCAGGCCGGGCTCCAGGCTGGGTTTCCTGCACATAAGGAATATGCCCCAACGTGAAGATTTGGGGGGCTATTTAAGGGGCCTTCTTCCCCATTGGTTCCCTCTCTCTCTAGAAAGTTCTCCCCCACCATTGTTGACCGTTTGGAGTTTGTTTTCTCTCTATTCCTCCATGATTCTTGCCTCCAATTAGAGGGAAAGAGACAAGAGATCTAGATCTATCTTTCCACCAATCCATCTCTCCTCTTAGTGAGGGGAAGCCTTTGGGATCTAGATCTTGTGGATTCATTTGTTGAGTTCTTTGTTGTTCTTCATCTCTTCTCCCCCATAGCATTTGTTGCTTTGGTGGGATTTGAGAGTGAAGGATTTCAGCACTTCTTGTCTTCTTGCCATTGCATAGGTTGCATCAATTTGAGTTCCCTACGAGGATTCGTTCGAATGAAAGGTTGAGAAGCTTGTTACCCTTGATACTTGGAGTGCCTTTGAGCTTGTCCTCTTGGGTACTTGGGGTTCCCTAGACGGTTGTTGTTGTCTCGGAGTTTTGGTGGCTCCGGACCTTGTTGTCCCGGAGTTTTGGTGTCTCGAGACCTTGTTGCTATCTCGGAGTTTTGGTGGCTCGCGGGATATTGTTGGGAGCCTCCAATTGAGTTGTAGAGATTTTCCCAACCTTGTACGGGATCGGTGACCGCCCTCAAAGGTCCCGTAGTGGGTCGTGGCACTCCGCATTGGTGGAGGCACGAGGAGAATAAGATGAGCCATTGGGCGCTTGGAGTCATTGTGACTCCACACCTCTCCAACGGAGATTAGTTTTCATTGGGAAGTGAACTTCGGGATAAATCATTGTCTCCACGTCTCTCGGTTATTTCTATACCCGATCTGTTTACTTATGCAATTTACTTTGTGATAGCCATCGATCTTGAAGTAACATATCTTGCTATCACATAGTTGCTTGAATTGTTTAGCATAAATTGTTGGTGCACATAGGTGAACCTAGTTTGTTTAGGTTTTGTCTTGATAAATTAAACGCTAGTTTTATTCCGCATTTATTCAAGGCTTAACCGTAATTATTTTTGAACGTCTATTCACCCCCCCCTCTAGGAGACATATGTGTCCTTTCACCAACAACCACGATGTGGGGCAAGCAAGCATGCGCCTTTTTTAGGCGACGCTGCCTACGGCTACATCATTGAAGGAGGGGGACTGGGCGTCGTTCTGGCAGTACCGCTAGGCGCCCAAGCGTTGGTGAGCTGTGGCGACGTAGTTTAATTTAAATTTATGTTTTTAATTAAATGTTATTCGAATTCGTGTAAAATATCCTAAAAAATTCAATGAAATATGCATTAAAATTTTCAAAAAAATTGTTTGGGGGCGACAACTGGTGAAGGGCGCCCCACCCCAACCCCAATGGCGCATTCCCGTCCAGACACGCCTCATTGCTCCCCGACGACGCCTCATCCGGATAGCGAATGGGACACCTTACTTGAGATGATCTAAGAGCATCTCCACCTGCACCCCCAAGCGGCCCCAATGGCCCATTGGGGGTCCGGACAAAAAAAAACCGCCCACGGCAACACCTCCCAAACGTGTTCACCCATCAAATTTATGTCTGGCACCCTCAGCCCACCCGCCAAGCTTGGAAGTCTTTCTGATGCGCTGGAGATTGTCTGGTCCGCCCACCTGACAGGAGGCCTACTCGACATAGAGAGAAGTCGGCAGAGGCCACTAGTCATTTGCCCCCAATCCTTCTGTTGTTTTCTCTTGCCGGCGATTAGCACCATCACCGCCACCCTTGTCGTCGCCATCTCCCCACAGGAGTTGAGCACATCCGACGTAGGCTGATTTCTCGCCGCACAGTGTTGTTTCCTGTCGGTTTTGTGCGTCGCCGCAGGTCATTCAGCCGGATCTGCCTCTTCCACGCTGCCACCCCGTAGGTAAGGTGTTCAGTCGTTTGTTCTAGGTCAATGAACCGTCGTTTCACTTCTCCGTCTTGTTGCTAATGTTTCGATTTTGTACAATAGAGTATGGATAGCGTTGTTGAGATTATGTTTTTTTTTAAATGATGGGAGAGGAGGCCGCCCTTACAGAAGATGACGAGAGTGCGTTGGTCATGGAGAATCTGTTAGAGGCACGCGCCGAGGAAGATGATCCAAATCATGGAGGATCAAAGAAGAAAGGGCCTAGGGCAAACAAGAATCGTTAAAGGGCAACTGGCCACATGCTTTTGTGGGACGACTATTTTTCGGTCACGTCGGCAAACCTGCCTCATGAATTATGTACGCGTTTTAGGATGAACATAGAAGTCTTTAGGCGAATTGTGCATGGTGTTCGGGATTATGACGACTATTTTGAGTTGGAAAAGGATTGCACTGGGCCTTTTGGGTTTTCATCCCTTCATAAATGCACGGCTGACATATGATGTCTTGCATATAGAGTTCTCACATATTCGTTGGATGACTATATTCGTATGTCTGAGACAAGCTTTGTTGAAGCCACATTTCTGTTTTGCAAATTAGTATTTGTAATGTTTGGCCCAGAGTATCAGAGAGCAACAGATGCAGCAGACATGGCTCGTGTCTTGTCACAAAGAGAAGCAAGAGGATTTTTCTCTGATGCTTGAGAGTATCGATTGCATGCGTTGGACTCGAAGGAATTGTCCATTCGCTTGGCAAGCAATGTACAGAGATGGTCATCATACAAAGTGCACCTTGTGCTTGAGCCTGTGGCGGATTACGACCTTTGGATTTGTTATTCATTTTTTGGCATGGCCGGTACTCACAATGATATCAACGTGCTGCAACGCTCTCCATGTTTCAGATGTTAGCTGAAGGCCACGCTCTGAAGTGCAAGTATTGGATCAATGGACATGAGTACGACAAATGGTACTATCTAGAGGATGACATATATCCTAGCTGGTCGACATTTTTTAAAGCAATCCGTAACTATACCGGTGAGGCAAATGAAAATTTTGCAAATAAGCAAGAGGCTGTCAGAAAGGTGTGGAAGGGGCATTTTGTGTGCTCCAGTCAGGGTTTGTTGTGATCATGTATCCTGGTCTATCATGGTCGTTAGATCAAATGTGTGATATCGTGAACGCGTGTATTATCATGCACAACATGATCATCGAGACTGATCGTGATGTGGGAATGATGTTCGATTAGCCGTTCGACTTTTTGGACCCTCTTGTTGTATGTCGAGTTTGATGATTTTCTCGGTATTTATCAGAAAATTCATGACGAGGGAACTGATCTTATGGCGCACTTGTGGCCTATCAGATCTAGCGAGTAGTTTGATGATGATTTGATTGTACTAACTTGACGAATTTAAATTATTTAAAATCTTGTAATAACTGTTAAACTATTTGTGGTATTGTAAAATTATCGTACCAAGTTTGTCGAGAGTTTTTAGATAGAAATTGAATCAACACAGGTCTGCCGGTTGGGGGGCGGCTTTTGGGTGGTCGCCGTTGTGGGTGACACCCACGTCACCCACCAAATTTATGGACACAGATCCTACGCCCCAAAGTGGCTCTATTGAGGGTGCCAGCCACAAATAAAATATTGGTGGAGATGCTCTAAATCCTCAATTGTTTGAACAGATCGAGGAGAAATGCAAATATCGGGGCAAAGCAGATAGGAAAAAAGGCGAGGGAAACGGTGAGCTTTAAGAGTTCCTTTCCGGTTATCATTATGTCAATGGAATGATTTTCTTACGTTCTTTTCCGTCCGATGAACCTACACGTGGAATAAAATTATTCGATTAATTCTTGTAGTGCCGGGACAACGAAGACGATACTTCTTCACGCAAACTTAGGAGGTGGCTCTGCGGGAGGCGGAGCTGGTCCCAGCGCCTAGTTTCGTCCATGGCATCAAATCGTCGGGCGCGTGGAGCTAGCGATGTGTGTGCGGGGTTGCGGTGGCAGTTCGGTCGGTCCTAGTTCGGCGGGTGTGTGGTTTGTGACTCATTTGCGGGCGAAAGCCCTGTCTTGGCTTCCGGACGGGACAGACGGCAACGCCATTCTTTGGCGTCATGTCCTTCTTGAAGACGTTGTTGTGGTGGTGATCTGGCTACTCCACCCGCGTTTCTCCAGGGGAAACCCCAGATCTCTCACGGGATCGGACGAGTTCGGCGCTCTTTCATCGCTTACCTCTTGGGGCCTTGCTTTGAATGTCCGCAGACCGGAGGGACGAGTGGTTGGTGTTGGGGGTTCACGGCGGCGAGTCTTTCTGTCATCGGTTAGGCAGTGCGCGGCCCTGGGACCCGTGTAGACGTTGGAGCTGCGGCTCGAGACTCTCGTCTCCGTCGTGTTGCGTTAAGGTGTCTGAGTAGCGGTTTTAGTCGCTCGGACGAATTGATCGTCGACTCGTGTGGGGCATGTCTTTGGGCCGGTGTGGACATCGGAGCGGCAGCTCCGGATATTTGCTCAACCGTGTCTGCGATGAGGTGCTTAGGTGTCGGTTCTGGTTGCTTGGGCAACTTGGTAGTGGACTCGCGTGGGGCGTGGTCTCGGAGTTGGTCTGGTGTGTTATGTGTTGTATCGGTTGATTCCTTGTCATTTCAACATCGCCAGATACGTCTATTAAAATCTACACTTGGGCGTGGTGTCATTTCAGTATGGTTTTCAACTATGTTTTGTACATCCTTTTCGTCAGCTAATTTATCTACGCTTATCCCTAGTAATGTACATGCGAGTTTAATTGTTTATCATCTGCTAGCTCGTATATGCTTGTCATCTTATATTTCATATCAATGTTCCATACGAGTAGTTCAGATGTTATCTCACCTCGGTCAATTTCAATTATAAACTAGCTATCCTTTTTCATCTATATCAATAAAAATGCAAAGTTGGGTTGTTTAAACAGGAAAGAATCAATGTGTTTTGTGACGTTATTGTGACTACACGCTAAATTGATGGAAATCGTCCACGTGTAGCATCACTCGTGTGTCAATTGTATTGCAAGAATATACTCCCTCCGTTCAACAATACTACTTCCACTTTTCCATATATGAATGTACCTATATTTAAAACATGTCTAGATACATTCATATTTGGATAAACAGAAGTCAAGTATTGTTTTTTTAGAAATACAGTACAAACGCAAGCACTTATATACACGCGTATACACTCACCCCTATGAACGCACTCCCTACCCCTATGAACACCCCCGAGAGACCGAGCCGGCGGGTCTTGAGATTGACGAAGTCATCACAGGCGCCTCGCTGTCCACGGGAACGTCGCCTCCCCCTGAAAGAATATTCCGCATAAATGCAACACACGGGTGTAAAATCGGGTTGATTTGCGAAGTCAAGTATTGTTGAATAGAGTGAGTAGCTGTCAACATAATTGTACTACGTCAATTTTTTTTCGAATGAACCCGAAAACTTTTCCGGTACGAGATTTTCCGGGATCTTCTACTGAGAAAACGCTGGGTCAATGGACCTCGCCATCTCATATTTTTAATTGTTCATATCAATATTTGGATTAAAAAAATACTCTCACCGTCTCAAATTAATTGTCTCAAAATTTGACAAAAGTAAAAGCAACATAATTTAGCGTCAGATACGTTCATTTTTATCAAATTTTGAGACAATTAATTTGATACGGAGGGAGTAGAAGTTTGATTCCTTCATTTTTCACATTTATTAAAAGTACATTTTAAATTGGAGCATCGGGGTCACACTTCCTTCAGCTCCGCCCCCTGGTCGACCCCAAATCCATCCAAGAATCATCCTTCAATCGAGGTACGCATCCTGCTCCATCTCTTGTATTCATCAGAAACTAGATCCCCTGGCGCGGTTTGCCGCGCGCCACCCGCCTTTGACATTAATAATTGATCGGTAAAACGTTATGGTAAGCCTCCTTAATATGGCTCGGTAGACAACAATTGCTATACATAGTAGGGAGCGCAGCATGCCACACGCCACCAGCTTTTCACATGTATAGTCATTTGGTAAAGCTTTATGTAGAGTGAATGTAAACCTGATGATAACAACCAAATATGAATAGTTTGTACATATATTTGTATCGCTCTTACAGTAAGGCAGTAGCCAAATATCATTAACTAAACATCAAGGCAGAAAATAAGATATACGGAGTACATTATACATTGACGAATATGTCGGTACTATTGAAAAGCAGCTCACACATTAGAAAAGTAATTAAACCTGTCACAAAGGAGATAAATGCTCTTTTGAACTAATGCAACTATGGCATGCACGATTTAGATCTCTCACATTAATACACACATAAAAATATTTACATCCGGTGAAAGAAACTCATAATCTCTCCTATCTAAAAGAAGGAATTCGTTCCTTCAACCGTGCACCTAAAATCCTGTCGTCAACCAACGAGCGTATCCTGTCCACCCACGCATTCTTCCCATCCTCGGTCAACCATCATGCCCACCCCGCGTTTTGCACGTCACTTCGTCCAACCCACATTTATCTTCCTCCGCTAATTGATCGTTAACTTAATGACGTAATTAAAGTCTTAATTAGGAGAGTCCCTCAGAGAAAAAAATAGGGAGAGATTCCCGTGCGTTTCTGCTCTAGACTCCTCTCTCGAGCTTCCAGTACACGCCGCCGCCCTTGTATTCCACTCACCACCGCCCCCAACTCCTCTCACACCGCATCTCGTCTAGATCTGCTATGACGCCACGGTGATCTGCCGTGCCACCGATCCACCCCGTTGAGCCGTCCCTAACCGACATGCATCATCCTCCTTGAAGCTCTGCCCTCGTCCTCATGGTCCTATGGCCGGGATCCTCCTGCAACGAACCTCCACCTTCTCTTCGGGTCACCATCGGCGCCACACACTCTCTCAAGTTCCGTCGTCCTCATCTCTAAGCAAGGTGTCGTCCGTGCTCTCTCCTGGCTCTCCCTTATTTTCTTTGTGGTTCTGAACATAAGAGGCTATTAGTAGGCGGTTATGGTTTGATTTATTTCAAATATTACTACGCATAGGCTGAAGAAGATGATAATATCATAACTGTCTCTGCAGATGACCTTGAATACTGGCACGTCAGAGACCTTAGCGAACTTCATGCATCGCCTTTAGGAGATTTGTTGCTTCTTTGAAGATTGTATATTCCTAAACTATGATATCGCTTTAATTTAGAACATTGTATGCGCCAAACCATGAACTGCAGTACTAGATTCTGACATTTTATCTTCTGTTGTGTTGGCAGACAAGAAGAATGGAAACAAAGATGTTTTACTGAATTATTATCTCCGAGCAGAAGATGCCATCAACGCTATCAAGTGCTCAATGTGAGTTTTATGGCTTATTTACCTCTAAGAACATGATTTACTATAGCATAAACCAGATCGCACAATGCTCGCGAGATAATTATCTCACAATGCTCGCGAGATAATGATCGAGCATGACATAAAACTTTGGTTTCTGAAGTTATACTTTTTGCTACTGTTTGCAGGTGGCGCTTGTGGGGGATGGCTTGATGCGCATCTGAGTTTGAAGTTCCTGACATTCGCCCGATCATACATTCATTTCCTCACAAGTAGTACTTTTTGTTTGTTTGGTTGTGCTCACACTATGCAAGTGGTAACTAACATGGATACCTATGCTTTGACTAATCTGATTCTGGCAAGGAGCTGCAGGTGGAGTTCAACATCAACCAACATACTTTATTTTCAAGGAGTCATTGGCCTTGTGGTGGTACAAGATAGATGTGCCTCTTGCATTTCATGGGGCTCTTATCAGACAACCCAGATGTTTGAGTTTCTTTTTTAGACAAACAGGGATCACCATCCCCTGTTCCATTGAAAGCTCAACGAAACCTCAGTTTGGAGTTACAACAGTAGAGTCAAAAGGCTTTAAGAACAAGGTTCGGAACAAAAAATCAAAGCCCTATCTAAACATCAAAGAGCGGTGCACATCGGCACGGCTTAATGCGAATGAGTTGCAACAGAAGATGTTGGGGTTTTAGAAGTAGATCATACGACCTTCAAAGAAAAACTAGATGTGCATGCTGGGTTTCATAATTGGTTAGTCCAAACTCTGAATTTTTTAGAAAAACTAGAGGGAGCCAAGCCTAGGGACGAGGGTTTCTGCTGCTACCTCCTTCCCGTTTTCGTGCGCTCCGTACGCAAATACCCCCTCCCCTCTCGCCGACTCATGATCGATACCCTCCATGGTCAGTATTGACGACGATGCAGGCCCAACAAATGTTGATGGTATGCACCGCTGAATTGTGACTGAGGTATTTAGTTTTTCTTTGAGGCGACAAACTTTTGTTTAACTGAACAATTTGTTCCTTTTGTCTCAGCTCTCAATTGCAGGTTGGTGTTTTCTCGATAGTTGGATTTCTCTTGCAGCAGTTCAGATATGCCTACTACCCATCAAGGTCAGATATGCTTTTTAGAAAAATCACGATATTGTCGCTTAAGACCTCATATGTTATTCAGGTTTAGTGTTACGTTAGTGACAATTCCTCTGGAAAACTGGATGTGCAATTTGTCTACACTGGGTTAGCAAATATAAATACTCGTATGAGTTGTATAGCGTGCAGTTTCTGTACTGCTCTTAGTACTACATTGGCCGTTGTAGGCATACATTATATATTTCTTATTAATGTAGATGAAATTACTTAGTCAAATCTTCCTTCTTCGGACAAAATTTAGATCAATTTTCAGAGAATTGACCATGTGGGAGTTTTGAACTGCTCAATAAAAAAATGAAACTGATATATGCATATCTCTTCCGGTCAATCAGGTGAATCCTCATACAAGATGTTGAGAAGCAAATATATGAAGCTTCACCTGTTGGCTATTTGAATACAGGGGTGAGTCATATATAGTTTATATTAACTCATATAGGTAACTCACCTTGCTGGTGCGGATTTGGCAAGGAGGAGCTCGATTGGGTCATTCCCCCGTGTCATGGAGTTCCCTGCCTTGCACTCAACACTGAACCTTATTATATCATTCTTATGTGATTAATTTTATTTTTCAGGTTTTACAAGAGACCACTATTGACATCATTGGTATTCTTGTATTCCCTGGTGGATCTTGAAAAAGCTGTTCATGATGAGAAATTAGATAGGCACACAGGTGATATAATTCAGCAGAATGAGGTTAATGTAGATACTGCTGCAACTCCTTCCGATCTCATAGACCTGGTAAACAGGGATGATGGTGGTTGCAGTTAAAATTAGGATGGAGTCTTATATCTATATGCGATTGATTGATACCCATATGGATGTATTGTATACTTGTATGTATATGTGATTAATGTATGCTTGTACGTGTGTGCAGTTACAAAAGGACGAAGTGTTTGAATGGGCTTTTTTTTTAACTTGACATGTTCTATTTTTTCCTAAGAATATAAGTACTCCTTCCGATCCTTTAAAACTGTCGTGAGAAAACTTCTAACATTTTTTTCGGATCAGAGGGAGTACTAAAAATGTCGAACATTAATTAGCTTTTAATCATGGCATTAGGAAAAATCTGGTCCAATAGGCCATGCTCCTCCACCAATCATGATCTAACTAATATATAGATACCGAATTTTTAATTGTTTTCTATAGTTTTATTAGAACATATATTTGGTGAAAACGGCTCCTTCCGCCACTCTATGTCTCGCTTCGCTATATTGAGTTGCAATACTACATAATTCAAGATCATCAACATAGTGGGATGTACATACAAAGGAGGAAGGAGGGGAGAAAATGAGATACATTTAACCAGGTAACATCGTCAATGCGGCGAGACAACACGGGATGAAGAAGCAATCACTTTTATGAGGTTTAATTAAGTTCAATGAAAAAATTACTCATAACACGTGTGTTCATATTTCTAAAATATACTTGTTGTAATCCCGTTGCAACGCACGGGCATTTAGCTAGTGTACATAAAGATTGAATCTATGATACGAATCAAAATGTATTTTGGGATAGAGATCGAAGCTGGAATCACTAAGTGTTATCCTCTCATAGATGTTCTAGTCTGAGCCATCTCTCCTATCTTCAGACCATCTCTCATAGGCTGGCGATGAACTTGCCTCATGAAGCATTCAAAATAAGAATTATTTTTGCCATATAGGTGAATAACTGTAACCCTAATGGATCATGTGATAAAGGAGATTACAGAGGTAATAAGAAATTTCATTTGTGTTTTAGAATTTAGGAGATGAACAGCCCATCAATGTAAATTGGAGTAAAAATATTAATGAAAACCTTGGCCAACCATTAGATATGTACCTATATCATCTAAATCAAGTGGAGTTTCATGTAAAAGTACTGAGATCTTTGAGCCCAGAGTCCAGTATCAGGAAGGGGAAAATGATCCAACTCTTCAGTAAACTGTTTTTTTATCGTGGGTACATTTTTTACATACGTCTAGCAAGGTTTAAAGACAAATCAAATGCCATGACATTTGCATGATGGAATGAAACAGCGACACAGAAAAATGAATCCTAGCTAGGGGACGGCCATTCAAAAGCCAAATAGGGAGAAATAAAGAAAGACCTCACCTAGGATTGGGACCTTAGATCCAGCCGTGGCTGTGGTAGTCCCTGACATTGAGAGTGGCCTTGACGTCAACACCAAGGCAGCAGCAGCGAGATCAACCCACCAAACTCGTTCTTCGCGCCCTTCCACATATGATGCGGCCACCCAAATAAGTGTGTCATGTAGAGAAAATTAACACACATGTTCATAATCGAACGTGCAAGATGGTAAACAGAACTTATAACACTGTATTCTTATCATAAAATTGATTTGCAATTCGGTTGTAGTGTACAGAAGAGAGCAACGCAAGCACCTACCTTGGTATCTAATAGCTTCCCCTCCGTATCTACAGTGCCTTGAGAGTCGACTCCCGACGCCGTCGAGCTCCGCCATCCCAGCCGCTAGCGCTCGAGCTAGTTGGCCTGGAGATGAAGTAGGGTGCCGGCCCCGTTTGTATAGTAGTAGTCTAGATCTTAGGTTTAGTTGTTTGCTTGTTTGCGAGCTTATCGGCGTCATGCCGCCGAGGTCTTCCTCCCGGGTGCGTCCGGCCAGCGCCTGCGTGGAGATGCTGCTCTTCCTCACCGTCCTTTCGCTCTCATGGAGGGGGCAGGGGATGGAAGATGAGGTGGCGACCTCGTTCCCTCATAAGGCTGAAGGGGGCTCTCCGGATCTGGAGAGTTCTTGGCTCCGGTTGATGAAGATTGAAGACGACGACCTGTTTCTTCCACTGGACGGACGTGGTGGCGAGTGGTGGAAGAGAAGAGCTGCCGGATCTTCGAGCTTGGTCGACGGGAGCAAGTCACCGCTGCAACGACGAGCGAATCACGCGGAGCCGATTCGGCTTCGGCGTATCAAGGCCATGAGGGTGGCATGTGTTCAACCTCCAGTTCGGAGGCCATTTCGACCAGCTGTCGGGGCTCGAAGTCGACTAGGGCGCAAGTGGTTCGTCCCCGCGTCCTTGGAGACTGCCGGCGTCTGCCGTCGATCGCCGGAAACGAGAGATCGAGCAATCTGGGCTCCGTCCTCGGCGATCAGCGCCTCGAGGACTCCGGCGATTCCGTGGTGGAGAAGACTCTGGATGAGATTGCTTTCCATTTTTTGTTCCAGGGTTTGTTCTGTAAATTTCCAGGTCCTTTTTTCGAATTCTTTGGTTTATAGGCCTGTGAATGCAAAGGACCTGGAAGGATCTTGTAACAGCCACGTGCAATGATATGCAGCAACATCGTGCCACCTCTTGTACAAAAAAAAAAGCGGAGGCACTTACATGTATGGTTATCATCAGTTTACAAAGTTTACTTAACATCAGAAATAAGAATTATGTATAGAAAAGAAAAATTGCCTATGGCCAATTCTTTATGTAATTGGCAAATACACCGGTGGGAGATAACATGTGGTATCCACACCATAAGTATTGAAAATTAAGGCTTCATCAAATAATCAATTAAACGGGAATACATACAATGATCAGACAAACACAAATGCGCTTCATAGATGTTTCACACAATCTAATGGTTGGAACAACAAAACAAGATTGGCTGAAACAAAGAAAATCTCAAAACCCGACTAAATACAAACTGATTATCTTTTCTTTTGTGCTTAGGCAAAGACAAACATGATCACGAGCAACCAATATTAACTTATCTTTTTCTTTGTGTATTCAAAAGCTGAACCAGGCTAAATGACAAGCCGTAATAACTTATCACCTGAACCATACCGGTTTATTCTGCTATTATGATCTGAAAGCTATTAAAAACATCACAATAATTAAGAGAATACATAAAGATGTATGGATAATATTAGGTGTACATTTCTTTTTGAACGGTAAACCCAGCCTCTGCATCTGGACGATGCACACGGCTTATTATATTAATCGCTAATATTCAGCGTTCAGAAAAAGTTAAGATACATCTCAGTAGAACCGAATAGATGTTGTGTAAATCAGTCACGTAAATCAGCCACCTGAACAGCAACAAAGCACACAAATTACACATAATGTAATCTCCTAGTGTGCAACCAACCACCCTGGTTGAAGATAGCCCGGACCACCCCCAAGAGCCGGGTACATCCAAAATCCAAACGTCCTCGCTGGCCTTCTGGTAGTAGGAAAGACCACTGATGAATCCAATACGTAGCTCGATGAACAACCTGCAGAAAATGACCAGCTTTCAAATTGTTAAAAATAACATTATTCCTACAATTCCAAATTGCCCAAATAAAAGCACATACACCTATGCGTATACTAGCTTTTGTAGTTTTGTCCACACCATTTAACCATGATCCAAACAAATTAGATACAGATAAAGGTGGTGAAATACTAAACGTGAAATGAACTAATCTCCAGATTTTTCTAGCAAAGTCACAGGAAATAAAAATATGATTAACCGTCTCTTATTCGTTACAAAACACACATTTCATACACCCCGTCCATCTTCTTTTAACCGGATTATGTTTAGTCAATAATTCCTTACCGTAAAGAAACCACATGAAAGTTTTAATCTTAAGAGGTACTTTCAACCTCCATAGGTATTTGTGTAAAAAACGTGTATTTCCAATCATTTGATGTTCATAATAGGATTTAACTGAAAATACCCCAGATTGTGTTAACTTCCAATTAAACCTATCATGTTCACCAGAGAGGGAAATCTCCATCAATCTCTCGACAAGGTGTAACCACCTCTCCCATTTATCACCAATTAGTGCCCTCCTAAAGGTGATATTAGGATGATCACTCGCTAATACATGAGACACCAAAACGTTCTTATGTGCAACCACATTATATAAAGACGGATATTGACGCGATAGCGGTGTGCCACCTAACCAAATATCCTCCCAGAACCGTACCGAGAGACCATTGCCTAGCGTACAAGAGATGTTAGAAAAGAAATCATTTTTCATCTTCATAACTCCTTTCCAAAAGGGAGAATCAGATGGTTTAGACTCAACTTGTGCGAGAGGAATCCCCTTGATATACTTATTATGTAGCAACTCATGCCACACTCCTTCCTCAGTTAATAGTTTAAAAAACCATTTGCTCAGTAAAGATTTATTCTTAACATCTAACACCTCAATACCTAGTCATCCTTGGTCTTTAGGACGACAAACAATATTCCATTTTGTAAGACGATATTTCTTTTTTTTATCGCTTTGCCAAAAGAATCGAGATCTATAAAAGTCCAGTCTTTTTCGTACCCATACAGGTACCTCAAAGAATGACAAAAAGAACATTGGTAAGTTGGATGATACTGAATTGATTAGGATTAAACTATCCCCATATGAGAGCATTTTCCCAATCCATGAACTAAGCCTTTGTTCAAACCGATCCTCAATCGGTTTCCACTCTTTGTTTAACATTATGATAATGTATGGGGATACCTAGATACTTAAACGGGAGTTTTCCAACCTCACAACCAAAGATGAGTCGATAATCTTGTTCATGTTTCACCGCTTCCCCAAAACAAAAGATCTCAACCTTATGAAAATTGATTTTTAACCCAGACAGTTGCTCGAACAGTGATAATAACAGTTTCATATTAACTGTTTTCTCTGTATCATGTTCAAGAAAAAGAATGGTATCATCGGCATATTGGAGAATTGAGACCCCACCTTCCACCAAGTGGGGAACTAGACTCCCAACCTGTCCATCCTCCTTCGCCCTAGCAATAAGGACCGCCAACATATCAGCTACAAGGTTGAAGAGAATAGGTGATAACGGATCACCCTGTCTCAATCCTTTCAGGGTTTGAAAATAATGACATATGTTATCATTTACTTTGATCCCAACACTTCCACCATGGACGAACCTCGCAACCCATTCACACCACAGTGGCGTGAACCCCTTCATGCGAAGTGTCTGTTGCAGAAAGGACATACGCAAAGCACTCATGCATCTGAATATTCTATTATTCTCCGCCAACGGGAATAGAGCGCAACGGCAGCGGTGGCAAAGTCATGTGAGGAGGACATAACGGAGAGCAGGGCAGGGGAGGAGAGAAGAAGTCAGATGAAATCGGATATATATGTACCGTAGAAACTGATCTACACTAAGAAAAAACTATGATAATGTGAGATTTAGCCCCAAATTCACACCATTTCATAGCTGAAAAAATCCTATGTAGGTTCTGCACACAAGATAACACAAAACAAATGACAGAAGGGGGATTTTCCCTATACATATTAAGTTATTAACATAATTATTAACGAATCAGAGAAGACAAAACCTACATGAGAAAACAATTAAATGGCAAACAATGTTTTGTTAAGGTATTGCAGGAAGTTATAAAAATGAATAGTTCAGATTCAATCAATGAAATAAAAGAAATAACACAGACTAAGGTGGGATCACAACTCCTCCGAATTTACTCGCCATCGGCAAAATAATTAGATGACATGTATCCGCAAAACTGTAGAAATATATCTAGCAAACACTTTCTTACCTATCCCAGCAAAACCCTAGAAAAAGTTATACTTTCCCAAACACTGTCCAAGGTGACATTGATGATTATGCACCACCAAAAACCTCCTAGGATTTCAGTATCTCTTGGAAAACAAAGAAAACAATGAAAACATGTTGTTTACATGGACATAAAAGCTGGCTGGTCTGAACCCTTTTTTACATGAGAAACACCTATGTGCGGAAAAAAAATATGAAGCAATAATCCTAGCGAATCACCATCAGAAAATAGTGCGGATAGGTGTAAAAAAGAGGACATACCATTTTGTTTTGCAGTTTTCGTACATGTCTCTCATCACTTGAATAGAGCAACAACGATCTCCTACACTCTGATTAGCAAAGTGTCGTTACTATAACCGGTGAATTAACAGGAACCTGAAAATCTTTATACCATTTTGTTTTGTGGTTTTGCTTCCATATCTCTCCTCACTTGAATAGAGCAACAAAAATCTGCTAAACTCACACAGAGCATCACCTGAATGAATTTGGGAGAGACACACACCTCATGAATCCCGAATGTGAGCTATGGCATTCATCCTAAGTTAATATTTACTAAACTCACACAGAGCATCACCTGAATGAATTTGGGAGCGACACACACCTCATGAATCCCGAATGTGAGCTATGGCGTTAATCCTAAGTTAATATTCATTCTTAGCACAAATACAGGTCACAATCTTTTTATATCTATTCTTAGCCCCGGAGAAATAGATTTATCACATCACCAATTAGTAGAAGCATGGATCACAATATGTTAATATTTATTCTTAGCTTGTATAGACAAAAGCATTAGCCAGCCATTGATAACCGTAATAATATGTGTACAATAGCAACACAAGCAAAGCATAGATTAAAGAATTAGCTGGCCTTGTATGTGATTCCAATCTATGTACTCAAACTTGGCAAAAAAAATATTTCAAAGTTCGCTCATCTCTCAATGTACATATCTCTAGTGGATAGATACTTATATGGAAGCATTTGGCATATTCAGAAGATCAAACTAAGATAGAAAAGGCAACAAAAGTCACAGGAAAATTCACCTTGTTGCAGCTTCTAGCTGATCCGGCCCATGACTTCACGAATTTCTTATCCAATCTAAAACATGGAACTGCACAAAAAGATCTAACAAAATCAGGGGCATCCATGGTCGCCTGGTCTTTCTGGGCTCGGAGGCGTGCCCTTTGTTGAAGGAGGGAGAGAGATGCACCTTTATCGAGCTCGGGCTTGGAGGCAGGCAGGTGCGCTGCCGGCCGTGTGTCCTCGTTGAACCACGGAACGATGGCAACAGCGCCGAGCACGCCCCGACGAACCTAAGCCGAGCACCGCTCCTCGGATGCGCCCACCAGTCGCTTCTGAAAAGTAAGAACCAATATTTCCTGGGATTTAGGAAATGAAGAGGCAAAGTTCCACAAATAGGTAAGGTTTCCTTTCATTCTGAAATGCTCCCATGAGTTGTAAAAAAACGATGGAAGAGAGCAGGATTAATTACATGCAATGAATGACTAATAGAGGGGTGCAGTGAAGCAATAGTTGGGGTGTAATAAAAATAAAGTACGCACATCTACTGCAGTAATGAGCATATTCATATGTAAAACAGGAAAAATGTTATTTAACCAGCACAAAATTAGCATTTTGCCAAAGTCTAAAATTCATATAAATACGCAGTCTGATAAGATGGATATATATGCCTAAAATGATTAAAATGCACGAAAATTTAGTGGACCATATTCCAGAGTATTTTTTTTATTACAATGGCAATATGATTTTATCATCTGTATAATTAGGCAGGCACTTATAGAAAAAATTGGATTAGTATACTTGACTTGTATACGGTATGCACACCCCGAACATATTATACCACCAGAAGCCATTAGAGTAAAAATAGGGGTATTAAATAATTGAAGAAGAAACAGCACGACATGCATAAGAGCAGTGAGGCCACCATGGATTAAAAATAAGTGCAATGGTTGATGTATGGATACCAACCACCAAGATTCAAAAATATGCTTGTAGCTGAAATGAGAAGAATCTGAACTCTATCTGTGTTTTGTGCTTACCATGGTTTCTATGCCTCCCAATGCCCCTTCCAAAAACAGTCCAAGAAATCATCTCTTCCCAAAGGGAACCTCTGAGTCTATCTAACAACATGAAACCATATACAAATCTTAGAAGAGAAAAATATCTCACCGGAGGTTGGCATCAGCGAGGACAAAGGACATAGGGTCACATGTTTCTATCGAATCAGAACACCTTAACGAAGGATAACCAATACATAAACTGTAGAAGAGACGATATCTGGGTTCAATTAAAGTTAAACACTTAAATTGCAGAAGAGACCATACTAATCAACCTAAATGCTAAATACTTGTACATGTGAATATACAAAATTCTAACCAGCTGGTTCAGCATTTAGGTATGATATGAATCCAGTACGGATCATATTAGATGGTAAACAACAACATATATTAAATTCTATTGGATGCAAATTATCCTTTTGTAAAGCAACCTTCTTGGGAAAAACTGTACATAATTGCTAGTGTAGGCATTACATCTATGATTGCTGCATCAGCATGGCAATGAATCATCTCAGCTACTACTCAACCAACTTGGCAACACGCCATTCTAGGTGAATCAAAAATGACCAGAATAGCAATAAACCTTCAAATCAACCAAGAAAATTTTCAGCAAGCACTCATTTTTACACGAGCAGATCAACTTTCCTAAAATATCTAGTTGTCCAAGTAAAGGAATACATACATAGTGAATGATACGAAGAAAGGCCATACCTCTCACACCTGATTCCCCACATATTTGAGCCGTCTTGTTTCTGCACCTTATGACTCCTCTGTTTCGATCTGGATGCTGGTGTGCAGAGAGTTGAGCATGTTGCTGTGTAGGGATGGATTTGAGATAAACTGGCAAGGAGCAAAGCAGCAGCGTGAGTACTGGAGGAGCTGCTCGGTATGTAGAAAAAAATACCTCTAGAAAGGCCATTGACGCAGCAGCAGCTCATGGATGCAGAGTCCGTATCGCCGGAGGCCGGGCCGTGGAGGCGGGCCAGCAACTCCTTGAGCTCCATATGCTCCCCGCACGGCGAACCTGAGATGGCTCGGCCTGGGGTGACGTCCTCGTCCCCTCACAAGGCATGGCGGCGGCCCGTGCTCGGCAGCGTGACCTCAGCGACGGGGAGGAGAAGGGGCAGAGGAGGAGGGCGTCCTCGTCCCCGCGCACAGCATGGAGGCGGCCCGTGCTAACAGCGCGTCGCGGCGGTGCGGGAGCCAGCTGCTCCTCCCGACGACTACACGGCGCGCGGCAGTGCGAGTAGCAGCCTCCCTGCTCCCATCGGACGTCATCCACGTCTCTCAGCGACAGCACGGCGCGCGGCGGCGCGAGGGACGGACTGCTCCCGCCGGCCACCATATGTCCTTCCCGGTGAGGGAGAGAACGCGCTGGATTTTCATGCGGGGATTAGAGAGAGACAGGCAAACCTGTAAAAGGAATTATTCTTGACACTGAGGACGTCTACGGTGTTGCCATGGCCGGTGAAGGTAACACGGGCGATGACGGCGGCGTTGGCTGCCGGATCTGGTCGGCGGCTGGAGCTTGTCGACAGGGAGGGAGAAGTGCGCTGAGGGGCGAGGACGACGACGATGTGGTGTTGTTATGGGGAAGGATAAGCCGGCCAGGGGACCGAGGCACCGACCCAAGCCCTGCGCCGCCGAGGGGCGATGACGACGACGGGCTGTGCCATGGCGGCGGGACGATGAACATGGTTGGGGAGGAGTGAACGCGCGACGGGATTGGCGGCTAGGTTTTTGACCGCGGCGTGCCTTTTTCTCTCATGCGGCGTGGTCCACCCTCCGCACCAGTGAGACCGTGCGAAACGCTACCCACCATCTTCTGCTAAGCGGGACCAACGATGCCTGAGCCCAGACGTCAGCGACCGATCAAGCAGCGAGCGGAAGTGAAGCTGTAACTCCTCCATCCGACGGCCAAAAATCCTTAAGCTCTGAGAAGCCTCCTTGGGGTCTCACCATTTACCTCTTTAGATGGAATCTCAAACGCGTCACTTCTGTTCATCAGAAATGGCTTCGCCGCGACTCCGGCCGCGGGACACTGCAACGGCGCAGTTCCTCGAATCGCTTCCGCCGGCGATGCACGACGAGATCCTCTCCCGCCTCCCCATCCGCGACGCCGCCCGCACCTCCGTGCTCTCTCGGGCCTGGCGCCGCCGCTGGCAGCCCGTCGCTTACCGCTTCCTCGACTGGCCCCTCGGGGTGCCCGCGGACACCGTCGACGGCGTCCTCGCGCACTGCACCTACCCCGTCCGCGAGTTCCGCCATCCGCGCGTCCCGGTTCGTGACTTTGGCCGCTCCGAGCACTGGCTTCTCCGCCTCGCTGCCGTGGGAGTCCGATCTATTTCGGTCGAATTCGAGTTTACGCCCCCTACGTACCCATATGCTCCACCCCTGCATCTTCTCCTGCCGCGAGCTCGCCACTCTTGACCTTGTCGGCTGTGACATCCCATCCCCGCCGCCTTGCTTTGTGGGGTTTCCCAGTCTAACCACTCTAAACCTATCCAAAGTCGGATTTCCCCAAGGTGTAAGAGGATTGGAGACATTGATCTCTTCGTCGCCGTCGCTTCGAACCCTGCAGCTTGAGGGACTGAATATTCCTACTCTTGATGTTGATGATGGGCCTGGGTATGAGCAATGGATGATTAATGCGCCCAATCTCCGGCGCCTTTGCATCATTTCATCGTATGATTACGGTTGGCATTTCAGTGATCTCCCATTCCTTGAGATAGCAGATATGTCCGACTTGGAATGTGCGTACTATGATGATCGAGATCTTTTGATGCTTATCTCTGCCTTGAATCAAGCTAGGGACCTCAAGCTCAGTATGCAGGTAAATTATTCTCATTCTTTTTCCCCTTGATTCCTGATTCTCTGCATACGTGGGTTATTGGCACAGAATGAAGATATACTATCATTTTTTTCTCGTCACTAGGAGCCAAGGAGAAGGAACCGTCTTCTTTTGTTATCCTACCAACCAAATTCTCAAGTTGGTTGCTTCAGAGGCATATGTTAAGATCCACTGACTATATGTGAATAGACATTTAAAAAAAAATCATGTCAATATTCACTAGCCAGAATCACAATAGTGGGAGTTTTTTTCCCGTGCATGCGTGACAACTGACTATTGTAGTCTCAAGTTCAATCTGATATGTACCGCCCAGAGTTTATTCTCCGAATCATGCATTGATACTGCTGTCAATGGGTGATAATCTGAACTTAGATCTTCATTTTGTTTCAAATAACCCCATAACATCCTATCCATTTCCAAATTCAGAACCGAATCCATAACATGCTATCCCTGTCCAAATCCAGAACCAACCAAGTCACTTTTGATTTCGGTGTTCTAGTTAGTCATTTAGCTGTTTAGTTGGTTGTCTGCGGCTTAACTGTTCATTCAAAACCATTTACACCATATGTTCTTGGATGACTAAATTTCCATAAGCTTATTCCCCATCAAACATATTGATTTGTATCTCTCACTTATCAGTTTATAATTATATAAATTTGGTTTATGGGCGATTTAGCTTATGCACACAACATATACGAAAAATTCCCGATATATAGTTCATATTTTTTTTTTCCATCCCATTATTTTTGGCAGTTGAATAAAAAACTTCTGGGCCTGCACTAGCGGATATACAGATAATATTTGCAATATGAAAAGTTCTTTTATAGGCTAGCGGAGGACTCTCAGCCCAGGAGGCAAGGTAGAAGAACTAACATAGGATAAATATTGTGATCCACAAGTTGGATCTAATCTTGATCTCTCAGTCGGTCAATCCTACCATAATCTGCACTCTCCCTAATTTAGAGTTGAAATCCTGGCTTCACCACAGGTTTTGGTCCATCATACACCTATATGATGGTGAATGTTCTCTGTCTTTAAATGCTCCTTTTCCTAAAATTCTCCATTATTACATGCAAAATCTAATTAGTGCAATAAATAGTTGAATGTTTTTTTATCTGAACTTTTATCTCCGAGCTCAGAGCTTGCATGTCAAATAATCAAATATATTGGGGGTCCGGACATCCAAAATACGATGACGTTTAGCTTATATGCCGTGTTGGCATCATAGCCAAATCAAGATATTAAGAAATACATCAGTGATTCTGCACACATAGGCCGAGTTGTTCGGCAACTGGAACCATTGCTAGGATGAACTTACAGAATTTTTGGTGCTGTGTGGAACTTCTGCCAAAACATTGGTTCAATGCAATTGTGCTAAAAGCTCCTGTATTCTGTTCTGACTGGACCTTTAGTGGTTTTTACAACTTTGAACAAATACTTTGATTGACAACGGTGCAAACATTTGAGGTTTTCTGGTTCAGTTCTAGGGGTTCCTAGAGGAATAGGATAATGTTTTGTTTTGTATATATCTGCGTAGAACTGTTTTCTGAAGCACCCTGTATAGTGAAGACAGAAACCAACTGTTTGAAGTTGCAACGGAGTGAGTGGTGGTGGTGGGTTCATTGCTTTGATATTATGTGTACGTCAGGTCATTGTGGTGGATATGTTTTCTGCTTTCAGGAGTCCTAGTTGATTTCACATTATACATACATCATACGTGTAGTTTATGTTCATATTACCCCTGACAAACAAAAGTATTTTAATACATAACAGAAGAACAATTGCACAAATCTAGTTTTCATCACCTATTTCTTGCTTTATGTTAATGTTTCACTTATGTTTCAGTTTACATGGGATAATGCTTTGGAGGGACCCTCGCCATCCTTTGAGAATCTGAAGAATTTATCGCTCCAGACACAATTTTGCTATCCAGCTAACATTTTATCTATCCTATGTGTAGTCGGGAATGCTCCTAACCTTGTAGTTTTGGACATCGAGGTATGATGCTAAACATTATTTAGGAGGTAAATGTCTTTTTTTTTATCTCTACACTAGTTCTAATTCAGTTCATGTCTTTCACTTTTGACAGGTAATGAATTATATGCTTCAGCCTGGGGATATAGGGATGAACGGTATATATGCTCAGTGTGCTGATCATTTGTTCTCCAGTCTCAGAAATTTTCGTATGAAAAATGCCTTCTGCGAGTGCAATGAGATGTTTTTCATTGATTTGGTTATGTCCAAGGCAAGCCAACTTGAAGAATTCGACCTATGTCTATCTAGACACTGTTCAAAATCTGTTGAGGACGTACTGTCTGACGTGGCACTAGCTAGAACTAGAAGAGCTTCTCCAGGGGCTAATGTCATCGTCAGGAATCAGTAGCGTGCACCATAATTAAATGTTGGGAGTTTGTAATATCTAGGTTGCAGCTTTGGTTCTGGATTGTACAACTATGTTAGTACCTTGTAACTCTACGGAATGAGTACTGATATTCCATGGCCATTGATTAATGAACTCACCTAAGTTTTGCTGGTATTCTGAGCAAGTCTCCGCTGAACGAGTAAATCTCTAGGAAGTTTGGTTTAATGGTTAATTTCCCTTTCCAGCATAGTTCTAAAAACTGGACTGACGATGGAATCGGTCAGGTTGTCGGTTCATCAGTTCAATGGCTGGACCAGTATTGACAAATAGAATTATTATATTAATAGAAAATAGAAAAGGCATAGTCAAGTAGGGTAAGAGCATGTCCACCAGCGCTTCCAGTAGGTCTATTGGACGAACCAGCACAAATTTAACGTTCAGTCGCGGCCTAGCGGCAAAGTTTTTGAACGGGCACAATAACGCGTCAAACAACCCCGCCTACGTCGCCCGCATTAAATTTAACTGAACGGGTTGTTTGACTCCTAACAACAAAGAAATTCCTACGTCGGGAGTTCCGGCAGAGGGTATCTTCCGCTGAAATTCATGCCATGTCTTACTAGGCCACCTCCGCCACCATCGGCAACGGTTGAAAGGCCAACCATCGGCCGGCCATTGAGGCATGCAAGTTCCTCGAATCCGGATGCGCATCACCGTCGATTCTATCGGGCCAACAACGTCCAAGATCCTCGCCGGAGCCAAATGCGCCTCTGTATCTAGGGTTTAGTTTAAATTCCGTTTAACTTCGTTAAATTTTGTCTAAATTTGTAACATTTCGTTTAAACTTTAACCGTTCGTTTAAATATGTGGTTCAATTTTTTTTGGCAAAACCTATTGGGATCTCGGTGTGGATAGTCGCTCCCAATAGTCCAGCAACATTTGCCGCTCCCAATAGCGACTGTCCGGCACACTTCCTAAACCCTAAACCTTAGCACGCCCTGGATAGAACCCCCACCACCCATACATACTTTTATCCGGTGTATAATTTAATATTCATAAAATACAACCAAAGGCTTTTTAGGGACCAAGTCTAGCGATAATGCGAGCTAACATGGCTAGTACCATGCATCAGTATGCAATGCCAACTAGACATACCGGTGGCATGACATATGTAATTAGGTAGTAATATAGATTAGTGGCAATGGAAGCATGACACTGGTATATGTTACTCCCCGGTATCACCAGCCTAAAAAAATCCAGCCATTTCATTGCTCGTGTATGTTCTGAAGAACACAAGTTGCCACCTCCGATGAAAAATTGGGCTGAAGAATGCATTGAGTAAAATCATCGGTTACCACTGAACTTGAGACCATTTTTCCTCGTTGTCGCCGAGATGACTATCCGCAATTTACGGTTGTTCAACGATCATCGGAGCTTGTAGAGAGCCATATTTGCTTAACGTGGCAGTGGCACTGCGTCGACCCATGTGTCAGGCCAACAGCTGTCCACAGGGACGATTTATAATAAAACAGAAGGGCAAAAATTGCAAATATTACAAAGAGACTGGCTGGTTTGACTCCATCCCCTTCTTCCTTACGCTTCACAGATCACAGGGCGCCTCCCAATCCCCTACTTCCCAGTCGCGCCAGGCTACCGCCTGAAGATTCCCTGCCGAGCCGGACACCGGCATGAACCAGGATTTCGCCACCGAGATGCATGGGACAATGGCTGTGTACACAAATGTTCGCAGCTTGCATGCAAGGTAAGTTGTGGACACGACTACAAATATGTATAGACACGAAGGTGCATTGGTCAAAAAGTGTGCAGAGTTACACCTCACTAACGCCATATAAACACTAGGTTAGCAAGATCTTCAATGATCCATAATTGTAAGTTGCAGAGTACCAATTAGCTTGTCTCATCTCATCAAGACATACTTAATGGTCTCAAAACCACAATGAACAGAGGAGTTCGCAACAATATCTGCAGAAGGCATTAACATGGTGCACCCATCATACCAGATCATATTAACCGGGGGGTGTTTCTAACACAAAACTCCACTGACATAACTGGAACGGGGATGTTTCTAACACATAATTATGCTGCCATTACCGCACAAGATCAGCGCTACGCAAGGAGAAGCTATTATGCACATAGCAACCATTTCTCAAACCATCTAAAACAGCCAGCCACTCCCAGTGGAGGCCAACTATAGAATTTCTTTAATCCTTCGTGTAAGTGACATGGAGTTAGGGGGCAATTGTCGCCAGATTGTCACCATGACCACATAACAGGCGCTGCCGGGTTGGGCAGTGATGGTGGTGTCATGCAGTGCTGGTGCCACTGGTGAAGGTTCGCGGCGTCGATTCCCCCAGGAGTTGCTTGAGGCGCTTCCTCGAAGTCCATAGAAGTAGCTTCTGTCTCGTCAGCATCCATTGGCTCTTCAAACATTTCCTTGTTTTCTGGTGGGGAAGCTGACCAATTAGATGACGTAGCAATCCGCTGTGGCGCCCAAGGAACCAAGGCCAAGCTATTGCTGCGCTCGGGAGAATTGTCCTCCAGCCCATGAGAGTTCCCTTGATTGAAAGGTTGATCTGGCAGAGGATAAAGAAAATAGTGAGGTTTATATGTCATCAACTTGACAAATATTATGTGACATGCAAATAGAAGAAGGTTGCAAAAAAACAGAACCAAACCAAACATGCTCGAATTGTAGATAACAGAACCAGCAGAAAGGAAAAGAATAAAAGAATTATAAAGCACATCATGCCGTGCAGATGTACCAGAATGCAAAATGTGCAGTCCGTTTAGAATTAAGCATCCTCTTATCTCCCAAGATCATCGGCCATGTATAGTACAGTAAGAGGTGTTGCACATAAGATGAAATAGCAAACAAAAGAGAAGGAAAGCTGCGCAAAAAAAAATTGCATTTCATTTCATTGAAAAGGGAGAAAGGTTTTACAGCAGTTTAGACATCAAATGAGGTGTACAGAGGTAACAAAAATGGCTATAATCAATGAACTTCCCAGGTCGACAAGATGTCACGTAGCCCGGTGGCGCCAGCCCTGGCCCAAAGGGACATTTGGTGTCTTACTATAATATACCGTGTCATGTGATAGTGAAGGGACAGCCATGGGGGCTTGGAGGACATTAGGGTGAGTTGACCCCTGTGAAGCAAGATCAGAGAGAGGGCCAGAGAGATCGAAGAGAACAGAAGCAAGCAAGTGACTGATCTTCTACCTGTCTCTCTATTGTCTGTTTTTCTACCTGTCTCCCTCTAGTCTGTTCTCTACATTCCCCAATTTCTATCCAAATCCTAGACTCGGATCCTCACAATTTTCCAGTAATACTTCAAATTCCCCCAACTTATCTATTAAAGCATGCATGTAACACTTATGCAGTTATGGTTGCAGAACGTTAATCCAATAACTCGGCTTAGGCAATTGATATCCGGGAAGTATTAGAAATTGTACAATGTGCAGTATTGCAGTATTATAGAAATGGTAAACATGCAGAAGAACATAAATTCAAATATAATGAAAGTTTGGTCATAATCAACTTACTCTTTAAACCACGTATCAAGTCTGAACTGACTATGATTGAAGGGCTTGCTATATTGAGACCAACGAGGGCAGGTTTATTTACTGGCTTGTATAAAACAAGTGCCATGTCCTCACTAGACAGTTGACATGGCATGGCACCTTCTATCATATCTTCCACAATGGGCACGGTAACACCGCTACTGATTTCCTCTCCCAGCATACCATGTTGATATTGGATGGAATGAGCCGGTGGTTCTTCCAAAATAGGTGGGAGACCAGGGTCCTTCAAATAATAAGTAACATTTATTCAGCAAAATGTGACAGCTGCAAGAAATGTCTAAATAAAATACTTGCAGCAACAGATAAATCATGTAATGGAAGAATACACGTTTATACATGAAAAATGCAAACATATTAACTTGTTCTGTTAATACCTGTCATAAAAAGTGAATTCAGGAATGCTCCCTAAGAAGAATATCTCAACAAATACGTATAGTACTCACGCTCATATATAATGGGTGAATGCATAATAACACATGACAAGCATTAGTAAATACATAAACAAAAAACACTTACTAGGTAACAGGCATATTGCTATCAAAGTATTTTGGTAACTGTTTGTAATCAAATAAGACATCCCAATGAAATATGATGAGCCACCAAAAGGAAGTGGTTGACTGCATTGTGTCTTCAAATAGCACTGAGAAAAGGTCTCTTCCATTAACTAACTATAAAGCAGTATATGAAAAGAGGCACAAAGTATGCATGGCGTTGACGGGAACCCCATAATACGGAATCCATCAAGCAAGCAGGAACTGATCACGGCTCATGAACATGACAGTATGAATACTAGCGACAAATACATAAAGTGTAGCAATGAACCAAAGTGCAATCCAGGGTTTCTAAATCATGTAAAATACTACACGAAGGTCTATTCGTCAAACGACCCATCGTCTCTACTAGATTCAACATGCATGAACTCCATCAAACCACATGCAGATGCCCTCAAACAACTCCCAGTATACTCCAATATGTCGTGAATGACAGAAACGAAGCACACACAAACTAAACAACAGTCAATTAAGTGATGCACTTCACCATTCTTCTGAAGAATCACGGCAACAGGGCGACGGGTAGAAGTGGACACCACCCAACAGTGGTACCCATCGAGAAATACGAACTAACCATTAACTAAAATTACAAGTATACAGTGCTGATAACACCTAGACTGCACCAAACCACCTTATACAACAAATGCACTCCGCCTAGCAAGCAGCAGACATAGCACGCGCACGCAGCAAGCAGCTAATCCGACCAAACGGCAATGCTACAAACAAATTAACTAAGCTGACCATAGATTCTAAAAGCTAAACCGATAGATCCCGGCATGAACTGCACCGGAAGCGTCGACCTGCAGGCCAACGTCAACCGCACACCTCTGACGCCTAGCCACTCGCACACAAGCAGAACAGGGGGAGAGAATGTGGGGGACGTCGGTCGGCGGAGGCGCTCACCAGCCTGCGGCTCTTGGCTGCGGGAGCGCAGAGGGAGAAGTCGGAGAGGCCGTCTACCACCTGCTCCAGCTCCTTCCTCTTCCCCATGAAGGCCCCCGCCATCATCCTGGCCCGCTCCCCCGGGGGAAATCCGCCTCAAATCCCTCGGATTCCTGGAGGGGCTGGCCCGAATCGAGCTCTGGTAGCTCCGATTGGGCGCCTGCCGGCGGGTGGCCGCGGATCGGATTTGGGGGCGCGGCGGGAGAGCGAGGGAAAAAGTTTCGCTTCGCGGGATCCTGAAGAGGGTTTCGTTTTCGCTCGGGGGTGGTTTGCGGGACGGTTGTGGTCGGAAAATAACTGGTCTACAAATTTAGGCCACGCTTGGCTCAGGGCATGTACAGTGATGTACAGTCAGCGTCTGTAACTTCAGCCACGTAGGAGAATAATTGACGTGGTAGAAAAAGAAACGGAAAACTAACCATGTCCGTCTGCCAAAATAAAGACGATCTGTTTCTGTTAAAATCGCTGCTTGTAGACAGCAGATTAACCATTGTACGAAGGGTCGTGGCTTATCATGCATTGAAAAGTTCGTTTCATTAGCACAATTTTCGGATCGGTTGGAGGCTTTAGAGCCGGCCAAATAGCTAATCCGCTGTATATATTGTCTGCAGTACAGACGATGGGTGACCTGGAGTTGTGATACAGACGGGAGCCGACGGAACCACTGAACATGCCCTCACTGGATATTAACCGATTCCGGCCGTAAAAAATCACGGACCTACTTAGGTCCCGCTAAAATTCCGGAAAATCACGTACACAGGCCCGGAAATTCTCGCGGAGCGGAATTCTGACAGACAATCCAAGCGGGGCCCACGTGTGAACGAACTCAAGCCCACGTGGCATGTATGACAATTTATATCTTTTAATAAACATTTAAATTTCGGTTTTTTCTCTCTCCTGCCCACGTGTCAATTGCTAGAGTTGATCGACAGATGCGTAAATTTGTAGACTAAGTCTTACAGGATTATTTTCCGTTGAGGTTGGTTCGCGCTTGGTGGAATGGTTCTGGAACTTTTAGGGCGTGTGTAGTGTAATAGAAAACTGGTGTCTGAGACTTCTTAGACATCTACATCTACATCTACGCTAATATAAAAAGAGCGGGAGGGCAGATCCGGACAATCTCAACCACCCATGCATCTACACTAATATAAAAAGAGCGAGAGGGTTTGATACGGATCAACGTAATGATCCTTAGTTTTTGCCCGATCTTTCACAGCGAGTACACAAGATAAATATCTCCCAATCACGCGATGAACGTAAGCTGAAGAAGTGGGACGAATCCAGCAAGCAACGGGGTGATGATCACCACGCCTCAAACCACGGCACGATAATTCTTGATGCACACAAGAACCTTCACGCAGATCTATTAAACTGGATACACGGCAGCGCCGTCCCCGGAGGGATGCTACACGCGATACACAACTCGTGTCTAAACTCTCAAAATTCTGGACCCCTAAACCCTAGCTGTTGGCTCCTTTGTATAAGAGGCCAACCCTAGTCAGTCTGGACAGACTCAAACTAAAACTGACTCGAACCTAAACCTAGTTAGACTCGACACGATACAAACCGGCCTATTAGAGGCTCGGCCAACACATGTGGCTCGCAGGCCTTAGACATTATACACCGTAATTTATTGTCCTAACATGCTAACCAGTAGATGCCCGCATCATCCTCCCCTTCTTAGGAAGGCGTTGTCCTCAACGCCGGAAGGTCTTCTCCAGCGTGTGTGGCGTCGAATCTTCACATCGCCACGAATTTGCTCCATCATCAAGTTGTGTCGGCCTATCACATCACCTCCTCCCTCGTCTCTAGCTGAACTTGACATGGTTTTTGGCGCCTCCTTTCTTCTCCATATACGGATAAATCGGCGCGCCACCTCCTTCTTCTTCCCAATGTTTGTTGGAGCCTCTTTGACGTTGACATGTATCTTCTGAGCACGACCCTGTACAGGTGCAATACCTGGGCCACACAACTGACGAACACATCCATCCTTACCCGTGTGCATGCGCACTGCTGCCCCAACGTTCCGCACAACTGCTCTAAAAAATTTGCGATTGAGTACCGGTGACTCCACGTGCACCGAACCATGAACAACACGAACAACTTTAGTCTGAACGTCCTTGTCGACACAAACTGCACGTATAGAACATGGTGCATCAACCTTCTTGTCACCACTAAGAGGCTGGACTTCAACCGGCTGGTCACCAACACGCACAATAGGCGTGTCATCTACCTGCACAGCTGAATCAACATGTGTCTTGATGCTCCATGCATCTTGCACCTCGTGTTGAAGCTTGATTGTTCTCAGCTGCGGCGTCTTCTTGTGCACCTTTTCCTTGCGCACAATTAGCACCACATCAGATTGAATGTGCTCATCCATCATTGGCTTCAACGTCCGTTGTTTTCCATTGTGCACAAACGAATATGTGTTTAATCTTCCAGCATGCATAGCATTGCGATCATATTGCCATGGACGCCCAAGTAGCAATCCGCACACCTCCAATGGCGACACATCGCACTCCACCTCATCAGCATACTCGCCTACTGTAAATGGCACCCGCACTCTGTGTGTAACCTTTAGCATACCGCAACTATTCAACCACTCGAGATGCTTTGGTTCAGGAATACGCCATGTGGACAACCCCAATGACGCCACCATTGCCTTGCTTATGCCATTGGTACAGCTACCTCAATCGATCATCAGTTTGCACGCTTTGCCCTTGATCATACACTGCGTTTGAAATAAATTCCATCGATGTCCTCTATCAACGGTCGTGCAAGTATCAGTATGTGCCCGCTTGAGTTGCATATTCAGTCCGCTCAACGGTACAACTTCTTCCACCTTGTCAACATCCCTCTGAACTATCACCATTTGTTCGGACCTCCTTTTAATAGAAGCCAATGTCGCCTCAAGTTCTGCAAATATCACACGTATAGGTTTGACTAACTGTGCCGAATCATGATTAGCCTGTGCGTGAGCCCTTGCAATTTCGACAGCCGGTTCAAATATTGCCTCGGTTGACATTTTCCTTTTTCTAAAATGGCCGTCACGTATGAGCCGTAAACACCTCCAATAGAATTTGTCACGTAGATGCAGCCACAATAATAGTCAAATAACCCAGAGTTGTGTCAGGAGGTAATGCACCGACTCCCCAAAATTGATTTGCTCTCCTTGTGAACGTGGAAGACCAATCAAAGCAAGAGGGGACTCCACGATCAGCTCCCCTTTCCTTTTGTTTTATACTCCAAAATTTCCACGTACAAGCCAAGAGATGATCCGATCCACACTTTTTTTTTCTATAACTTCCGTATATGTGCCCTTCCTATTCTGTTCCAGCCAACAAAATATGGTGCCTAGATGCAGACTGCCCCGATACGGAAGTCAAACGCCGGATCCGATCGCTATTTATTTTAATCGGTCTCCACAAAATCTGCACGTGTCGTTTCTTCAGTCTTCCTCAGATTTTTTTTTTTTTTGAGAAACACAGTATAAACGCAAGCGCTCATATACACGCGCATACACCCATCCCTATGAACGCACACACGCACACCCTACCCCTATGAGCACCTCCGAAAGACTGAGCCGGCGGGTCTTGAGATTGACGAAGTCACCACAGGCGCCTCGCTGTCGACGGGAACGTCGCCTCCCACTGAAAGAATATTCCGCCTAAATACGACACACATATGTCAAACCTGGGGTTTGAACTCTGGTGGGCTGGGGGTACAACCACCCTCCTAACCATCCAACCACAAGTTGGTTCGCCAGTCTTCCTCAGATTCGAATCTGTATGCAGGCAGGACCCCCGTGATCTATAGCAACTTGAGTGCTGCCGATGGTCCTCCCTTGAGATCGCTCTTAGCGATAGGAACGCCAAGAGCAGACAATGATCTTCTCGATCCAAGAAAACTCCTTCCCAACAGAATCAAAACGAAACAAAATCTTTCTCCGTAGCAATCTCTCTGCGGAACAAATCTTAAGGAAAAATAGCCAGTAGAGCAATCAACAAGAACTCGCTGTGAGCAACCCAGAGCTCTGATACCACATGATACGGATCAACGTAATGATCCTTAGTTTTTGCCCGATCTTTCACAGCGAGTACACAAGATAAATATCTCCCAATCACGCGATGAACGTAACCTGAAGAAGTGGGACGAATCCAGCAAGCAACGGGGTGATGATCACCACGCCTCAAACCACGGCACGATAATTCTTGATGCACACAAAAACCTTCACACAGATCTATTAAACTGGATACACGGCAGCGCCGTCCCCGGAGGGATGCTACACGCGATACACAACTCGTGTCTAAACTCTCAAAATTCTGGACCCCTAAACCCTAGCTGTTGGCTCCTTTGTATAAGATGCCAACCCTAGTCGGTTTGGACAGACCCAAACCAAAACTGACTCGAACCTAAACCTAGTTAGACTCGACACGATACAAACCGGCCTATTAGAGGCTCGGCCAACACATGTGGCTCGCAGGCCTTAGACATTATACACCGTAATTTATTGTCCTAGCGTGCTAATCAGTAGATGCCCGCATCAGGGTTAGATCTGGACAATCAAAACCGTCCATGCATGCAGATCTAACGTTCCATGTTTCTCTAGGGATGTATGGTGTCTGTTCACCTAAACACAACCAATCGGAGTAATAATAATAGTCATTAAGTATCCCTAAATTATCGCACCAAATCCGTCCTAGATCCGCGGTAAAAAGAAAACCACCTGGTAATTAAGTAACCTTAAATTTTCTACCGTGCTGATTAAGTATCCCTAAAATTCAGTGAGAATCTAAAATAAGTAACCGCGATGGACCTGCCGGCTTACTGCACGTGTCCATGTGGCGGGCTTGTGTTGGCTTCTGCTTTATTTTTGTCCTACTCGTTGACTGCAAAACCGAATGGGAAAAGAGACGGGTGACCCACGACAGGGGAACTCCACACGAAAACCCTAGCCGTCTTCCCCAATCTCCTCGTCTCTCCCCATCGCAGCAGCGGCAGCGGTGAGCTGCAGGGATCTTTGTCGTAGCCCTCGGCGCTCTCTCCATCGGTGCGTGAGAAGAGTCTCTGATTTGGACCACCGTCGTTAACTCGCCCTCATCCCGCTCTCCATCTTCCTCCCCATCTTGGCCAGACAGGAGGGCCACTGCATCTCGCTCACGGTGGCACCACCACCGCCCTTCTGACCAGGTCTCTTCTACCTCTTGTTATAGATCCGCCTCGTGGGGACCTACACTGACGGCCTGCCGGCGTTCTTGTCGACCGTGGCCGCAACCGTGAGAGGGCGCGGGAAGGCAGTACTTGGTGCCATGTGGGTCTCTGGGTCATAGATGAGGTAGGAGGCGGAGGTGGCCTGACGACTTGAACAACAGCATAGGAGTCGGTGCTTGGTGCCGGAATCCCACTGTAACGCCCAAAGATGTGGGGCGGAGGCGATACAAGGCTCAAACAACGCGGTGGCGCAGCCGCAACTCCGTTGCAGAAGAGGCAGTGGCGGAGGCAACGTGATGTGATGATGATAATACCACCAACGCTGCTCAGTCGTCAGTCAGCATGATGTCGCTGGTCGCTTCCTCGGCCCCATCTCTGGTTAGCCCTTCTCTTCATGTATTCCTCCAAAATCCAGTCTAATGATTCTCCCCCAAGCTTTCTTTAATCATGTTTGCTAATTCCTTGCAGTACATCAGAAGATTCAAGCAAACATGTTGTATTCGTGCTGGCCGCAGAGAAAATGGACATGGACGCCACAGTTTGGGTGCAGTTCAGCCTGCTTACCAAGTCACAACGGATCAACATGATCAAGGAGCAGGGAATTGGCGATTACAGCAACGCACACCTCATCTCCTTCCTCGGTTTTTTGGTGGCTTGACCCGGATTGGGGTTTTGGATCAATTGGAAAATGTTAAATAGTGAAGGAATTACTCTCAAGTTAATCTCCCGGTGTACTCCTTTCTTCCTTGATGTTTCAGGTATAGTGTATGTCATATGCTCGATGAAATTCCTAGAGAAACACCACAGACATGGGGATCATAATTTAGTGATAGGGCAGATGTATGTTCCTGATGCATATTTAATTGATTTGTTTTTGGGAACTTGCCTAAAAGGATGGACGATAATTTTGTACTCGACTATCTATATTCCAGTTGGGCATGACCTCCAGGTTGAAATGCATCTGACTTGTTATCTTTGGATTGACTGTGGGTGGTTCATAGATGTGTGTTTCTTTCCTCTATTGTCCTAGCTGCTCGACAAATATTCCAGTTTGGTTACAGAATTCTTCATGGTTGTAGTGCAGGGTGCAGGTGAGAAGGCATGACAAGGCTAGCGTAGACTTGCACCAGCTCGAGCGGCGAGGTATTCTAGGACTGCTTCTCTGCTCGCATATCCCAAGTTCGGACACAGTCCACCGTCCATGGCAACTAGACCTTCATCCCACTTACCCTCTTTCACTTGAGGTATTGAGGGGATTTAGCTGCTGATTTTATTTCATCTAATTGATCTTTTGTGCAATGTAGAGGCAGCAGACTATTTTGTGTTTGTTGGTGTTCTCCTTTTCCCTCCCTGTTGTTTCTAGCTCAATTTAGAAGTTTACTATGGTCCAGTCCAGTGCATTTTTAGTTGGGCCAGTTTCACTGAAATGTTTAGAGATGCAACATGAGTCATACTCATGATACATACCTCATGGCGGAAGCCGTTAATTTCGACACTATATTCTTATAGTTTCAATCAATCATCATATGAAATATTTGAAAGGAAACCATGGATAATAATGTTTCCCTCCATGTTATTCATTTACTCTTTGCGTATGCTTATGCAGGTTTCTTTGTCTACATGAATCTATGATAACGGTTCAATTAATATTATGAGGTCTGATGTATATGATTGGCATTCAAGTTGTAACTGGTGTTAATTTTGTAGTCAAACTAGAAGTGGTATGGTTCAAGGGATTTGAATGCAACTATCCCTTTGGGGGAGATGACGACTAAATATGTTAAAAGATATAGCAATTTTCTCATGGTTTAACCTGAAATCACGCCTTCATACTTTGCATTTGGAATTCTAGTGGATCGGTCTGATATCTCACTAAGAAAGTTTGAGGGGTTAATGAAGGGGCATACTCTCTCCGTTCGGTAGAAGTGCTCTTTTTTAAGTGCCCGTATAATCTTCTTATATCTTGATGTCTTCGTCTTTTTGACAGGTTTAATTTGTCGCTACAACGAGACAGGTAATGCTCCGAAATTATGGCACTAATACTATTTTTTTATCTTTGCTATGTTTCTCTATACTCTAACTTGTTCTAATTTATAGTAGAATGATTAGAGTAAGAAACAAAATTATATTTGAAGAATAATATGGGTTGTAAGAAATTTATGTGAATGGAATAAGAACTGTATATAATATAAAAGCACCGATGCAGGGTTTTACATTTTGAGAAATAATGCCAACTGCTTCATGTTAATCACGATTGCATATTATAGTACAGTTTAAGCTTACATAGATAAATAATTTCGCACCGGTGCAGCTTCTCATCTTACTCAAGTATGTTGTAAGCTAGATTTATTCTTTACTTGTATTATTAATTCATTTTCATGTCGCCTTTTAACTACTAAAACTGAGTATTTCCTTTCACAGATTTCAAAATGTAGGCTAAGAACATCATGTGCAGCTGATGTACCCGTATGCATCGGATCCACCTCTCTTCCTCCATGCCAACATTCTGAATGCTAAAATTACTACTTCTCTTCTAAGAAACAGAGTGCCTCAGGTCGTCTTCCACACTCGGTTCGCACACCGAAAGATTTCAGCATGTGAGCCAAAAAGAGCATGGAAGGCATCGATGCGTCACCACACGAGCAATTAATATTCCTCTTCAATTCAGGTTCCCCTAAGATTATCAACCCCATCCTTTTTAATCCAGCAACAAGAATGCATGTTCTTTTTACTCACCATATGAATTCATCCACATCCACCCTCTTGGTTTTTCATATCACGAGGATGGAAAACAGAACGATAATAGGTAATTGTGTACGTTTGCAGCTTCAGTTGGCATATTTTTCTACACATGCTCTACTCTTACTCAAGTCTGTCATAGGCTAGATTTATTATCTGCTTGTATTAATTCATTTTCATGATATCGTTTAACTATGAAAGCTAAGTATTTCCTTTTATTAGGAACTCTCTAAAGTTGTAGTGTTGTCATATATGAAAACATTTTGTTTGCAAATGCTCTCACAATGTTGTTTGAACAACATGTCTATGACTCACAAACTTGAGGTTCCATATCCCATCCCAATTTTGGTAATTTGATTGATGGATTCATGGTGTGGCTTGATATTGTATGCCAATAGTTCTCTTACTGGTGTATGTTAGCCCTTTTATTGACCGTAAGCTTGATTAAACCATTGGAGTCAATGTATACTTTGATGGTTCTTTCCATTTTGCTATGTTTCAGATCAATAGTGACTTAATGTTGGTTTTAGGCTCGATGATGCAATTATATGTTGTAAATAGAAAATTGGTTTGACAAAATTATTTGTATCCCTGCTCTATAGAATTTGGACCCAAAACTCGCAGCCAGGAAATAAACTATTTGATCCATGTGTTGGTCTGCAGGTTTTTATTCTGAAAATGCATGTTGCTATTTCATTTGTCCGTGCCATGTTAATCCTCTGTATCTATGTGCTAAAATATTTCAGTAGAAATTTTCTTTCATATCTCTGGACTGTTAAATTTATGATGGTCGCCTATTTTAGGTGTGTGCTTATATTTAGAAACATTTAGTATATTTATTCAAGATATTACTTTTTAAATATGACATAGCTTGCATCTAATTGTAATATTTTCAAAACTATCCAGTAAAACTTGCATCTTATTAACACTGAAAATCTTCTGAGCAGCAACAAACTAATGATATTTCTGTTGGGTTACATAGTCAGCACATGGATACTTCTATATTTTCCAATAGACATCGGTATATACCAGTTCCATTGCCTTTTAATGGCTTATGTCCTGTTCGGAAACTATCATCTTCTTGTTCTCTTGTAGTTAGAATAACCGGTTCCCAGTTTCCACAAAATAGGTTGATCCACTCATCTTAAATATTTACTATTTTCATTGATCGGGTGCAAATATCTTAGTCTTTGTCTTTTGTTATTTATTCAAATTTTGTAAGGATATTGACCGTACTTGTTCCTACTAAATTTGATCAAATAAATATTTTCTTATCTGTTTGTGTTATCACCAATCAACGTTGTAAAGGAGAAATGAGCTACATCAGGTGCCCAACAAGCGTCAAGTATTCAAGATCTGGTCGAAATCTTCGTGCCTCCAGATCTATGATGTCCAAACAATGCCTTGCCTTCTCTCATAACTCCCCATGATATGAATGATTTCTATTGAAGCCATATATAACCATTAAAGACCACTTAACCTTTTTCTTGTTGGTGAAAGTTTTTTTTTAATGTTTACAGGGATGGAATCTAGCTCCAGGGATGAGTTTTCAGCTTTTTGTTTGCAACACGAACAATTGTGTCTTGGATGGCCGTTGCGGTGACGGGTAGATGGGTCCCAAGCTGGTGGTCTCATCTTGGGGCGATGTTTGTGGCTGGTGGCACCTGGGAACATGTAAGGACAAGTGGATTTCGGAATGATTACGTAGTTCATCGAGTACTTGATGCGGAGCAATTGCTCCTTTGCGTAGATATTTTGGTGAACATGTTCTACACAACCATAGCATGTTTCTATTTCATAAACGTTGGTCTTTTTATCCATTTTTAGATGTGGTTGTGCTTCACTTTTCAGCTTTGTAAATAATAAGCTATACTCTGTTTTAGCATAGTCAAAAGAAAGACACGTCCAGGTTGGTGTTGGGAAGGGATTGGGCTGTCGAGGACCAGCGAGGAGGCGCCCCAAGGGGGCGCCCCAGCCTCTAGTAATTATCATGATGCAAAGTTTGTCTCTTTGGACACTTCATCATTTTTTCACGATAGACCTGACATGTGTCCATAGTTTACTTGCATCCCCACGTGTATGATCTGAATTTACCATACATAATTATTCGACCTTTGCTAATCAATTGCAGCATTGTTCTCATATATATTTTCATACTATCGGTGTTTGAACTTGAACAGAGGAGAATAATAGAGGTATGCGTAAACATGTTTGATACTCCCTCCGATCCTATTTAAATGTCGCTAGAAATAAATTAAGCTAGTACAAATCTATAACTATACTCACGTCACTTATTTGGGATCAGAGGGAGTACTATTTTATGTCTTATTTACGGGGCGGTATGAGACGTTTGGATGGGAAAAACACTGAAATACAAGAACCACGAGAAAATAGTGGGAATGGATGTGTTCATGTGCTTGTAAATTTTTACTTGAATTGCTACAACAAGGGTTATATAACATCCCCTGTTGGGAGAGATAGATGAATAGACTTAGAATAATTTTCACTGTAGTGTTACTTTGCACTCAAAGCAAGACTGATAGTAGATTTTTTTTTTACTAAATCTAGGTTAAACATAAACTTGACTGTTGGACTTGTAGTCCTGAGGAAATGGAGATTTTACACTCGCGTGAGAGATCAAAAGTAGGTACGTATTCATCAATTCCACTTTGTTTTTTGATAAAGGGCTTTTATTACTTAAAAGGTTTAAGCATTACACCCGGTCTCTGCATCATAACAATGCACACAGCCGAAATCCAAACTGAAAGGAAAAAATATGACAAATCTAAACAAATCCATAGGATATAGACTGTCGATGCTATAGAGCCGCTATCCGTAGATCAAGCGGCCATCCATGTGGGATAAAAATATCCCTCGCCACCTGCTCCAGCCGTGCACACGCCTCCGTAAAAAGGACTCGAAACTCCCCCCCCCACCCCCGCACTGTAATGTGGATCACGAACGGAGAATACCTGTGCATCTGAATAGAACCTGCATACGAGAAAAAAATTTATCGTTGAAGATCTTGTCATTTCTACATAGTCAGAGCGACCAAATAAGGGCTAGCGCTCCTACCCTAAATAGTCTTGAATCGTTTATCCACCCCATTTAACCAGTTACCGAATATATTCGTAACGGATGTGGGCTGATAAATGTTCGAAGCCATTTGGATAGCGGACCATATAGAATGCGCACATGTGCAATCAAAGAATAAGTGCTTAATCGTCTCATCGTGAGAACAAGAAACACACTTAGAACTCCCATGCCAATTACGTTTGACAAGATTATCCTTTGTGAGTATGACCCCTTTACGAAGATACCACGCAAAGATTTTAATCTTTAGCGGTACCTTCATACACCATACATTTTAAAAAATATCGACTGACATGTCTGATTGGATCATAGCCCTATACATGGAATCCACCGAGAACTTCCCGTTCTTAGTGAGCTTCCAACGAAACTCATCAGTTCCTGGTGTTAGGATAACCGTAGCTAGCCTATTAACCAGAGCATGCCAAGAACTAAGTCTTGGCCCGATTAAATCTCGTCTGAACGTAATATTAGGAGGTGATGTTTGCATGACTGTAGCCAGCGTATTATCCTTATGTCGCGCTATAGTATATAATGCCGGATACTGTTCTCTGAGGGTGGTATTACATAACCACTTGTCCTCCCAGAACCGTATATGTGATGCATCCTTAATATTAAATACCCCATAGCGAAAAAAACAAATTTTTGTTCGCCATAAGTCCAGCCCAAAAGTGTAAATCACAAGGTTTCCATATAACCTGTGAGACTGCTTTCGAACCTATGTATTTTCGATTAAGGAGGGTTTGCCAAATGCAATCTTCGGTTAAAAGTTTGAACATCCATTTCCCAAGTAAAGCCGAGTTCTTGACTTGTAAGTCATGAATACCTAGCCCCACCTGTTCTCTTGGGCGACAAACTACATCCCATCTAGCCAGTCGATATTTCTTTTTCTCGCTATCACCATGCCAAAAAAATCTTGATCGGAAATAATCCAATCTTTTTAAGACTCCTCTAGGTAACTGAAAGAATGATATCATATACAATAACATATTATATACAATACCATATTAGATAGTACTGAGTTAATGCGTACCACTCTTCCACCAAGTGACAACAATTTATCTTTCCAACTAGCAAGCCTTTTCTGCAAAGGTTCTTCGACTTAGCTCCATTCTGTATTAGTCAACCTCCTGTAATGTATTGGTATTCCCAAATACTTAATAGGAAATTGACCTTGCTCGCATCCGAATAACTCGACGTACTGTGCAGCAGCATCCCGGGCCTCGCCAAAGCAGAACAATTCACATTTATGGAAATTAACTTTTAATCCGGATAGTTGCTCGAACACCGAAAGGATTAGTTTCAGGTTCGACGCTTTCTCCAAATCATGTTCCATGAAAATAATTGTATCGTCTGCATACTGAAGAATAGACAATCCTCCATCGAAAGATGTGGAATTACTCCCTCAATTTGGCCACTTTCCTTAGCTCTTTCAATCATGATCGCTAACATATCTGCCACAATATTGAACAATATGGGCGAAAGCGGATCACCTTGTCTTAAGCCTTTCTTGGTTTGGAAGTATCGGCCAACATCATCATTGACTTTGATAGGTACACTACCTCCAACCACAAAACTGTGAACTAGAGCACACCACTCTTCTGAAAATCCTTTCATTCCCAGAGTTTGCTGGAGAAACTCCCAGTTAACCTTATCGTAGGCCTCATCAATTCTACATACCCATTGCTCTTGATCCGAACTATATGTTACCCATAGGCTAACGTTAAACTGCACTATTTTAGACGTTGAACTACTCCTCCATGGGTGGAGTTCTTTACTGCAACAATCATTTTGAGAAGCTTTCGAGGAAACTGCCACCTTCAAGCTTCAGCAAAAACTTCCCCACGTGTAGATTTTTTCTGCATTTTTCTTCCCGCTTTTGTTTTGGAGTCACATAAGAAATGTCATTATAATATATTTTTTTATTTTCAGGTGCAAAGTGAAACAATGAGCAGGTACTACATTGTCATCATCTTCTGTATTTGATTACTCTGCATTGTTTTTTTTAGCCTGTCCCTAAAAATTATTTTTCTAATCCATTATATGGGGGCCACACTTATATTTCTGGTGAAAACATTATGAAAAACATAGGCATCGTGATACCCAAAATGTATATTTTGACCTGATATGTCTTGCTATACAACCAGCAATAGCATGCTTTTAGAATTTGTTGCATATTGCGGCTCATAAATCGTTTTCCTTATGCTCGACTGTCCAAGGTATGTTCTGCGGACCTCGGAGGATTGTGCTCTCTCTAAGAATATTGTGTACCATTGGAGAAGGTAAAAAAAAGGCCCAAGGAAGTTATTATGTGTTATGTGGAACTCAGAGAAGTGTCTGCATGTAAAAGAAGATTATGTACCCGCTGGAGGTAAAAATATTCCCTTTAACGATCATACAAATTTAACATGCTTGCTTGGTCTGCAAAATTGCTCCAGCTTGATTCATACTTTTGGAACCTGGAGACCTCTAACCCCACTCTTCATATCCCAATACAAGAATCAGTACCGACAACCATGGTGAGAGCCACGAGTTGGAAACATCACTCTACTATTGTGACTATCTCGTGACGGGAAATTACCTTTTTCTTCTTGTTTTGTAAATAATCATGAAGCAACGTAATACATAATTATTTATGTGATTTCTAACTCTGAAACGTTTTTTAGAATCAAAGAAAAAATAACTTGAGAAGAAGGGAATAATGAATAATTGACAGGGATATATTTAGTTTTACTACATGGGAAAATATATTGTAGTATCTAATTTGTGTGCATCATCAATGAGAGCTAGCCTTTTTGGTTTACGAAGGTATGGAGAACGAATAATAAAAAATAATATGAGGAGGGAATCATATGATGTTTCTTGTAACACTGTAAAAAAAAAATCTACATACACCAAAAGCTAAAATTTTGAAAGAGTTGCATGATTTTTTGTATGTGTGAAATATTATTTGTACACATCATCATTATTTGCTAAATAATGAACATATATGTTATTTAATATGTATAATAGTTTTTTTATTAGTTAATATGTGCTTGTGCACGTGCATGATTACTAGTATAGATCTAACGTTCCATGTTTCTCCAATGATGTATGTTGTATGTTCAGCTAAACACAACCCATGGGAGTAATAATAATAGTCATTAAGTACCCCTAAATTATCGCACCAAATCTGTCCCAGATCGGCGGTAAAAAGGAAACCACCCGTTAATTAAGTAACCCTAAATTTTCCATCCAATCCGGCATTATTACATGATCAATCTCATCCAATCCCTTCCATCCCTCTCAGCCTACAGCGTGGTTTACTCACACATGGACGGGGGAATCTTGGATGGTTGATGGATAAGAGGTGGCGGTGTCAATGGCGATGATCTCCTTCGAATCCCCGTCCCAGCAGGGTGCCAGAACAGTAACTTCTAATCCCCGAATTGAGTTTCTTGGCGGCGGCGCTCTGTTGTGTTTATGTGGAATATGACGAACCCCCTCACGTTTTAGGTTTACGGGGCATATGTTGTCGAAAGGGGATCCCGAGGGGGTGCATGGGGTCCCACACTACCAGGCGGCACGGCCTAGGGGCGCACCCAGGGGTGGTCTTCCCCCTCCTGGCCCCTCTCCGGGTCTCCTTCTGACTCCTGGGGTCTTCTGGTGATATAAGCTCAATGGGTCTTTTCTAGGCATTTTCCCGAAAGTTGATTTTCTAGCACAAAAACGAGACAACAAAGTAATTCCGCTGAAAACAACGTTAGTCCGTGTTAGTGGTATCCAAAACTCGCAAGTTTAGAGGCAAACCATAAGAAAAGTGTTCGGAAAAGGAGATATGTTTTGGACGTATCAAACGGCGCCGTTGGTGAGGAGGTGGCGTTGCCGGTGAGCACGGTGGTCCGGTGATGTGGCAATGGAGGGCGGCCGGAGGTGGCCGCAAGGACGTGGATGTGGTGAGGGAGATGGAGTGAGAAGAAGAGAGAAAGAATGGAAGGAGAAAAAGAGAGAAAGAATGAAGAGAGAGAGAGGGAGGGAGAAGAAGAGAGAAAGAATGGAAGGAGAAGAAGAGAGAAAGAATGGAGAGAGAGGGAGGGAGAAGAAGAGAGAAAGAATGGAGGGAGAGGGAGGGAGTAGAGAGAAATAAGGGAGAAGGGAGGAGAAGGGGGTATATAAAGGTGGGGGTTCTCTCCCGGGTGCGAAATTCGAAAATCCCGCCCGGACTTAGCCGTGGCATGGTGCGCCACGGCTATCCTCTATTTATTTATTTTTTTGTAGGAAAAAATCGTGTGTTTGAAATATCTTTTTTCCTCTTTTGAAATTTACCGATTCTGAGAAAACCTCACCATGTAAACCGAGTTTTTTTTTTGTATCTTAAAATTTAAATTTCAACGTCGTATGCAAAAGTTCTGCCGTTTTACGATTTTTCACCTAAGTTTGCTCAGAAAGTCAAAATTCATATTTCAAAATTTTCCTAATAACAAGATCTTAATACCTACCTATAGATCTCAAAGCAATTTATTTTTTGAAGTCTCGTACCATTTTCGTTTTTGTTTTACAAACTTGAAAAGGCGGTCCGCAGGGGTGTGTGGAGTGAAAAAAGTTGTGGCTGACATAGCCGTGGCGCACCACATGTTTGGTGTGCCACGCCTATGTTACAAACTCGTGCCACACATATGGTTTGGTGCGCCACGACTATACCCAGCACCCCACCTATAGGCGTGACGCACGGAGTGGATATTGCGCCACAACTATACCCTTAGGCGTGGAACACTGATGTGTGGTGCGCCACGGCTAGTTAGGCATGGCACGCATGTAGTGGGGAGCGCCACGGCTATGATTCCTCCCATAGTCATTTTTTCTAGTAGTGAAATATGAAAAATGAAAAGGGCTAAACTGGAAATTGCCAATAGAGATAAGAAAATCTGCCTACATGGGCGCCATTTGTCTTGTCTCGCATGACGAGGGGGCGGATCAACAGGGTGCCCTTTGTCTTGTCCCGCATAGTGAGGGGACGGTCAACACCTGCCTAACGCACTGAATCCGCACCGTTGAATTAGGTCAGGGGCAACGCTAGGGATATTCCTGGGTTTTCATGTGAATCCCATGATTTTTACAAAACATTGTTGATTTTGGTAAAACACTGACAATTTTCGAAAAACAGGTAGGATTTTGGCAAAATGAATACGCATGAATACCCGGCTGCAAATTCCTGGAGCCACCACTCTCCACCGATACTAAACACCACACGTGCACCTAGGGGTGGGCATAAAAAACCGAGAAACCGAACCCGAACCGAGACCGAACCGAACAAACCGAAATATAAGGTTAATTCGGTTTTCGGTCCATATATCGGTTCCCAACTTTAGAAAACCAAAATTATATCGGTTAGTTCGGTTTTTAGTCCATGTTAACCGAACTGACCGAAAGGACCGATTCATCATGCAATCAAATATTTCACATAAAAAACAACCACTACAATAGGTTTACACGTCCATGTTGTCCCGGCGAGGCTCCGCAACTCCATTCTCAGGGGCTGAGCTTCACTGCTCCATCCTCTGCCAAGGATTTTTACAACGGCCCTTGGCAACCACACCCTATCCACTCATTTTTGTTGTCTAATTCTTGATTTGGATTTTCTGCATGTTACAATCTCGGTTAATTCGGTTTAAACTGAAAACCGAACCGAATTTTTGAAGAACCGAATTGTCGGTTCCTGAAAAATGATAGGTTAATTCGGGTGTCACTTCCTAAAAACCGAATTATTAAAAACCCGAAAAACCGAACCGAAAAAACCGAAGGAACCGAATGCCCACCCCTACGTGCACCCTACTAAGTATATTTCATGTCATCTTCTTTCAGTTCACAATCTGTTTGTTCTTGATTTTCTATTCCTTTCAATTTGACTCTTAACTTTGGATGTTCTCTTTATTAAAGATAAAACATTGGATGTTCTAGGATTTGCACAATTTATTTTTTGTTACATCCAAACTTGATGCACCTGTCCATGTTTTTGCTCATATATATGAAGCCCCGTCCTTGGTGTTCCTATAATTTTGCTCTGGCTAATTAAATATTCTCTCTGTTTCAAACTAGACGAGGTTTATTTTTGCACACATCCGCCACTGCAGCATCCAACTTTTGAGTAATTTCGTCAAGTCTGTAATAAATAGTCATTCAGAATTTCAGTCTCAGTCACTTCATGGAGTCTGTTATGGTCATTGACTGGAGCTTCAAAGTTCAAACCATAAGAGATCAATGATTGTCCTCTCCAGTGTTCTTCTAGAATGCGTGATACAGCCAAGTTCTCAGCTAGTACCTAAACTAGAAAAAGAAACAAGAATCAACGCCAAAACACTGGGCATGCATCTACGATACAAACAGTTTCAGAAATTAAACTTGCTGAGAAAGAATAGACCGTATCTGATAAACTTGCTGAGAAAGAATAGACCATATCACGAGTGTCAAACTTTGGAAGGAACGGTCGTACCCGTTGGGGTCGCCGGCTACGTGTTATATGGCACAGGAAAAGCCCCTGCGGTGGCAATACAAGGAGAGTACGTATTGGGGTAGGGTACTACCCTATACCCAATCCGTACAGAGTACAATACATCTAATACCCCCCCTTAATCGAAACATGGGAGAGGTTGAGATTACGTTTAAACTCATCTAATTTCTTTACACATAAAGTCTTTGTGAAGCCATCTGCAATCTGGTCTTTGCTTGATATGAACCTGACATCAAGTTGCTTATTAGCAACCCGTTCTCGAACAAAGCAAAAATCAATCTCAATATGTTTGGTGCGAGCATGGAACACTGGATTGGCAGAAAGATACGTAGCACCAAGATTATCACACCATAAGCATGGTTTCTCTTTTAGGGAAACACCAAGCTCTCGAACTAATGCTTCAACCCAAATCAATTCAGCAGTAGCATTTGCTAAGGACTTGTATTCAGCTTCTGTACTGGACCTTGACACAGTAGCCTGTTTTCTGGCACTCCAAGAAACAAGATTAGGACCAAAAAAGATAGCAAATCCACCTGTAGAGCGTCTATCATCCAGATCACCTGCCCAGTCAGCATCTGAATAGGCACTAAGAAGAGTAGAACTAGACTGCTGAAAAGTAAGACCAACTCGTATTGTACCTTGAATATACCTCAGAATTCGTTTTACTGCAGTCCAATGTGCAGTAGTAGGAGCATGAAGATACTGACAAACCTTATTAACTGAGAAAGAAAGATCTGGTCTAGTCAAAGTTAAATACTGTAAACCTCCAACAATGCTCCTATAATGTGTAATATCCTCAGACCCAAGAGGAGATCCATCTGTCAGTCTGAGTGATTCAGTAGTGGAAAGGGGTGTTGGACATGGTGTACACGAGCTCATACCAACACGAGCCAATAAGTCTGTAGCATATTTTTCCTGACTTAAGATCAATCCAGTAGACTGTTTCTGAACCTCAATGCCTAAAAAATAGTGAAGATCACCAAGATCCTTGAGAGCAAAATCTGAGCTCAAATGATGCAGGAGAGCCGAAATAGCTGAATCAGAAGAACTGCTAACAATAATATCATCGACATAGATTAGCAGAAACATAGTGAGTCCTGACTTGTTGTAAAGAAACAAGGATGTATCAGCTTTTGATGGAATAAAACCAAGAGTGTGCAATTTAGAGCTTAAACGAGAGTACCATGCTCGAGGGGCCTGTTTCAGACCATACAGAGCTTTATCAAGCCTGCAAACATAATCTGGAGTAGCGGAAGACTGGAAACCTGGTGGTTGTTTCATATATACCTCCTCTTCCAGAACACCATGTAAGAACGCATTCTTCACATCTAGCTGCCGTAAACTCCAACCTCGAGAAACTGAGATAGAAAGAACAATTCTGATAGTAGCAGCCTTGACAACTGGACTGAAAGTATCCTCATAATCAATACCGTATCGTTGTTTGAAACCTTTAGCAACAAGACGTGCTTTATACCTATCCACAGTACCATCGGCATGTTTCTTGACACGATAAACCCACTTGCAATCAATAATGTTCTTGTGAGCAGTAGGTGGTACCAAGTGCCAAGTATTATTACGAATGAGTGCATCATATTCTTCATTCATTGCCTGTTTCCATTTGGAATCATTAAGGGCTTCCCGCAAATTCTTTGGTTCCCCTGTGGATGTTAACAAGCCATATTTAACAAGATTACCGCTGTAAATATTTGTTTTCTTACCATAGGGAACAGTGCCATCGGTAGGCAATTTTGGCTTGCGGATTCCTTGTTGTAAGCGTGTACGCGGAACACTAACAGGAGGCAAAGCATCCTCGGAATCTGTTCCTGCAGAAAAACCAGCAGAACTAGAAACAGCACCGCTACTGTCCGCATTATTGCCAATCAGATGGTCATCATTAGCTGCAGGTTCATCATTGGTAATCATGTAGTCATCATTAGCTGCATGCGTATCATCATTGGGTGCATAGTCATCATTAGATGCATGCGTATCATCATTGTCATCATTAGCTGCATGCGTAGCACCATTATCATCAGTAGCTGCATGCGTATCATTGGTTGCATGGTTTGCATTAGATGCATACGAGTCCACAGCAGAAAACGGACCCGCAGTCCTGTCATCTCTACCAGCCAGCGAAGGAGACAAGTGGCGCTGGCTGTCGGGTGCTGAGCCAGCAGCGGACGGCACGGGCGACGAGGAGGGAGGTGGGTCTGGTGAGGGAGAGCGGCTGCTGTCCGCTGGCGCAGAAAAACCAGCAGAACCAGTACTGTTCTCCTCGAGATCGGTGCTGTCCCCCATTGGCCCTTGGGCATCATTATGAACACGATTTGATGTGCTATTTGGACAAATATCAGCAGAATTTTCAGCAGAAACGTCCGAAGAACTTGATGAGCTATGATCAACCGCAGCCTGGGGAGTAATGTTAGTAGGAACAAGATGCAAATAATGATCATTAGAATGCACACCCCTATCCGAACATGGAGTAGATGAATCATGGTGAGAGATGAGTAGAATTTCATCACGTAAGCGTCTACCCGCGTTGGGATTAAGGGATGCAAAAGGAAAGATGTTTTCATCAAATACAACATCTCGAGAGATATAAACACGGCCCGTGGCTACATCAAGGCATTTCACTCCTTTATGACGCGGACTATATCCAAGAAAAACACATTGTTTGGACCGGAAAGAAAGTTTGTGTTTGTTATATGGACGAAGATTGGGCCAACAAGCACAACCAAAAATGCGAAGAGACTCATACTTTGGTGTAACTTGTAGTAATGTTTCTGTGGGAGTGGCAAAATTTAGGACTTTTGTAGGAAGCATATTGATAAGAAAAGTGGCTGTAATGAAAGCATCATCCCAATATTTAAGAGGCATTGAGGCATTGGCAAGAAGAGCAAGGCCTACTTCAACAATGTGACGGTGTTTGCGTTCAGCAGAACCGTTTTGTTGATGAGCATGAGGACAAGAGACATGATGAACAATGCCTACACGTTGAAAGAAACTATTCAATTTCTCATATTCACCACCCCAATCAGTTTGCATGGTGAGAATTTTACGACCAAACTGTCGTTCAACATATTGTTGGAAATCAAGAAACACTTGATAAACCTCAGACCGTTTTTTGAGCAAATAAATCCAAGTAAATTTGCTAAAATCATCAATGAAGCTAACATAATATGCATGTTTGCTGATAGAAAGAGGAGCTGGACCCCATACATCAGAGAATATTTGTTCCAAAGGAACAGTAGAAACACTACGTGAGACAGGATAGGGTAGCTGATGACTCTTTGCTTGCTGGCATGGATCACATATGTAAGGATTTATTTCTGGGGAATGTAAAAGTTTATGCTTCCTAATAATTTGCTGAACAATAAACGAAGATGGATGTCCTAAACGACGATGCCACGTAGAGGATGAAGGCTGAGTGGTGACCAGTGCATGCTTGGGATCCGAAACTGGAACAAGAGGATAGAGGCCACCATGACAAGGACCTCTAAAGATGATGCGGTGCGTTTCCTGATCCTTAATCAAGAAAAAGAAAGGGTGAATTTCCATATAACAATTATTGTCAAGACTGAGTTTATGAGCTGAAAGTAAACTCATGGATGCATCAGGAACATGTAAAATATCACGAAGGTGTAGAGAACTAGCAGGGGTGTGCAAAACAGAATGACCAATATTAACAATGTCCATACCTTGTCCACTAGCATTATTAACTTGATCACCCCCCTTATATGGTTCATGATCATTAAGCTTATTGAGTTGTCCCGTGACATGATTTGTGGCACCAGTGTCTACATACCAATTAGTATCAACGCCATACGCACCTTTTGTCTCCTTGGGTGGTTTGTCCTCATCATCATCATCACCATAGCGCCACCAACATTCATCCGCAGGATGTCCCTCCTTCTTGCAGATTTGACAGAACACACCATCTTGCCATGGGGAGGCACGGCGATCTTTACGTGGCTGTTTTTGACGATTAGGATTTGGACGTGGGCGTTGTTGTTGCTGCGGAGGTTGTGGGGGAGGTGGAGGTCGGTGTTGTGGAGGCATATATGGTGGTTGATACGGTGGAGCATAGGGAGCCGGAGGTGCATACTGTGAGGCATACGGGGGCATATATGGTGCGGGCTGATATGGAGATGCATAGGGAACCGGGGGCATATGGGGCTGCTGCATATGTGGCTGAAGGAAAGGAGCCGTCGGCATGTATGAGGGAGCCGAGTACTGCTGCTGCGGCGAATACGGCTGCTGCGGAGGAGCCGAAAACTGCTGCGGGTATGACTGTTGGGGCGGAGCCAAGTACTGCTGCGGGGGCTGCTGCGGGTATGACTGTTGCGGAGGCATATATGGACGAGATGATCCATTGTAGGGAACCCGAGGAACTGCATTGACCGAAGACATGAACGAGCCACTAGACGAGCCGGATCCAATGCTTGCAGTGGAGAGCATGGCGTCACGACTTTCATACGAGAGAAGCTGAGAGCACATGTCGTTGAGGGATGTAGAGGGAACCACCTTAAGAGCAGCAACGAAACCATTGTAAGAACTGTCAAGACCATTCATGATATAGTCCTTGAGTTCATCCTCATCTACAATTTTTCCGGCAGTAGCAAGCTCAGAGGCATAGCCTTTCATCTTGGTGATATACTGTTGAGCTGTCATGTCTTGTTTTTTTGTATTGGTGAGAGCGCCACGAAGATTAGAGACTCGAGATTTTGATTGAGAGGAAAACAGGTTGTGGATGGCACTCCAAACCTCAGCTGCGTGAACCAGACCATAGACATGCGAGAGAATATCCTCTGACAATGAATTCACAATATAGCTAACCACGAGCTGATCACGGGTGATCCAAGCATCGTAGGCGGGATTTGGAACCTGGATTTTCTTCTGGGTATCATCCTCTTTCTCAATGAACTCGGGAGGAGCCGGATCCGTGCCCTCAAGGAGACGCATAGCACGCGCTCCGCGCAACGCGGGCAAAATCTGAGCTTGCCAAGATAAGAAATTTTCCCGCGTGAGCTGTGTGGTCGGAGCAGCACCAATCGGAGAAGACCCGGTTGACGAGTGCATGGCAGCCATCGGTGGTGTGGACCGCAACGGTTGCTGTAGAATTGAGCTGCAGCGATCGGCACAGCTGCAGAATCGGCCGAAGTGTAGCTGGGCGAATAAAAAACTTGGACGGGGCGCAGAACCGCAGGACGTCAGAAGAACCGCAGAACCAAGTAGCTGGACGAATAAAAAAAACTTGGACGGGGCGTGGATCACAGCACCGGGAGCCAAGGAGTCGTGGCCGAGCGAATAAAAAAGAACCGAGCTCGGGAAGAGTGCCGATCGATCGATCGGAACCGAAGCGTGGTCGTAGGCGGGTGTAGATCGATCGGAGGCGATCGAAAGCTAGCAGTCGTGGGAGAAGTCCTGTCGTGGAGCTCGATCGAAGACGAGATCGACTCGAAGGCTGTCGTAGAGATCGATCGAAGACGAGATCGACCTGAAAGCGTAGTCGTAGACGTGGGTTGTAGAAGTTGCGCTGGATCTGCGACGGGTGTTGGCCGGCGGCGGCGGAGAGAGCTCCGAGGCGGCGGCTAGATGGGTGGAAGGGAGGGGCCTGATACCATGTCAAACTTTGGAAGGAACGGTCGTACCCGTTGGGGTCGCCGGCTACGTGTTATATGGCACAGGAAAAGCCCCTGCGGTGGCAATACAAGGAGAGTACGTATTGGGGTAGGGTACTACCCTATACCCAATCCGTACAGAGTACAATACATCTAATAACGAGCAGCGAATAACAAGAGTGAACTCTTTGTGGCTTGCCAGTAAACTGAACTTGCTATGACACCTCATTGACTCCGAGGTCGCCTTCGAAGAGGCAGCTCACAAAGGTAACAATTCATGTCTCCGCAATGCACCTTGAAATCCCAAGCTATGAGGACCTGATGCGGAAGAAGCTACATTTTTTACTTCCCATTCGGACCTGCCATGGCCAGGGATTCGCTTCAGCAGAGCTCAAGATCCCGAGATCGCTCATCTTCTCTAAGTCTCCATGAAGCTTTAATTCGGCCTACCGTGAGCAATTCTACAGCACTAAACTTGCAGTGGAGCAAGACTTTGGTGCCTGACCTCACCATAACGAAAGCGCAAAGTAATGCTTGTGGATACTGCAAAGAGGGGCACTGTCATTTAGATACAATAATTATTACTAGTTCCCACCCTGGGAGATGGAGTGATTTAATGAAATGCAGCTTGAGGAAAATGCACAGATACAGGTCCATATTGTTCAGGTTTGGTCTTTCATATTGTACAGGTTTGATCTTCTTCTTTTTTCGTGCTGGTGTTAAGGTTCAGCTCAAATAGGCTGAATTAGAGGTAAGGTGCCACATATACCTGGCCATATGTCGGGCCGGACCAAAAAAACCCCGACGTCTCTAAGACAGGCCCGGCCTGGCCAACATAATTCTTCGTTTTCCAGGCCCAAGCCTGACCCGAGAACGCTTGACCAAAACAGAGCAGCAGCATCACACAGCAGTGATTTCAATAGCAAACTAGCAGTTTCTACAGCATCATATACACAGCAAAACAGCAGTTTTATAGTACCCGCTCCGATCCGATAAAAGTGTCTGGAGTTTGTATTGCCGTAGTACAAAACCTGTATAAAGTTCCGACACATATTCCAGACTGGAGGTAGTACCAATTTTCAACAGCAAAACAGCAATTTCAACAGCAACACCAACACCAACAGAAGTAACAGCAAAACTGATGCACTTTCATTCAACAGCATAACAGCAGCATTACATCACTTAATAGCGTACCAGCCTTCAAGTATTTGACAATAGAGTACTTTAGGCATAAGTAAAACCAAAATAGGCTCCACGATTATTATATTCCAATACATAAAACCAAATTAAACAGAAGAACAGTAGATGCAATATTGATGATACCATCTCCTCTTCTTCTCATTGCTCTTGGCTGTTTGCTCCATCAGGAACTATCTCTTGCTCATTACTCCCAACAGGAACTCTAAAGTTTCTACAAGGTATAACAGACAGAAGTTGAGAATTAGTAATGAACATCAAGTTGCCAAATAAAAAAATAGAGAATTAGAGATGTACATTCTTCATCCGAAGAAGATTCACCTTCTTCGCTAAGTTCAACCACATCCTGTTTTCTCTTACTACTTACAATAGATTGGGTAAATAAAACCAGCAAGTAAAATAGATATAAGAATGTGAAACAAAAAAAATTTGAACAGCAAGTAAAACATAGATGCCTTATTTTTTCTGCAATTTGTAACGATGCCAATCTTGCAAACACAATAAGGGCTCAACCGTGTTCGGTTCAAGTGATCTTCAGTTCGGGGCTATAACCTTCTTACTCAAGCTGAAAGCAACACTTGACACAGGAACAGCATGAGTATCACGTACAAAGATACCTCATCAGAGGATCCAAGCTTTCTGTGCAAAGATACCTCATCAGCTATACCTGTAATGATAACCAAATTTTATAGTTTTTTTTTTTTGAGTTCAACCAAATTTTATAGTTCCTTGATGAGAAATTATATTTAAATAAATGCCAGACAAGAAATATTTCTAACACATGTATAGACTGCAACGGTTACAAGGTGGCGCAAACTGTAACCTACTTGCAGAATGTACAGTGCCTCACTCACGGAAAATATAATTGAGAGCAATTCCCTTGCAAGCGAAACATTAAATAATACCAACTTAAATGATTATACAAAATCACCTAATATTTACTAGTTTCTTAGTCATCTATCCACAAGGTTTATGCTCCAGATCACCACATCATATTCCAAATTCATATAATATTTTGAAAGGCTATAAAGAACAATAATTTTCCTGCATGTGTAAATTTGTAGCTAAACAACCGCAGAACATTGATCTTTATCAGAGCCAAAACAAGCTGACACCCTTGCCCTCAATTTTGATCTACAGTCAAACAAGCATGGGAGACAATTCAATCATTAGATGGATAAAAGAAACATTTATCTGATCACCTGCAAATGCAAGACATATTAGGATAATTCACCAAATTTGCAATTGGCTAATGAAGATTCCCCAATATAAATAAAGGCCAGGCTGTGCAGCGTTCCGTACACCACAGCCGCTGTACGCAGAAACTTCCACATTACACACATGCCATTATGTACTACTCCCTCCGTTGCAAATTAACTGAAGTTCCAGGTTTGTCTTAAGTCAAACATAGAGAAGTTTGAGTGATAGACAATGTGCCATTATCTACAACATTAAATCAATATAGTATGAAAATATGTTTTGTGATGAATCTAATGAAACTAAATAGGTGTTCTAAATGTCCATATATTTTTATATAAGTTTAGTCGAATTTAAGGTAGTTCAACTTACGAACAACTTAGAACTTCAATTAATTTGGAACAGACCTATAGTCATTTTATATGGACTTCTTAGTTAGTTATTACTTTGTAATAAAATAGCAAAATTAAACATCATGGTCGTAAAAAAGCCTCCAATAAAAAAATCAACATGACAAACATCAAAAATAGGAACACTGAACACAGCTGTTTCATTTAAACATTTCTTACCTAGCTGGAGGTAAGAAAGTTGATAGCTAAAATCCCCCATGGCTGGTGGTGTGGTTGGTGAAATTCCTACAAAATGAAGAACGATCCACTGTCCCGATGTCTTGAATGATTGGAAACAACTTAAGTTTTATCCTAGCAACATCGCTTTGTAGCAAGATGACATGATTTGGAAGTTATCCTTATCAAAGGAAGCAATAAAAACTGTTCCCTACAGACGCAAGGATCAGGGAACAAGGCAACAACTTCGCATCTGCCTATACTAGTGAGAGTTCTGACCAACTTATGTGTAAGTACAAAAAAAAGGTGTAATTCATATACTGGGAAAATTATGTGTAATGATAATCGAAATAAAAAATTATATATAAGTAGCCAAAGTTAGATAAGTTTGATTGCATGCTTCGTAAAACATCGGCAATTCCTGAATAAAGGTAGTATATCATTATATTATATGTTTTATATGTTCAATTGAGTACTTGGCAGTTAGAAGAGGTTTATTTTTTGTGACAGGAAGTGTAGTTAGAAGAGGTACCAAAGTTGAAAACTAGAGATGTACATCAGACAGAAATGTTGAGATTGAAAAAACATGGCATACCTGCCCACCAACACCAACCAGATAAATGAGGAACAGAAATCGATCAAAATCAGACTCAAACTTTTTTTTTTGACAGCTAGCAGACTCAAACATGGTTCTTGCAACATGTCAAGTAGCCTGAACCAATAGAGCGGAATTTACATTCCAAATTCTGTTCAATTCATGCTCTTGAATTTCAAGCAGTAAAGGCACACACGCGCCCAATGCGAAATTTGTACAGATTTCAAGCCAAATTCTAGTTCAATCAAGACTAGGGCTTCCTTGTGTCGTCGCCAAACTGGAACATAAAAAAAACTGTTCAGTCCAACCCAGCGACCCACCGGGCCTGGCTTCCAACGCGAGGATCTTCGGGTGAGGCCTGTATTCCTGTCCCCTTCAAGCAAGTCCTTTTCTTTGGACCTTTTTGCCCCCATTGAACATCCTCTTCACTTAAAATTCTATTGAACTTATCTACCAGAGAACATCTAAGCTTACAATTATCAGCGGATAAACCAAAATTTTCACTACCCACATTCAGCACATAACACTGGAGCTGAACCTCTTTTTGTCTCTTCCCAAACCTTTGCAATCAAATACAAAAATTCAGAATGTTGAAACCAGCCATTTCAAACCGACCTTCAGAGAGCAAAATGAACACGATTTTTTCAATTGTAACTGACAAAAAAAATCCAATCGGGCTTCCACCCCTTTCCATTAAATTGGGCTGCCACCAGTGGCACATATACCTGGCCATATGTCGGGCCGGGCTTCGGGCCGACCAAAAAAAACCCGACGTCTCTGAGACAGGCCTGGCCCAGCCGACATAATTCTTCCTTTTCCAGGCCCAAGCCTGGCACGAGACGAAGCCCGACGCTTGACCAAAACAGAAAAGCAGCGTCACACTCACACAGCAGCGATTTCAATAGCGAAATAACAGTTTCAGACGCACTCTTTTCCTTACCAGGGTACCTAAGGGGACTGGAAGGCTTTTTAATGAGGCGGCTTGCATGCTTTTATATTTAGTGAGTTATTATTTCAAAAAAAAAAAAAAAACAGTTTCTACAGCATCATATACACAGCAAAACAGCCGTTTTATAGCAGCAATTTTCAACAGCAAAACAGCAATTTTGACAGCAGCAATTTCAACAGCAACACAAACAGAAGTAACAGCAAAACTGATGCACGTTTTTCTGCAGTTTCGACCAGTCATGTAAAAAACTGCATGCAAGAAGCATAACAGTAGAAGGATCTCTAGGATAAATTCTTTGAAAATACGACTTATTTCGTATGAATATGCAGGCAACCAAACATATTAAAGGAAAATGATCTCATCAGGTAGAAGATGTTCATAATGAGAACAAACAGGCAAACATGCTTCTTGCAGCCAAAACAACAAAGAACCTGGTAAGCAGAAATCGCTTACAAACCAAAATGGCAAAACAAAAACAGGGGAACAATAAAACCATACAAAAGAGGCAAATCCACACCAACAAAACACGGTACAGTATGATATATACACCACTTAGCCAAAACAAAGGGCAACCAAGCGAACAGAAAACACCACAACACCTAGACTACAGCAACTGGACAATACACACGGACTTCAACCACCAAAAAAGCCAGCCAGCCAAAATGGTAACAGACTAACCACCGTCTAAGAACCCAAAAAACCACAACACCTAGACTACAGCAGCTGACCAGCATGCGAGGCCTTCAGGCATCTCAAAAGCAATTGTACACTATATTCCTGGTCTGAAATGAACAAGAACCATCTTCCTCCGTAATGAGAACCTAAAAACCACCAGGAGACGTAACCCGAGAAACCACCACACCGAGCTGAGCATCGGCGAAAATTGGGCTCTGCAGGTAGAGCCCAACCTTTCTCAACATCTGGCCTTGGCTTTTGTGGACAGTCATAGCACAACAGACTCGAACAGGAAACCCCATCGCCTGATCAAGATTCCTTAAAAGGATAACAGGCATACCAACCTTAGCACCAAGCTGTGATCAGGGTAGTTAAGTTGTGTTATAGCATTAAGAATTTTGGTTTCTCGTCTGCAAGAACATCAGCAGTCAGAAGGGTGTTACCTGTTAGCCATAAAACTCTGACATGGCACCACAAAGGCAAAGGGCTCAAAGTAGCATCAATAAGCTGATTTGAATTAGGCTTGGAATGCAATGATTGCCACTCCACTCACTTTTAACAAAAAAATACTAAGTATTCCTATCCCCTTCAAGCAAGTCCTTTTCTTTGGACCTTTGCCCCCATTGAACATCCTCTTCACTTAAAATTCTATTGAACTTATCTACCAGAGAACATCTAAGCTTACAATTATCAGCGGATAAACCAAAATTTTCACTACCCACATTCAGCACATAACACTGGAGCTGAACCTCTTTTTGTCTCTTCCCAAACCTTTGCAATCAAATACAAAAATTCAGAATGTTGAAACCAGCCATTTCAAACCGACCTTCAGAGAGCAAAATGAACACGATTTTTTCAATTGTAACTGACAAAAAAAATCCAATCGGGCTTCCACCCCTTTCCATTAAATTGGGCTGCCACTGGACAAGCAAGCAGTAAAGGCACACACGCGCCCAATGCGAAATTTCTACAGATTTGAAGCCAAATTTGAGTTCAATCAAGCAGTAATGAAGCGACTAGGCTTCCTTGTGTCGTCGCCAAACAGGAACATCAAAAATACTGTTCAGTCGAACCCAGCAACCCACCGGGCCTGGCTTCCAAAGCGATGATCTTCGGGTGAGGCGTCAGCCGCGGCGACCTCCAGGGCATCCGGGTCGGCGACCTCCGGGTCGGCATGAGGCTCGGGGTCCTCCTGCAAGAGAGAAGAAAGAGGATGAATTAGAGAAAGAAAACAAAAATTAAAGCAATCAGGTAAGAAATGAAAATAAAAGCACGAATCGAAATGCCAAACAGGGCCACTGACCTCCGGCTCTGCCCTTGCACGCGGCTGCCCGAGCTCGTGCGCATTCTTCTCGAGTTCTTCTATCCACCACTGGACCGTTTTTGGGCGGCCGAGCCGGCGAGCGGGGGCGTACTCCTGTAAGAGACAGGGATTAGCAAGAAAACAGAAATTTGCAAGAAAACAAGAAAGGTTGGAGACAAGAACAGAAATTCGTACCGTCTCCTGCTCCATTGGAGGGGGAGCAAGAGAGTGTCTCCGCGGTAGAGTCCGACGGGGAGGCCCTGTGAAGAGCATGACCTCCGCCTTCCTCGCCCCGGCGCACGAGGACGGGGCTGGCGTGCAGTGTCTGGAAGTGGCAGGAGGTGGAGGAGGGACGTGCGGGGCTGCCTGAGGTGGCGTATAGAGGAAGCATCGGACAGAAGGGCGGAGTCGCGGAGCTCTTGCCGCAGGAGGCTGTGACGTACCAGAGGCGGAGGAGGTGGCGGAGCTCGAGTCGTGGGGCGGCGGGGAAAGGGAGCTCCAGAGCGGCGGGCACGGCGGGGAAGCGGAGCTCGGGGGCGGCGGAGAAGGGGAGCTCCATGGCGGCGGGCACGGCGGGGAAGCTGAGCTCGGGGGCGGCGGGGAAGGGGATGCGCGAATGGGTGAAGCACTCGGGGTGGAAGGGGGAGTCGAGTCGAGAGGGCGGTAGCCCAGGGGAAGGGACGGCGACGGGGACGGGGAGGGCCCATTGGGAGGGACGTGGACGCGACGGGGGGGCGCCATGTGGAAACGAGGGGAATTGTTTTTGTGGAAATTCCACGGTGTACTGGGGCTTAAATAGATCCCGCTCCATGCGAGACGAGCTCTTTTTTGTTTTTTTTTGAGCTTTTTTTTCTTCTTCTTTTGAGTGAAGCGAGACGAGCTCCTATCCCCCGCTATTTCTCTGGGCTCGGCCCATGTACTTGTCAGTTCCATTCGCGCTTCCACTTAACGCTTGTCCTCTAGGAAAAATCTTTCATTCCGGTGATAGAAGATTCAACTTAACTTGTGAAAATACTACAAAACCACACTTACGTTGAGGTACTCGACTTATCATGCTCGTCAAACCCCGTTGGAGATTCGTGTTGGGCCTTTGCTAGCTCCTCCCATGTGAACGTAATCCGGCGTCAGGGCCCACTCAAGTGACTCGTTTAGCTGGTCTCGAGGGAGATTTACGTGGGGGTAGTTAAGGCCAGGCCACACCCCCTCCCTCCCTAACCGCCCCACACCCCATGCCCCACGCCCCTACCAACCCATTTCCTTTCCTCTCGTTTCACCTTTCTCTGAAATTCGTCAGCAGTCTCCACAACTCCACTCCACCGTTTCAAGCTCGTCTCTCGACCGAAAGGAGGCGGCGGGAAGCAGCATGAGTCCGGCGGGAGGTCTGCCATGTTCGGTTGTCTGGCGAAGGGAGGAGGAGAGGCAGCGAATGCTCATGAACCAGCGGTCGTGGCGAGCCTTTATCCGATCGTTGATTGCTATGATCTAAACTTCGGATCTAGCGGTTTGCAACATATTTTTTTCCATTTTGTTTCCTTTTCTATGTTTATTGTTTTCTGAAACTGATCTGCATGTTTTTGTTTTGTGATCCGAATAAACACATGAATCCAATTAAAAAAAACGTATGCTTCGTGTTTTTGTTAGTAGATGGACATTTTTCCTTAATATATGATATTTTCTTTTCATACATGATTCGAAGATTTCTTGTTAGTCCACGTATAAGATTCTTCGAAAGTTGCACAAAATCAGGAAATATTCCGATTCTAATCATGAACGTGTGGAGATTTCTTGCACCGTAAATGTAACCTTTTTTCTAGGTACACTGTTATTGTAATATAATTTTCATGTTACGATCTCTAATGTATGTGAAAATTCGTACCCTAGACCATTATAATTTTTGTGTGCTTTCCTCCTACATGCATATGCATTTTTCTAATGAAATGGTTGTTAATTCATCAACATCCGAAATAATTGTTCATACATCCAAGATCTGAATATTATTGTTGACTCCACCATTTTCTGGATATATGCGTCCGAATGTTTTCCTGGTATGAATATGGTTGTTAATGCATTATCAATTTTCAGAATATATACATCAACATTTTCTCGATACATACATTCGAAATATGTTTTTTTTTCTGATATAAAACATTTTTAGGATATATGCATCCGAAATATGTAGTTTTTCTAATATCGATATGTTTGATAATGCATTAACATTTTTAGGGTAATATACATAAACACTTTGTGATAACCCGGATTCTCAGGTTATTAATTTATGTATGCTAAACAATATTTATCTCATAATTATTTTATTTTGGCTAATATATGATTTAAGTTAGATATCAATACTTGCATGCAAATAAAATTAGAGAAGTTAGCTTGTGTGTGTATATGCTGGTGCATGGATGCATGCATGAGATATCTGATTAGATGTCACTAGTAAAGAATGGGGCTTTTGCTCACTGGCGAGCACCCCTTTCGCCCCGTCTCGGCCACCACCCGGTGAAAAAGACAGCAGAGGTGGGGCCGGGGCGAGCAGGACGCGTGTTGCGGGGGTCATTTGCCCCGGTTGGTGGCTCAAACCGGGGCTAAAGGCCCTCGGCGAGCAGGGCGCGTGCAGATGCGTCATGGGGGAGGGGGTCTTTTACCCCGATTGGTGGCTCCAACCGGGGCAAATGAGCCCCACACTATATAAACCCTGCCAGCCCTCTCTTCTCCTCATGTCACTCACTTTGGAGGACATATTTCTAGTTGTGTGGTGTGTGCTCACTTCTTTTTCCCTCCTATGCACAAGAGGTGTACGATGAAATGCCCGGAGAATAACGCCATCTCAGCTCGCAGAAAACAAGCAAGATTTAATTTTTCCGAGCCACACTTAATTAAATAAGCTTTCTCATCCTTCTTTCCTCCTCGGTCGAGGTATCAACTTTAACCTTTCATCTGTCGATGTAACATTGGTAATTTCTCTATTCATGGTGTTTTGTAACAGTTCTTAATTAATAATTATAGTGGGTTATTTTCTCGAGGTGGCCCAGGAAAACAAGCAGAATAATTTTATCTGTTGTCCATGTGCTGTATGTCGGAATCAGAAGGAACACTCTTCTCACAGAGTCATCCACTTCCACATGTTTCAATCCGGTTTCATGCCTGACTATAATTGTTGGACTAAGCACGGAGAAAGAGGGGTTATGATGGAAGACAACGAAGAAGAAGAGAATGATGACAACTATCATGACATGTTCCCTTAATACGGTGCCAGTACTGGAATGGAAGATAACAATTAAGTGGAATCAGAGTTGCAGGCACCAGATGAGCCCATCGATGATCTTGACCAGGCTATTACGGATGCAAAGACAGAAGCGATATTGAAAAGGTGAGGGTGAAGTTCGACCAGATATTAAAGGATCACAAAACATTGTTGTATCCAACTTGCGAAGACGGGCAAAAAAAGCTGGACAGCACACTGGAATTGCTTCAATGGAAGGCCGAGAACGATGTGACTGACAGCGGATTTACAAAGCTGCTGCAAATAGTGAAGACGCAGCTTCCCAGAAATAATGAATTGCCCGACAGTACATACCAAGCAAAGAAGCTTGTATGCCCCCTAGGATTAGACGTGGAGAAGATACATGCCTGCATTAATGACTGCATCCTCTACCGCGGTGAGAAGTACGAGAATTTGGAATAATGCCCGGTATGCACTACATTGCGGTATAACATCAGACTAGACGACCCTGACGATGTTGAGGGTGAGCGCCCCAGGAAGAGGGTTCCTACAAAGGTGATGTGGTATGCTCCTATAATACCACGGTTGAAACTTTTGTTCAGAAACAAAGAGCATGCCAAACTTTTGCGATGGCACATGGAAGATCGTAAGAAAGATGAGATGTTGAGACACCCCGCTGATGGGTCGCAGTGGAGAAAAATCGAGAGAAAGTTCCCGCGCTTTGCAGGTGAGGCAATGAACTTATGGTTTGGTCTAAGTACAGATGGATTTAATCCATTTATTGAGCAGAGCTGCAACCATAGCACCTGCCCTGTAACTCTATGTATCTATAACCTTCCACCTTAGTTGTGCATGAAGAGAAAGTTCATTATGATGCCAGTGCTGATCCAAGGTCCGAGACAACCGGGCAACGACATTGATGTGTACCTAAGACCATTAGTCGATGAACTTTTATAGTTGTGGCGTGAAGAAGGTGTACCTGTGTGGGACGAGCACGTACAAAAAGAATTTAACCTACGAGCGCTGTTGTTCGTAACCATCAACGATTGACCTGCTCTTAGTAACATTTCTGGACATACAAACAAGGGATACAATGCATGCACACACTGTTTAGATGACACCGAAAGTGTATATCTGGATAAATGTAAGAAGGTTGTGGACCTCGGGTATCGTTGTTTTCTTCCACGCAAGCACCCATTAAGAAAAGCTCGCAAACATTTCAATGGTGAGACAGATACCCGGGAGACGCCTATCCTCCGACCTGGTGATGATGTATTTGATATGGTGAAGGATTTGAATGTAATATTTGGAAAGGGTCCGAGCAGACAAGTTGTTCCGAATAACGCCGACGGACACGCACCCATGTGTAAGAAGAAATCTATATTTTGGGAACTACCCTATTGGAAAATCCTAGATGTCCGCTCTGTGATCAACGTGATGCACCTGACGAAGAATCTCTGCGTGAATCTGCTAGACTTCTTTGGCTTGTATGGGAAGTCAAAAGATACATCTGAAGCACGGCAGGACCAGCAACATACGAATGGACGAGACGGCAAGAATCCTGAGAGGTTTCAAGGTGGTCCTGCCAGCTACGCTCTTACCAAGGAAGAGAAGAAAATATTTTTTGAAGCACTAAATAGTATCAAGGTTCCGTATGACTTCTCGTCGAATATAAAGGAAACAATAAATGTGGCAGAAAAAAATTCCAACACGTGAAGTCTCATGACTGCCACGTGTTGATGACACAATTGTTTCCGATTGCGTTGAGGGGGGTTCTACCAGAAAATGTTCGACTACCCATTGTGAAGTTATGCGCATTCCTCAATGCAATTTCTCAGAAGGTAATCAATCCAGAAAGCCTATCAGCGTTACAGACAGATGTGGTCCAATGTCTTGTCAGCTTAGAGTTGGTGTACCCACCATCCTTCTTCAATATTATGACACACCTCCTAGTTCACCTAGTCAAAGAGATTACCATTCTCGGTCCTATGTTTCTACACAATATGTTCCCAGTTGAGAGGTTCATGGGATTCTTAAAGAAACATGTTCACAACCGTGCTAGGCCAGAAGGAAGCATCTCCAAGGGTTATGGAACAGAGGAGGTAATTGAGTTTTGTGTTGATTTTCTTCCAGGCCTTAAGTCGATTGGTGTTCCCGAATCGCGGCATGGGGGAAGAATGAGCGGAAAGGGCATGCTAGGAAGGAAAGCAAAGATATTTATGGACGGACATTCTTTCACTAAAGCACACTACATAGTTCTACAAATGTTCTCTAAAGCACACTACACAGTTCTACAAATGTCTACGGAATGACAACAGTGGATCTCAACAATCTTGGGTACAGAAACGAACCATTCGTCCTAGCCAAAGATGTGGCTCAAGTTTTCTATGTGAAAGACGTGTCTACCCAACCGAGAAAAAGAAAAAAAAAAGAATTCTAGTACATCATACGGTGAGCCGAAGCGGCACATAGTTCTTTTAGGGAAAAGAAACATTGTGGGAGTGGAAGACAGGAGAGACATGTCAGAAGATTATAATAACTTTAAAGAAATTCCGCCCTTTGAATGAAAACTGACCCAAGCATCGCGTTAAATAAGGAAGATACACCATGGCTACGACAGAAAAGTAAACAATGGCGGCAATAGTTGGTAATAACGTATTAAACCTTCACGGTTCATGTAATATTTCTAGACTATTTTGTAATAATGTATCCAACATTGCAGATTAAACCATTCATAAATTAGTTTTTTTTAATGTTTGAATTTTCAAAAATTGTTACTAGTTTAAATAGTTCGAATAATTATTTCATAAAACAGAAAATGTATTTGAAATGTTTACACAATTTTAAACACTTTTCATATACAAAGTTTCTCCAAATTCTAAACCATTCATAAAATAGGTTTTTAAAAATGTTTGGAAATTCAAAAATTGTTACTAGTTTAAATAGTTAGAATAATTATTTATAAAATAGAAAATGTATTTTAAATGTTCACGCAATTTTAAACACTTTTCATATTGAAAGTTTCTCCAAATTCTAAACCATTTGAAATGTATTTGAAAACGTATTTTAAATAGTATTTGAAATGTTCGAAAGGAAAAAAATTGGCGGTAGAAAAAAAACAGAAATTTTGGGCCTTTTGCCCCGGTTCGTGTTACCAACCGGGGCAAAAGGCCCCCGCCTATATAACCCCGGGCGGAGCAACCGCCCGGGGCTAGGGCGCTTAAATTCCTAAGTCCCCGACGACGAGAATCAGAACGACGCCGTTAGGCTGCCCGATTCTCGCCGTCGGGATCCTCGCCGCCGCCGCTCCTCTACGCCTCCTCCCGCGCCGCCCGTCCTCTCCTCCCGCGCCGCCCGTCCTCTCCTCCTCGCCTCCCCGCGCCACTCGAGATCGCCGCCGATGGCCTCACCCGCGCCCAAGCCTTCTTTCTCGCCGCCGTGCCCTCCTCCTCAGGTGAGATCGCCTCCTCACCGCGCCCTCATCCTCCTCAACTTAGAAAAAATTTAGGTATTGAAATTAGTATTAGTGTTAGATTAGTATTAGGTATTAGGTATTGGAGACTTAGAAAAAAATTTAGGTATTGGAAACTTAGAAAAAATTTAGGTCTTCGAGACTTAGAAAAAATTTAGGTTTTGTACTTACCTATTTTTTTCTTAGTGAATGTTTAGTTTAGAAACGAATAGGTTTTTCTTAGTACTATTAGATGAATTTTATAATATAGGAATTTTAGTTTAAAAATTTACTTAGTGAATATTTATAATTAGTAGAATTTTTACTTAGTGAATTTTTAGTTAATTAGAAATATTTACTTAATCCATATATCATGCATGTGTTTTTAGTTTATTTTTCTTACCGACGATGTCTCTGTTGGACCCGTCGGGCGATGTCCGGTACTGGGCCCCGCCGGGCTGGCACTGGGAGGTTATTAGTACCGGGACACGCGGCTTGGTGAGAAAGGTGGGTGACGTGGTCGACCTGGATATTCTTTGGTGGCCATCGCGTGGGCCACGGTCGGTGCGGAGTGAGCCGGCCCCTAAGGAGGTGGTACAACAACGTACCAGGGAGGAGGACGAGCACGTCCGTCGCTACATGTACTTGCTCGATAGGGAGTATAGCAGCGGTTGGTCGATTATTCGGAGGGCTCCTTACCACGTGAGCTATGACCCTGTGAGGGTTCCTTACCTATGGATGCGTAGCACCCGCGACTCAGCACCCCGCGGTTTAGGACCCGGTCGGAGTTAATTAGTTTGAGAGATGTTTCATGAATATGTACTAGTAAACATGCCCGTGCGCTGCAACGGGTGAGAAAAAAAAAATCAAATGCCATGAAAAACAATTCGTTTAGATAGCAAATATGTTTGTGCATTGTACGGGTTGAGTTTTACAAGTTTATTTTTAATATTTTAGAGTTTCACCATTGGACATAATCATCCGAGCTCCTCGCCTCCGCTATGGACGACGCAAAGATGAGACTCGAAGCTTTATTCGTGGCTCCGCTGCTTACATTTATCGAAACACTGGGGTTCCCTCCCTCCCATCGCTAGGGCCGCAGATGGAGGAGGAAGGAGTTCCCGCTCCCATAAGACCAACTGGCTGCGGCGTGAGGGACTGTGGTCGCCTTCTCTGTCAAGATAGCATGTTAAGAGATCTTTTGTTTTCTTTTATTTACCGTACGCGGGCGCGCGCGCGGCGGGGGGGGGGGGGGGTGGGGAGGCGGTTATCATAATTATGTTCTCCCGCCCTAGATGTACATGTTGCCTCTATTCCTATCCAAGGAGTAAAATGATGCAAGGCTTATGCCAGAAGAGCGGCGGGAGAGGATTTGAACCAGCTGATCATACAAAAAATGTGGTGTGTATGTTGAACATGTATATGCAATATAACAATTATTACCTGGTGACACATTCGTGTAATGGAATCATGATTTTCTCTACTAATCTCGGTCGAGCATTCAACCATACAGCTTAAAAATCCATGAACTTTACTAAAACAGACCGGGTTTCACTTAGTACCTTTGAATATCTGCCTTGATTAACGTTTTGATTTTCCTGAAAAATCTTAGTTGTAGCAATAAAACAGACAGCTCATAATGTTACTCAAAATTGACTAACAATGATTTCAAAGCACGATTAGTGGATAGAAGAGGAACAAAGTTGTAAAAGCATGTAGCTTTGTTAATTTTATTCTTTGATGAACAGAGAAAATTGATGTATAAAGCAATCTGTGACTCGTGGCAGACTAACATATATGGCAACGAAGTTGGCAGTGGGACACATATAAAGTGCAAATATAGTCTACTTGCAATGCAATACATATAACTCATTCTTCTCTAAAAAATTGAGGGTGTGGCTTTCAGTTGGTATTTTAGTTATCCGATCAAACTCATTGTTTTGTGTCCGATGATGGAATAGGGCTTTGTACAAGTCCAATTGCTTCCACAAGAACAGCCACTCTGACGTGTGCGGCATGTGTATACCAACTGTATGGACTCCACGGATCTTCTTCTATCATCTACCCAACCTCCACGAGATGGCTTGGCTTTGGATTGTCTCTTGTACGGAATAATGGGCGTCAGCCTCTCCTTTGGCGCAGACAATATGTAAAGGTAACGCTCCGAGCAAACCAGTGCATCGCTCATGAAAAGCATCAGATAACATGGACTTGGAGCCATATCTATCAACATTTTTTCCCGTAGGGTAAGCATCGAATAAACAGATTGGACAACACACATTGATGTATAGACTACCAAGTGTTTGATACATGAGTTGTATAGTATAACTTCAGGGACACCAGTGACCAATAGACTGGTCTGTGCACCCAGCAGAACCAATCGATCGGACCAATTCTGAAATTTGATGAACATGTAACTCCAGCCGCACAACAATTTTCAGCACCTCTTCAGTCTCGATAGCATCAACCTCAGTACCACAATGACGCTGATTTGCAATTGGCCAGAGTAAATTGAGTTGAAAAAATCAAAACAGAGAGAGTATACATGATACTTCCCCTAATCTGCAGGCACAAATTCAACAATCCAGTCAATCATGGCAGTGGCGTGGAAGGCAGCCTCGAGAGCCTCTACTGCTTATCACACACGCGGGAGGCCGCTCCTCGCTGGCAAACGACTCCTTCACATCCTTCATCACCTAGTCACCTAAGACAACATCCAGTACCACACTTTGTGGCCGCATGGTCTGGACGATGCGGCCATCAAGTCGCTTCCATCGGGGCAATTCCTCTAGGCGTAGGACGAGAGCGCCGGTACCCGAAACCGCGCAGTGTGCCTGCTGGAGTTCGCCTGGGGGCGACAAGCTTTGAACGCACGCTTTCCGAGCTGACTGCATTGACGTTTTGCTCCGCGCGCACCCCTCATGCATGCTCTGGCATGTTGCCGTCGCGTTCCGGCGCTTGTTGCCTCCCCACTCTGCTCCATGTGCCGCGTGCGGCCCAAACTCAACGACCTCCTCTTCTTCCAGCAAGTCGACTGCCTGCCCCGCCTCTCTACCGGAGATCACGCCGGCCAGGCCCAATCGGCAGCTCAACCCTTCTTCACCGTGGCCTATTGAAAAGGATGCCATTGATGTGGCCCTTATCAACAGATGTGGTAACGAGCACGAGCCTCTTGCAAGTTCCGGTGTACCAATACATGGCCGGCAACGGCGATCGAACATGTAACGCAAGTTGATCTCGGCGGATAGGAACTCGTCTCCAACATGGGACGGCTTGTAACCTTGCTTTAACGCACGCTTTTCTTTTATGATCGTGGATCAATGGATTTGAGTAGTACATGGTCTACGACAGAGATCTATACCTAATAATAAAAGCGTTAAGGCTTCCTTGGTTTGATTTGGTTTGGTAGGTCATTGAAACTAGCCTCAAAGTTGACACAAATTACCCACCTTGCCACCGGTAAGTTATACCTATTGGGATTCATAATCTGTCAAGTGGTACGTTGGTACGTTGTAGGCTTTGTTCGTTTGGTCCGTTAAGGCTTTGTCCATCTGATGGTTCTCAGCTCGCACGATTGTGCATAGTCTAATACGATTCCAACTGTCCGATTCCTTATGCCATACGGCAAGTTTCTTCTAAAAAGAAGTTTCTTCTCCAAAGTACGTTTAGTGCCGTAATTAACCGGATCGCTAAAATAATCGGTTTCCCAATCGCTTATGGAACCTGGCCGCTATCAGGACTCTCCTTTATCTGTCGCTTCGTCCATCCTCTCTATCGATGAGAACTCTTAATTCATCGTGGAGTCAGGCTACGGAGCCGTCCCATAAATACACACGCCTCCGGTAGCGTGGAACCAGGACGAGCAGCCGGCGAAGAGGACGAACAGATTATGTGCGACACATAGCAATGCCGAGGACAACCGTCGATGCAGGGACCGTGGACATATAGGAGGACAAACCCACACGCTCGTTGCATGGCTTGACGGAGGAAGGACGTCGGAGTGCTGCAAGCGGACTCGGCGCACAGAGAAACCTAGGCTCCACCACGCTACACTCCTTCCAACTCGGTTTGTTGCCGGCCGTGGACCTCCCCAGCCTTCGTCTCACGGTACGTCGTACGTCGCTCGCTTTCGCGTCGCGCAAAGAAATAGATTTACCACGATCGGTAAAAACCTGATGCGACAGGATCGTCCGAAGCGGCCCTTGGCTCACTTCTATCGATGTTTCCGTGCCTAAGAAGTGGGCCTTGCTAAAAGAAACCTGAAATCGAAGAAAGATCCTTGCTAGACACAGTTACAGACTCGGATGTATATGATCTAGCTATAATCTACCGATTCATCACGGAGAAGCTGAGCACGCCGACACGACAGACATCATCGCTGGCCCTTCCTTCTATGGAGGTGTCGCCGGGACGCACCTTGAGGGCAGTGCGGAACGATTCTGGCGAGGGCAAGTCGCTGGCCCTTCCTTCTATGGTGTTGTCACCGGGACGCACCTTGAGGGCAGGCGCGGGACGATTCTGGCGAGGGCACGAAAACACAGGAGAAAAGACCAACAGAGAACACATGGGAAAGCAGAGAGGGCCGACGCCTCTGTCGATCCGGGTCGGCTTGGTGTGTAGGGTAGGCAACACGCGCGGTGACGGTGGCTTTTCCATCGTACTCATCGTCGCCCAACAGAAGAAAATCCCGAAAACAAGCTTCTCCATCTCAATTCCTCTCACGTACGCCAAGTGGAGATCCTGCGACCGGAAAAACGACACCATGAGGCGATTTGGTGATAGGAACGACATGATCCATATGCAAGCATAAAGCATTACTCTCCAGGGTTCTGCACCCTGCCTCCTCTCCCAGCTAGAACGGCTCAACTGCGGCGGATAACGGGTGCTGGCAGGCGCTAGATTCATGGCGGTACAGGCCGGCTTCGACTTGAGGCTGGGGTCGCGCATGGCTGGCAGCGGTTGGGGGATGCGCGGGTAGCTAAGCGGCGGTGCTAAGCCACCAGCGGACTCGGGGCCAGATGCCACACCCGCTAGGCTTTTGTTCCTCTGCTCTTTTGCCCAGTATCGCCGTTTTCTTTTCTTTTGCTCTAAGTTATTTTTTTGCAAGGTTCTTTTGCTCTAAGTTGCAGACTTGCAGTTAACTGATGCTGGAGTAGCATCGAGGGTGTTGGAAATCATAATACTTATTGTTGTCAAAAGTATACTAATGTGATACGTTCTTCGTCCCGCTGCCTGTGGGATGTGCATGCTCTGACGGTAGTTTCATTCGAACAAGTGCTATGTAGAGCAGCACATACTAGAGATTTATTTAGTATAATTCTGAAGTACCACAAAATTCCGACGTATACATTGAACTGTGATTTTTTTTTGGAGGGTAATACATTGAACTGGGATGCAACCTATGGTTCATAAAGGTAAAGCAGTGGCCCAAGAACCCGCTACATGTAAGCCCAAGTACGAACACAATTAGACCCAAGAAAGTTGGAAAGATTTTAATCAAGTTGATTTGCAAAATAAATAAAAAACAATACCCGAGGCATGATAGAAGCAGCTCTGAGTTTTATAGCACATAGTTGTACTGTTTTTTTAGAAGGAAAGGGTCTAATTTGATATTTAGGTAAAGCATGCTAAAAGAATCATTTGCGAACATGTGAAATTGGTTAAAAGAAGCATATCCGAAGATGTGAAATTTGTTAATGGCAAAGCCATAAATGGAACAACGTGAAACTAGGATACAACTATTATTTGAGAAAATGTCGCCACAAAATTTTCGTGTTTCTTCGTAGCAACGCACGGACATTTAACTATAGGAAGTCCAAAATCAGAGTTACCATAGGCATAACGGATACAACAACGAAAATTAGAGTTCCCATACGTATAATTTTCACACACCTAAAATATATCTATGCCCGTAGCAGCGCACGGGCATATTTTCTATACAAATTAAGGATTGAAAATAAAATCAAATAAAAAATTAAAATATATTTTCATAATAAATATTCAATTTTTCTCATTATTTGAATCATTATTATTTTGTGTTATATGGATTTGGTAGTTACAAAAAATAAATAAAATAGCTCTCCAAGTGGACACATAAAAAGTTAATTTTGCCGATTTGGTTGATTTAGAGACGATTTTTTTTATGTTGCCGATGTTTTGTGGTCCAAAATATTCGGTTGTGAGAAGAAGAATTGTCACTAAAAGGGACCAATTTAAATTTGTGAGTAGCGCCACGAGAAAATTGGTGAGTAGCGCCACGAGAATGAAAAACATATAAGAGTTTTTACAATCAACCCCGTAGCAACGCACGGGCATTTTTGCTAGTATTTAATAAAGTAGAGATAGAGAGATTTGGTGGAAGGGTAATATAGTAAAATTGGTGTTGGACCGGAAGAAACCTTCCTCTCTTTATTATTAGGTATAGATAAGTGATATTATTACATCGTGGTGTATTAGGGTTAAATAAAATGAACCCGAGCTATGTAACTCTTGGTGTGTATTGATACGTTTAAATATTTCATCAATGTTGTTTTTATAATTGAGATGAGGATCTGGAACATATAATTACTCTTTTTTCTAATTTGTTTAGCTATTAGTACCATTAGCTATTATCTATAAGCAATTTTGATGAAATGGATGCTATTAACTATATTTTTATTAGATTATATGCAATTGTTGCGAACTGATGAAATTGATGCTAATATTAGTTAGTGCGACTATCACAATTACTTATGATGTTATACATTTTTTTAGCCATGGAGAGACGTCCCCGACGCGGTTCGCGTGCAACCGGTGGTGGCCGCGGCGTCGTCCCCGTCGAAGAAATCCCTGTACAACGTGGTGGACGTCGACCTGGACGTCCACGTGGATCGCGTGCATCAAATGCACGTGGTGGTGGCGCCATAGTCATCAAGGAGGAGGAAGCGACGCCTCCTACTCGTGGACGTGGACGCGGAGAACGGGGGACATCAAGCGCTGCACAGGGGGCAAAGTGCGGTGCAAAGGGGTCAACACGCCATAAATGACGCGTCGCTCTTGCTGCGGCGGAGGAGGAGGAGGCTGCGGCGGCGGAGGAGGAGGAGGAGGACGGTCTCCGGCTACCGGAGTTCTACGTCAACCTGTTCCACCCACAGCAGAACATGTTTCGTCTTCCAGAGAAGATATCGGCGTTCCTCCTCGAGCGCAAGGGGCCCTATAGTTTCAGCCTCCGGTTGGAGGGCTGCGACAACGGGCCCGTGCACGTTGTCCCGCAGCAACGTAACGATGCCCTCTACCTGCGCGATGGGTGGGGGAAGTTTGCGCGCATGCACAACCTAAATGCGGTCAACATGCTCACATTCAGATACTTCAAGGACGAGGAGGTGGACGTGCCGGAGGTGAAGATTTTCGACGGCACCTTAGTCCGCCCCCTTGCTGCCAAGATAGCTCGTCTGACAGCAACTCCGCCTCCGAGTCTGACCCCGACGAGTCTAGCCCGGACAAGGGTGCCTCCGACGCTGAGGACAAGGGCAATGCTGCCTCCGACGCCGAGGCGTAGTATATATGTTTCTGTCGCTCTATGCGTACTTATGTCGCTCTATATTTATATGTCGTACTATGTCTATGTCGAACTATGTTTTATGTCGAACTATGTTTAATTATGTCAATATGTCGAACAATATTTGTATTCGTGGCAGACTATATGTTTATGTTATTGTTCGTTTTCATCTGTGTTTTTGTGCGATAATTTTTCATCTTTGTTACTATAAATGTTTAGTGCAGAGAACAGGAAAACAGAAAAGAAAATAGAATTTCCAATCTACCGCAGAGAACACAAAAATAGCTATATAAAAAAAGATAATCTTTTGCCCCGGTTGATGTTACCAACCGGGGTAAAAGGGCGCCGGCCTGCTCGTTGATCAGAGCCCACGTGGGCACGCCTTTTACCCCGGTTGGTAAGCCCACCGGGGCATAAGGGGGCCTTTAGCCCGGGTTTGGCAAACCTGGTTGGGAAGCCGGGGTATTAGGCCCTTCCCAACCGGGGCTAATGCCATGTTCTGCATGAAGGGAATATGCCCGAGAGGCAATAATAAAGTATTTATTATGTTATTCCTTGTTTATGATAGATGTTTATTTCTCATGCTAGAATTGTATTAACCGAAAACGTTGATACATGTGTGATTAATAAACAAACCAACGTTCCTAGTGAAGCCTCTCTTTTAACTAGCCCGTTGATTAAACACATGATCAAGGTTTCCTGATCATGAACATTGGATGTTGTTGATAACGGGGTCATGTCATTAGGAGAATGACATGATGAACTTAAACCCTAACTAAGTATAACAATACGATCAAGTCATTTAGTTTTGTTGTTATGTCTTACATTCGGAGTAACATTATTCCTTAGACCATGAGATCATGTTAATCACTAATACCAAAAGAATACTCTGATGACATCAAACGTCACACCGTAAAAGGGTGACTATAAAGGTGGCATTGGATATTCGGAAAGTGTTAGTTGAAGCTCATGGATCAAGAATGGGATTTGTCCATCCAATATGACGGATAGATATACTCAGGGCCCTCTCGGTGATATCACATCGACACCGCTTGCAAGCAAGTGATTTGATCACTAGGATGTTATATCACGGGAACGAGAAAAGAGTACTTGTCGGATAACGAGATCGAACAAGGTATAGTGGATACCGATGATCGGATCTCGGACAAGTAATATATCGCGAGACAAAGGGAAATCGTTACGACGTTGAAAGGTTCACACGATCACGAGAGTCATCGTTGAATATATAGGAGTCATCACGGATTTCCAGATCCCGCTGTTGATTATTGATCGGAGAGGAGTCTCGATGATGTCTATAATATTCACGAACCGTAGGGAGACACACTTAAGGTTCGATGAAGCGTTAGAGAGGATACGGAATGCCGGAGAATATTTTGGGCAGCTCCGGAATTGTTTCGGGGAAAATTGAAATAGTTCAAGGGGTTTTTCATCGAATGGTTGTTAATAGAATTAAAAAATGGTTCGAGGTGCTGCATGCAAATGTTTGTTAATGGAATTAACAAATATAAATAAAGAAATAAAAATGTTTTATTTATTTATTAAAGAAAAACCTTTGGATTTTTCAAGTGGGAAATTATGGAAATTTGAGTGGGTTTGAGTGGAGCTTCCACTCACATGAAGAGAGGAAGGGGTGGGGGCACCCATGGCTGGCCGCACCCCCCTTTGGGCTGCCTCCCCCTCCCCTATAAAAGGAGGATGAGGGCTCTCTCTTCCACACACACTTGCTCACACATTTTCCGTTCCACCCACTGCTCCATTCCATGGTCTCCGGCTTGGCGAAGCCCTGACCGTGGGATTCTTCACCACCACCAAGCCGTCGTGCTGCTGGAATTCCGGAGGGATCCTCTACTTCCGCAACCCACTGGAACGAGGGAACGGAAGTCTTCATCGAGCTGAACGTGTGACCGATTACGGAGGCACCGCCGGATTGCGGTGCTCTTCTTCTCGCTCGGGATCGGCGTGAGAACGACTACGCCAACAACGAGATCTTTTCTCGTACCACTTAGAGTCTTTGAGGGTATGTTATCTCAAGACTCTCTTTCTCCCCGTCGCCTTTCATCTCATAGATTAGATCTTTGCCATTTGGGTTTATCGCGTGTAGGAAATTTTTTGTTTTCTATGCTACGTTCCCCTTCAGTGGTATCAGAGCCGGATCTATGCGTAGATGAATTATACGGGTAGAACACATGGGAGTATGTGGGCGTTGATGATCATGTTTTTGTCTCTTTGAGTATTTTATGATCTTAGTGGCATAGTAGGATGAAGCTGCCCCGGACTAAGTTTACGTGTACCATGTACGCGAGAATTGTCTCACTTGTGACTGAGGGGGTGTCCGTTTCTCCTACTATAGTTAAGATCTAATCTACAAAGGGTTGTTAAATATATGTTTTATCAACGTTGTGGTTCTTGTACGTAGGTATGAACGGTTCTATCTTCGTAAGCCCAAAGCCACGTAAAATATGCAAAAATAAATTAGAGGCGTCTAACTTGTTTTTGCAGGGCATGTGATGTGATATGGTCAATATTACAAACGTTATGTATGAGATGATATCTTTTGTAAATTATTGACATACCGGCTGGAGCCATATGGTTGTCTTATTTTATGGTCTGCGTGCTGTATGTCATATCCATGTGATATGTTGTAATGGACAATCAAGATGGAGGTGCCACGGACCTTGGTGCCACGCCGGTGGAATGATGGAGATCATACCATGATGCACAAGATGGAGATCAAGTGCAAGAAGGACCATATCATATCACATTATCCATGCATGTGATGTTTATCCTTTTATGCATCTTATTTTGCTTAGATCGCGACGGTAGCATTATAAGATGATCCCTCTCACTTAATATCAAGATAATAATGTGTTCTTCCTTAAGTATGCACCGTTAAGAAAGTTCGTCGTTTCGAGACACCACGTGATGATCGGGTGTGATAGACTCAGCGTTCGCATACAACGGGTGTTTTCAAGCCTAGCATGTACAGACATGGCCTTGAAACACATGCAATACTACGGTTCTACTTGGCGAGCCTAGCATGGACAGACATGGCCTCGGAACACGTAACCGAAAGGTAAAGCATGAGTCATATGAATGATATGATGAACATGTTGATGTTCGCCTTTGCAACTACACCGTCTCACGTGATGATCGGTTTCAGTGTAGTGAATTTGGTTCGTGTAATCACTAAAGACAACTAAGAGGGATGTTGTTTTTGAGTGGGAGTTCATGGGATAATTTTAGAATTAACTTGAACTTAATTTATCATAAACATAGTCTAAATAGTCTTTGCAAATATGTTGTAGATCATGGCACCACCTACCTTCAATTTCAATATGTTCATGGAGAAAGAGAAATTAGCGAACAATGGAAGCAACTTTACCAACTGGGCACTTAACCTGAGGATTCTCCTCACCGCTTGCAAGAAGCTCTATGTGCTTGATGCACCTCTAGGTGACCAGCCCGCTGATGATGCTTCTGATGAAGATAAAAATGTTTATCTGACTCAACAAGAAGACCACAGTATAGTTCACTGCGGCATCCTCTATGGATTAGAGCCAGAGCTGCGAAAACGTTTCGAGAACAGCACTGCTTATGCCACAATGGGAGAATTGAAAATGATTTTCGATACCCATGCCGCAGTTGAGAGTTATGACGCTTCAGAAAAGTTCTTTAGCTGCATGATGGAAGAGAACAACTCCGTTAGTGAGCACGTACTCAAAATGTCTGCGTACGCTGATAAGCTCATAGCCTTGGGAATATCGATTCCCATTGATCTAGGGATACATCGTGTTCTCCAATCTCTGCCACCTAGTTACAAGAACTTCGTGATGAACTATAATATGCAGAGCATGAAGAAGTCTCTTCCTGAGCTTCTCTCGATGCTTAAAACTGCTGAAGTGGAGATCAAGAAAGAACATCAAGTGTTGATGATCAATAAGACCACTAGTTTCAAGAAAGGCAAGAAAGGCAAACCAAGGGTAAACTCCAAGAAGGGTGGCAAATCTGTTGCTACTGCTGAGAAGAAAACCAGGCATGGCCCTAAGCTTGAGACTGAGTGTTTCTATTGCAAGGGTACTGGCCACTGGAAGCGCAATTGCCCCAAGTATCTGGCAGATAAGAAGGCCGGCAAAGTGAACAAAGGTATATATGATTTACTTGTTATTGATGTGTACCTTACTAGTACTCGCAGTAGCACTTGGGTATTTGATACTGGTTCGGTTGCTCACACATGTAACTCGAAACAGGAGCTGCAGAATAAGAGACCACTAGCAAAGGATGAGGTGACGATGCGCGTCGGCAATGGATCAAGAGTTGACGTGATCGCCGTCGGGACGCTACCTCTACGTCTACCATCGGGATTAGTTATAAACCTCAATAAATGTTATTTGGTGCCCGCATTAAGCATGAATATCGTTTCTGGATCTTGCTTAATGCGGGACGGTTATTCCTTTAAGTCCGAGAACAATGGTTGTTCGATTTATATGAATAATATCTTTTATGGTCATGCACCTGAGAAGAATGGTTTATTTCTTTTGAATCTTGATAATGTTGATGCACATATTCATAATGTGAATGCCAAAAGAATTAAGTTAAATGATGATATTGCTACTTATTTGTGGCATTGCCGCTTAGGTCATATTGGTGTTAAACGCATGAAGAAGCTCCATTCTGATGGACTCTTAGAATCACTTGATTATGAATCATTTGAAACATGTGAACCATGCCTTATGGGCAAGATGACTAGAACCCCGTTTTCTGGATCTATGGAACGGGCGACAGACTTACTGGAAATCATACATACTGATGTATGTGGACCAATGAGTGTATCGGCGCGCGGTGGATATCGTTATTTTGTCACTTTCACAGATGATTTGAGTAGATATGGGTATATTTACTTAATGAAACACAAATCTGAAACGTTTGAAAAGTTCAAAGAATTTCAGTGTGAAGTTGAAAATCATCGTAACAGAAAGATTAAATTTCTACGGTCTGATCGTGGAGGTGAATATCTAAGTTACGAGTTTGGCATGCATATGAAACAATTTGGAATAGTTTCACAACTCACACCTGCCGGAACACCACAGCGAAATGGTGTTTCCGAACGTCGTAATCGTACTTTATTAGATATGGTTCGATCTATGATGTCTCTTACAGATTTGCCACTATCGTTTTGGGGTTATGCACTAGAGACCGCTGCATTCACTTTAAATAGGGCACCATGTAAATCCGTTGAAACGACACCGTATGAATTATGGTTTGGAAACAAACCTAAGCTGTCATTTCTAAAAGTTTGGGGATGCGATGTTTATGTGAAGAAGCTTCAACCTGATAAACTCGAACCCAAAGCGGAAAAATGCGTCTTCATAGGATACCCTAAAGAAACAATAGGGTACACCTTCTATCACAGATCCGAAGGCAAGATTTTTGTTGCCAAGAATGGATCCTTTTTGGAGAAGGAGTTTCTCTCGAAAGGTGTGAATAGTAGGAAGGTAGAACTCGACGAGGTTATTAAACCTTCTCTTCTTGGAATGGTGAGTAGCGCAGCGCCGGAAGTTGTTCCGGAGCCGACCCTGTCAGATGAAGAGAGAGTTAATGATCAAGATCATGGAACTCCAATAGAGGAAACTACCGCACCTCGCAGGTCAACTAGGGAGCGTGCAGCTCCTGAACTGTACGGAGATCCCGTATTAAACTTCTTGGTAGATGGAGGTGATGACCCTGCGACATATGAGGAAGCGATGATGAGCCCAGATTCCAACAAATGGCTTGAAGCCATGAAATCCGAAATAGGATCCATGTACGAAAACCAAGTTTGGACTTTGGTGGATTTACCCAATGACCGCAAGGCCGTTGAGAACAAATGGATCTTTAAAAAGAAAACTGACGCTGATGGTAATGTGACCGTCTATAAAGCTCGACTTGTCGCAAAAGGTTTCCGACAAATTCAAGGAGTTGACTATGATGAGACTTTCTCACCAGTAGCGATGCTTAAGTCAGTTAGGATTATGTTAGCAGTTGCTGCATTTTTCGATTATGAAATATGGCAGATGGATGTCAAAACGGCGTTCCTTAATGGTGACATTGAGGAAGAGTTGTATATGATGCAACCCAAAGGTTTTGTTGATCCTAAGGATGCTGACAAGGTGTGTAAGCTTCAACGTTCCATTTATGGACTGAAGCAAGCATCCCGGAGTTGGAACCTCCGTTTTGATAAGGTGATCAAAGGTTTTGGATTTGTCCAAACATACGGAGAAGCTTGTATTTACAAGAAAGTGAGTGGGAGCTCTGTAGCATTTCTAGTACTATATGTGGATGACATATTGTTGATTGGAAATGATATAGAACTTTTAAAAAGCGTAAAAGGTTATTTGAACAGTAGTTTTTCGATGAAAGACCTCGGTGAAGCAGCTTATATATTAGGCATCAAAATCTGCAAGGATAGATCAAGACGCTTAATTGGACTTTCGCAAAGTACATACCTTCACAAGATTTTGAAGAAGTTCAAAATGGAAGATAGTAGGAAAGGGTTCCTACCTATGTTGCAAGGCAAGACGTTGAGTAAGACTCAATGTCCAGCTACAGCAGAAGATAGAGAAAAGATGGATAAGACTCCCTATGCTTCAGCCATAGGTTCTATCATGTATGCTATGCTATGTACAAGACCGGATGTGGCACATGCTATTAGTTTGACTAGTAGGTACCAATCCAATCCAGGTTTGGAACACTGGACTGCGGTCAAGAATATCCTAAAGTACTTAAGAAAAACTAAGGACATGTTTCTCGTATATGGCGGTGAAGAAGAGCTCGTCGCAAGATGTTACGTCGATGCTAGCTTCGACACTGATCCGGATGACTCTAAGTCTCAGTCCGGGTACGTATTTATTATGAATGGAGGAGCTGTAAGCTGGAGGAGTTCCAAGCAATCCGTGGTGGCGGGATCATCAACAGAAGCGGAATATGTTGCTGCCTCGGAGGCAACACATGAAGCAGTTTGGATGAAGGAGTTCATATCCGAACTAGGCGTGGTTCCGAGTGCGTTGGATCCAATGGTTATCTATTGTGACAACAATGGTGCCATAGCCAATGCTAAGGAACCAAGGTCTCACAAGAATTCCAAGCATATCAAGCGCCGTTTTCACTCCATCCGTGAGCATGTCACGGATGGGGATGTAAAGATTTGCAAAGTACATACGGATCTGAATGTGGCAGATCCGTTGACTAAAACTCTCTCAAGGACAAAACATGATCAACACCAGAACTCAATGGGTGTTAGATTCATCACTATGTAATATAGATTATTGCCCCTAGTGCAAGTGGGAGACTGAAGGGAATATGCCCGAGAGGCAATAATAAAGTGTTTATTATGTTATTCCTTGTTTATGATAGATGTTTATTTCTCATGCTAGAATTGTATTAACCGGAAACGTTGATACATGTGTGATTAATAAACAAACCAACGTTCCTAGTGAAGCCTCTCTTTTAACTAGCCCGTTGATTAAACAGATGATCACGGTTTCCTGATCATGAACATTGGATGTTGTTGATAACGGGGTCATGTCATTAGGAGAATGACATGATGAACTTAAACCCTAACTAAGTATAACAATACGATCAAGTCATTTAGTTTTGTTGTTATGTCTTACATTCGGAGTAACATTATTCCTTAGACCATGAGATCATGTTAATCACTAATACCGAAAGAATACTTTGATGACATCAAACGTCACACCGTAAAAGGGTGACTATAAAGGTGGCATTGGATATTCGGAAAGTGTTAGTTGAAGCTCATGGATCAAGAATGGGATTTGTCCATCCAATATGACGGATAGATATACTCAGGGCCCTCTCGGTGATATCACATCGACACCGCTTGCAAGCAAGTGATTTGATCACTAGGATGTTATATCACGGGAACGAGAAAAGAGTACTTGTCGGATAACGAGATCGAACAAGGTATAGTGGATACCGATGATCGGATCTCGGCAAGTAATATATCGCGAGACAAAGGGAAATCGTTACGACGTTGAAAGGTTCACACGATCACGAGAGTCATCGTTGAATATATAGGAGTCATCACGGATTTCCAGATCCCGCTGTTGATTATTGATCGGAAAGGAGCCTCGATCATGTCTATAATATTCACGAACCATAGGGAGACACACTTAAGGTTCGATGAAGCGTTAGAGAGGATACGGAATGCCGGAGAATATTTTGGGCAGCTCCGGAATTGTTTCGGGGAAAATTGAAATAGTTCAAGGGGTTTTTCATCGAATGGTTGTTAATAGAATTAACAAATGGTTCGAGGTGCTGCATGCAAATGTTTGTTAATGGAATTAACAAATATAAATAAAGAAATAAAAATGTTTTATTTATTTATTAAAGAAAAACCTTTGGATTTTCCAAGTGGGAAATTATGGAAATTTGAGTGGGTTTGAGTGGAGCTTCCACTCACATGAAGAGAGGAAGGGGTGGGGGCACCCATGGCTGGCCGCACCCCCCTTTGGGCTGCCTCCCCCTCCCCTATAAAAGGAGGATGAGGGCTCTCTCTTCCACACACACTTGCTCACACATTTTCCCTTCCACTCGCTGCTCCATTCCATGGTCTCCGGCTTGGCGAAGCCCTGACCGTGGGATTCTTCACCACCACCACGCTGTCGTGCTGCTGGAATTCCGGAGGGATCCTCTACTTCCGCAACCCGCTGGAACGAGGGAACGGAAGTCTTCATCGAGCTGAACGTGTGACTGATTACGGAGGCACCGCCGGATTGCGGTGCTCTTCTTCTCGCTCGGGATCGGCGTGAGAACGACTACGCCAACAACGAGATCTTTTCTCGTACCACTTAGAGTCTTCGAGGGTATGTTATCTCAAGACTCTCTTTCTCCCCGTTGCCTTTCATCTCATAGATTAGATCTTGGCCATTTGGGTTTATCGCGTGTAGGAAATTTTTTGTTTTCTATGCTACGTTCCCCTTCACTGCATTAGTGTGTGTACGTACTAGTCCTCCACTAGTGCACTACAAGCTTGCTGGTCAAGTGTAGTACCGATTAATCATTGGAGATGAGTGTGGCACTACACTAGAGGAGGTGGAGACGTGAAATTCTCACAATGCTTATAGGGATGTGAAATTCTCACAATGCTTAAGACTAGCTATGGCTATAAGGTGGAGCCCACATATGAACCATTCAATGGTTAAAATATTTACACCTCCATGTAAGTAGGATGGGACTCTACACATAGGAGAGAGGAGAGATAACAAACATTTTTTAAAGCCAGGTCTTATCGGCAAGGCCGGTCTTTAGATTTTTCTACCTAAGGTCGACCTCCACAATGTTTAAAGGTGGGTCTTAAGTTTCTTTTTTTCCCTTATGGTCTCCTCTTATTTCTATATTGGAGATTCCCTTATATATTTAGTACCGTTCATAGGTCGTTCGACTTCTATAATAGTTGCCGCTACACTGACCACTCCCCAGTCCTCACACAACTCAACGATTAGTCGGAGGGAGTACGAGACTAGGACATCGAGCATGTAATTCAGATTAGTTTGGTATGAGAGAGAGAAGCAGTGCAAGTGAGAGAGAATAGAGTGCGACAACAACATCACTCATATACTCTCTCCGTTCCGTAATATAAGATGTTTTAGGTGTTTCACATATTATATAGATTCAAACTGAAATGAGTGGACATGTACACTAAAATATGTCTAGATACATGTATTTATATGTGAATATGAAAAATGTCTAAAACATATTATATGTGGAATGGAGGAAATATTTTGTAAAGTATACTTTATTGTTAAATTCCATGATACCATCCTGATATAAGAGATGTGTGGATATATCGGACCTATTGCGCTGGTGTCGGTATGCGGTGATGGATCCGTAGGAGCCACCGATACGAACTAGGCTTAGCACGTATATTTGACATGTAAATGAGATAAATGTTTTTATAAGGAGAACTTGGTTCTACGAAGGTGATCGTATTGTCCGATCACAGTTCAGATGGGACTGTCAGAATTCTCTATTGAGGATGGCCCTTCTTCAAAAAAGTGTTGGTGATGGATCCGTAGGAGCGACCGATATCGAGTAGTTCAAGTGTCCGGGTCTTAGCGGGTCAAAGAGCTATGCTCTTCTGGAGCATGTGTGGTGCTGGTTGAGACTGTCAACGTCAAAGTACCCCACTTATGAGTGTAAAGCGTGGAATTTCACCCCTGTGACTCTCGGGTTTGGGAAGCTCACTTTCAGGCCTGGCACCATGGTTTTAATCTGCTTAATTACTTAAGAGAATCCACTATGTTGGCAACGAGGTTGTCCACAAGAAAAAATTATCCTTATGGATACCTTTGCACATAGTAGCACCTACCAATAAGGAGTCCACAAGCTCAAAAGCTTGTGGGTTGTCCACAAGGAATATAATACTATTACTTTTACAACTACATTGTACAGAGCAATAAAAACACACTATTTGTTACAAAGCCATTAGGAACATATAGTCGTGGCACATCCCAGCTTCGCAGGAGTCTCCATAGTCCATCCATGCACATACCCTCTACATGCATGCTTCCTACATAAACACAAACCAACATCGGTTTCTTTTCTCCGGTACTACAACTCAGCACCAGTTTCAAATCCGATGATCCACATAAGCAATATACAGTGCATCCCACCAGTGCACATCCCAGCTTCGCAGCAGTCTCCATAGTCCAGCCATGCACATACCCTCTACATGCATGCTGCCTACATAAACACAAACCAACATCGGTTTCTTTTCTCCAGTACTACAACTCAGCACCAGTTTCAAATCCGATGGATCCACATAAGCAATATGCAGTGCATCCCACTAGTGCACATCCCAGCTTCGCAGCAGTCTCCGTAGTCCAGCCATGCACATACCCTCTACATGCATGCTGCCTACATAAACACAAACCAATATCGGTTTCTTTTCTCCAGTACTAAAACTCAGCACCAGTTTCAAATCCGATGGATCCACATAAGAAATATGCAGTGCATCCCACCAGCGCACATCCCAGCTTTGCAGCAGTCTCCATAGTCCAGCCATGCACATACCCTCTACATGCATGCTGCCTACATAAACATAAACCAACATCGGTTTCTTTTCTCCAGTACTACAACTCAGCACCAGTTTCAAATCCGATGGATCCACATAAGCAATATGCAGTGCATCCCACCAATCCCCAACTAGCAAATGCAAATTTTCAGTATACTTTAGGCTGCCCACCCCCACAGCATCACGCAAATCCCTCCCACTCCTAGTATGTGGAGTCCAGCACTAGTACAGACAAACGGCTCAGTTTTCTTTAATTACGGGAGTGTCGCTGGTTTGGGAAGCTTTTTGCATGAACAAAAAAGGTGATCACGTGGATAGATTGGAAGGGCTTGATTATTAGTACGTGAGATCTCCTTGGTACGAGTGCATGCAGAAATAAAAGATCAACGAGACTTTGGCTTAGTTGTTGCGTGGAAGGAAAGCAATCAACGATTGAAAAAAATTCCTTTCACGGGATGGGGCAGCCAAGGAACGTAGATAAAGGAAAGATGAGAATTCAGTTCGGATCTATTAGGTGCACACAGGAAAAAATGTTGCCTTCTGAGACTCGATCGGATCCGTAGCAGTGGATCGGAAGCGGAACGAATCGATCGATGGTTTGTACTCCCTCGGTCATAAATAGATGACTTCCATTTGGCTAAATATTGATGTATCTAGACACTAAAATATGTCTGCATACATCTACTTTTGGACAAACAGAAGTCATCTATTTGTAAACGGAGGGAGTACGTGCCAAGAGATATTACGTGATATGGACAACTCAGATCAGGTGTGTTGGCTTATTGTCAAAGTTCAAGTGTTGCATGCTATTTTCTATGTTGTTCGGCGTTACACGGTTTCGTACATATTTTGTGCAAGGACAGAAAGAAGGAAGATATAAAATAAAAATAGACACTAGTTTATATTTTTATAGACGACGAACTTGGTTCATTTGGATTCATGGGGTGCAGGAATTGTGTTGTTCGTCTTGGGTGATGCACTCAGTTGACCTCCACTATTTCAGATTAGATACGTGGGCCTATTCAGCTTATTTGGACCCTTGGCGTACAAGAGTCCGTCCTACTGCGTTTGGGGTGGTTTGTATGGTACGGTTTCATTTGTAGTCCGAAAGTTGTGTGTCTAAATCTGGTTGGTGGTGCCAAATATGAAGGGCACAAAGAACAAGTCTAGCTAGCCGAGAGGGAGGATGTGGTGTGGCAGGCCAGCAAGACTTGAGGATGTAAAGCGTGGTGATATGATAATTTGACGCCACAAGCGCCGGAGAAGACCTTCTAGCATTGAGGACAACGCATTTTGAAGAAGGGGAGGATGATGCGAATTTCTACTTGTTAGCACGCTGAGACAATAAATTACGATGCATAATGTTTAAGGCATGCGATCCGCATGTGTTGGCCGAGCCTTCTAATAAGGCCAGTTTGTATCGTGTCGAGTCCAACTAGGTTTAGGTTCGAGTCAGTTTTGGTTTGGATCTGTCCAACCGACTAGGGTTTGACCTCTTATATAAAGAGAGCCAAGGCCTAGGGTTTTAGGAGGTTGAAATCATGTAGAACATTGTGTTCAGGTGACCACCGTCCATAGGGGATCGGAGAGTAGACGGCATCTCGGATGTTCGTCAGTTATCTTTGAAAATAAAGGTATGAGTGTTCTTGGATCTGCCAAGTGGGTTCGTGTGTGGCTAGGGGGCTCTTGGATCTGACTAGAGTTGTCGAGCTTGACGTGAAATAAAGGTACGAGTGTTCTTAGATCTGCCAAGGGGGTTCGTGTGCGTGGCTAGGGGGCTCTTGGATCTGCCTAGAGTTGTCGATCTTGGCGTGAGGCGTTGTGTTCGTCACCGTGTTGCTCACCTAAATCTATCCATGTTCTTCCGGTTACGTGTATTTCTCACGTGATTGAGAGAATAGTTATCTCAATGGTTCTTGCGGTGAAAGATCGGACATACATCTACATCAGATGATCTTATCAACAATTTCTACCTTGAAGAGCTCATCGAGGAAGAAATACATTATCCGTATGTGGAAAAAAATAGAAGCTCGGTTGAAGCATAACTAGAAAGCTGATTGTTAGCTAAGCCAGAGCAGCAGATGTGCCAGTCGAGGACGCACCTCAAGAGAGATCACGAAGGTGATCATGATAGATTGTTTGCTTTCTATTTTGTCAATGAATCAAAGTATACCAATGCACAATTCCGTCGAAGGTTTCGGATGAGAAGGCCTGTATTTTTTCATATTTTTGAATCCCTTGGTAGATGATCGCCTTTTTCCGTCTAAGGATAGATGCATTTGGCAAGGTGGGTTTATCACCATTGTAGAAATGCATACCTGCCATAAGAATGTTGGCATATGGTACACCTGCTGACCTCATGGAAGAATCAATTGGGATTTCTCAAACTACATCATATGATTTCTTCGCTATGTTTGTTCAAGGTGTAAGTATATTTTACGAGAAATATAGTAGAAGACCTAATGATGAGGATGTCAAACATTTGCTAGCAAAAGGGGAAGCTCGTGGGTTCCCTGCGATGCTAGGAAGTATCGACTGTATGCATTAGGACTTGTAGTGATGTCCATTTGGATGGCATGGCAAATTTGCACGAGGTGGTCATAGGATACCCACTATCGTGCTTGAGGCAATAGCTTCTCAAGACATATGGATCTGAGATGACTTTTTTGAAATTCCCGGTTCTAACAATGCCATAAATGTGTTGAACCAATCAATATTGTTCAGACATGTGCTACAAGGAAGAGATCTAGAGGTTAATTTCGATATTAATGGGTCGGGCTAAAGTCTGGGATACTATCTTGCAGATGGTATTTATCCAGAGTGGCAACACTCGTCAAAACATTCCACTACCTCAAACTGACAAGGATAAATTATTTATACAACAACAAGAAGGTGCAAGGAAAGATCTGGAGCGTGCTTTTGGGCTTTTGCAGAAACATTGGGAAATTATAAGTCAACTCTCAAATCAATCGGACAGAGATGAAATAGGTGATCTTATGTATGCATGCCTTATTCTGCACTATATGATAATTGAAGATGAGAGGGAGGAGACCTAGATTACAATTATGAATAAAGGGATACCACACAACAAATATATGTACTTGCCTAAGGTCCAATTCACGGTTTTGTTGTTGTCCTTGTAAAGAACAAAGAAATCTATGAACTTGCGACACATCGAAAGCTAAAGGATGATTTGGTAGAGCATATCTGGCAGCGTTTCAACGAGAATTAAGCATAGAACTTCAGAGTGTGTAAGCTAGTGATTGTAATTCCTAGAGCTTATTGTCATTTTGCGTGTTATGTACTATCTATCTTGCGATAAAAAAGAGCGGCCCTTTCTGTTCTCATTATCAGTGTATCAATCTTATTGTGTTATAAAAAAAGAGCCAAGACGCAGTGCCATTAGTGTCCAGGTATAAACCAAAGCATGCATCGGTATGTTCATGGTAAGATAAACTACTATCTGTATGAAAGGACACCACCGTTGAGCTTTAAAGGGGATTTATACACTTGCAATTAGCTGAACAGATTATCCCGTAAGTATAATTGCAAGGAAAAGAGGAATCATCTTTTTGGAGCAAGCAATATAGCACTAGGAAGGAGAAATTTAAGTGGGGGAGGACAATTAGACGGAAGCCGCCGTCGCTGTGGCATCTTGCTTCTACGATCGTGGTCTAATGACCCACAACTGTAGGGGATCGATCGTAGCTTTTTAGATAAATAAGAGTGTCGAACCCAACGAGGAGTAGAAGGTATTGATAAATAGTTTCGAGCAAGGTTTCACTATAAACACTAGAGAACCATTGTTTTGAATAACAATAAATGTAAATAGTTTCTACAAGTGGCCCAATCCTTTTTACCACAAAGGACAAGTCGGTTGTACTTATTATAATGGCTAAAACGTTCATGAGGACACACAGGAGGTTTCGTCTAATTATTTTCACCACACATAGTTGATTAATATTTATCGTTTTGGTAAGTGTTATGTGGGTAGACCTATGCTAGTGCACCGTCCTATCCAAGACCAATGCACAGTTATATTAGACTACTTGCAAGCGTCTGCAAATACAAGAAAGTAATTAAGAAATAAATATAATTGTAGTAATAAAGCATGGTATCTACTACTCCCTTGTGTGAAGTATTGCAAACCAGGGTTTAGGTCTCTCTCACTCCAGCAACACACCATAAGCAATCCAACACATAATGCATTCCTCTAGGCCCTTAAGATGTAAATTTATATGTAGTCTATGTTCACATAACACCATTAGAGAAATAAAAACATAACTTAAATACCAAACTGTACTCAACGAAACATGATTACTAGTTACTAGACTTCTCCCATGTCCTCAAGAACTGAACGATATACTCACAACACATCATATGGTACATGATGGTGATAAATGGATGAATGAAAATCTGGTCATAAATTGAAAACATCGGTAAATATCATAAGCATCAATTACAAACAAGTAATTCACACCAGGAGAGAGATCTAGTGGAAAACAACAGTATAGAACCCTAATTGTTACAACGGGACGGAGGTGGATAGTGATGATGATGGTGCTGATGGTGAGGATGATGACGATGATGATCTTGATGATGCCTGGTGTGATGATAGTGACGGTGGTGACGATTCCGCCTCCGGGAGGGAATTTCCCTGGCGGAATCTTCCCACCAGGAAGGAGTTTCTTCTCTTTGTCGTTTCTGTCGCGACGAGGTGACGAAAAATTTCTTCGAAGTGACTCCTCGATAATTTTAGGTCACAAGGGGTAAGTACCCCGAATGGGAGCCGAAGGGGGTAGGGACCCAAGGGCCCCACCAGGCGCGGCCAGGAGGGAGCCCGCTCCTGGGAGGCACTTGGCTGCCCCTAGCTCCCATCTAGCAGCCCTTTGGGCTCCCTAGTGATTTCTGATAAAACTTTATTTTCTGATTCTTTTTTCCCGATTTTTCTGACGTCCGGAAGATGTCTCCTCTGATAGGTGCTTTTTCCAGCTGATTTCTGACTCTGATAAATAACTCCGTAAAACTGTAAAACACAAAGAAAACGACGAAATAACATAAGTATAGTGCTCTAATAGGGAAAATATCAATGAATAAGAGAAAATTATCATATAAAATAGTGATGCAAAATGGACGTATCAACTCCCTCAAGCTTAGACTCCGCTTGTCCCTAAGCAAAAAACTAAAATAAAAAAATGACCACAATGGTGTGAGGTGTCGATAATAAAGAATACAGACATGAAGCATCATCAATTACTCAATAGACACTAACAATTCTATATAGCAATCTTTTCCCATAATGCTTCTTAAAGAGAAGTAATGATTCAATCATATAAATGTATAGTGACTAAAAATTCATTGAGCTATGGACAACTGTGCTCTTGGTCAGAAAACAACTATCATATCTTATCTTTCCGGAAGAGTCTATGTCAGAGCTATTAAGAAAATAACACATACTTCAATTATGTTCTTTTCATGAATAGAAAACTTTTAGGGATTATGTTCTTATAAAGGAAGCGAAAACATCTAACACAAAGGGAGATTCTAGTTAGCAAAGCTCAACTTTCAACTTGTTTACCATATGGTAATGTAAACTGCAATAAGACATGGTTAAATATCATCGTGGGCATATAAAAGAATGCATCTCAGTTAAAAAATCATAAGATTGCTAGTACAGAATAGAGGGAATAGGTGAAACTGACTCAATACTGTTAGTAAAGAAAGGCCCTTCGCGGAGGGAAGCAAGGTTTACTCATGTACTAGAGCTTTTTATTTTAATAAACAGAGGCATTGAAAACGTAATTTTGAGAGATATGTATGTCTAAGTCAACGAATGGTAGTGAAAAACTTATCATAACCCATGTTAATAAAAGTGTTTATACTTTTGAGTGCGATTTACGTTTCTTTATCATGGTTGGGACTTCCCCCCACCATGCCTTTCGACAACCAGGGCTAGCCGTATCCATGTGTACCCACCAACTTTCATCAAACCACGGGGAAGTGCCTTTTATATTATATTATTTCGCACCAGCTCTCTTGCAATTTTAGATGAGCAGCGATTCCATACTCATCGCGTGAAATAAGAAAGAAGAAACTTGGTTGACATAAGACATGATAAACTTTACAATACTTCCTCATGAGCTAAAGCAGCGCACAAAACATGTTTGATATTTTGAAGGTTATAAAGGTAGCACACGAGAAATTTACTTGGAGTGGCGGTGAAATAGCATAAATAGGAAGGTATGGTGGATACTAGTGGAAGGTTTTTGGTTCAAGTATTTGGATGCACGAGTAGTGATCATACTCAGTACAGGATTTTTGGCTAGCAAAGGCTTTGTACCAAACATAAGATGTTGAGAGATGCAAACAAATATATAAAACCATGCAATGATATAAAACATGAGGTATTGAAATTGTCTTCCTTGTCTGCATAACACATCGATCATAAGAACATAAGCATGAAGGTTTTGCAAGCATAAAAGATCTACGGGGTAATATATCTGCATGTGAAATCTCTCTTGTTTGTTCTAAGTCTCTAAGTGTTGTTTCTATGACCAATGCTATGTTTGCCAATGCTCAATAAATTTCTGCTATTACAAGCATGCGAGAATAATTTCCATGAATAGGAAATATAGTTCAACTAAGTAAAAAGAAGACTTCATATCAATATTTGATCATAGGCAAACTCACACCAACAGATACAAGGCTTCATTTATAAAGGAGTGATAGCCCAACTTGCAAATGACCATACTATAAGATAACCTCCCTAACCATGATAAGACACACCACTCTAATAATAAAAGCAAAGCTAGTGATAGCAGGGCAACTCCATCAAGCTTGGAACAAGCCAAGAAAGTGCGTGTTACCCATGATAATCAAGCTTTATTCTTTGAAGATGCTTGGATGGCCCCAACAGGAGTAAGGAAGTCTTGGATTAGGAGGAAAAATTCAAGGGTTTTTGCTTCAAGTATTGCCACCTCGGCCTTAAGAACTCGATATCAAATTGGTCGGCAACCCGGTGTGCATCAGCTATCATGGGTGATATGTATGGATCCTTGCTTTGAGGAACTGTTCCTGCACATCATGAGAGTAATTACGTTGAAGGTTAATTGATCCCACAAAGGTTGTGTTGCTTGATATTGATCCTTCTGATTGGCATGGTGAAGATCTCCTCACCCCCTCCTCTAAGTGGCAATCCATATCTTCCTTCCTTGCATCCATCTCTTCCTCTGTAGCCCACTTTGTGAAAGATCCTTGATTGATGTCTTGCTGAATTTGGCGGAGGCGTCGATCAGCATATTCCTCCACACTTGAACTAAAGGAGAACATCTTGATGTGAAAAAGTCCCGGCCTCCCGACAGAAACGTCTCAAAAACAGAACTCGTCAAAAATACATGTTACGACCCTGGGACGATCCTGTGGGATTATATAGCAAAAAGTTACGGAACATAAGGAAGGTAAAAAGTCGAAGCAGAGTCGGAGTCGAGCTCTGGGACTTCTGTCACATCCCAATTTTGGAATACCTTATAACACAGTTGTTTTTCTAATTGCTTGACTAATAAACCTTGGTTGTGTTTGTTTGAGTGCAACTAAACAAACTAATTATATAAACTTACATGGCTAAGAAATTGAAAACAAAATATTCAACATATTGTTCCAATGACCTTGGCAATATCTTCTAAAGTAAATATTGATCAAAGAGTTTTCCAAAACTATCTTATGAGTCCCATACTTGTTGAATATTATTCCAAGGCCTAAATTAAGAAAGAGGAAACACTAAATAAATTTCCCTAAAAGATTATCAAGAAAAAGAGGCATTCCTAGATGCTTCACCAAAATATTATCAAATGTTTTTCCAACCTTGCAAGCTTAAAAACAAAAGTATTGGAGAGCATTGACTTTCTATCCCTAGTCACATAAATATTTTGGCAAAGCATTGATAAAGAAAAGCCAAGTGCCTTATTAAAATGAATTTCCAATATTTCTAGAAACAGAAAACTCAAACAAGTTACTATTGGAAACTTTCTTCAAATGATCTGAAATTAATACCATTTCTTCCTTATAACAAATAAGGAACACAAACAAGAGGAGACCAAAAATTGAATCCATTAAAGTCCTGAAAACATGGTTTGTCTCCACAACAACATTTGGAATTTTGAACAAGTTTGTTCTACAAACTTTTTCAAAATGCCATGAAATAAATACCACAAGCTCTATAACATAAATAAGGATGAAAACCAAAAGGGCACAAGTTTTTGAATAATTTAAGTTGCCAAAAACCCCTGTTTTCTTGACAGCACCTTTTCGAAATTTGAACAAGTTTGTTCTATGAAGTAACTCAAAATTACTTGAATTTTCTACCACATAAGGAACACATCAAATAAGGATTGTGTTCCAAAAATTATCATTTTTGGAAACTCCTAAGTAGTCTAATAAATTCAATGTCCATTTATGTAAGAATTCAAATTTGAACAACTTTGAATTATCAAGTTTCTCCAATTGAGCCAATTTTCACATATGTTGTGCAACTCAACTAATAAGAATTTTGGGCAAAAGGGTTTCAATTTTTGACTTGGTTTGATTGGTGAAAACAACATTTTTCCAGAGAGGGAAAAGAGAGAAAGGACCTTTTTGTAATTTACCAGGGACCAAAATGTGAGCTGAGTCACCTCTTCTTCTTCTTCCTGTAGCTGCAAGTTGAGGCATGGCTGCCCATTCCCCATAGCTTCGAGTGGAAGTCTTCTAGGTGATAAACCCCCCCATGTGGTTGCTACCTGCCCCCTCTCTCTCTCCCCCTCAGACTAGCTCTCTCTCTCTCTATTTTTTTGCAAACCGAAACCCTAGCCCGATTTGGACACCGTCGATTTTGCCGCAGGCGAGCACGCCGCCGGTCGCCAATGAGCCCATCGTCTCCGCCAAGTCGTGCTGGCCCTCGGTGCCGAAGGGATCGAGGCGAAACGCAGCGTGGACCCCGCGCCATCCTTCTCCTTCTTCGGCTCCGGGAGGACTCCGGCGAGGGATTCCCGCCGATTCGCTCCTCCTCCGTCCTCTCCGAGCATCTCCTCGAGTCCATGGTGAGCAGGCGCTCCCCGCCGACTCTTTTTCCCCCTCCCTCTCCCTCTAGAACGACCCCGCGCCATGGTAGTTGTCCGGCCGCCGCCGCGCCACCGTCGCCGCCGCCCTCCGGCCGCTCCCTGGAAGCGAGATTGCCGCTAGATGAATCCCCTCGTCGAGACCAACGCTTAGGTATATTTGTTTCGCGAATCGGTGCGCGGATTGCTTGATTAGGACCTCGCCGGAGCTATTCCCGCCGGCGAGTGACGCAGTGGTGACGCCGTGCTGACGCCGCCCTCCTTGACCCGCGCGGGAGAGTCAAACTGGCCCGTGGGGCCACGGTTTTGCCCGCGTGGCCTACTGGCCCACAGGTCAGCGGCTATGGCTGGATTCTGCCGCGGTAGAAATCGTTCTGGCCGGCCCAAGTTGTTGGATCTGGCCCAGTCAAGTCCTTTTTCCCTTTAATTTTTGACAGAATGGTACATGTTTACTTTAGGGCTTAAAAACCTACCTAAAGGATGAATTTGACCAAACCAAAATTCACAGATGTAAAGAACAAAAATCTAAATCACCTCGAATTTGTAGATCTACATTTGGATGATTATTTTTGAAATGAAAAATGGTTTGGCCACAGGTACCAGAAACACCAAAATGAGCACCATTTTTATTTCACAACTCAGAATGAAGTGAGGCCAATTGAATTGGAAAGCCCTTGAAATTTCCTAACAGGAGCAATTAACCTTGCTTCCAAATTCCTTGTATTTTTGAAGTGGCATGCAATTTGGTAAAACACCAGAGAGCACTTTGGTGATTTTTATAAAATAATTAAAAATGATTTTGGATGCAAACTCAATTGGATGGTCTTGTATATGTTTAGGGATATCCAAACCTAGCTGGGTTTAATTTGTAGAGCACCATAGAAAATTTGGTGGACAGATCTTTAAATTGCATGTTTCTGCCATTTTGGCATTTTAGGTAAATTAAATTGTGTGATTATATTTTTGTGTTGCAATGTTGTTTTCTAGCATGTAAAAGTTGTGTGAACTTGTTTTCTAAGTGTTACTTAGCTATTTTAGCATGTTAGATTGTGTGGACTTGAGTGGAGAAGAAATATGATTTTTGTTAATAGCATATGATTATTCTCTAGTTAAATCTTGCATAACAAATTTTTGAGTGTTAAATTTATGTGCAAGCACTTGGATTTTTGATTGGATCCAGTACCATGTTGGTACTTATATTGTGTTTTTATCACCTATGATAGCTTGCATTTGAATTGGTAGAAAAGCATGAGTAGCTTTGTGATGACTATGAGAATGTTATGGAAAAATTCCCTCATGTGTGGAATTTTTGACATAAGAATTTGTGGTTGTGTAGCCACATATTTTTGTGTTGTATTCATAGTACCAGTAGAATTTTGGTTATGTTTTGATAAGTACTTGAACCCTAAAGTTTTCACTTGTGTGAAAACAATAGCATGAGTAGCATTACCTTCCTTATTTTAGCATCCTGTTATTTTCTACTAGTATGGTTATTGCACTAGAAGCTAGTTTAGCATTTTGTGAATTTTTAGCAAGTATGACCAGAGGCCTTGTGACCTCTTAATGCTTTGTTATGCTAGTGGAACACCCACTGGTTTCATTGCATTTTTGGTGGAAACATTATTTCCCCCACACTAGTTGTGTTTCTTTTTCTATAGTTCTATAACTAATGAGTGCCTAGTATTTTTGCTTTGGGACTTTTTAGTGCTAAATGAAAATGTGTATACTTCTGTTTGTAAGTGGTTATCATCATGTGTGGCTTGCTAGGAAAAATCCATCCCTGGAGTGTTGTTTGATTCCTCTAGTAATGCCCCTTTTTATTACCACTAGTATGTAGGAGTTGCCCTGCAAATTGATGCATTGTTTTGCTAAATGGGATATTTTTGTTATCGCAAGTATAGATGTTTTTCACTACTGTTTTTATGACATGGACCCTCTGGTTGTATTTCAATTACTTGATTGGAATGCATCCATTGATTCTTCATGTTTGAGTAGTACTAGTTTCCTTAGCAGTTTTTTTTTGTATTGAATTATTTTTCCTGCCAACTTGTGTTGGGTGGATATTTGTGTATCCTTGCATGAGGACATGTTTTCATTTTCCATTATGATAACATGGTTCCTTGTTTGCATTTTAGTACTTTACTTATTATGCATGCTTGCATAGCAAACTTTTAGTAGAAACATGTCTATAGGATTCCTCCTTTTTAGTCATTGTTTCTATTGTTCTCACTATGAGAAATTGTGTGTTTTGTGATGAGTCTATTACCTTGTTACACTTGTGTAGGCTCACTGATTTGTAAAAGTAACTTTTGCAAATCATGTGTCTCATTTATTCATGATGTGAATTTAGACTTAGTAGCTTAGCTACCTTATTCTTTTTGTTGTTTGGTTGATAGACCCATTGCCATGATTATTTTTGTGCATGTTTTATATACTCTTAGTAGTCTCACCCTTGTGAAACTAAGTTTAATTTTGGGTTTATTAATATCTTGGTATGAGAGTGGAACACCCACTGAATCCATGATATTAAGGTTGTGAAATATGTTCCTCCAACCTTGAGTTGTCTTATTAAAAGGCATTTCTGCCAAGTGTGTTTGTTTGATTGTTTGCCTAAGTTAATAATTGTGTGATTGGTTATTATTAGTTTCCTTGCTGTATTATTGTTATGTATGGTTGCTTGCCTTGATTGGTTCTGAATGTGTTTCCGTTATTCTTTTTTACGACGTTAGAAAACGAAGAGGAAGGAAGTGTCGTGAAGCTCTGTTACAAGTTCCAGTCACTCAAAAAACAGGGACACAAGGAGATACCAGGCAAGCCATCCTGATGCTTGCTGATACAATACTTATCATTATCTATCATGCATGTTTTACCTCTGAAGTTTTACAAAAAACTTGATTATCAAAACTATTTTTGGTGTGGAATTTACTACTATACTATATTATAGGTTACTATTATGCCAGTAGTTAAACTTGGTAATACCAAGCCCATAAGCCACCATATGGTATTTATTACCATCAAATATACTAGTCCCTAAGTGGACACCCTAAAATGGTGATTCTACAAAACAAAGGCTTTACGGAAAAACCCGGAGATAGGCGGATTCTTGTTCTCCGGAGGAATGTGGAAGTGATCATTTTTGAGAAAGTGGTGTTTTCAAAATGACACATAACCTAGTCTTCGCCGGACAACCTTTACCGTATTGCCACCCTACCCCAACATGGGCACGGGGCTTAACTGGAAGTTTGTCCTTGTTAGTGTGTGTTCTATCTCAAACGCTATAAGGGACGGAATCCCTTGAACCGATTGTTGTCAAGAATTGAGACATAAAAAGTGTGGGATTAATTTTCCCTCCGGTCGCATCAGTTGAGGCATCCTGGCTGGCGGGGATTAGCTCGGTGCCGGGGGTGACCGGTAAAACTCAACTGAGAGATAGACACATTCTAGCTTGAACATAGTGGATGGTTATGATCAGATACCTGATGTTTACATACTGTTGTTACAGTCCGTGGTTGTTTCACGGTAGGTGTACTGGATCTGGTGGATGAGTACACCTCTGCAGAGTACAACTTTTTCGAAGAAGCCGCGTCCTCGGATATGGAAAGTTGAATGGCCATGTAGCTAGCATTGTGTCAATGTTTTCAAAAAGGAAGTTTTTGAAAAGGGAATTTTGGAAAGGAAGTGTTGAACTTGGGAAGTTCGGAAAGGAATGGAAACTGATACCGTGGAGGTATCGTCGATGATGAAAAGCCAGATGCTGATATACAAAACAAAATGTTTTGCAAAGAAAACCTTTTCTACTCTAAGCAAGAATTCTGAAAACTGATTCCAGGGAGTTCTGCAAAGAGAAAATATTCTTTAATAAAGTTTTACAAAAACTCTTGTACATGTGATATCTACAAGAGAAATAAAACTATATTATTTTCTTCTGAAGTATCTTCTTCAACAAAGATACAGATTAACCTGACTGCAACTATGGTGTCATCATATATGAACGCCATTGGTAGTGAACCCTATTTATAGCCTACCTATTCCACCATATAAGCATAGTTGCATGTTGGTAAGTGACATGATGGATGTCTTGCTGAGTACATTCAAATGTACTCATTATGGTTTCGCCCCTGGTATCTACTTACCAGATTTGGAGAAGGAGCCTCCGAAGGAGATCTATGAAGAGAAGTACGGAGTTGACGGCTTTGCGAACTAGGATCGTCTCTGGGTCAGCAGCATGTATGTTAAGGCGTGACTTGGGCTCAACTACGTTGTGTTTTAATTGTCTTCCGCTGTGTTTGATAAGTTGCCTGTCCCATGTGGCAGTTGCGTTAAACTTGATCATGTGATCTTTTATGTAATACCTTTATGTATTCGTGTAATGGATGATGTATTTCTGTGTGCCAACTTTGTATGTTGTTCACGACTGATCTTTCTGGGATCGTGAATGTATGCATACGGAGGGTTTCAGACTGCCGGTCTGGGGTCCTTACAGAGTTGGTATCAGAGCCATCCTGACCTTAGGAGACCTTAGTTAGCATGGACGTCAGATAGGAAAGGAAAGTATTTTTGTGAAAACCTATTTACTATCTAAATTATTTTTATCTAAGGGAATTTTAGCATATTTTCCCTCCTTATTATCTTTTCAAAAGATTCTAAATGCATATCAAGGGCGTCCTTGAACAGTGGTTCGAAGGGCGGGCCTTACAGAGTTGGTATCTCTCTCGGTTAAGAGTTTATTTCTTCCTTGTTTGCAATTGCTCCGCTCTGTTTTTGAAACATCTCTTGTATTTGAAATTTTCTGTCCAGAAAATAGTTGGGGTTTCAAAAACAAATTGTTGCATATTCTTACCTCTCCCAGTTAAAAGTTTTATCAAACTTTACTTCTATTATCTTGTTTCTATCCAAAAACTTGTATACTTGCCGATGTCCCGAGAAGACCAAAATAATTGTCTAGCTCTACAGTGATGATGGTCAGAAGTAGATATAGTTCTTCAGCCACTTCTAGGATTTTTGGATCAGTCTAGTTTGGAGTAATTTAGCGATAACTCCATGAGTCGCCTCCCCCTACGTAGCTCCAATGGAGCCTTGCTTGTGTGTTATGGCTTGCTTATGTGTGTCCGTAGGACTTTGTGCTGTTGTGTGGTGTAGAATTTGGTACATCTAGGCTTCTATATGTTTGAGGGGTGCTCAAAATTTGCAAATTTGTGATTGCCCCGCTCTTGTTTTTGAATCGCCTCTTGTTACGTTTTTGCAAGCAAAAAAGTTTGTGTAGTATTCAAAAACAAGAATTTGTTGCTTAGACTTATACTGGTTTTCTCTTTGAAATGTGACCCGTCGTGAACCACCACCATCTCCCCCACAATTAATGAAAGCACCGTTGTGCCTAATAATAGAGGACCATCAAGCCACACGAGCTGATAGCGCTGGTACCAGTGATGCACTCCAACAGATAAAGCTCCAACAACGACAACCCTCAAAGAAGAAAAGGCGTGAAGAAAACCAACCAATACTGACCAAAAACTCTGTGTTTGTCTGTTTGCAAAAGACTCGTTTTGCCATGTTGGCTAAATGTTGCACCTCTTTATGTCCCCTTTTAAAAGACCAAACTAAAGAAATCCCCCTTTTAAAAGTTATATACCTCCCTCCTCTGGAGAAAGGTGCAAAAGAAGTCTTCACATGCCATGATGCGCAACCCCCTAAAAATCCAATCAAAAGAGCACAATTCAATATTCGACGTATGACGCTAGTCGTATCTTGTCGGACAAACATGATTAAATAGGAAGCTAACAACACTAACATGCTTTGCGTAATCTTAGGTTGCCACCTAACCAAAGCATGCAAACTATTGACAACTCTTTCTAAACCAAGGAATTAAGTGACTTGGGACACCTTTTAATCTAGTTAGTAAAAAGGAGAAGTCACGAGAAAATAAGATGATGACCTATTCGTTTACTAGTCAATAGGATGTCGAGTGTATCTACTTTGGAAAAACAAATCTTAGTAGACATTGTAAGTACTATGATATTCGGGGTTTAGAAATTAAGTGAACGATGGAATGATTATGATAGATCTAGAAAACAACAGTTTTCCTGTTTTTGTTTATTTGTGTGCTCTTGATTGAAATAAATTTGTGTTTTATTCAATATTGCTTCCTAACTTATATGGAGTTGTTAGGACTTGTTATTATATTGTTTTATTACAATAAATCTACCCTAGAAAGTGTGTGCATGATTGGAAACTCGAATAAAAATGAAATAGCATTTGTTACCTTCTAGTTTATTATTTGGAAGTATCATGAGAGCTAGATCTGTGTATACTCTCTTAGTAGATCTTGTGCTATGTGTTCTTTAAGTCAAGTAACTTTTAGTTACTGTTATTTTGATGCTTGTACCTATGTTAGCTTGCATGTCTTTTAAATAATAAAGCATGGGTAAGAATTTCTATAAATATGCACTAGTATTGCTTCACTAGATTAAATAGCCTTATATTTTTATCTTGTATGCAAAGTTTTTCATGAGTAACCAGAGGTTTAGTACCTATTTTGCCTTGGTATTAGTAGGCCATAGCCCACTGGTCCCATTGTATTTTTGCTTGAGGATGAAAATCCCCAACCATACACATGTGTAAAAATAGCATGTTTCACTATGTGATTGATTTCTATTTTCCACCATGGGAAAATATAATTGTTTCTTTTCACTTATGCAAGTGAGAAGTTTATCTCTTATTAGTAAAAAATAATATGTTTAGGTGTGATCATTTTGTTAGCATAATATTCCTTAGGGGTATCATGTTAAGAAATGTTTCACTATCGTGTGCTGAAATTAAATTGTTCGCAAATAAAATAAATTCCTCTTGATTGGTAGATTGTTTGTGAATAATTTAAATTGAGTGTATGGATTTTTTAAAAGGTTAAGATAACTTTTCATTAATTGCATAGCTACTGGTTGTGTGAGTTATACCTTGCTTGTTTGCTAGTAATTGGTTAAAGAAAACAGAAATTGCTAGAAGAAATTTCTGCATGTTTAATAGTTGTATCATGGGATTGTTTTGATGTTTGTGCTTACGAACATGAGTAAGTTTTGTGTACTGTTATTAGGTACACTTATATTCATGACTTGCTTGTTTAGTTTTAAACATCATGATAGCATTGTTTGCTTCTCTAGAGTGAAACTAGTTTCACCACTAGAAAATGGTGATTTTTGCTCTAGTATTACCCTCTTTTTAATTCATGAGTATATGTGTTGATATAGCATGTTTAGGAAGTTATTACTTCTGTTATCATGCCATGAATTATTTAGCTTCATGTTCTATGGTTATAGGATATGATTATCTCTTATAGCATGCTGGTGTAGAATTTTCATACTAGTGTGTTATCTGTGCAGTCCTGTTTTTGTTATGCATGTGTAATAGGAGTTTTATCTTGTGTAAAGAGGGTGTTTTAGAGTATCTTTATGATTAGATTCATTGGTTTTTAGCTACTGGTTGTTTGCTAATTGTTCATGATTGATTGATTCCAAAACCTCTAGTAAGCAATGACCTAGTGAATAAATAGTCTATTCATCTGTGGTGTTGTTTGCTCGTTTATTGGATTTTGTTTAAATGTTTTACCTTAGCATGAGTTTATACTTGTGTAATGATTTTGCTTAAGAGTATCTTATGAAACTAAAACATCCAACTAAAATCATGAACCTATTAAGTGATAGTTGCTTGTGGTGAGTAAGAGCCACTGCCGTGAGTATTGTTCTGTCTGTTTGTTTTACCTTAGAAACCTAACCTTTGCACCCACAAGCTATATTTTTAGCTTCTTATATAACTTATTATGAGAGTGGTACACCACTCCATATGTGTTATGTAAGATGTGGGATATAGCTAGGAACTCATGTAATAATTGACGGCACGTTTCGAGGTAGGTCTGCACTAACCTTAATTTTTGTTCAAACTAGGAAACAAAAGTTTTGGACCTAAAACAGTACTGGTGTACTTTTTTTAAAGTGAATTTGCTAATTTAGGGGAGTACCCCTCCTCCCAAGAAAAATCAAAGGGGGGAAGCACCTGCATTCCAACACTAACATTGTGTTTGTTGGCCCTCCCTTAGTCCTCGCTTGCGAATCTCGGGGACGAGATTCTTTTTAAGGGGGGAAGACCTGTCACATCCCAATTTTGGAATACCTTATAACACAGTTGTTTTGCTAATTGCTTTACTAATAAACCTTGGTTGTGTTTGTTTGAGTGCAACTAAACAAACTAATTATATAAACTTACATGGCTAAGAAATTGAAAACAAAATATTCAACATATTGTTCCAATGACCTTGGCAATATCTTCTAAAGTAAATATTGATCAAAGAGTTTTACAAAACTATCTTATGAGTCCCATACTTGTTGAATATTATTCCAAGGCCTAAATTAAGAAAGAGGAAACACTAAATAAATTTCCCTAAAAGATTATCAAGAAAAAGAGGCATTCCTAGATGCTTCACCAAAATATTATCAAATGTTTTTCCAACCTTGCAAGCTTAAAAACAAAAGTATTGGAGAGCATTGACTTGCTATCCCTAGTCACATAAATATTTTGGCAAAGCACTGATAAAGAAAAGCCAAGTGCCTTATTAAAATGAATTTCCAATATTTCTAGAAACAGAAAACTCAAACAAGTTACTATTGGAAACTTTCTTCAAATGATCTGAAATTAATACCATTTATTCCTTATAACAAATAAGGAACACACACAAGAGGATACCAAAAGTTGAATCCATTAAAGTCCTGAAAACATGGTTTTTCTCCACAGCAACATTTGGAATTTTGAACAAGTTTGTTCTACAAACTTTTTCAAAATGCCATGAAATAAATACCACATGCTCTATAACATAAATAAGGACGAAAACCAAAAGGGCACAAGTTTTTGAATAATTTAAGTTGCCAAAAACCCCTGTTTTCTTGACAGCACCTTTTTGAAATTTGAACAAGTTTGTTCTATGAAGTAACTCAAAATGACTTGAATTTACTACCACATAAGGAACACATCAAATAAGGATTGTGTGCCAAAAATTACCATTTTTGGAAACTCCTAAGTAGTCTAATAAATTCAATGTCCATTTATGTAAGAATTCAAATTTGAACAACTTTGAATTATAAAGTTTCTCCAATTGAGCCAATTTTCACATATGTTGTGCAACTCAACTAATAAGAATTTTGGGCAAAAGGGTTTCAATTTTTGACTTTGTTTGATTGGTTAAAACAACATTTTTTCAGAGAGGGAAAAGAGAGAAAAGGACCTTTTTGTAATTTACCAGGGACCAAAATGTGAGCTGAGTCACCTCTTCTTCTTCTTCCTGTAGCTGCAAGTTGAGGCATGGCTGCCCATGCCCCATAGCTTCGAGTGGAAGTCTTCTAGGTGATAACCCCCCCATGTGGTTGCTACCTGCCCCCTCTCTCTCTCCCCCTCGGACTAGCTCTCTCTCTCTATTTTTTTTGCAAACCGAAACCCTAGCCCGATTTGGCCACCGTCGATTTGGCCGCAGGCGAGCACGCCGCCGGTCGCCAATGAGCCCATCGTCTCCGCCAAGTCGTGCTGGCCCTCGGTGTAGAAGGGATCGAGGCGAAACGCAGCGTGGACCCCGCGCCATCCTTCTCCTTCGGCTCCGGGAGGACTCCGGCGAGGGATTCCCGCCGATTTGCTCCTCCTCCGTCCTCTCCGAGCATCTCCTCGAGTCCATGGTGAGCAGGCGCTCCCCGCCGACTCTTTTTCCCCCTCCCTCTCCCTCTAGAACGACCCCGCGCCATGGTAGTTGTCCGGCCGCCGCCGCGCCACCGTCGCCGCCGCCCTCCGGCCGCTCCCTGGAAGCGAGATTGCCGCTAGATGAATCCCCTCGTCGAGACCAACGCTTAGGTATATTTGTTTCGCGAATCGGTGCGCGGATTGCTTGATTAGGACCTCGCCGGAGCTATTCCCGCCGGCGAGTGACGCAGTGGTGACGTCGTGCTGACGCCGCCCTCCTTGACCCGCGCGGGAGAGTCAAACTGGCCCGTGGGGCCACGGTTTTGCCCGCGTGGCCTACTGGCCTGCAGGTCAGCAGCTATGGCTGGATTCTGCCGCGGTAGAAATCGTTCTGGCCGGCCCAAGTTGTTGGATCTGGCCCAGTCAAGTCCTTTTTCCCTTTAATTTTTGACAGAATGGTACATGTTTACTTTAGGGCTTAAAAACCTACCTAAAGGATGAATTTGACCAAAACAAAATTCACAGATGTAAAGAAACAAAATCTAAACCACCTCCAATTTGTAGATCTACATTTGGATGATTATTTTTGAAATAAAAAATGGTTTGGCCACAGGTACCAGAAACACCAAAATGAGCACCATTTTTATTTCACAACTCAGAATGAAGTGAGGCCAATTGAATTGGAAATCCCTTGAAATTTACTAACAGGAGCAATTAACCTTGCTTCCAAATTCCTTGTATTTTTGAAATGGGATGCAATTTGGTAAAACACCAGAGAGCACTTTGGTGATTTTTATAAAATAATTAAAAATGATTTTGGATGCAAACTCAATTGGATAGTCTTGTATATGTTTAGGGCTATCCAAACCTAGCTGGGTTTAATTTTTAAATTACCATAGAAAATTTGGTGGACAGATCTTTAAATTGCATGTTTCTGCCATTTTGGCATTTTAGGTAAATTAAATTGTGTGATTATATTTTTGTGTTGCAATGTTGTTTTCTAGCATGTAAAAGTTGTGTGAACTTGTTTTCTAAGTGTTACTTAGCTATTTTATCATGTTAGATTGTGTGGACTTGAGTGGAGAAGAAATAGGATTTTTGTTAATAGCATATGATTATTCTCTAGTTAAATCTTGCATAGCAAATTTTTGAGTGTTAAATTTATGTGCAAGCACTTGGATTTTTGATTGGATCCAGTACCATGTTGGTACTTATATTGTGTTTTTATCACCTATGCTAGCTTGAATTTGAATTGGTAGAAAAGCATGAGTAGCTTTGTGATGACTATGAGAATGTTACGGAAAAATTCCCTCATGTGTGGAATTTTTGACATAAGAATTTGTGGTTGTGTAGCCACATATTTTTGTGTTGTATTCATAGTACCAGTAGCATTTTGGTTATGTTCTGATAAGTACTTGAACCCTAAAGTTTTCACTTGTGTGAAAACAATAGCATGAGTAGCATTACCTTGCTTATTTTAGCATCCTGTTATTTTCTACTAGTATGGTTATTGCACTAGAAGCTAGTTTAGCATTTTGTTAATTTTTAGCAAGTATGACCAGAGGCCTTGTGACCTCTTAATGCTTGGTTATGCTAGTGGAACACCCACTGGTTTCATTGCATTTTTGGTGGAAACATTATTTCCCCCACACTAGTTGTGTTTCTTTTTCTATAGTTCTATAACTAATGAGTTCCTAGTATTTTTGCTTTGGGACTTTTTAGTGCTAAATGAAAATGTGTATACTTCTGTTTGTAAGTGGTTATAATCATGTGTGGCTTGCTAGGAAAAATCCATCTCTGGAGTGTTGTTTGATTCCTCTAGTAATGCCCCTTTTTATTACCACTAGTATGTAGGAGTTGCCCTGCAAATTGATGCATTGTTTTGCTAAATGGGATATTTTTGTTATCGCAAGTATATATGTTTTTCACTACTGTTTTTATGAAATGGACCCTCTGGTTGTATTTCAATTACTTGATTGGAATGCATCCATTGATTCTTCATGTTTGAGTAGTACTAGTTTCCTTAGCAGTTTTTTTTGTATTGAATTATTTTTCCTGCCAACTTGTGTTGGGTGGATATTTGTGTATCCTTGCATGAGGACATGTTTTCATTTTCCATTATGATAACATGGTTCCTTGTTTGCATTTTAGTACTTTACTTATTATGCATGCTTGCATAGCAAACTTTTAGTAGAAACATGTCTATAGGATTCCTCCTTTTTAGTCATTGTTTCTATTGTTCTCACTATGAGAAATTGTGTGTTTTGTGATGAGTCTATTACCTTGTTACACTTGTGTAGGATCACTGATTTGTAAAAGTAACTTTTGCAAATCATGTGTCTCATTTATTCATGATGTGAATTTAGACTTAGTAGCTTAGCTACCTTATTCTTTTTGTTGTTTGGTTGATAGACCCATTGCCATGATTATTTTTGTGCATGTTTTATATACTCTTAGTAGTCTCACCCTTGTGAAACTAAGTTTAATTTTGGGTTTATTAATATCTTGGTATGAGAGTGGAACACCCACTGAATCCATGATATTAAGGTTGTGAAATATGTTCCTCCAACCTTGAGTTGTCTTATTAAAAGGCATTTCTGCCAAGTGTGTTTGTTTGATTGTTTGCCTAAGTTAATAATTGTGTGATTGGTTATTATTAGTTTCCTTGCTGTATTATTGTTATGTATGGTTGCTTGCCTTGATTGGTTCTGAATGTGTGTCCGTTATTCTTTTTACGACGTTAGAAAACGAAGAGGAAGGAAGTGTCGTGAAGCTCTGTTACAAGTTCCAGTCACTCCAAAACCAGGGACACAAGGAGATACCAGGCAAGCCATCCTGATGCTTGCTGATACAATACTTATCATTATCTATCATGCATGTTTTACCTCTGAAGTTTTACAAAACACTTGGTTATCAAAACTATTTTTGGTGTGGAATTTACTACTATACTATATTATAGGTTACTATTATGCCAGTAGTTAAACTTGGTAATACCAAGCCCATAAGCCACCATATGGTATTTATTACCATCAAATATACTAGTCCCTAAGTGGACACCCTAAAATGGTGATTCTACAAAACAAAGGCTTTACGGAAAAACCCGGAGAAAAGGCGGATCCTTGTTCTCCGGAGGAATGTGGAAGTGGTCATTTTTGAGAAAGTGGTGTTTTCAAAAATGACACATAACCTAGTCTTCGCCGGACAACCTTTACCGTACTGCCACCCTACCCCAACATGGGCACGGGGCTTTACTGGAAGTTTGTCCTTGTTAGTGTGTGTTCTATCTCAAACGCTATAAGGGACGGAATCCCTTGAACCGATTGTTGTCAAGAATTGAGACATAAAAAGTGTGGGATTAATTTTCCCTCCGGTCGCATCAGTTGAGGCATCCTGGCTGGCGGGGATTAGCTCGGTGCCGGGGGTGACCGGTAAAACTTAACTGAGAGATAGACACATTCTAGCTTGAACATAGTGGATGGTTATGATCAGATACCTGATGTTTACATACTGTTGTTACAGTCCGTGGTTGTTTCACGGTAGGTGTACTGGATCTGGTGGATGAGTACACCTCTGCAGAGTACAACTTTTTCGAAGAAGCCGCGTCCTCGGATATGGACAGTTGAATGGCCATGTAGCTAGCATTGTGTCAATGTTTTCAAAAAGGAAGTTTCTGAAAAGGGAATTTTGGAAAGGAAGTGTTGAACTTGGGAAGTTCGGAAAGGAATGGAAACTGATACCGTGGAGGTATCGTCGATGATGAAAAGCCAGATGCTGATATACAAAACAAAATGTTTTGCAAAGAAAACCTTTTCTACTCTAAGCAAGAATTCTGGAAACTGATTCCAGGGAGTTCTGCAAAGAGAAAATATTCTTTAATAAAGTTTTACAAAAACTCTTGTACATGTGATATCTACAAGAGAAATAAAACTATATTATTTTCTTCTGAAGTATCTTCTTCAACAAAGATACAGATTAACCTGACTGCAACTGTGGTGTCATCATATATGAACGCCATTGGTAGTGAACCCTATTTATAGCCTACCTATTCCACCATATAAGCATAGTTGCATGTTGGTAAGTGACATGATGGATGTCTTGCTGAGTACATTCAAATGTACTCATTATGGTTTCGCCCCTGGTATCTACTTACCAGATTTGGAGAAGGAGCCTCCGAAGGAGATCTATGAAGAGAAGTACGGAGTTGACGGCTTTGCGAACTAGGATCGTCTCCGGGTCAGCAGCCTGTAGGTTAAGGCGTGACTTGGGCTCAACTACGTTGTGTTTTAATTGTCTTCCGCTGTGTTTGATAAGTTTCCTGTCCCATGTGGCAGTTGCGTTAAACTTGATCATGTGATCTTTTATGTAATACCTTTATGTATTCGTGTAATGGATGATGTATTTCTGTGTGCCAACTTTGTATGTTGTTCACGACTGATCTTTCCGGGATCGTGAATGTATGCATACGGAGGGTTTCAGTCTGCCGGTCTGGGGTCCTTACAACTTCCAGGGTCCATTAGGCACGAACAATAAGGTGCCCGCGCCTAGGGACCACATAGTGGCCTCCACTCCGACTCCGAGTCTTTTTTCGTGCCCAAATTTTTCATATTTTCCAAAAATAAAGAATATAAAATTTCTACGGTGTTCCACGAACATTTTCCTACCAAAACTGATACCTACTCCAATTCTGACTTTGGTCTTCTCTAATGTTTGGTTCTAATATTATCTTCTCGAGTGAGTACCTGAACAATATCAGCTTCAATGTTGTATAGATCGCCAGATAAATAATGCTTGAGTATTTGGCCATTCACAACTTGTGGATTGGTGCCTTGGAAATTATTAATCTTGATAGCACAAGACCGATACACTTCTTCCACAACAAAAAGTCCCTTCCATTTAGAGAGTAATTTTCCTGCAAAATAATCTGAGACGAGACATATAAAATAATACTTTATTACCCATGTTAAATTCTCTTTTGAGAATCCTTTTAGCATGCTATCTTTTAAATTTCTCTTTAAAGAACTTGGTATTTTCATAAGCTTCATTTTTTAATTCATCTACAGAACTCATATCTAACAATCTTTTCTCGCCAACAAATTTGAAATCACAATTAAGTTCTCTAACAACCCAATAAGCTTTGTGTTCTAGCTCAAGGGGTAATTGACAAGCTTTTACATAAACCATTTTATAAGGAGACATGCCCATGGGGTTTTTATAAGAAGTTCTATAAGCCCAGAAAGAAACACTAAGTTTCTGAGACCAATTGCTTCTATATTTGTTAACAGTCTTTTGAAAAATTAATTTGATCTCCCAATTTGATAATTCTACTTGACCACTAGTTTGAGGATGATAAGGTGAAGCAATAATATGATTAACATCATATTAAGAAAGCATTTTTCTAAAGCACCATGAATGAAATGATAAACTCCATCAGTCATAAGATGTCTAGGCACACCAAACCTAGGGAAAATTATGTCTTTAAGCATTTTCATAGAGGTTTTATGGTCAGAACTTTTAGTTGTAATAACTTCTACCCATTTAGTAACATAATCAACAACAACAATAATATGAGTATAGCCATGTGAAGAGGGAAAAGGACCCATAAAGTCAAATCCCCAACAATTAAAAGGTTCAATAACTAGATAATAGTTCATAGGAATTTCATTACGTCTACTAATATTTCCAACCCTTTGACATTCATCACAAGTAGAAATAAATTTCTTTGCATCTTTAAAGAGAGTAGGCCAGTAAAAACCTCATTGTAAAACCTTGTTTGCGGTTCTTTCACCAAGATGATGCCCTGCATAAGGACTATTATGGCATTTTTTCAATATATTTTCTCGCTCATGTTCAGGTATGCATCTCCTTAAACTTCCATCTACACCTTCTTTAGATAAATGTGGGTCATCCCAAAAGTATTGTATCAAGTCATAAAATAATTTATTCTTCTTTTGGTAAGTAAAGCATGGAGGAAAAAACTTAGAATCGATAAAGTTAGCATAATCTGCATGCCAAGGAATTTCAAGTGAGTTAACCTTAATAGCAGCAAGTTGCTCATCAGGAAAACTTCCATTAAGAGGAATATGATCATCAGGAATGTTTTCCATTCCAGATAAATTATCAGCAACATGATTATCATCTCCTTTCCCATCAACAATATGCAAATCAAATTATTGCAAAAAGAGTATCCATCTAATAAGCCTAGGTTTAGCATCTTTCTTTGCCATAAGATATTTAATATCAACATGGTTAGTATGAATACAAAGATGGTTTGATTTATTCTCTTATTCCAGCCAGAGAAGATTTTCCTATTATTCAATATGCTGATGATACTTTAGTGGTCATGCCAGTCTGTAAAAATGACTTGAGTGTGCTGAAAGGAATTTTACAGACATATGCTGCTTTCATAGGATTGAAAGTTAATTTCCACAAATCTTCAATGATACCTTTAAATATTGAATATGAGGAAGCCATTGCTCTGGCTGATTTTTTTGAGTGTCAACTTGGGTCTATGCCTTTCACTTATTTAGGTCTGCCCATGGGCACAACTAGACCAACTATCAAGGATTTTTCTCCTCTTATTGATAGAGTTGAAAGAAGATTATCCGCAACAGCTTCTTTCCTTTCTTATGGTGATAGGTTGGTATTGGTGAATTCTGTTCTTTCCTATCTGCCAACCTATTACATGCTGTCCCTGGTTATTCCTGCTGGTGTTATTGAGGTAATTGACAGAGCAAGGAGGCATTGTTTGTGGAGCAAAAAGGGAAAACATAAAGTTAATTCTCTTGCAGCTTGGTCCATGGTGTGTAGGCCTAAGAAGAAGGGAGGACTTTGGGTTTTAAATTTGAAACTTCAGAATTCTGCTCTGTTATTGAAATATCTCCATAAATTTTATAACCAGGAGCAAACCCCATGGGTTCAACTCATTACCGATGCATATTATCATCATTTTGCACCTCATGCTGTTGTGGAGTCAGGCTCTTTCTGGTGGAAAAGTGTCCTTACTTTATATGATGATTATAGAAAGATAACCACTTGTTTTGTTGGGAATGGAATCACTGTCCTTTTTTGGAAAGATAAGTGGCAAACACAACTCCTTAAGCTGACTTTTCCAAGATTATTCTCTTTTGCTAAGGGTAAGCTCCAGTCTTTTCATGAGTTTTTCTTGCATACAGATTGTTTGCACAATTTCTTCCTGCCATTGACTACCCAAGCATATGCTAAGCTCATGGTTTTGAGAACAATGATACATAATTTTAATCTACAATCAAATGTGAAAGATCAATGGAAAAGTTCTATTTCAACTGCTAGGCTCTCTCCAAGCTCTATCTATGAACACAATTTTGCTCAAATTCCTGATGATGTGGTATCCTATTTGATTTGGAAGAGCAAATGTCAGTCTAAACATAATTTCTTGCTTGGTTATTACTGCATGATAGAATCAACACCAGAGACATGTTGATTAGAAGGCACTGGAATGTTAGTGATTCCTCTGAGTGTGTCCTGTGTTCTGCTCATGAATATGAGGACCGGAGACATTTATTTTTTAATTGTACTTACAGTACAAGAATCTAGAATTACCTGCAAATTCCATGGATACCAGGATCTACAAATGATGCAATCAGGTTTGCCAAGAAACATTTCAATGGTCCCTGTTTTCAGGAAGTAGTCATTTTAGCCCGCTGGGGCATTTGGAAACAGAGAAATGGTTGGATTTTCAATAACATCAGACCCAGCTTTAGAGGTTGGAATGCCCTGTTTGTTCAGGAGGTCACCTTGCTTAAGTACAGGGTGAAGAGAGATATCTCTATTTTTTTGACATCATGGATTGATTCACTCCCTTGACCCCCTTGTAAATATTGTACATATTGTAAATAACTCTGTATTTTGTTTCCTTTATTAATAAATGGGGGGCTGTGGGGGATTCCCCCATAGTATTGGTGTAAAAAAAAGATTAGTATGAATAGTGACTCTAGAATCAACAATGTAGTGCCTAAATTTATCAGAAGCAAAAAACAACAGCTAAAAACTCTTTCTCGGTGGTCGTATAGTTTCTTTGAGCACTATCTAAGGTCTTACTAGCATAATGAATAACATTCAGTTTCTTATATACTTTTTGTCCTAAAACAGCTGCTAAAGCATAATCACTAGCATCGCACATAATTTCAAAAGGCAAGTTCCAATAAGGCGGTTGAACAATAGGAGCAGTTATTAAAGCTTTCTTAAGAACTTCAAAGGCTTCTTTACAATCATCATAAAAAATAAAAGAAACATATTTGAAGAAGATTGGTAAGAGGCCTTGAAGTTTTAGAAAATTCTTTCATAAATCTCCTATAAAAACCAGCTTGACCAAGAAAACTACGTATACCTATGATGTCCCTGGGATAGGGAATCTTTTCAATTGCATCAACTTGTGCATTGTCAACTTCAATGCCTCCTTCAGAAATTTTATGGCCGCGAACAATTCCTTCATTAACCATAAAGTAGCATTCCCCCAATTCAGAACAAGGCTAGTGTCCTCACAACGATGCAAAACATTTTTAAGATTATGGAGGCTACTGTCAAAAGAAGTCCCATAGATAGACAAGTCGTCCATGAATACCTCCACAATTTCCTCGCAAAACCATGAAAAATAGCACACGTTAGCATATTGATACGTACATTTTGAATCACTATTTTATATCGTTATTTTCTGTTATTCATCGATATATTTCATGTTATGATACATTACTTGTCTTATTTTATCTTATTTTGCATGTTTAATAATTATGGGAGAAGAAACATCGGGACCAAAAATCTGATGGAAAAAGCACCATCGAGATACCCTATTTCAGAAGATCAGAAGAAGAAGGGGGGGGGGGGGTATAGGATAAGTCATAGATGTTCCGAGGATGAAGCTAGCCAGAATGGCAGCCAGAGAGGGGCCAGCAGAGGCCCACACCACCAGGTGGCGCGCCCCCACTCTTGGCCGCGTCTAGGGGTGGTCTGCCCCCCGGCCCATGTCTGGGCACCCCCTTTGGCGTACTTGACCCCCAGGGAACCCTAAGCCCTAAGAAATCATCAGGAAAATATTTCGCCACCATCTCAGGGTGGAAAACAACAGAGAGAGAAAATCTGCGGGGAAAATTCCTCCCCGGAGAGGGAAATCGACGCCATCGTCACCGTCATCACTCTGGGCTTCATCAAGATCATCATCCTCACCACCCGACCCATCACCATCACCGTCCACCTTCATCCCGTTGTAACAATTAGGGGTCTTTATCGTTGTTTTCCACTAGATCTCTCTCCCAGTGTGGATTACTTGTTAGTAGTTGATGCTTGTGAGATTTATCGGTGTTTGCACTTTATGACTAGATTGTTACTTACCATTATATCACCTCTGATTATGATCCATATGATGTCTTGTGAGTAGTTCGTTTAGTTCTTGAGGACATGGGAGAAGTCATGATGTTAGTAGTGAGGTTATGTTGAAGGAATATCTATATGGTTTGATATTTAAGTTGTCGTGTTATTCTTCTAGTGGTGTCATGTGAACATCGACTACATGATACTTCACCTTTATGGGCCTAGGAGGATGCATCGTGTATTTGGCTACTAATTGTGGGGTTGCCGGAGAAAAATAAACCTAAAGCCCCGGTAGGAAACCAATGCACGAGGGAGTGTAGGATCCTAGAGTTTAAGGTTGTGGTTAGATTTATCTTAATTACTTCTTGTATTTGCGGATGCTTGCAGGGGGTTTAATCACAAGTCTGTATTAGTCCTAGTTGGGTGGTGCATTAGCATAGGTTCACCCACACAACACCTATCAAAATAATAAATATTAATCAACTGTATGAAACGAAAGCACTTGACAAGATTCCCATGTGTCCTCGGGAATGTTTAGTCACCATAAGTAAAATAACCAGCTTGTCCTTTGCTCTCAAAAGGATTGTCCACTTGATGCAATTATTATTACTATTATTTATTTACTTGCACTTCATTTATCTGCTATATCCAAACCCACCAAAAACCTGTTTGCTATTGTTTACAGTGAATTCTCCATCCAACCTCCTTGTCAACACCTTCTGCTCCTTGTTGGGTTTGACAATCTTATTTATAAAAAGTACTACGATACACCCCCTATACTTGTGGGTCATCAAGACTATTTTCTGGCACCGTTGCTAGGGAGTGAAGCGCTATTGGTAAGTGGAATTGGTAAGAGAGACTGTTACTGTGAGTGTTGTTTTTATTTATGTCTGCTACTTTGTTTTACTATGGATAGTCCATATGGTTCTTTATTTACGTACACTACTATTACTACTAGGGTAGTAGATGACCCGTTATCTGCTGAATTAGATCCTTATAAAATACCTATGAAAATTGTTGGACGTGTTATGGATAACTTCTATTACGGAGATGGAATTGTCCATCCCGGTGATCATTTGCTCTTTATACATGAATTATGCGAGTTATTCAGGTGTGCGGGTATTAAAATGGATCAAGTTAAAAGGAAATTATTCTCTTTATCACTGAAAGACAAAGCTGCTGAATGGTTTAAATTGCTGAAGAATGGTCCATCTATTGGATGGTAGGAAATTGTACCTCTCTTTTATTCTAAATTATATGGTACCTAGTGTGGTTAACAAAAGTATTAAGAAACATATTGAATGTGATGAACAAATAACTATAGAACCTACGGTAGCTATGATTAAAGATCTTGTTTATGAAATTGTAGAAGATGGACACATTGTCTTCTGCGAGGATGCTTCTAATATTATTTCCCATCCTCATAGACCTAAGAAAACTAGTGTTCTTGTGCTATCTATTAAGATTGGTGATCATTGCTATTATAGTTTATGTGATGTTGGTGCAAGTTCTAGTGTTATTCCTTACGAGATTTATAAAGAAATAATGCATGAAATTGGCTCTTGTGAACTTGAAGATACTGATGTTGCTATTCAACTTGCTAATAGAGAAATGTCTTTCTAATTGGTATTGTTAGAGATGTGGAAGTTTTATGTGGTAAAACTAAATATCCTACTGATTTTCTAGTACTGGGTAAAACTGCTAGTAAAAATTGTCCTACTATTTTTGGTAGAACTTTCTTGAACACTTGTGGTGCTGTTATAGATTGTAGGAAGGATAAAATATTGACCAAATTTGATGGAAAATCTTATGAGTTTAATTTCTCTAAATTTTCTAGAGCTCCTTATGAAGCTGAATTGCCTGATGAAAATTTTAAAGTTGAACAACTTTCTTCTATTTCTCTTGCTCCTAACAATGCTTTGCAGCAATTCATGGAGGACCATGAAAGTGAGTTCTTTATGGAAGAAATAAATGAAATTGAGGATATTCTTCTTCGTCAACCAGTGATACTGAAACAAAATTTACTTGTGGAGGATTTGGGTACCACATTACCACCTAAAGAGGATCTTGTTTTTGATTAAAAACCTTTACCTGATGATCTTAAATATGTTTATATCGATGAGAAGAGAATATAACATGTTATTATTAGTTCTAAACTTTGAGGTGAAGAAGAGGAAAGATTATTGGGGATATTGAAGAAACCCCTTGGAGCTATTGGATATACTCTTGATGATTTGAAAGGGATTTCCCCTACTATATGTTAGCATGCTATTAATATTGAACGTGATGCAAAAAAGCCAGTTGTTGAACATCAACACCATTTAATTCCTAAGATGAAGGATTGATGGATGAAGTTGGTAAACCCCAAGAGAAAGGTTGTGAAGAGTGCGGCGGCAAGTTTTCCTCACGTCGGTCATAAAACCCGATACCTGAACCCCGAACCCCGAACCCGAAAAACCCGAGTACTACATCAGGTAGCAGTTTTTGAAACCTCAATTTTATTTGGGAAATTCGGGATAGAAGTCAAGGTACCCGAATTACTCGTATATACCGAACTAAAAATGCAGCCAAGTAAAAAGTCTCGCGTTCAAGAGACAACACAAAGCCCAGCCCAACAGGTGTGTGTACGTGCCATAGCTTACCGCACCACCGAATCAGTTGTGCCGCCGTGCCCCAGCTCTGCTACACTCGCCGCCACCGCTGATTATCCCACTCCCACTCTCGCAGCGTCCAACTCCTAGGCCCTAGGACCCAGCGCACCCCTGCCCTACCCTAGCCGCCGCCGTGCCGGTAACCAGGAGCTGCTGCTCGCCTCAATCTTCCCGAGCGCAACGGCGACAACGAGGATGGACGACGACACCTCACTGGGTCTGTACGATGTGCGGCCTCAATTGATGGTCGCTCGCCTTCATATTTGCTGGCACGGCGGCGACGACGAGGCTGCAACGGTGACAAGACTAATCACAGTACACCGACTCTTACCTCCCAATCCTCTCTACAACATGAGGCTGGCGTCCACATCGACCACGGTGGAATTTTGAAGAAATTATGTTGCAATTTTTGTTTACTGTGTTGTATTTTGGGGAATTCGGGATTTCTCAAAACCGAACCCAATTTTTCGGGTACCCAAATTGTCGGGTATCAGAAAATTTGGACAAATTTTGGGAGTTATTTTTGGGAACCCGAATTTTCTATATCTTGATTTATCCGACCGAATTTTCGGGTAAAACCCAAACGCCCAGCGTGAAGTTTTCACTCAGAAAAGAAACCAAGGTTGAATCGACCAGTAGGAGGAAGAAGTAACTTCAGAAGGTTGATGCATCTCAGATGGAATGGCGCACTACCGGTTCAGCAGCAACGTGGAACTTACACAAGACAATAAAATCACTTTGCCCCCAACAAAGCAGTGAGGTGGTCAATCTCACCGGTTTTGGTGAGAACAAAGAGGTTAAACGTATGGTATGGAAAACATTATGAGAACAGTATGAAAACAGTAGCAGCAGTGTGAAAACATTAGAAGCAGTGTGTGTATTATCACTATAAGGAAAATGGACCAGGGTCCACAGTTCACTAGTGGTGTCTCTCCGTGAAAGATAAATAACATGTGTGGTAAACAAATTACAGCTGGGCAATTGACAAAAATGAAGGCTGCACCGTACTGCATATGCATGACATAAAGATTACTATATGATTCATGCGGGCATTACAACAAGATACATAGACCGTCATCCAACTACATCTATGACTAATAATCCACCCTTCGAATATCATCCAAACAAACGTTGGGTATTAAGTTGCAAGCAAGAGATAATCGGAGTAAGAAAAGTGTGTAATGTAAACAATAACATCATCCTTAGACAAAGCATTGTTGTTTTCAGCACATCCTCCATCCGTCACGTTTCTGTCACTCGAACCCAAATGCAAAGAAGGCATGAACCCACTATGGAGCATAAATACTCCCTCTTGGAGTTACTAGCATCTACTTGGGAAGAGAATATACTAATAACAGAGAGCATGCAAGATCATAAGTAACATATGCATGAAGATAACATGATAGATTGATAACCAAAAGTCATAGCATTCAACATTAATCGGATCCCAGCAAACACAACATGTAGCATTACATAAGGATGATCTCGATCATGTGAGGCAGCTCACGAGATCTAAACACGAGGCATAAAGTGTAGGAGACAACCATCTAGCTACTTCTACGGACCCGTAGTCTAGGGATGAACTACTCATGCATCACTTCGGAGGAGGGCATGGTGGTGTAGACCCCTCCGGTGATGAATTCCCCTCCTGGCAGGGTGCCGGGGAGAGCTCCAGAACCCTCCCTATCTCGGGATGACGATGATGGCGGCCTCGGGTGTTTCTCGGGAAAAGGTGGTATATTTCTAGGGTTGGTATATCGGGGGGGGGGGGGGTTATATAGGCGAAAGGGCGATGACAGAGGGCACCTGGGCGGCCCAGACCACCCCCAGGTGCGACCAGTGGGCGTCGCCGTATGGTGTGCCCCCTTGACCCCTCTCCAGGTCTCTCCGGGACTCTGTAGAACCTTCGGGAATTCTAAGACTTCCAAGCTTCAAATTTTCCAATTCCGAGAATATTTCCAGAACAAATTTTCTGAAACTAAAAACAGCAGGAAACAGGGAACTGGCTTTGTGGCATCTTGTTAATAGGTTAGTCCCATAAATCGATAAAAATCACATAAAGTGTAAATCAAACATGTGGGAAATAACATGAAAACAACATGGAACATCAGAAATTAAGGATACGGTTATGATGTATCAACATCCCCATGCTCATATAAAAACAACATCCCCAACCTTAGTTCCTACTCGTCCTCGAGTAGGTAAACGATAAAAACACATAATTTCTAAGGTGACTTGCTACCAACATGAACTTGATCATCAATAATGTAAAAGCATATGTAAGCTAAGATCATAGAACTTTAGCATAAGCATGATAAATAAAACATTAATAAGAAAGCATAGCAATCACCTTGCATCATGAGAAGCAACAGAAATAAAAGATCATGAATAACAATGCATCAAAAGTTATACGTTTGTTTCAAGTATAGAGAAAGCATGGCAAAGTGATATTTCGCTAGTCCTTAAGAGTGGGGAAAAACATAAATGCCAGGACACCTTCAAAGTTTATGAGGAAAACTAGAACAAATAATTAGAGAGCAAGAAATAACACATCATGAATCAATTGATAATGTTTCTGGGACAACTGCATATTAAACTCAGAATGACAACTATGCTCTCTCAACTGTGCATAAAGTTAGAAGATTGAGACTTAACATAAAAAGTAAAAGAAAGGCCCTTCGTAGAGGGAAGCATGGATCACTCATGTGCTAGAGCTTTTATTTTATTAACAGAGGTATAAAATGTTTGACACTCCCCTATCCATCTTACACAAACCATGGCTAACCGAATCCTCGGGTGCCTACCAACAATCACATACCGTGGGGGAGTGTCTATTTTTACGGAGGTATATGCTAGTGTCAACGAATGGTAAACAGAAAATACTGTACGAGTGGCTTCCATATGAAGGAGGCAACTGGTGTAGAAGGTCATCCCTCTTTCTCTTTTGTTTATACAATTATACTTTGACTGATAAATCATGGGCAAAAATAGTGAAGGGAATTTCTTTGTATTAGTTTGGGGCTGGGCACCCCGCTGCCAGCTCTTCTATCAATTGGATAATAGGATGAAGGCACTAGTCCAGGGTGTGAAATCCATTCAACAAGTGAGAAAAAAATATCTATTTACGTCCTCATGAGCAAAAACAGGAACACAAAACAGGAGTAATTTTGAAAGTTTTAATGGTAGCACATGAGCAGTTTACTTGGAGTGGCGGTTAATTACCACATGTAGTTAGGTATGGTGGATACATTTGGCATACTTTGGTTTTAGGGAGTTATATTGTACGATTAGAGCTCATACTCAGTACAGGTGGAGGCTAGCAAAAGACTAGGAGCGACAGATCAAGAGTGCAATAATGGCCATAATCATGCATAGCGGCATAAATATCATTAATCAAAGCGTAAGTGGTACCACACGTTCAAAAACTAAATGATCATGGAGGCTATTAGTGACTGGTTCGTAGTCATAATCATGGTGTGATCATTCGCCAAGTCAATCAAATAAAACATTCAAAGGAGAACACCACAAATTTATGCTCCAATATGACAAGAACAACTCATGATTCTTTCAATGGCACATTAAACACTCTCAGCTATTTGAGACAAATCATGATACTCAGTAAACACTAGGCTTTAGAATTAAAATAACATCTATCATGATATGAAAAAGTCTAGCCACAGTCCATACAAGCTTCTATTTGCATCGTTTATAATTCTACCTAATGCACCAGTTTCTTTTCCCAACAAGCACTATACAAAATATGTTTTAACAAAAACTCTCTAAATGATACAAAAAGCAAGCGTGAGAGTACTCACATAACACTACTAAAACAAACAGCTCTGAATGAGATATGCAATGAAAACAAGAGCTAAACAAGAATTTTCGTAGCAGCAAGAAGAAAAACTAAGAATACGAGCATAACGAGTATTCAAACGAAAAAGCGGAGTTTTTCTCTCTCCCAAACAAGGATGCTAGGTTCCAATGATATTATTGAAGAAAGGAAAACAAAAAAAAACAAAAAATACCATACGCTCCAAGTAAATTTCATATGATGTGACCGAATAAAAATATAGTTTCACTAGAAGTGACCTGATAAATGGTTGATGAAGAAGGGGATGCCTTGGGCATCCCCAAGCTTAGATGCTTGAGTCTTCTTGATCACATACATCACCCTCTTCTCTTGACCCTTGAAAACTTCCTTCACACCACACTCAAAGAATAATTCGCATTAGAGGGTTAGTGCAACAATAAAAATCCATGGTTTCTGTATGGTAACAAGTTATATTGATACTTTTAGAAATTAGCTACAGCCACTGATGTTTCGTGAAGCAAAGAAATCCACTTGACATCGTAAAAGAGCAAATGCAAGAAAAATGGCAGAATCTACCAAAACCAGAACAGTCTGTAAAGAATAATTTTTTCAGGGCACTTACGCTGATCAAATAAAAAAACCTAAAAAACTAAAAAGTTACGGAATTATCTGAGGAATAAGAAAAAAAAAATTCAGGTCACTCTAATCTTTCTGGATTTTTCACGATTGTTTACGGTGGACAGCAGAAATCTGTTTCATGCGCAGAAATCCCAAAACCAGCTCCAACTTTTGTCAGAAACTTTACTTGGCACAATTAATACATGAAAATAAAGATACATAGGAGTTGCTACATAAATATACATCACCTTTACTCAAAGAAAATATAGAAAAACAAAGCAAAAATAAAACCATGGGTTATCTCGCAAGTAGTGCTTTTCTTTAACGCCTTTTAGCTAGGCCTAGAAAATAAGATTCACGTGTTTTCAAGTGAAGAAAATGCTCACGTAAGAAATATGCCTTAAGAAATAAAGAGAATCAAGAAGCAAGTATAATTTTTTTTAATTCTAACCCACTTTCTATGCATAGGAATCTTGTAAAGAAATAAAGTAAAGAAGCACAAACTAGAAATCATGGGAAGATGGCACGACATCAATTTCAAAACTTTCAACAAAAAGAGAGGGGTTTTAGTTACATGAAAATTCCTACAATAATATTTTCCTCTCTCATAATAATTTCCCGTATTATCATGAACAAACTCAACAACATAATTATCACATAAAGCATGTTTTTCATGGTTTAGAAGTATATAATTCATATCAAGCCCCAAACAGTGGGATCAAAATTTAAATCAGCTCCTCATTCTTTTCACTTTTAGCAATATCAAAACGAGATAATTGATCACTAATAAAAGGTATAGGACACATTATAGAAATCCTATTTTTCAGTATCATTATAATTTATAACATCAAGTAACATAGGACCATCGTCTAGAGCATTATCATATAAATCCTCTAAACAAACTTCCTCATTATCATGCATATCAATATTTGGAATAAATAGAGGATTATCATAGTATTTATCAAAGTAGCATGTATTGAAATAATACAAGGTAGGAGTTAAAGAGATACTATCATTGGGAGGTAGACATGGGCATTCTTACTCCTCTTGATCATCACTCTCCTCCTCCATATCATCCAATGAGATTTCAGATTCAGCAGTTTCCTCTTCCATAGGCTCCTGCAACGCATTAGTTTCCTTTGGTTGAGAGAATCTATTAAGATATTCCATATGTAGTAATTACAATCCTTGTAATTATAAAGAAATATTCAAGTATAACATAAATCTCATATTTATAAGGTGCATCATCAATAGTTTCAAGAAAATAGGCAATTTCGAATGCACCCTTCCAAGCAATAAATTCTTCAATTTTTTCCATATTATAAAATTCATAATTTCCCTTAACATAAGAAGATATGGTAACATTATCATTATACTCACATTGAAAAGGGAGGTGTTTATACCTCCTACAGCAACGAGATTTATAAAAGCAATAAGTAACATTATAAGTAGAGCACGCGTTTCTAGCATAGTCATGCAATTTATTAATTTGTGCCCATAAGTGCTTCCCTTTTTATGACAAGCGGTGTTCCTTATAATATTTTTGTTGTTCTTCCAAGAACCCAAAGAAATCACCCATTGATAGCAAGCATGATAAAGCAAGTAAAAAGCAAAACAATAACAAAGTAAAAATGATTGGAGGTGAGAGACTCCCCTTGCATAAATTCTCTTCCTCCCCGGCAATGGCGCCAGGAAACTTGTTGATGGCTGACGTTGGTAAACCCCAAGAGAAAGGTTGTGAAGAGTGCAACGACAAGTTTTCCCTCGGAAAAGAAACCAAGGTTGAATCGACCAGTAGGAGGAAGAAGTAACTTCATAAGGTTGATGCAGCTGAGATGGCAGGGCGCACTACCGGTTCAGCAACAACGTGGAACCTACACAACACAATAAAATCACTTTGCCCCAACGAAGGAGTGAGGTTGGTAATCTCACCGGTTTTGCTGAAAACAAAGAGGTTAAATGTATGGTGTGGAAAACAGTATGGAAACAGTAGAAGCAGTGTGTGTATTATCAGTATGAGGAAAATGGACTGGAGTCCATAGTTCACTAGTGGTGTCTCTCCACGAAAGATAAATAACATGTGTGGTGAGCACATTAAAGCTAGGCAATTGGCAGAAATGAAGGCTGCACCGTAGTGCATATGCATGAGATAAAGATTACTATGTGATTCATGCGGGCATTACAACAAGATACATAGACCGTCATCCAACTGCATCTATGACTAATAATCCACCCTCCGAATATCATTCGAACAAACGTTGGGTATTAAGTTGCAAGCAACAAATAATCGCAGTAAGAAAAGTGTGTAATGTAAACAATAACATCAACCTTAGACAAAGCATTGTTTTTTATCCCTAATGGAAACAACACATCCTACATCCATCACGTTTCTATCACTCGAGCAAAGATGCAAAGGAGGCATGAACCCAGTATCGAGCATAAATATTCCCTTTTGGAGTTACTAGCATCTACTTGGCAAGAGCATCTACTAATAACAGAGAGCATGCAAGATCATATATAACATATGCATGAAGATAACATGATATATTAATAATCAAAAGACATAGCATTCAATATTCATCGGATCCCAGCAAACACAGCATGTAGCGTTACATAAATATGATCTCGACCATGTGAGGCAGCTTACGAGATCTAAACATGAGGCATAGAGTGGAGGAGACAACCATCTAGCTACTGCTATGGACCCGTAGTCCAGGGATAAATTACCCACACATCACTTCGGAGCAGGGCATGGTGGTGTAGACCCCTCCGATGATAAATTCCCCTCCCGGGAGGGTGCCGGGGAGAGCTCCAGAACCCTCCTGATCTTGGGATGACGATGACAGCAGCCTCGGATGTTTCTCGGAAAAGTGGTATATTTCTAGGGCTGGTATATCGGGGGGATTATATAGGCAAAAGGGCGATGGCAGAGGGCACCTTGGGGGCCTAGACCACCCCAAGGCGTGGCCAGGGGGGCTGCCCTATGGTGTGCCCCCCTTGGCCCCTCTCCGGGTCTCTTTGGGGCTCCGTGGAACCGTTGGGAATTCTAAGATTTCCGGGCTTCAAATTATCCAATTCCAAGAATATTTCTAGAACAACTTTTCTAAAACTAAAAACAGCAGAAAACAAGGAACTGGTTCTGTGGCATCTTGTTAATAGGTTAGTCCCGGAAATCGATAAAAATCCCATAAAGTGTAAAGCAAACATGTGGGAAATAACATCAAAACAACATGGAACATCAGAAATTAAGGATACGTTTATGACGTATCAAGGATGTGGTAAGAAAAGAGGTATTAAAACTCATTGACACTGGTATTATTTATCCTATTGCTGATAGTAGATGGGTAAGCCCTATGCATTGTGTCCCTAAGAAAGGTGGAATGACTTTTGTGCCTAATGAAAATAATGAGCATATTCCACAAATAGTAGTAGTTGGTTATAGAATGTTCATTGATTTTTAGAAAGGTTAATAAATTTACTACGAAAGATCATTAACCTTTACCCTTATTGATCAAATGCTAGAGCGGTTATCTAAGAAAACTCATTTTTTCTTTCTTGATGGTTATTCTGGGTTTTCTCAAATTGTTGTTAGGAAGCAAGATCAAGAGAAAACAACCTTTACTTGTCCGTATGGAACTTATGCTTATAGACGTATGCCTTTTGGTTTGTGTAAAGCTCCTGCTACGTTTCAAATATGCATGTCTGCTATTTTTCATGGCTTTTGTGAAGAAATTGTGGAAGTATTCATGGACGATTTCTCCTTCTATGGAACTTCTTTTGATAACTGTTTGCACAATATTGATAAAGTCTTGCAGAGATGTGAGGAAACTAATCTTGTTCTTAATTGGGACAAATGCCACTTTATGGTTAATGAAGGAATTGTTCTTGGACATAAAATTTATGAAAGAGGTATTGAAGTTGATAGAGCTAAAGTGGAAGCAATAGAGAAAATTCCTTGCCCCAGGGATGTTACATGTATACTTAGTGTTCTTTATCATGCTATTTTTTATAGGAGGTTTATTACAGATTTCTCTAAAATATCAAAGCCTCTTACTAATCTTCTTCAAAAAGACGTACCTTTTGTTTTTGATGATGATTGCAAGGAAGCTTTTGAAACTTTAAAAGAAGGCTTTAACTACTGATCCTATTGTTCAACCACCTGATTGGAATTTACCTTTTGAAATTATGTGTGATGCTAGTGATTTTGCTGTAGGTGCTATTCTTGGACAGCGAGTAGATAAGAAATTGGATGTTATTCATTATGCTTGTAAGACTCTTGATGCTGATCAAAGGAAATATGCTACTACTGAAAAAGAGTTCTTAGCTATAGTTTTTGCATGTGATAAATTTAGACATTATATTGTTGATTCAAAAGTCACTATTCATACTGATCATGCTGGTATTAGATACCTTATGGAAAAGAAAGAGGCTAAGCCCAGGCTTATAAGATGGGTGTTGCTTTTACAAGAATTTGATATGCATATTGTGGATAGAAAGGGTGCTAAAAATCTTGTTGCTGATAATTTATCTAGATTGGAAAACTTTTCTTTTGATCCTATTCCTGTTAATGATAGTTTTCCAAATGAGCAACTAGCTGCAATAAAATTAAGCTTGCGAGATAGTCCATGGTATGCTGATTATGCAAACTTTATTGTTTCCAAGTATTTTCCTCCAACATTTACAACTCAACAAAGAAGGAAATTCTTTTATGATTTGAGGCATTATTTTTGGCATGACCCACATTTATATAAAGGAGTAGATGCTATTATGAGAAGATGTGTTCCGGAATATGAACAAAGAGAAATATTGAGAAAATGCTATGGTAGTGCTTATGGAGGACACCATGCTGGAGATAGAACCGCACAAAAGGTTCTACAATCAGGTTTCTATTGGCCTACCCTTTTTAAAGATGCACATAATTTTTTTTTATCTTGTGATGAATGTCAAAGAGTTGGTAATATTTCTAGACGTAATGAAATGCCTATGAATTATTCTCTTGTTATTGAACCTTTTGATTGTTGGGGATTTGACTTTATGGGTCTGTTTCCTCCTTCGAATGGTTATACTCATATTCTTATCGTTGTTGATTATGTTACTAAATGGGTAGAAGCTATACCTACTAAAAGTGCTGATGGTGAAACCTCGTTAAAAATGCGTAAAGATGTTATTTTCCCTAGGTTTGGTGTGCCTAGATATCTTATGACTGATGGAGGTTCTCATTTTATTCATGGTGGTTTTAGAAAAACCCTTTCTAAATATGATGTTAATCATAGAATTGTCTCAACTTATAATCCTCAAATCAGCGAGCAAGTAGAATTATCAAATAGAGAAACTAAATCTATCTTGTAAAAGACTGTTAATAAATCTAGGAAAAATTGGTCTGATAAGTTGAATGATACTTTATGGGCTTATATAACTGCTTATAAAAATCCTATGGGTACGTCTCCTTATAAAATGGTTTACGGATAAGCTTGTCACTTGCCTTTAGAATTAGAACACAAAGCTTATTGGGCAGTGAAAGAACTACATAAAGATTTTAAACTTGCTGGAAAGAAAAGAATGCTTGATTTGAGTTCTCTTGATGATTGGAGATGGGAAGCCTATTAAAATGCTAGATTCTTTAAGGAAAAAGTTAAATAATGGCATGATTGGAGAATTCTTAAAATAGAGTTTCATGTTGGTGAGAAACTTCTATTGTATCGGTCTCGTCTCAGATTTTTGCAGGAAAATTACTCTCGAGATGGGAAGGCCCATATGTTATTGAAGAGGTGTATCGTTCGGGTGCAATTAAAATTGCCTCCCTCAAGGATAACACTACACAAGTGGTAAATGGGCAAAGACTCAAACATTATATTTCCGGAGATTCTTATCATGAAGATGTCAATACTATTGAAGTGGTAACACATGAAGAGTTCATAAGGGAGAAAATTCCAGAATCTACATAGTCCGTTTTTGAATAGGTAACAATTCTGTAAGAAATTTTTTGCAAAATACTTTCCAAGTTATCAATTGTTGATATATGGAAAGTATAAAAAATATTGAGCCGAAGAGGAGTAGGAGAAGGTGCCTGAGGGCACCACACCATGTGGCGGCGCGGGCCGACCCCTAGCCACGCCAACCTATGGTGTGGGATCCTTGGAGCCCCTCTCCGACTCGTTTTCGTACTGCACCTTCCTTTCATTATACATATTTTTTCTATACAATCTCCCGGACCCCTCGAAGTCCGTATATCATTTTCTCGTCGTGTTGCTATTTCGACCTGTTTCTGCCAGGATCTGTTTTCTGTTTTACAAGCACCATGGTCTCTGCCAACAACAACAAGGGGAAGGAGACAAAGGAAGATGATCTCCAAGACCCAAAGCTGGAGGAGGAGATATATAGTGTAACACCTAGGGTGTTACCCTAGATAGAGAGTTGTTTGTTTTCTTTTTTGCTTGCATCACATGCATCATATGCATTGCATCATGTTTTCAAAACAAATCTCAAATTTTCAAACCAAATTAAACTTTCCCACATTGTCCAAATTTCCAATTTAATAATTGCAATCAAACCACTCCAATTGTTTTCAATAGTTTGAAGTTGATTGCTTATGAATAAAATTCCTTTTTCTTATCCACACCCTAATGGCAAACTAAGTTTCAAATCTTTCTCCTTCTTATTTGACATGATCAATTGTGGTTTGAGAAAATTAACAACTTGCACTCTTTTTAGCTCACTAAGTTTTTGGGTTCATTAAATATAATTTGTCAATTTTAAAAATCAACTGAAATCCTATATGAATTTCAAATAGCAAAGTTCAAACAATTTGTCATTTTTCAAATTGTTGGAAATGAGTAACAAACCTTGTTATTTGCTGTTTTGCTAATCAATAAAAAAAAATAGTTCATAAAAGATTTAAAACCCCAACCCTTTTCTTTTCACCTCCCTCTCTTTCTTTTCATTACAAAAAAAAAAGAAGAAGAGAAAAGAAAATAAAAACCAGGGAGAAGAGAGAGGCAGCCCATAGCCCAATTCTCCCCAGCCCACCCTAGCCAGCCCGATACCCTTTCGGGTTTGGCTTCTTCCTCCTCGACGTCAGCTTCTGTACGAACAGAAGGAACACCACACGATCCTCCTCCCCCCCTCTCGATTCACTACCGTACCGAGCTCCTCTCGCCCATAAAACCCACCTTCTCTCTGCTAACCCTAATCCTATCCCCTACTCCTTCTCCCATCGCCGCCATCCCCCTCCTCTTCCAGATCCCCTCCAAATTTCTCCTCTGCATATTCTGAAATTTTTTTTTGTCAAACGCCTCGTGGCCGGAATTTTGATGCCATGGCGCTGCCGCCAAGCTCGTCTTCGAGCCGTCCTCCCGGCGGGAATGGATTCGGGGGACCTCCTTCTTCCCCCGCGCTGCCTCGGCCGGGCCTGGGAGCCACCAGGGTCGCCGCGCCGTCGCCGTTTGCCGCCGCACTTCTCCGGCCGTCAGAGTTCGTCGACAGAGGCATCTCCTTCCCCGCCTCCTTTCTCCACGTCCGCGAGGCCGCCATGGTGAGCACTCCTTCCTGGCCTAGGCCTCCCTTTTCTTCCCCTTGCTCTGCGTGGTCGTCGTCGAGCGTCACCTGATTTCCGTCCGCGGATTGCTGTCCGCCATGGACGCCTGCTGCATGATCCCACGAGCTGGTGTTGATCGCTGTGGTCACGTAGACACCAGGCACTCACACGCCATCAGCGCCCACTCGTGCACGTACACCTCCGATGCCTGCAGCACACACACACCTGCAGCACACCGTCGCACGCCCAGCACACGCCGCTGCCCACCGTCCGCCTCCGCAGATCTCCGTCGGTCGCTGGAACGCTGAAGTTTTTTCAGCTTCGTCAGGTTCACGTCGCTACTACTCTTCAGAAGCCGAAAACGCTGTTTGGTATCACAAGCGAGGCGACAGCCCAGTGGCTAGCGCCCTGTTCCGTCTCGTGAGAGACCCGGGATCAAATCCCCTGCGAGGCAAAGCTCCTCTTTTTCTTTATTTTTTTCCCAGTGTCGCGGGTTACACCTCAACTTCCCTGCACCCTGTTCCAAACACAAACAGAGCACCAGCCTACTGGTTGGCACCGGGGTACTTCCATGGTGCGTCCCAGGTTCGAGTCCCCTGAACTGCACCTCAAGCACTTCTTTTTGCAATTTTCTTAAATTGCAGGAAAACATCTATTGTTGCTAATTCAATAATTTGCCCAATTTGAATCCAAATAATACAAACTTTATATGTATTCCACTCCAAATTCCTTGAACTTTTCAAATATGCAAATTGTTTTCTGTTTTGAACATTCCAAATTGTTTCAAATTTCAAATTCAAACAATTCTTTTCCAATTTGGTTAATTCCATAATTAATTCATACTTAATTCAATTAACTCAAATAAAATATGTTTTTCAGTCCAAATTTAATGTACTTTCTGTTTATCAACTTTGTTTTGCAAATGGGGCAATTAAAATTAATGTTATTTAATAATCCTTAAAAATGATAAATTAAATGGCATAATTAATAACTTTCAAATGTTTGCTCCAAATTAAATACTCAAAACATGTTTTCCATCCAAAATCAAATGCCACACTTGAATATCAACTTTGTTTTCTGGTTTGCAACATCTAAATTGAATAATTGTTTCACCTCCTATTTAATGCAACTGAAATTGCCAAAATTCATAACTAATTCATTTTAATTCCAAATCAAACAAATAAAATATGTTTTCCCGTCAGTTTCATATCTTTAACATGTTCATGCCATTCATATTCCTGTTTGCATCTTGCCTTGTGCATTTTAGCTTTTGTTATGCCTGTTCATCTATATGACAACATATGGAATGTGTGGGCTAATTAATTCCAACTGTTGCCCCCTTCCATTTAAATTGCCTAACTCACCTATCTATTGTTTGCCATGCTAAACAACAATTAAATTGATGGTTAGATAAACAACTTGAACCAATTCCTATTTCTCCGGACTCCGGTTCCGATTAAATTGTTTAAGTTGTTTTCCCTGTTGCATCTTGCCATGTCATGCATATACAATAGGATCATGCTGGATCTTTTGCCGTAGTAGTAATTGTTGCATTCCGTTGTTTGTTCGAGGTTCGTTGCTTCTTCCCGGATAGGACGTTGAGATGATGTGAGCAACGACAAGTTCTGCTACCTTGCGGGATCTCAGGCAAGTATACTCACTTGCTGCCATATGGCTGCCTTTCATCACTTGTTACCGATTCTTTCCGTTGTTCTTTTCTGCTAGCCTTAGTAGTAGTTGTTTCTGTTACGAACCTATCACATGAATCCTTTACCCCTGATATTGCCTCACCTCCACACCTATAACCATTGCTTGTGCCCGTGTCTTACTAGCATGCTTAGGGTGTTTTGCTCGCGTCTGTTACCCGTTACTTTCTGTTATTACTTCTTTATGTTCTGGGGGCTCGATGTTAATCAATCAACCTGTTATTAATAATATGCTGATAAGGCACCGGCAGGAGGCCCTAAGTGGTTTTGAGGCCTGCTAGTGTCGACCCTAATAGGAAAAGGGTCTTGTCTACTGATCCATGATGAGCGTGCTCACCGCATCCGGGTGGTAGTATGGGACCCCCCTCGACTTAGACCTGATCTGCAGCTTGTCCGAAGAGCCACACTTAGTTCGGGTGTTCCATTTGCTCCTTGCATAATGGGTTGATCACCCATGGTTACTGATGATGATGATGATGCATATAGGGCGAGGCCTGTAGTGCCGGGGTGTTGTGTCCTGCGGGAGTTTTGCACACCTGCGCTGAGTATTCGGCTGCGTGGCTGGGACCTTATAGCTCCGTGGCTCTAGGATGGGTTGTAGAGATGGTTTGGGTCGTGTCAAGTCCACCTGAGTTTTAGTTGGTGGCTTGAGTGTGTACGGGTACTGGAGCACACCCCTGCAGGGATAAATCTTCTCGAGAAGCCGTGTTGTCCGCGGTTATGTGACGACTTGGTGAAAGTACTGGCTAACAAGTACTCAGAACAACTTACACCTAACTAATGATAACTTGACTAGTAATAGTCTTATTGACACAACAACCTGATCCATTATTCATTAATCCAACTGTGTGAGTTATCCTCGGATTGCTTCTTCGGATAAGGGGCGAGATCCAGGATGGGTTTGTTTGAAGTTACCTTTCAGTTGGTTACAATACTCGATCTTATCTTCTTTCTGTTAGCCGGAAGTTGTAGTATCTCTCTGTAGTTGGTTAGTGCAGCCTGATGTCGCTTATTTGCAATAACCCCTTCCTTTCCGTTGATCCTAAAGTATTTGTATCTTGTGATGACTGGCTACGCCGGTATGTTGTGAGTATGGGTTTTATCCCCCTTGCCAGTACTTAACCGTACTGACCCACGAATCTTTTCGTGGCTGCATATTCAATATTGCAGTCAACAGGTTTGAAGTCTGACGAAGTTAGCTTGGGAATCCCTCCGGCTTGGCCTGGGCAGGGATTGGACGCTCTCGGTTATCTTCAGGACTCTTAGTCCAATTTGTATCTTGTCCGTAGTCGGACACCATGTTGTTTCTTCCGCTGTTATTTCGATCTTTGTATTGTATCAGTTGTATCTGTGGCTCGTTTGAGTCTTCTTGTATATATCTTTTCTGTTGTTGTTGCGGAATATTCGTGAACTGTTGTAATGTTATCATAAGTGGCAACCTGGAATCGGTTATTATGCGGATTTGGCGGGAATGCTGAAATCTGCATAGTGCCCGATCCCGGGGCGTCACAAATGGTATCAGAGCCTTGGTTCCGATTCCCGAGATTGTTTCGATACGAATGGTTATCGAAGCAACGGGTCCGCAAAGCCTGTAGGATAACCTCGCTAACGGTCGTTGTTTCTAGAGTGTCAAAAACTATTTCCGCTAAACTATTTTGGAAAAACATCTCAATAGGATTCTTGTTTTCTCCTTATCTCTATTCTATTTCCCCTCCCATCTCATTTGGTTTGGAGTCTCCCCCCTTGTCTATCTTTCAAAGTGTTAGGATCCTACGTGGGTGGACGTTTTCTGAACCTTTAACCTAATAGGTTCGATCATCGGAAGATTTCTGGTGGAAGAACATCGTCGTCACTCCGAGCAAGAATCTCTTGTTAGTGGTGTCGAGAAGCCCTTGTTAGTGGTATCGAGGAGATCAACTGGAAGCACGAAGAATCGATAGTTGAACTTCTTTCCCCTCCCGGGTTAGCAGGTGGATTGCGAGGGCGCAATCCCTTGTTAGTGGTGTCGTCTGTAACACCTAGGGTGTTACCCTAGATAGAGAGTTGTTTGTTTTCTTTTTTGCTTGCATCACATGCATCATATGCATTGCATCATGTTTTCAAAACAAATCTCAAATTTTCAAACCAAATTAAACTTTCCCACATTGTCCAAATTTCCAATTTAATAATTGCAATCAAACCACTCCAATTGTTTTCAATAGTTTGAAGTTGATTGCTTATGAATAAAATTCCTTTTTCTTATCCACACCCTAATGGCAAACTAAGTTTCAAATCTTTCTCCTTCTTATTTGACATGATCAATTGTGGTTTGAGAAAATTAACAACTTGCACTCTTTTTAGCTCACTAAGTTTTTGGGTTCATTAAATATAATTTGTCAATTTTAAAAATCAACTGAAATCCTATATGAATTTCAAATAGCAAAGTTCAAACAATTTGTCATTTTTCAAATTGTTGGAAATGAGTAACAAACCTTGTTATTTGCTGTTTTGCTAATCAATAAAAAAAAATAGTTCATAAAAGATTTAAAACCCCAACCCTTTTCTTTTCACCTCCCTCTCTTTCTTTTCATTACAAAAAAAAGAAGAAGAAGAGAAAAGAAAATAAAAACCAGGGAGAAGAGAGAGGCAGCCCATAGCCCAATTCTCCCCAGCCCACCCTAGCCAGCCCGATACCCTTTCGGGTTTGGCTTCTTCCTCCTCGACGTCAGCTTCTGTACGAACGGAAGGAACACCACACGATCCTCCTCCCCCCTCTCGATTCACTACCGTACCGAGCTCCTCTCGCCCATAAAACCCACCTTCTCTCTGCTAACCCTAATCCTATCCCCTACTCCTTCTCCCATCGCCGCCATCCCCCTCCTCTTCCAGATCCCCTCCAAATTTCTCCTCTGCATATTCTGAATTTTTTTTGTCAAACGCCTCGTGGCCGGAATTTTGATGCCATGGCGCTGCCGCCAAGCTCGTCTTCGAGCCGTCCTCCCGGCGGGAATGGATTCGGGGGACCTCCTTCTTCCCCCGCGCTGCCTCGGCCGGGCCTGGGAGCCACCAGGGTCGCCGCGCCGTCGCCGTTTGCCGCCGCACTTCTCCGGCCGTCAGAGTTCGTCGACAGAGGCATCTCCTTCCCCGCCTCCTTTCTCCACGTCCGCGAGGCCGCCATGGTGAGCACTCCTTCCTGGCCTAGGCCTCCCTTTTCTTCCCCTTGCTCTGCGTGGTCGTCGTCGAGCGTCACCTGATTTCCGTCCGCGGATTGCTGTCCGCCATGGACGCCTGCTGCATGATCCCACGAGCTGGTGTTGATCGCTGTGGTCACGTAGACACCAGGCACTCACACGCCATCAGCGCCCACTCGTGCACGTACACCTCCGATGCCTGCAGCACACACACACCTGCAGCACACCGTCGCACGCCCAGCACACGCCGCTGCCCACCGTCCGCCTCCGCAGATCTCCGTCGGTCGCTGGAACGCTGAAGTTTTTTCAGCTTCGTCAGGTTCACGTCGCTACTACTCTTCAGAAGCCGAAAACGCTGTTTGGTATCACAAGCGAGGCGACAGCCCAGTGGCTAGCGCCCTGTTCCGTCTCGTGAGAGACCCGGGATCAAATCCCCTGCGAGGCAAAGCTCCTCTTTTTCTTTATTTTTTTCCCAGTGTCGCGGGTTACACCTCAACTTCCCTGCACCCTGTTCCAAACACAAACAGAGCACCAGCCTACTGGTTGGCACCGGGGTACTTCCATGGTGCGTCCCAGGTTCGAGTCCCCTGAACTGCACCTCAAGCACTTCTTTTTGCAATTTTCTTAAATTGCAGGAAAACATCTATTGTTGCTAATTCAATAATTTGCCCAATTTGAATCCAAATAATACAAACTTTATATGTATTCCACTCCAAATTCCTTGAACTTTTCAAATATGCAAATTGTTTTCTGTTTTGAACATTCCAAATTGTTTCAAATTTCAAATTCAAACAATTCTTTTCCAATTTGGTTAATTCCATAATTAATTCATACTTAATTCAATTAACTCAAATAAAATATGTTTTTCAGTCCAAATTTAATGTACTTTCTGTTTATCAACTTTGTTTTGCAAATGGGGCAATTAAAATTAATGTTATTTAATAATCCTTAAAAATGATAAATTAAATGGCATAATTAATAACTTTCAAATGTTTGCTCCAAATTAAATACTCAAAACATGTTTTCCATCCAAAATCAAATGCCACACTTGAATATCAACTTTGTTTTCTGGTTTGCAACATCTAAATTGAATAATTGTTTCACCTCCTATTTAATGCAACTGAAATTGCCAAAATTCATAACTAATTCATTTTAATTCCAAATCAAACAAATAAAATATGTTTTCCCGTCAGTTTCATATCTTTAACATGTTCATGCCATTCATATTCCTGTTTGCATCTTGCCTTGTGCATTTTAGCTTTTGTTATGCCTGTTCATCTATATGACAACATATGGAATGTGTGGGCTAATTAATTCCAACTGTTGCCCCCTTCCATTTAAATTGCCTAACTCACCTATCTATTGTTTGCCATGCTAAACAACAATTAAATTGATGGTTAGATAAACAACTTGAACCAATTCCTATTTCTCCGGACTCCGGTTCCGATTAAATTGTTTAAGTTGTTTTCCCTGTTGCATCTTGCCATGTCATGCATATACAATAGGATCATGCTGGATCTTTTGCCGTAGTAGTAATTGTTGCATTCCGTTGTTTGTTCGAGGTTCGTTGCTTCTTCCCGGATAGGACGTTGAGATGATGTGAGCAACGACAAGTTCTGCTACCTTGCGGGATCTCAGGCAAGTATACTCACTTGCTGCCATATGGCTGCCTTTCATCACTTGTTACCGATTCTTTCCGTTGTTCTTTTCTGCTAGCCTTAGTAGTAGTTGTTTCTGTTACGAACCTATCACATGAATCCTTTACCCCTGATATTGCCTCACCTCCACACCTATAACCATTGCTTGTGCCCGTGTCTTACTAGCATGCTTAGGGTGTTTTGCTCGCGTCTGTTACCCGTTACTTTCTGTTATTACTTCTTTATGTTCTGGGGGCTCGATGTTAATCAATCAACCTGTTATTAATAATATGCTGATAAGGCACCGGCAGGAGGCCCTAAGTGGTTTTGAGGCCTGCTAGTGTCGACCCTAATAGGAAAAGGGTCTTGTCTACTGATCCATGATGAGCGTGCTCACCGCATCCGGGTGGTAGTATGGGACCCCCCTCGACTTAGACCTGATCTGCAGCTTGTCCGAAGAGCCACACTTAGTTCGGGTGTTCCATTTGCTCCTTGCATAATGGGTTGATCACCCATGGTTACTGATGATGATGATGATGCATATAGGGCGAGGCCTGTAGTGCCGGGGTGTTGTGTCCTGCGGGAGTTTTGCACACCTGCGCTGAGTATTCGGCTGCGTGGCTGGGACCTTATAGCTCCGTGGCTCTAGGATGGGTTGTAGAGATGGTTTGGGTCGTGTCAAGTCCACCTGAGTTTTAGTTGGTGGCTTGAGTGTGTACGGGTACTGGAGCACACCCCTGCAGGGATAAATCTTCTCGAGAAGCCGTGTTGTCCGCGGTTATGTGACGACTTGGTGAAAGTACTGGCTAACAAGTACTCAGAACAACTTACACCTAACTAATGATAACTTGACTAGTAATAGTCTTATTGACACAACAACCTGATCCATTATTCATTAATCCAACTGTGTGAGTTATCCTCGGATTGCTTCTTCGGATAAGGGGCGAGATCCAGGATGGGTTTGTTTGAAGTTACCTTTCAGTTGGTTACAATACTCGATCTTATCTTCTTTCTGTTAGCCGGAAGTTGTAGTATCTCTCTGTAGTTGGTTAGTGCAGCCTGATGTCGCTTATTTGCAATAACCCCTTCCTTTCCGTTGATCCTAAAGTATTTGTATCTTGTGATGACTGGCTACGCCGGTATGTTGTGAGTATGGGTTTTATCCCCCTTGCCAGTACTTAACCGTACTGACCCACGAATCTTTTCGTGGCTGCATATTCAATATTGCAGTCAACAGGTTTGAAGTCTGACGAAGTTAGCTTGGGAATCCCTCCGGCTTGGCCTGGGCAGGGATTGGACGCTCTCGGTTATCTTCAGGACTCTTAGTCCAATTTGTATCTTGTCCGTAGTCGGACACCATGTTGTTTCTTCCGCTGTTATTTCGATCTTTGTATTGTATCAGTTGTATCTGTGGCTCGTTTGAGTCTTCTTGTATATATCTTTTCTGTTGTTGTTGCGGAATATTCGTGAACTGTTGTAATGTTATCATAAGTGGCAACCTGGAATCGGTTATTATGCGGATTTGGCGGGAATGCTGAAATCTGCATAGTGCCCGATCCCGGGGCGTCACAAATGGTATCAGAGCCTTGGTTCCGATTCCCGAGATTGTTTCGATACGAATGGTTATCGAAGCAACGGGTCCGCAAAGCCTGTAGGATAACCTCGCTAACGGTCGTTGTTTCTAGAGTGTCAAAAACTATTTCCGCTAAACTATTTTGGAAAAACATCTCAATAGGATTCTTGTTTTCTCCTTATCTCTATTCTATTTCCCCTCCCATCTCATTTGGTTTGGAGTCTCCCCCCTTGTCTATCTTTCAAAGTGTTAGGATCCTACGTGGGTGGACGTTTTCTGAACCTTTAACCTAATAGGTTCGATCATCGGAAGATTTCTGGTGGAAGAACATCGTCGTCACTCCGAGCAAGAATCTCTTGTTAGTGGTGTCGAGAAGCCCTTGTTAGTGGTATCGAGGAGATCAACTGGAAGCACGAAGAATCGATAGTTGAACTTCTTTCCCCACCCGGGTTAGCAGGTGGATTGCGAGGGCGCAATCCCTTGTTAGTGGTGTCGTCTGTAACACCTAGGGTGTTACCCTAGATAGAGAGTTGTTTGTTTTCTTTTTTGCTTGCATCACATGCATCATATGCATTGCATCATGTTTTCAAAACAAATCTCAAATTTTCAAACCAAATTAAACTTTCCCACATTGTCCAAATTTCCAATTTAATAATTGCAATCAAACCACTCCAATTGTTTTCAATAGTTTGAAGTTGATTGCTTATGAATAAAATTCCTTTTTCTTATCCACACCCTAATGGCAAACTAAGTTTCAAATCTTTCTCCTTCTTATTTGACATGATCAATTGTGGTTTGAGAAAATTAACAACTTGCACTCTTTTTAGCTCACTAAGTTTTTGGGTTCATTAAATATAATTTGTCAATTTTAAAAATCAACTGAAATCCTATATGAATTTCAAATAGCAAAGTTCAAACAATTTGTCATTTTTCAAATTGTTGGAAATGAGTAACAAACCTTGTTATTTGCTGTTTTGCTAATCAATAAAAAAAAATAGTTCATAAAAGATTTAAAACCCCAACCCTTTTCTTTTCACCTCCCTCTCTTTCTTTTCATTACAAAAAGAAGAAGAAGAAGAGAAAAGAAAATAAAAACCAGGGAGAAGAGAGAGGCAGCCCATAGCCCAATTCTCCCCAGCCCACCCTAGCCAGCCCGATACCCTTTCGGGTTTGGCTTCTTCCTCCTCGACGTCAGCTTCTGTACGAACAGAAGGAACACCACACGATCCTCCTCCCCCCTCTCGATTCACTACCGTACCGAGCTCCTCTCGCCCATAAAACCCACCTTCTCTCTGCTAACCCTAATCCTATCCCCTACTCCTTCTCCCATCGCCGCCATCCCCCTCCTCTTCCAGATCCCCTCCAAATTTCTCCTCTGCATATTCTGAATTTTTTTTTGTCAAACGCCTCGTGGCCGGAATTTTGATGCCATGGCGCTGCCGCCAAGCTCGTCTTCGAGCCGTCCTCCCGGCGGGAATGGATTCGGGGGACCTCCTTCTTCCCCCGCGCTGCCTCGGCCGGGCCTGGGAGCCACCAGGGTCGCCGCGCCGTCGCCGTTTGCCGCCGCACTTCTCCGGCCGTCAGAGTTCGTCGACAGAGGCATCTCCTTCCCCGCCTCCTTTCTCCACGTCCGCGAGGCCGCCATGGTGAGCACTCCTTCCTGGCCTAGGCCTCCCTTTTCTTCCCCTTGCTCTGCGTGGTCGTCGTCGAGCGTCACCTGATTTCCGTCCGCGGATTGCTGTCCGCCATGGACGCCTGCTGCATGATCCCACGAGCTGGTGTTGATCGCTGTGGTCACGTAGACACCAGGCACTCACACGCCATCAGCGCCCACTCGTGCACGTACACCTCCGATGCCTGCAGCACACACACACCTGCAGCACACCGTCGCACGCCCAGCACACGCCGCTGCCCACCGTCCGCCTCCGCAGATCTCCGTCGGTCGCTGGAACGCTGAAGTTTTTTCAGCTTCGTCAGGTTCACGTCGCTACTACTCTTCAGAAGCCGAAAACGCTGTTTGGTATCACAAGCGAGGCGACAGCCCAGTGGCTAGCGCCCTGTTCCGTCTCGTGAGAGACCCGGGATCAAATCCCCTGCGAGGCAAAGCTCCTCTTTTTCTTTATTTTTTTCCCAGTGTCGCGGGTTACACCTCAACTTCCCTGCACCCTGTTCCAAACACAAACAGAGCACTAGCCTACTGGTTGGCACCGGGGTACTTCCATGGTGCGTCCCAGGTTCGAGTCCCCTGAACTGCACCTCAAGCACTTCTTTTTGCAATTTTCTTAAATTGCAGGAAAACATCTATTGTTGCTAATTCAATAATTTGCCCAATTTGAATCTAAATAATACAAACTTTATATGTATTCCACTCCAAATTCCTTGAACTTTTCAAATATGCAAATTGTTTTCTGTTTTGAACATTCCAAATTGTTTCAAATTTCAAATTCAAACAATTCTTTTCCAATTTGGTTAATTCCATAATTAATTCATACTTAATTCAATTAACTCAAATAAAATATGTTTTTCAGTCCAAATTTAATGTACTTTCTGTTTATCAACTTTGTTTTGCAAATGGGGCAATTAAAATTAATGTTATTTAATAATCCTTAAAAATGATAAATTAAATGGCATAATTAATAACTTTCAAATGTTTGCTCCAAATTAAATACTCAAAACATGTTTTCCATCCAAAATCAAATGCCACACTTGAATATCAACTTTGTTTTCTGGTTTGCAACATCTAAATTGAATAATTGTTTCACCTCCTATTTAATGCAACTGAAATTGCCAAAATTCATAACTAATTCATTTTAATTCCAAATCAAACAAATAAAATATGTTTTCCCGTCAGTTTCATATCTTTAACATGTTCATGCCATTCATATTCCTGTTTGCATCTTGCCTTGTGCATTTTAGCTTTTGTTATGCCTGTTCATCTATATGACAACATATGGAATGTGTGGGCTAATTAATTCCAACTGTTGCCCCCTTCCATTTAAATTGCCTAACTCACCTATCTATTGTTTGCCATGCTAAACAACAATTAAATTGATGGTTAGATAAACAACTTGAACCAATTCCTATTTCTCCGGACTCCGGTTCCGATTAAATTGTTTAAGTTGTTTTCCCTGTTGCATCTTGCCATGTCATGCATATACAATAGGATCATGCTGGATCTTTTGCCGTAGTAGTAATTGTTGCATTCCGTTGTTTGTTCGAGGTTCGTTGCTTCTTCCCGGACAGGACGTTTGTCGTGGGATAATCACGGCAGACGTTACCTGAGGTAACTGATCTTGGGGCAAGTCGACACAGGTATTTGGGAGAGGGTTTAGCTCGAAAGAGAACATGGCGAAAGCAATCTAAGAACCGGAAAACAACTCGCCGGCTCTCGATATGATTATACTGGATACTCGATAACAGGTGTTACAACTATGACTTGGATCCCTCTTAGGCGAAGCCCAGGGGTTGGTTTATATAGTACTCATATCCCCCTTGACTTGCCCTACAAAGCGCTTCTCGAGTCCTATTCGAACTCTTCATACGAACCCTAACTTTCCTTACCGTAACCCACAATCCGGGTTACGATCCTTACAAGTCCTGGGCCTTCTAGAAGCTTCTTTGTCCTTAGCCGGATTTGATCCATCCGTCGTTTGGGCCGAATCTCACCTGGGAGTTGGCATACCGGGTTACTATCCCCTCATCAGTAGTCCCCAGAATAGCCTGGGCTTCCAAGATTTACTCTTCGAAGCGCCGGCTATTCCCTACAGAAATATAAGACACAAACGTATGAAAATCAGGACGCAGCGCGCTGATGAATAGCCGTGACTGGTACCAAGGAAGCCAAGCAAAAGCCCGGCTCTCCCTCAAGGGTTTTCCCTTAATCTTCCAGACTCGAGCTTTAGTAAGGAACTCCATGACTTCGCACCTTCTTCGATAATTAGTGCTAATACCAGGAAAGAGATTCCCCCCTTCTCTTTTCTCGGGATCATATCTAAGTGCACATAAAGCACGTCTTCAAATTTCAAAATGTCCAACCATTACTCCGCAACTCCCGGGTTTCGCCCGTTAGGATAAATTTTTCCACCCGGTTTATTATAAATAAACCCCAGGAGGCAAACTCAACCCTTAACGGCTCACTTTCCCCATTTCTCTTCTCCCCAAGTTCAAGCTCGCAGAGCGCCACCACGGGAACCCCACGCATCTCGCCGGAGCCCATCCGCCTTCGTTTGCGCTCCGCCGCCGCGCGAACCGCACCAGCTCCCGAATCCACCGTCAAGCCTCCGATTCGCCGGCCAACGACCACGAAAGGACACGAATCTTGCGCCATCTGTCTCCGCAAGGCCTTACTCCAATCTCCTTCAGTAAGTCCCTTACATCCTCCAACTTACCCCCGCAATTTCTTAGTTCTTCCTCTAATTAGATCTGAATCGAGCGGTCCGCAATTTCTCGGGCCGCGCCGGATTAACTCACTGATACTTACCATAAACATTCCTATGGATAGGATTCATAGCTTATATTACTCCCCTAACTCCAGTAATCGTTAATCTGGTCACAATTTTAGAAATAAGATTCCCAATCTAAGCTCGGGCCATCTGAAATTTCCGCCCTTGTTCTCCTTCCTCAGAAAATCTTACTTCTCCGACTCATTCGCAGATGGTAAGCATATAAGCATCCCCCTAACTTCTCCAAACATTTGCTTTTACGGAAAGCTCCATGTATTTTGTAAGGTCACTTGATACCCGGACAAATCATTCTTGACCCAGCGAGGCAATAGCCGGGTTATGTTCAAATTGCGGGTAATTGCTTGCCTGCTAACTTCCAAGTTTTTGTTCCTTACGTCTTTTCCTTCGATGTTTTACCAGGTCAATCCCATGGCACCCAAGAGGCAGGGGAAACAGCCGAATAAGGCTAAATCCACAAGCTCCATATCGGCCAATTGGGGGAAGTCCTCCGTTACCAAGGCCAAGCTGGAGGAGTTGGTCGAGCTTGGAACCCTACCTCCACAGGAGTCTATCCACTGGCGAGTGCCAGGCAATGAAACCCGGCCTTCTCCAGCGACGAATGAGGTAATATGCTTCGTTGAACATGTGACCCGGGGCTTTAGGCCTCCGGGTCACCCCTTCTTCCGTGACGTCTTAGACCATTACAACCTCCGTATCTTCGATATAGGTCCAAACTCCATTTTGAACATCTCCCATTTTATTGTTCTTTCCGAATCTTACTTGTGCACACCGCCAAGTCTAGCCCTCTTCGTCGAACTTTTTCAGTGCAAGCCGTGTCGCGAAAGCGGCGACGGCGCACTTCTCACTTGCGGCGGGGTCTCTATCCAGCGCCGCAAGAACTCCCTGATGCCTCCTATTTCTCTCAATTCCCACGTAAAGCACTGGCAGCTTTCGTACTTCTACTGCCAGGATACCTCTCCACCCGGTGAGAAGAAGTTGCCGGGTTACTCGGAGGGTCAACTTGACATCTCCGAGAAATTCAACGCCTTCGCGTCTGAACCAGACAGGGAGGCGATCTTGCCTTTATTAGCTAGGATCTCCATCTTGTCCGCCCGAGGCCTCATCGGGCTAAACCTGGTGAAGACCTGGGTTAGCTTCCGCATTCAGCCAAACTCCATTCGTGAGAAGCTGATGTGCGAATACTCGGGTCAAACCACGGACCCAATTCGATTCTCTACCCGCACCCTTGCTCCGGGTGACATTAACAAAACAATTAAGGGTTTCCTGACAGAGAAGCTCGAAGTAATCCGGAGCATAGCCGGATTAGAACCTTTTACCCTCGAGAATCCAACCCCTGGAGTAAGTTTTCTGCCTTTTGATTTTGACTTCTAACACTTACTTTTATTCGCTTCTCTTGACTCGATATTAATCACTATCCTGGCATCTTCTCCTCAGGCCGATGATGACTTTTGGACGGTCGACTCCACTCCTAATTCCGAAGACGGGGAGGAGGAAGACGATGTCGTTGACTCGAATGAAGGTACCTACTTGATTCCTTTGCACACGTTATATCCTGCCCTTTCTTCTTCTTTATGCTGTAACTCGGACATTTTTCAGAGCGAGAGGACCAAAGCGAAGAAGAAGAAACGGACAGCAGGGGCGGGTCCACCAGCGAGGAGGAAGAGCCGGAGCCGGCCACCAGAACCGGAACAAAGAGGAAATCCCAGAGGATAGCCCTCCAGGTTTTTACTTCATCCCCTTACACTTTGGTTTTTTGCTCCCATAACGTCACTCCGGGGCTAACCCCATCTTCACCCCTTTTGATCATAACTGAAGGAGCCACCCATGACTAGGCACCGAGTAACCCGGAATCATCCGGGCAACGAGACCCCTAACCCGGTTGCTTTGCCGCCCCCGGTTCAACACCCTGGTATTTGTTGTAAACAAAACTTCTTTCCAGTCATTCCTTTGTAACGTAATCCCAGACCTCTCTTGCCATTTTTCAGTCTCTTCCGGGTCTAGTGACGGCTTCCCCTCGGACTTCCCAGTAAACACCGGGTAAACGCCTTTTCCGGATATTATACCGAACTTTCATCCCCTTTCTTTCCATAACCAAAGATTAATTACGCCTTTGCACCTTCTTCAGAGCCACGGTTATTAGTAGCGACCAGGAGGACACCGAAGCTAAAGTCCGTGTCGAGGGCGAGTCGGCTGATGATGCCTTCACTACGGCTGGCGACGAGCAAATGTCGCCACCGGAGCCAGCTAGGCATGACGCCGAGTATCCAATCGCTTCGCACACGAGCGAGAAGGAGAAGGGGGCAGCTTCAAGCGCGGGAGGGGGACCAGACTCCGACATTCGGATGACCCGGGTGCCACCTCCTGTTACAAGAAATGCTCCTTTTCCCACTTTCCAGGTACCCGAGCCATCTAACTCGGATAACGCTGACTTTAACCAGCTGATGAGCGCTCTTCTTGCCATGAAAGCTTCAGAAGGGACTGTCTTAGAACGTATGGCTGCAGCACATCAGGTAATTTTTACTTGATACTCCTTATTATACATCCAGTCCCCAAGTCCCGAGTATAATTTTTTTTTTTTTTTAATTATCCTCGGTACTTCGCATAGTACTTGCCGGCAATCATTTCCTCAGATAAAATACTCTCGCGATATCCGGCTTACAGCTTCACCCGGCCTTTGCAGGCAGAGATTACTCAGTCAGATGAAGCGTTACTTAAGGCTGAGCAGCTCTTGCTGGCTGAAGTTAAGCGTAGGGAGGCCCTTGAAGCGGAGATAAAGACTTTGAAAAAAGATGTCTCCTCATACAAGAAGAAGTACCATGCTGCCCAGTCCTCGCTGAATAACCTGTCGGCTCAGCTTACGGACACTTACCGTATCTTGCTAAGTAAGTTTGCTATTTGCGATTAATTTGCGTACCTCTATCTTGCCGCTGTAATAACCAACATGACTGATATGCTTTCACATGTTTGGATTGCAGGTGCTAACCTTGCTGCTCCGGAGGAGAGTGCCATTACTCAAGTAAAAACTCTGAAGACTGTGCTCCGGACGTTTTTTGCCGGCACGAAACTTTTGCTGGATGCTATCAAGTGGCCTTCTGAGGTATACCCGGGCGAGGAGACCCTTATACAGGCCTTTTCCACAGCACCTGGATGGATTGAAATACTGAAGCGTTCGTCCTGCCGAATTGGGGTGACCCGGGCTTTAACGCTGGCGAAGGCTTATTTTCCAAAGCTTGACCCGGCAAAGATAGTATCCGGGTTCCCAGAATTTAAAGCTGACGGGTCCAAATTCAAGCCCCAGGATTTCAAAGCTATACAATCTGCGGTACGTCCTTCAGCCACAGCTTTGGCCGACAAGATGGATCTAAACACAATTATGAGCTCGTATGATTCTGAGGGCAAGGTTATCCTGGTGGAGGCGCCTCCCCCTATTGATATGTTGGACAAATGGTCGACTGATCTGGCTAGGAGGAAGGAAGAGGCTGCAAAGAGGGAAGCAGAACTGGGCGTAAAGCCGTCTACCTCTACCCCAGCCGTGCCTCCGCCTGTTCGTCCAGAAGTGAAGAGCCCGGGTAAAGCTGCTGGTAAGGCCAAGGAGCAAGTCCAAGATTCAGACCCGGAGGACCACTCTCAGGACGCCGAGTAGGACGCTACCCAACGCTTTGTGTTTCTCGAGACTGATATGATTTTTGGTGGTGCGCTTGTGCACCATTGACGCTGATACTATGACTGTATGCTTATTAATCTTATGATAACTCTTTGCCTCCCCTGGCTTTTGATAATCTCGATCCTTGTGTTACTTATAAGCTTATTCTCGATACTTCGAACTCTTGTTTTCAGTTTCCTTTTGAGACTCGGCTAACCGAGTATCGTAGGTTTTGATAGAGGAACCTTTCTTTAAGTCCCCAATACTCGGAAATTAAGGTTTTCAGGCTTGGGTAGTTAAAACAGTTTGTTTCTGTTTCGAAGTCCCCAGTCCCCATGACCCAAAGTACGAGCTATAGGGGCGTGGCCTTTCTCAGATGACATACTGCTGTTTACCAAGCTGAATACCAATATCTGTTTACATAAATACTGAAGTCATGCTTAATATTTGTTGAGTTTCCGGCTTTTTTAGCCTTATACTCTGCATGGACTTGTGGTTTAGATGACCCTTTTGATTATCTTGTACTATAAGCCGGCTTTCGCGTGGATACCATGTCGTTGCGTCTATACGAAAAACAAGATCAAGCAAGCCACACTGGGCTGCATAATTTGATTGTAATCGTACGCGAACAGATCATGCCACTTTAGTGCGAGTCACATCGAGCTTAAGTAAGAATAACCAAGAAATTTGGCTCCTTTGTCCAGTTATAGGATTGCAGCTGTACCCGTTTTTTCGAGTAATCAGCCCCCATAACTCATAGGCATCATGGCCGGGTCTCCGGGTCTTGTGATTACTTATTGAAGCAGATCACCCCCCGGAGACCTATATTCATGTAATGTATTTCGATGATACTGATGTATTGATAGTAACAATGTTACTTACTTGTAACTGAAGCAAAGACCATGATAAGACTCGAAACCATCTTCTTTTATTGATAAAAATTTCTTTTTTGAATCAGCAGGCCGCCTCATTAAAAACCTTCCAGTCCCCTTAGGTACCCTGGATAGGAAAAGAGTGCGTATGAAACCTGCCGCCCATTACACTGCTTTAGTTATTCTCGAGAATCGGCCTCGCGTTGATACGGCCGATGCACATTCTCCACTTGCTATGCCCTTTCGTAATGAGTACCGGATTTGCTAGCCAGTCCGGGTATATCTTCCTTGGAACGTGATCAGCTGCGGACGGTGGTACGCCTTCTTCTTCCCTGCTGAGAGTTTTGAAAGTATTGCTCCTGATGAAGCCTACCATCTTAGGGTTTTGTTCTGCCCTAACTTTTGCTTTGTCCCCCTCAGGGGTTGGCTTTTTTGACGTTGTCCTCTCTTCTAGGTCTACCTGAGAACGGTAATGTTTGAGCTCTTCCTTCCTGCAGGCTTGCTCGGCCATTGCCGCGTCTCCCTCATCGCACTCAGCTGCTATATCCCGGTTTCCGTGTATTGTAATGGTCTTCTTGGGACCCGGGATTTTCAGTTGTAGGTACACATAACACGGTCTTGCCATGAACTTGGCATAAGCCGGCCTTCCAAACAATGCATGATAAGGACTGCGCAACTTTACTACCTCAAAGGTAAGCCACTCGACTCGATAATTATCCTTTGACTCTCCAAAAGCTACTTCCAGTGCCACCTTTCCTTCAGGGCATGCTGAGTGACCCGGCACTATCCCGTGAAAAACTGTTGTACTCTTTTGCAGCTGCGATTCCTTTAAGCCCATTCGCAGAAAAGTTTCCCAGTACAGGATATTGATACTACTTCCTCCATCCATCAGGACTTTTTTCAGCTCGTAGCCGTTGACCTGTGGTGCCACTACCAAAGCTAAGACTCCCGGGTGATCAACTCTATCCGGGTGATCCTTCCTGCTCCATGTTACCTCTTGTTCTGACCACCTCAAATACCTTGGAACAGCGGAAGAGACCGAATTAACTGCTTGTTTCAGTATCTTCTTATCCTTGTTAGAGCCTCCTGTAGTGTGCACATGATATTGACCCAGCTGTTTGGGGTTAGCTTGAAAACCTCCTGCTCCATTTTGATTGTTACCTTGATTTCCAGCTGGCGGATTGCCGGCTGGGGGCGGCCCGTTACCCAAGTTTCCACCTAGACCCGGACCTCCTCCCCGGCCCGCACCTCGCATAGCTCTGTTCACTTCTTCGTTCTTCCACCTTTGTAAGTCGGCACATTGCTCTAGTGAATGATTGGCCGGCTTGCCATTCCTGCTATGCTTCGGGCACGCCATCCTAAATATGTCCCAACTGTTGCTTGGTCTTGGAGGTCCTTGGTAGTGTCCCCCATTGTGATTCCCAGTATTAAAATTCCCTTCGGATCTAGGTCTTGAAGACCCGGCCTCCGTGTTGGCTACAAACTCGGAATTCCCGTCGAACGGGCGCTTGTTTTGGCTACTTCCATTATTGTTTGGCGCCGACCCATTGCCGGTTTTCCCGCTGCTACTTGCGTTTGCTTTTGCTTTCTTGTCGTCAACTTCCTCCTCTGTGGTATCCGTTGCAGCGTGTTTGTTGCACGCATCCATTAACTCTCCCATTGTAACCTCCGCTGCATTCCTACTAGATTTCATGCGAGTTAGCTTTTGTACTAAAGGAACGTACTTACATGTTTTTGCCATAGCTTGTAACGCGTCCTTAGGCTGAATATCCGTAGACGAGTGGAGTATCTCCATAACCCGGCGTACCCAGCTGCGTGCCGATTCTCCTTTCTTCTGAACGCATCTTTCTAAATCATCAATAGTAAATAACTTTCTGCATGTCCCATGAAAGTGCTTGATGAATGCGGTCTTTAGCTCCTCCCACGATTTGATCGATTTTTCCGGTAGGTTGGTGAACCATAACTTTGCTGCTCCCTCTGACATCATTAAGTACATGAATTTGGCTTGGAGATTCTCGGATGCGTTGCGAATTGACATTGCCATCTCATAGCTGCTCAGCCACGTTTCTGGATCCATTGTTGGCTCATAATTTACTACTTTCCCCGGTTCTTTGAACTTCTCCGGGTAAGGTTCTGCTCTGATATCGTCCGAAAGGCACTTTGGTCCCGCAAGGGTGGTTGGGGCCGGTCTTGCCCGGGAAACGCGTGACCCGGCTGGGGGTACCGCGGGGTGCGGCACCACTGGTAACTCGTGCGCTGCAGACCCGGCCCCGGCTCTTCTGGCTCTGGAACTGTTCACCACCGCCTGCGCTGCTGATACTACTGGTGCTGTCTGGATACGCGGTGGAGGCGGCATTTGCTGCTGCTCTTCCCTTCGTTGCGCCGCATTCGTTTGAACATGGCCCTGTTGCTGGCTGGCGTACGGCGTCCCATGCATCCCGCTCCTATGATCCGGATAATTAGCTTGCTGTGCTACCGCGGTGTGTAGTAGATCGATTGCTCGTCGGGTTCCTTCCGCATGAGGCGAGTCTCCCACAGGGATCTGGTTTAATGCGAGCGTTGCTGCGTACACGTTGTCCATGGGATTGTTGTAATGACCTGCTGGTGTGCGGAATCGCGATGGTGGTGGCGGCATGGTATTGCCGGCTGTCGCCCCTGTCTGTGGCAAAGGTAACCCGGCTGGCGCGCTTACCGGATGTGCTCCCGTTGAAGGTCGCGGTATGGTCCCTTGGTTCGTCGGCGGAATCGGCTGATCTTGAGGCGTGAACACCAGGGCGGTCGGGTTAATAACCCCTCCTGTTGCCGGCAGCATAGTTCGGTGCCTTTGGTGCATCCTTGTCGTTTCCTCCCGGAGCCGGGTCTCTCGGTCATCCAATTCGCGCTGCCGCGCGGCCATCCCCTGCCTTTCTGCTTCCACTTGCCTTCTTTGCTGCTCCAATGCACGACGAGCTACGTCCAGGTCTCTTACACGTTCTGCCGCGTTTTCCGGGGTAATAACTGTGGCCAAGACTGTGGGGTCCAAAATCAAGTTATTATCAAACAGAGCCGGGTGACGCGGGTTTGAGGGGCCCGCCCCCGGTGTCCGGTTTGCTTGGAACCCGAACATATTTGCGTGTCGCTCCTCGTCCGCTGGGCGACTGGTGACAGACGCCGACTCTCCATCGACTTGGGCCAAGACCGGGTCAACTGGTCCTTGCTGCTGAGCCGCTGCCTGAACCGCCCCAGCTGGTGCCGCGGCCGCGTTTTCTTGATTGAGATTGGTCGCGGGAGCCGCATAAACTGCAACCCGGCGCATGATGCCCGGTGTAGATTCGTACTGTTCTTCCTCGCTGGTTTCCCTTTCATATCGATCCTCCGACAAATCCCGTATAGACTCGGTATCATCCTCCCTCTCTATCTGACCCGTTGTTCCAATCGATTCTTCTTGTTCCGATCGGACATACGCGTCTTCCCCTGACACAGAATCAGATCCAATATTATCACAATTCGAACTGGAAGTACATACCATACCGATGAAGACGTTGATGCTGCCGACTGTCACGATGGATCCGGTTTCGAGGTGATCCGACTCTGGCCCCCAGCCAGAATCGTCTACCATCTTCTCTCCTTTGCCGTTGACGTAGATTTCTCCGACGATGAGGTTCTTCATGCTCTTCCGAGCTTCTCCCGTGATGTAAACACCTTTGGACGCAGGCCCCACGGTGGGCGCCAACTGTCGTGGGATAATCACGGCAGACGTTACCTGAGGTAACTGATCTTGGGGCAAGTCGACACAGGTATTTGGGAGAGGGTTTAGCTCGAAAGAGAACATGGCGAAAGCAATCTAAGAACCGGAAAACAACTCGCCGGCTCTCGATATGATTATACTGGATACTCGATAACAGGTGTTACAACTATGACTTGGATCCCTCTTAGGCGAAGCCCAGGGGTTGGTTTATATAGTACTCATATCCCCCTTGACTTGCCCTACAAAGCGCTTCTCGAGTCCTATTCGAACTCTTCATACGAACCCTAACTTTCCTTACCGTAACCCACAATCCGGGTTACGATCCTTACAAGTCCTGGGCCTTCTAGAAGCTTCTTTGTCCTTAGCCGGATTTGATCCATCCGTCGTTTGGGCCGAATCTCACCTGGGAGTTGGCATACCGGGTTACTATCCCCTCATCAACGTTGAGATGATGTGAGCAACGACAAGTTCTGCTACCTTGCGGGATCTCAGGCAAGTATACTCACTTGCTGCCATATGGCTGCCTTTCATCACTTGTTACCGATTCTTTCCGTTGTTCTTTTCTGCTAGCCTTAGTAGTAGTTCTTTCTGTTACAAACCTATCACATGAATCCTTTACCCCTGATATTGCCTCACCTCCACACCTATAACCATTGCTTGTGCCCATGTCTTACTAGCATGCTTAGGGTGTTTTGCTCGAGTCTGTTACCCGTTACTTTCTGTTATTACTTCTTTATGTTCTGGGGGCTCGATGTTAATCAATCAACCTGTTATTAATAATATGCTGATAAGGCACCGGCAGGAGGCCCTAAGTGGTTTTGAGGCCTGCTAGTGTCGACCCTAATAGGAAAAGGGTCTTGTCTACTGATCCATGATGAGCGTGCTCACCGCATCCGGGTGGTAGTATGGGACCCCCCTCGACTTAGACCTGATATGCAGCTTGTCCGAAGAGCCACACTTAGTTCGGGTGTTCCATTTGCTCCTTGCATAATGGGTTGATCACCCATGGTTACTGATGATGATGATGATGCATATAGGGAGAGGCCTGTAGTGCCGGGGTGTTGTGTCCTGCGGGAGTTTTGCACACCTGCGCTGAGTATTCGGCTGCGTGGCTGGGACCTTATAGCTCCGTGGCTCCAGGATGGGTTGTAGAGATGGTTTGGGTCGTGTCAAGTCCACCTGAGTTTTAGTTGGTGGCTTGAGTGTGTACGGGTACTGGAGCACACCCCTGCAGGGATAAATCTTCTCGAGAAGCCGTGTTGTCCGCGGTTATGTGACGACTTGGTGAAAGTACTGGCTAACAAGTACTCAGAACAACTTACACCTAACTAATGATAACTTGACTAGTAATAGTCTTATTGACACAACAACCTGATCCATTATTCATTAATCCAACTGTGTGAGTTATCCTCGGATTGCTTCTTCGGATAAGGGGCGAGATCCAGGATGGGTTTGTTTGAAGTTACCTTTCAGTTGGTTACAATACTCGATCTTATCTTCTTTCTGTTAGCCGGAAGTTGTAGTATCTCTCTGTAGTTGGTTAGTGCAGCCTGCTGTCGCTTATTTGCAATAACCCCTTCCTTTCCGTTGATCCTAAAGTATTTGTATCTTGTGATGACTGGCTACGCCGGTATGTTGTGAGTATGGGTTTTATCCCCCTTGCCAGTACTTAACCGTACTGACCCACGAATCTTTTCGTGGCTGCATATTCAATATTGCAGTCAACAGGTTTGAAGTCTGACGACGTTAGCTTGGGAATCCCTCCGGCTTGGCCTGGGCAGGGATTGGACGCTCTCGGTTATCTTCAGGACTCTTAGTCCAATTTGTATCTTGTCCGTAGTCGGACACCATGTTGTTTCTTCCGCTGTTATTTCGATCTTTGTATTGTATCAGTTGTATCCGTGGCTCGTTTGAGTCTTCTTGTATATATCTTTTCTGTTGTTGTTGCGGAATATTCGTGAACTGTTGTAATGTTATCATAAGTGGCAACCTGGAATCGGTTATTATGCGGATTTGGCGGGAATGCTGAAATCTGCATAGTGCCCGATCTCGGGGCGTCACATATAGAGGATATGAAGGAGATGTAGAAGAAGACTCGCACGTGTCCCCATGTGCTACCGTCGCAAGCATTGGAGTAGTAGCAAAACCCTTCAAGTTCAAGCAAGGAGCACAGATGAGCACTTGAGGGAAGGTCCCACGTCACTTCCTAGCTCCAGGGATACCACTTCCAAGTATCAAAAACCCCTTCCATACCTGGATCCATGAATATCAATCTAAAAAAGTACCTGGGGGAAAAGTCGCCTTCTTCTTGGGATATGGATCTCTCTAACTGTGCAGATAAAGAAAGCTCCCAACCTAAGGAAGTGTGTGTGTGTGGGGGGGGGGGGATCTTGATGGATGGGATTCACCGGCTGACAAGCACGCAAACCGTATTGATGCAATACCGAGATGATGCGTATGCTCATGTTTGCAATTTAAGATTGGAAGAAATCAAATTTAAGCTCATTGAGAAGGACTCACCATCACCACCACCAAAGAATTAATTTGTCATCGGTATTGGAATCCCGTTGGCTTGTTCCAAGCTTGGGGGAGCGCCGCGGTATCACACCTTTATCTTTCATCCTTTTACCTTTTAGTAGAGTCATATAATAAGTAGAGGAAATATCATATAATATGGTTTGCAGTATGGAAGTATCACTCTTTAGTTGGTTACCGTTGTATCCCTTGGTTTGAGTTGCCGTTATGGAATATTAATGAGAAGCTTCATCATCTTCTACACTTTATTTTAGCTTGCAATTTCTCTTATATGGTTGATCTTGTTATTAGTATTGGTATCGATATTGGAGTATCAAGTTAATCTAGTTGGTTTTGGCAAACTTAGCATTGGTCAGTAGAAAAAATACTTTGACTCTTAAGTACAAAATAGGGAGTTGCATGTAGATATATTATTCCATGATTTTTCTTTCTTGTTGGCTCATAAGCTTAGTTTTCTCAAGTTAATATTGTTTGTACTTCCAAGGAAGATTACATGATTGGTTTTATCATATATATGGTTGTTTGTTTTCCCCCAACTTTTATGCTTGCTACCCAACCTTGCTAGCCAAAAACCTATACTGATAGGGAATACTTCTCATGCATCCAAACCTTGAGCCCAAAACCATGCCATTTGTGTCCACCAGACCTACCTATATGTGGTATTTAACCGCCACTCCAACTAAATTACTTGTGTGCTACCTTTAAAACCCTCAAAATTACACCTATTTTGTGCCCCTATTTTAGCTCATGAGGACATAAATAGATAATCTTTACCTCACTTGTTGATTGGACTTTACACACCTGGACTAGTGGCTTCATCCGCTTATATAATGCTAGAAGAGCTGGCAACGGGATGCCCAGCCCCAAACTTAATTAAAACAAATTTTCTTCACTATTTTTCCTCTGATTTATCAATTAAAGCATGATTGTGGTAAACAAAAGAGGAGAGGGTTGATGTGCTGATTTCAATTAGCTTCCTTCAATGGGAGCCGCTCTTGTAAGGTCTAGTTCGCTTGTGACGTACTGTATTTTCTGTTTTCCATTCGTTGACATAAACATACACCACTCTCAAAATTGTTTTAAATGACTCTGTTTACCAAATAAAAAGCTCTAGCACATGAGTTAATCCCTGCTTCCCTCTGCGAAGGGCCTATCTTTTCCTTTTATGTTAAGTCATTAAACCTATTCGTTTCTATCTTAAGCAAGCATTTGAGTTGTTGTGATCCACCCATCTATATGTTGATTTATTCAATCATGTCATTTATTCTTCCTTGTTTAGTACAAATGTTTTTATCTGAATGAATACCACTTTGAAAGTTATCAATGATTGCAAAGAAATTGTTATGATTGAGCATGTTAAACTTTGGAATATAAGCTCTAATATAAAGACTCTGATCGAAAGATAAGTACACTTTTAATTGTTCTCTAACCAAGAACGAAGTTTGCCTTCACCAATTTTGATTTCCTTTTTGCACCTTTATAGTGACTACATTTACTTGTTTCAAGTTAAATTATATGAGAGGGAGTTACTTTCTAGAATGACTAGTGTACTGACAGTTGTGATGCTTCTTGTCCGTATTTTATTTATCGACACCTCACTACATAAACCTGTGGTCATGTTTACCGAGTTCAGTTTCGCTTGGGGATAAGCGAGTTCTAAGCTTGGGGGGAGTTGATACGGCCATTTTGCATCACTATTTTATATAGTTATTTTGTGTTATTCATCGATATATTTCATGTTATGATACATTACTTATGTTATTTTATCTTATTTTACATGTTTAATAATTATGGGAGAAGAAACACCGGGACCAGAAATCTGATGGAAAAAAGCACCATCGAGATACCCTATTTCAGAACATCAGAAGAAGAAGGGGGGTATACGAGAAGTCTTAGATGTCCCGAGGAGGAAGCCAACCAGAAGGGAAGCTAGAGGGGGGCCACCAGGGGCCCACACCACCAGATGACGCGCCCCCTGTTGGTCGCGCCTGGGGTGGTCACCCCCCTGACCCACCTCTGGGCGCCTCTTTTGGCGTACTTGACCCCCAGGTAACCCTAAGTCCTAAGACATCGTCGAGAAAATATTCAGCCGCCGCTCGCGGCGGAAAACAACAGAGAGAGAAAATCTCTCCGTCAGGTAGAAATCTGCTGGCGAAATTCCTCCCCGGAGAGGGGAAATCGTCGCCATCGTCACCGTCATCACTCCGGGCTTCATCAAGATCATCATCCTCACCACCAGCACCATCACCGTCACCGTCCACCTTCATCCCGATGTAACAGTTAGGGGTCTTTATCGTTGTTTTCCACTAGATCTCTCTCCTAGTGTGGATTACTTGTTAGTAGTTGATGCTTTTGAGATTGATTGGTGTTTGCACTTTATGACCAGATTGTTATTTGCCATTATATCACCTCTGATTATGATCCATATGATGTCTCTTGAGTAGTTCGTTTAGTTTTTGAGGATATGGGAGAAGTCATGATGTTAGTAGTGAAGTTATGTTGAAGTAATATTTATATGGTTTGATATTTAAGTTGTGGTGTTATTCTTCTAGCGGTGTCATGTGAACATCGAATACATGATACTTCACCTTTATGGGCCTAGGAGGATGCATCGTTTATTTAGCTACTAATTGTGGGGTTGCCAGAGTGACAGAAATCTAAACCCCCGTTAGGAAACCGATGCACGAGGGAGTGTTGGATCCGAGAGTTTAAGGCTGTGGTTAGATTTATCTTAATTACTGTCGGCGTATGGAGAAGACGGATGCCATAGGATGACTTAAGGTTGGGGACGATAGACACTGTGGGTATTCGGGGAGGGATCACACGCCTAGCTGGCGCTCACTACACTGCGAACACAACGATCTACCCAGGTTCGGAACCCTCGTGTGGAGGTAACACCCCTAGTCCCGCCCCTCTCTGTATAAGTGCATGCCGAGTACAAGAAATCCTCAAGCTCAACAAACTATAGGAAGGTGAACCTCTACTGTAACCTCTCTCTTTCTCTTCTAGTTCTTCACCTCTCAGAATATCTGCTAGCTCGTGATCGTTGTCGTCGTCCCTCGCGCAGGAGGGGGAGGCCACCTTATATACCGGTGGCCACCAACTACAAGTACAGAGTAGGTGACTACACACTATGCACCACCTCACGCCTCCGCTTCTCCTCCGACAGACGCCGAAAGTCTTCGCTGTCTGGTCGCTGACATGTCCTCTCCCCCTTGTCAGAGACAGGACGTGGCCTCGCCCATACAGCACACTGTACCAACGTATGCATACACATCATCACGCCTAGTAAGTTGAACCGCACGCCTGTACTCTCCTTGGATATACGGGATCTCCTCAACGGCTCCATTGACTTTCCCTCTGAGTAAGAATAGAACCCAGGGCTATCCGGACTTACTAAGAGCTACTCTGTCAGTCCGAAGAATACTCACATCTTCACTTAGCTCCTTGCTCTTCCTACCGAGATAGCTCCATCTCGGCAGCCGTCCAACTCTGTACCTTTCCATCCAGCACGTACCAACTCGGTAATGAGTACCTTAATCATCATTTCTCAACAACCTTACCCCTACTCGGGGGTAGCCCCCGACATTAGTCCCTGAAGCTGGTATGGTCCGGTGAACTCGGACGCTGGGCCGTGCCAGCTTAAACCAATGTTTCCCAAAATGCACAACCGGGTTGCAGCTCATCTCGGTCGAGTTCCATCCGGACTCGAATTGGATCCATCATTCCTTGATGAAATTTCTCTCTTCAACCGAGTAGGCCAAGCTGTATTAGATTTTACCGAGATCCTAGCCTGTAGCCAATCTCCCACAGATTTTGCCGCTCAAAAGAGATTGCCTAGTTATCTTCGCTCGTAAGATTCACCACGTGGTGCACCTACGCTGCCCGCATAGCCCTGGTTCTTGCGCGGTCGTAGCGCACGCGCACGCGCACTGCCCACGTCATTCACTGCACACCGGACCCACGCGCCGTTGCGTTCCTTCGCATCAGAGCACTCAAGTGCCCACGTCGTGGATCGTGGGATTAACTGCGCCAGTTACGTGCGGTAATAGCGTTGTGTGCATTTCTTTTGGCACATTAATTCCCACGCGCCCACGTTCGTCTCCGCACCAGATCCGGGGCAGTTGCTGCGCTTTGGAGGGTATAAATACCCACGCGCCGCCCGTCGTATCGTTTCCTTCGCCATTTGTCCCCTCGACCTTCTCCTTCCTTGCATACACCCACGAAGAGCACTCCGCTCTGCCGTGCATCTTCAAGCACCGCCGTGCGCAGAGGGAAGCAGTTCATCACCGTGCGCCACCGCTCACCGAAACGCCTCCGAGCACAAGGATCTCCACTGCGCCGCGTGGACCTCCTCGAGCTCGCCTCACCACCACCATACTGTTTTCCCCCCGCCGCTCTTCTTCAAGCTCGTCAACGCGGGAAGCATGCCACGGCGTTTGTTCTCCGCGCCGCCACGGCCCTTCTTAGACCCTTGCGGCCCGAGCCAATCCTTGCGCCCACGCTCAACTCGGAGGCGCCTGGATCCATAGCTGCCCCAATGGAGCTCGAGCCCCTCTTCGACATCGACTTGGAGGGACCCGCGTCCACCCGCGGCAATTGGGAGGGCTCCGATGTGGTTGCCTCCAACACGCAGTGGTTGGTGAACACCCGCCAAGTGCCGCCGGGTGTCATCTGCCGACCTCCCGGTGACGAGTTGGAGCGGCAACCCGGCGAAGGCAAGCACGTGGTCTTCCTCAGCCACTTGAAGCATGGATTCGGCCTCCCCATCTCCGATTTGATGCAGAGGTTCCTCCGCCATTTCGTTTGCAACCCCATCATCTCCCTGCAAATTGCATTGCCATGCTCTCTACTTTTGCTGCTTTTTGCGAAGCCTATCTCGGTATCCACCCCACGAGAGATATCTAGGCCAAATACTTCCACTTTCGCCAACAAGTCCTCCCCAACAAAGCCAATCCAAATTCTCCCAAGGTCATGACCCAATGCGGCGCAGCAATGATTGTCTACCGGAACACCACCGAGTACCCCCGGGTTCAGGGGCTTGACACCTGCCGCAAGTGGCAGAGAGGATTTTTCTACATGAAGAATCCCACACCAGTGGAGGGCGCCGAGACGGTCGACCTCATCAAGCTTCCCCCCTTCCAGAACAATCCTCCTACTGCCGTGATAAACTGGCGGTACAACCCGAGAAATACCGTGGCCGATGCGAACGCTGGAGAGAACTGACTGAAGCAGCTGGTGAAGCTAGGTCTCCGATCCAATGATTTTATCGCTGCCTGGGTGAGCCGCCGGGTTCTGCCTCTACAGCTCAGGGCGCACAAGATGTGCTTCATGAGCGGACCCCGTGATTGCACACGCACAACCACTTTCGAGCTCAGCAAGGAAGAGGTGGCCATCGGGGCCCGATCCATCACCAAGTCCGCCCTCTCGACCACCTGGGACTGGGGTTTTGAGCCTTACAGCCGAGATAGGCTGGCACCCCGAGTAAGTATCTTCCGAGTTCAGTTATCTAATTATGCTTTATGTTTCGCATGCTGCACCGAGTAGAGTTCATCTCGGTATCCTCTGAGTTCAGCTAGATATTTATGCTTTATGTTTTGCATGTTGTACTGTGTAGGTTTCATCTCGGTATCTTCCGAGTTGAGATAGCTATTTATGCTTTATGTTTCACCCGTTCTGCCAAGTAGGTTTCATCTCGGTATCTTCCGAGTCCGCTTAGTTCCTTATGCTTTATGTTTGCATCTACAACACTTTCCTCGTCAAAGAGAGGAAGACAAGCCGGTCCGCACGGACAATTGGAAACCCGATCGGATAGAAGATGACAAGGAGCAGTTCGATAACCAGGACACGCTCTGCATCCCGCTCGCCAATCCTCCCGGCCAAGATGGTAAGTCCCGAGTCCCAACTTCAATCCGGGACTGGTCCGAGGATGATGTAGGTGACAGAGACCACATTTGTATGCTCTTGATATTTTCTGACCTCTTCCCGGTCTCATTGGCGTATTTTCTCTTCTTGCTTCCAGACGACATGGAAGAAGAGGTGATCGAGCCAGTGCCTGTGTCCATCGATGCCTTCGCCAGACTGAGGAAACGATCCGGAAGCTGGGCTGTTGAGCCTCCATCCACCAAGAGGCAGAAGAGGTCCGGGAAAAAGGGACCCCGGGGCATTTAGACCACGGTGAAACGCCGAAAAAACGCGCGGCCCACAGCTGACGGGTATGTTTCCTCCGAGATACTTTAACTTTGCATTTCCTTCGCCTTTTTTTGCCTCTTTAGCCCGAGATGCTTCTCGGCTGCATTTCTTTTATTCCTCTATTTTTCCTTTCCTTTAGCGACCAACATGATGCCGATACCCCTGAGGCACCTGGGGGTCCGAGTGTCGCCCACGGTGATATCGACCTTGATCCCGAGGACACGGACACCCAGAACGCTGACGGGTCCGAGATGCCGTTCCAGGACCGAGAAGAGCATGATCTCGGTGCAGACAACACAGGCGCCGAGATGGATACTGAAGAGACTCCGGAGAAGCCGTAGTCAGCCCCCGAGCAGCAACCCCAACAACAACCACTAGAGCAACAAACAGAGCAGCATCAGCCACGAGAGGAGCAACACCACACCGAGAAGCAGCCCCCAGAGCATCAACACCAAGAGGAGAAGAAAACTGAGCAACACCAGCCCAAGCAACAGCCCTCCAAGCAGCCTCAACCTGATCAGCAGCAGGTTCCCCCAGCCTCAGCAGCAGCAACACCACCGACCCCTCCGAGAAGGGCCTCTCCACTTGAAGCGGCAGCAGCAGCTGAAACTGCCAGGACGAGGACAACAGATACCATAGCCACCCCCAGCACTGCACCCAGGGCCACACGCCGGACTCCACTAGCAGGAGCACCAAGCCCATCGCCACCGAGCAGATCTGCGGCGCCAACAGGGAGCGGCTCCACTCCTCGTACTCGGCAGCTGGCGAGGTACGCACCCTCGCAGGAAGTAGCGGCTGGGGCAGGCCCGAGCCAAGTGAGGGGTACTTGTGAAAGTCCCAATCGGCTGGACGAAGGAGCAGGATATGCTAAAGAGGAAGAAGACCGGGTTGAAGGCAAAACCCGGCACTCTGGCGATTAGGCCAAGCACCCAGCTGTCGCAACGCCAGCAGCACCAGAAGCTTGCTGCGGAGCTGTGGGAGGACATAGATCTCACGCTAGACCGGATCGGCCACATTGACGAGGTCTTTAGTGGGAAGAAGTTAAGCCAGCTGGACCATTACCGAACTTCCTGGAACCAAGCTGATATTCGCCACATCTCCATGGCGGTTGCAGGGTCCAGCAGCACACTGGCGCACAAAATGTATTGCCTGCGCACCGCTGCCGAGGACGCCGATCTCATCTCCAGAGTAAGTACATTTTTCTATCCGGCTTTTTCTAAGTTGACATATTTTCTACACCGTCCAGTCTCCGAGATTTGGGCCGAGTAGGCAACACTCGACCGAGTTGATGTCTACTCGGGTCGAATCTTCCAATTAACTCTATGCTTGCTTTTTCTTCAGACCTGCACCGAGACCCGAGCCATGCTCTACCGGAGGCTCCTTTGGGCCCACCGAGATGCCAAGCAGCAGATCCATAATCTGCAAGAGGAGCTGGGGGCCAAAGGTAATTTTTCATACCGAGATAGCGCGTATGCTTTATACTGCGCCAGTTTTTTAACTCGGTTTTGCTTCCTCTTCTCGCATCTGTCTTGGAGAAACAGCTGACAGATTCTGTCACAAAATTCTCCTCTCTAGAAAGTAAGTGCCACACCTTCCTTTCTGCGTTTTATGTTTATGCTTCTTCTTTGCTTTAGCTAAGTTTTCTTTTGGAGGCATATGAGCATCGGGTCTTCACCGAGAAGCACCAGGACTGCACTGTGCTGGCCGAGTCGGCATACAGCAAGATCTCGTCCCTGGAGAGGAAGCCCTTTATCCTTTTATTTTATTCGGTTTCCGTGTTTCCATTATATTGCTAACCAGATTGCCTCCCACACAGAGGAACACAAGCTATTTGTTGAGAAACACCAAGGGTGTCTCACTCCAGCTGAGATGCAGCAGCAGATCCAGGACGGCAAGGCCAAGCTCGAGGCCGATCTTGAAACCGAGAGGAATGACGTGGCTAAGATGAAACAGGTGCTGGCTGATGCACTCAAGACGGCACTGCAGGCCGAAAAGGACAAAACCGAGGCGATAGACCAGGCCTCGCTCACCAGATGGTGACCAGCTCCTGCGACCTGTTGGACAAGCAGCTTGCCCTTGCTGATGGATGGTCCAGCAGGCTTAAGGAGCTTATTTTGGAGTTGCGCTATAAGTTACAGCTTTTCTTTAAGTTGCTCTATTCGGTTTCTTCTATCCGGTTTCACTTCTTGACTCAGCTCGGGTATCCCCTTTCTCAGGGACATTCCCCGACTTCAACTTGGGTGCCGAGAGGGTCGTGGAGAGGGCCCGACAGCTAAGGGCAGAGGCTGGCCACGATGTTACCGAAACGGTCACCATCGATGACCAGGTTGAGAGCATCACGGCCTGAGTTCACTCCCTCAAGGGCTTGGGCACCAACATTGTGTCCACTGGCATGCGGTTTTACAAGGTCTTCTAGCCGGACGTTGAGCCCCCCCAAGACAGTTGATAAGCTGGCCTCCAACCTTGACTACGTCAAATAAGAACTCAAAAAGTAGCATGCCTCAGCAGCTCGAGCCGGTGCGTACGAAGATCTACACATTGTTCTGTCCTGGTACGAGAACCTTGACCTCAACAGGCTCCATAAACTGCGTAATGGATCCCGGTGGACCACAGAGGAGGACTGCATTTAGCGCCGCCAGGAAACTACCTATCGGTTGGCGTCTTACGCTGACACGAAGGAGTTCGTGGAGGGCCCCACCAAGCCCGACATCGATAGCGAGGGTGATGAGGACGAGGACGATAACGAGGATGGCGACGAGGGCGGCGAAGATGACGAAGAGGCCGAGATGAACGACGACGAGGAAGAGGCCGAGCTGAATGATGACGATGTAGAGGTGGACGAAGAGGTCCAGGCCGAGCAACAGCCGGCTGCCTCTTCTGAGATCGTCACCATCGAGATGGTTATCTCGGCGCCTGCTCCTGAGCTGAGCGCCTCGGAGGCCACAACCGAGAACACCACCTTCAAGCCCCTTACACCAAATGCTGCCTCTGCACCACCCGCCTCAACTACTGCCTCTGAGCCTGCCAATGAGTCCTTCAACCCGACAGGTTCTGATGTGGATGCAACTCCCTGAACTGCCGCCTGAACACCTGTTCTTTCGACCTTAAACTTTTATCAGATCCCCGGTATGCCGGGTGTAGTTGTATCAAACAATTATTCTGTTGTGTTGCTACTCAGTTTTATTTAAGTTTGAGCAGGACTGGCTAAACGCCGGACTGCGCTAATCCAAGTCCCCGAGTTGCTTTTCTCATCCACTCGGCTTTTTTTGTCTTTGCTCTTACCTGCCACTTGTGGATTTTTGGTAGTCGAGTCACGAGATTTTGAAAAACCGAGTTTATAATACTTAACAACTTTGAGACTGGAATTAAAACTGCCCAGTACTTAGCCGAAAAACAAATGCAAGAAACAACTCAACTCGGTTGATTAACTCTTTCTCTCCTTAGCAGTCTTTTCGTGTGTTTATTGACCCTTGGCTTGTTCTCTTGCTTGCCATGAAGCCGAGTTGCGGACATCAGCAAAATTGAAGAGTTGGCCCTTAGGTTTAAGCACACTACTAGACTTAAGCACAAAATTCCGAGATGATTAACCGAGTTGACAGAGTAAAAGGTAAATAACATAGAGCAAGTTAGGAACGGGCAGTGCCCAAGTTCCTACTCTGAGTGCCGACTTGGATTTCAACTCGGTAAAGAGATACATGCAATGCTTTTTTAGGAATGGAAATAGCAAAGTAGAGCTACACTCCAAGGGCGCTTGGTTTCCTCTCCGGATTTATCCGCCCTGTTCTTCTGTGGCTCATGTGCATCAACTAGATAGTACGCATCATTGTGCAGAGCCTTGCTCACAATGAATGTCCCTTCCCATGGAGGGGAAAGCTTGTGCATCCCGGATGTGGGTTTCACCAGCCTAAGTACCAAATCTCCTTCTCGGAAAACCTTTGGGTTTATTTTCCGGCTATGATAGCATCTCAAATTCTGTTGACATACATCTGATCTTGACAGAGTTAACTCTCTTGCTTCTTCGAGCAAGTCGACATCATCTTCTCGGGCTTCTCTTGCCTCTGCCTCAATATAGAGGGTTACTCTCGGTGAGTCATGCTCAAGGTCAGTAGGCAACACGGCCTTAGCTCCATATACCAGGAAGAATGGTGTGTATCCGGTTGATCGGTTAGGGGTAGTCCTTGGACTCCACAACACCGCCGGCAACTCGTCCAACCAACAACCAGGTAGACTCCATAGGTCATCTTCTGATAGTGAGGATAGTTTTGCTTGGAGTTGGAGATCACCTCACTGAGATAATACAGCGGCCTCTGCACCGATTTTCCCTCCTCTTCTCGCTCCACTACCACCACCACACTCACAACCCGGTTGGTGGCTGCAATATAGAGCAACATTGGCTCCTTAGGCAGAGGGCACACTAGGACCGGAGCGGTACCCAACATGGTCTTGAGCTCCTTGAAGCCACATCAGCTTGTGGGATCCAGACGAATTTGTCACTTTTCTTCATGAGCTCGTATAGAGGCAAAGCCTTCTCGGCCATTCTCCCATAGAACCGGCTAAGGGAAGCTAGGCACCCGGTAAATTTCTGTACATCCTTCAAGGATCTCGAAAGAGACATGCTCTCAATAGCTTTTATCTTGGAGGGGTTGGCCTCATCCCGATCGGGACAACAAAGGTGCACTTGGTCGGATTCAGCTTCATCCGATACTTTTGCAAGTTTGCGAATGTTTCCCGGATATCTTCTAGGAGTGTTTGTTTCTCCTTGGTCTAGATGACTATATCATCCACAGACACCTGGACATTTTTGCCTATTTGCTCGTGCAAACATTTATGCATGCATCTCTAGTATGTGGCCTCAGCATTTCTCAACCCGACACATAACACGATAGCAGTAAGCCTCGTACGGGGTAATGAAAGCAGTCTTTATTTGATCAGCCGGGTTCAGAAGGATCTGGTGGAAACCAGAGTATGCATCAATGAAAGACAGTAGTTCACACCCGGATGTGGAGTCGATTACCTGATCTATTCGGGGCAGTGGGAACGGGTCCTTGAGGCAGGCCTTGTTCAAGTCGGTGTAGTCACGCACATGCGCCACACCACATTGACCATGGGGTCGTCCTTCTTCTTATCGACCATGACCAGATTGCCCAGCCAATCCGGATGCAGTACCTCCATGATGAATCCACTTGCTAAGAGCCTTGTGATCTTGTCACCAATGGCTTTTCTTCTCTCAACCGCAAAATGGCGCAGGGCTTGCTTTACCGTCTTGGCATCCGGCCGCACATGTAAAGAGTGCTCAACCAACTCCCTCGGGACACCCGGCAGGTCCTGATTGGACCATGCAAAGACATCCCAATTCTCACGGAGGAAGCGGATAAGCTCGGTTTCCTGTTTGTCCTCCAACCCAGCGCTAATGATGGCACCACGCTCTGGGAACTCCGGGTCAATCTGCACCTTCTTGGTCTCATGAGAGGCCTGGAAGGTGGCACCATGCTGAGAGCTAGGCATCCCGAGCATGCCAAGTTGAGCTTCCTGGGCCGTGGCCGCTACTTCATGTATCTTCTTCTTCTCGACAGCAATAACCATGGACTCGGCCAGCCGAGATCCAGCTGAAGCGCACTCCATAGAACGCTTGTAGTCACGTGAGATGGTGATTATGCCATTGTGGTCGGGTAGCTTCATCTTCAAATACACCGCATGGGTGGAAGCCATGAACTTGGACAGAGCTGGTCTGCCGAGAAGAGCATGATAAGGGCTTTGGAGATCAACCACCTCGAACTTCAAGCATCAGTCCGACAATTCTCCCTGGTGCCAAAGAGCACATCAATCAAGACCCGGCCAATGGGAGCACAAGATACTCCCGACACAATGCCGTGGAAGTTAGTCCGTCTGGGCAGCAACATGTTCTCGGGAAGGCCGAGTTTGTCCATGGTGTCTCGGTACAGAATGTTTATGATGCTACTGTTGTTAATCAGCACCTTGCTGAACTTCACATTGAACTTGGGCCCGATGAAGGTCGGGTCCAGCACCAAAGCATAGCTACCCGGATTGGGCATGGTGTTGGGATGATCATCCTGGGACCAAACAATGTCCTGGTCGCACCAGTGCATGTAATCCGGCAATGCCGACATCACTGCATTCACTTCCATCGCTCGCATGCACATCAGGCTCTGCTTCTCATCCGGCTTGGTGGTGAAAACCATGTAGCTCTGATGGTGCTCCTGATACTGATCCCGGTCTCCACCACCACCACCATTGTCATTGTTGTTTTTGTTGTTGTTCCGATTGAAGTTGTTGTTGCGGTTGTTGTTGTAGTTGTTGTGGCCGTTGTTGTTGTTGGACCCCTGCGCCACTTGATTCACATTCCCCCTTCTATGGTTCTCGGCGGGCCTGGGAGCAGCTGCCTGGATAGGCTGAACATTTGAAGCCGGAGCCGGCAGAGGAGGAGGGGGAGGCAATTGGCCAAAGCCTTCGCTCTTAATCCGGTCCCACCAGGTGCACTGCCGGGAAGTGTGGTTTTCCAGCCTACTCGGATGCCGATTGTGGAAACTAGACGGCCCATCCCTCATTGACTCAAAGATAAATCTCTGAGAAGCGTCTCCAGACTGCTTGGGATCAGTCCACATCTTCTTGAAGTTCTGGCTCTGGTCCTGGTTTTGCCCATACTGGGGCCCAGCAGTTTTTTTTTGCCTTTGGCTGCTTCCGGCAACGGGCTGATCTGACTCAATCGCGGATACCTGATCCAAGCCATAGCGGATATCCGGTCTGTCATCCCGCCTTTTGTTCCGGTAGTCTTGGCGATCATTCCACCGAGTACCATCATTACCATTGTTTCTCCTTCTTGGCTCGAAAGAGTCGAGCAGAGGCTGAGTAGGATTAACGAGTGCATACATAGCAGCAATATTGATGGTCTCAGCGAGCGTACTCGGCATCTCCCTCTACAACTTTTTCCATGGCATGCTTCCATGTCGGAAACCTTGAGCAAACCAGGAAAAGGCCTGGGATTCATTCACACCCTCACAGGTTTTCTCAGAGTGCTCCACCAAGTCAGATACTCTCAGTCTGTCTCCTCTTCCCTCTGCTTACATGTAGAGAGCTGTTGTGGCCGGTTTGGCCTCTTGTAGGTGCTGGTGAAATTACTGATGAATGCCTCCGAGAAATCAAGCCAGGAATTGATGTTGTCTGTCGGCAGGTTGTTGAGCCAAATCCGGGCTGGGCCCTCCAACATCTGGGGCACATATCACACTCCCCATCTGCGGTTACCGCCGACAATGTGCACAGCAGTAACATAGTCATTTAGCCAGTCATCCAGTTTGGTGCTCCCATCATAAGTCTTGGTCCCTCTTGCTAGCTGGAACTTGGGCACATCCGGCTCGTTCATGATCCTGGGACCAAAGCAAAGCTGTTCGGGTGGGCCCCGCGATTCCATCTCTTCTAACAGATAGATTCCGTCCAACTTGTACCTTGCGTCACTCGGCTGCAACATTCGTGCTCCCAACCGAGCTCCAACACCTCCTGGGTCAGCATACTGATAATTCCTCTGATATCCGGCTTGCTCCATTGCCGAGTAACCATCATTGTATCGGTCCTGCTGCGCGGCACCGGATTGGGGAACCGGGTTGACCATGGGGGCAGTCACTTGTGGCTGAACAACAGGACCTGCGCCGGGCTGAGGTTGAACCGGGTTGGCAGCTGGGTGCTGAGCTGGACCATCCCGGTTGCCTCCTTGTCCTTCTTGTGGAACTCGGGCCGCATTATTGCCACCACATTGAGCAATGTGTTCTTAACCGGGCTGCCGCTCTATAGGTAACTGTTTTCTGGCGACAGCCAGATCGTACACTTGGAGCTTCTTATGTCTTCCGGAGTTCACACTCCGATATCTCCCACCGCCGAGATGGGGTGAGGAAGCCTGCCCTCCGGATCTCGCCCCATGCGACTGAACAACATGGGACGCACCAGCTCCCGGATTCTCCTTCCGGAAAGCCTCATTCTGCCTACCAGCTTCAAGAACAAGCTCATTAAGCCGGTCCTGCTGCCTAATGTGAGCTTCACCGGATAGGTTCGGCAGCTCGGCAGCATCTGCCTCTGCTGTCCTAAGAGTTTTGGCAGGAGAACTGTACTTGGGCCTACCAGCCGAGTTCATACTAGCGGATTTACTAGCAGTTCTACCATCCCTAGCCAACTCAGCACCAAGGTTGCGGCGGATAACACCTATACGACTAGGGTTCTTTGCCACAGGAGTAAAACCATGAGCCCTATTGTACTCATTCTGGTCAAGGTCAAATTCTAGCCCGACCTTTGCCATCTCGGTGGCCTCCAGGAGAATGGCCTGGCGCTGCTCCTCGAGCTGCGCCCTCAACACCGCCGGATCCGTATCCGCGGCTAAGGGCATGCTCAGCTTCTCAAAGACACCAGCGAGAGGAGCCGGTATCGCAATCGATGAAGTAGGGGCCTTGAAGCCCGGTTGATTCTCGGGCCTATCGTATGGCTTATGGATCGGCCGAGCCGACTCGCCAACAGCCTCGGGTGTAGCGGGCACGCCCTTCCCGGCAACAGGAGCCGGACCAGTCATCATCACCTCCACGCTGCCCGCGGAGCTAGCGTTAGGCCGCCCGCGGACGACGGGAATGGAAGGAGGATCAGTAGCAGCAAGCACCACCTTGGAATACACCTGGATGACGGTGGTGGCAACGTACACTAAGTGCGCGCCGAAGCTGACGACGGAGCCGCCTACGGGCACGGGCCTGCCGCAGAAATCGCTCGCGCTATCGGTGACGAAGTCGAGGGAGCCGAATCTATGAACAAGGCCACAAACCACGCGCTCCCCCGAACGAGAAACGGGTTCCGTCCAGATAGAAATCCCATCCAACGCCGCTGCTGGCCCCACGGTAGGCGCCAACTGTGGCCTTATGGAGAAGACAGATACCATAGGATGAAGGTTGGGGCCGATGGACACTGTGGGTATCCGGGGAGGGATCGTACGCCTAGCTGGCGCGCTCACTACACTGCGAACACAACGATCTACCCAGGTCCGGGGCCCTCATGTGGAGGTAACACCCCTACTCCTGCCTCTCTCTATATAAGTGTATGCCGAGTACAAGAACTCCTCAAGCTCAACAAGCTAGAGGAAGGTGAACCTCTACTGTAACCTCTCTCTTTCTCTCCTAGGTCTTCACCTCTCAGAATATCTGCTAGCTCGTGATCGTTGTCGTCGTCCCTCGCGTAGGAGGGGGGAGGCCACATTATATACTGGTGGACACCAACTACAAGTATAGAGTAGGTGACTACACACTGTGCACCACCGCATGCCTCCGCTTCTCCGGTGACAGACGCCGAAAGTCTTCGCTGTCTAGTCGCTGACATGTCATGTCCCCCTTGTCAGAAAGACGTGGCCTCGCCCATACAGCACACTGTACCAACATATGCATACACATCATCACGCCTAGTAAGTTGAACCGCACGCCTGTACTCTTCCTGGATATACAGGATCTCCTCAACGGCTCCATTTAATTTCCGTCCGAGTAAGAATAGAACTTAGGGCTATCCGTACTTAACAAGAGCTACTCAGTCAGTCCGGAGAATACTCACATCTTCATTTAGCTCCTTGCTCTTCCTACCGAGATAGCTCCATCTCGGCAGCCGTCCAACTCGGTACCTTTCTATCTGGGACGTACCAACTCGGTACGGCCCAACTCGACAATCAGTATCTTAATCATCATTTCTCACCAACCTTACCCCTACTCGGGGGTAGCCCCCCGACAATTACTTTTTGTATTTGCGGATGCTTGCAGGGCGTTTAATCATAAGTATGTATTAGTCTTAGTTGGGCGGTGCATTAGCATAGGTTTGACCACACAACACCTATCGACACAATAAATATTAATCAACTGTATGAAACGCAAACACTTGACGAGATTCCCACGTGGCCTCGAGAACGTTTAGTCACAATAAGTAAAACAACCGTCTTGTACTTTGCTCTCAAAATGATTGGGCCACTCGTTACAATTGTTATTACTGTTATTTGATTACTCGCACTTTATTTATCTGGTATATCAAAAACCACCAAAAACGTGTTTGCTAGTGTTTACAATGAATTCTCCACCCAGCCTGCTTGTCAACACCTTTTGCTCCTCGTTGGGTTTGACACTCTTATTTATCGATAGTAATACGATACACCCCCTATACTTGTGGGACATCACATGTGCATTACATAAACCGAAAGGCATGAGTCTATAAGCATAAGTACCATAAGGACAAGTGAACGTGGTTTTCTCTTGGTCTTGATTTTTAACATGGATTTGAGAGAAACCGGAATAACCATCCAAATAGCAAAATTGAGTGTTTTTACAAAACCTCTCTAGAATTTTATTAATAAAAGGAAAATACTAATGATCCTTCTTAGCAGCTTTATTCAATTTCTAAAATCAATACACATTCTATATCTTACTATATTTCTTTGAGGAATAAGTTCATTTTTATCATTAGCAACAATAGTCATACCTCCTTTCTTGGTAACACAATGGACATGACTAACCGATCTACTATCAGCAATAGGATAAATAATAGCAGCTTCAAGGAGCTTTAATATTTCACTTCTCACCACTTATTTCATTCTTCGATTTTAAGCGGCGTTCATGATCAACCACATGCTTGGCATCAGGATCAAGATTGATTAAATGCTGACATAGAATATTACTAAGGCCTTTAAGATCATCCAAGGTATAACCAATATCTTTGCGGTGCTTCCGGAGTGTTTCCAATAAACGTTCTTCCTCATACTCTGAAAGTTCAGCATTGACAATAACATAATATATTTTCTTTTCATCTAAATAAGCATATTTAAGTATGCCAGGAAGAACTTTAGGATCAAGAACTGAGTCTCCTTTAGGTGGTAAAGGTGGACCTAAGGATTCTACAGGAAAATTGTTTTTGATAATAGCAGGTTGGTGATACATCATAAACGTATCCATAATTTATGATGTTTCATGTTGTTTTGATGCCATATGCTACATGTTTCCTTTACACTTTATGTCATTTTATGGAATTTCTGGGAATAACCTATTGACAAGATACCACAGAGCCAGTTCCTGTTTTCTGCTGTTTTTAGTTTCAGAAAAGTTGTTTCGGAAATATTCTCGGAATTGGACGATTCGAAAGCCAAAAGTATTAGAATTCCCGACACGTCAACATAGTTCAAAGGAGACCCGGAGGGGTGCCCTGGATCAGCCACACAATGGGGCTGCGCGGGCTCCCCCTGGCCGCGCCGGCTAGTGGTGTGGCCCCCTCGGGCACCCACCGACGTCGCCCTCTCGCCTATATATTCTCCCCGAGGCACAAACCCTAAAAAAACCCGAGAGTTTCGGGGGACAAAAATCTCTATGCTGGCACACTACCGGGACGGGAAAGTGCCCCCGGATCCATCTCCATTGACTCCACCTCCATCTTCATCGCCGTTGCTGTCTCCTATGATGAGGAGGGAGTAGTTCCCCCCCGGGACTGATGGGTCTACCAGTAGCTATGTGTTTCACCTCTCTCTCTCTCATGGTGTGATCTCTATGTGATCATGAGATTTGCAATCTAGTTGAATAAGTAGATGTTAGTCTCCATCTGTTATGCTACTCAAGTGGTTTTGTTATGAGATCTCCGTAGACACTTTGATCATGGTGTAAAGGTGGCCGTGTGTGCACCTTGTGGTTTAGCATGATATTTATATTTTGTGTTGGATGACCCTATGAAATTGTGGCGTTTGTTTAGTACTAATTTGAGGCGCTCATAGTGACTGCGTGGGGTGCCCTAGAGAGAGAATACAGACTTGAGGAGTGCTATTACAGCCCTACCCATGGATTGGTGTTTGTTATACGACCAGAGATTGTTTCGGGGTAGCGTAATGAAGAGAGATATTTATGCATTCAACTATGTTATTATTTTTTAGAGTGTTCACTAGTGAAAGTATGATCCCTAGGTCTTGTTTCTGAGCATTGAAAACACCGTTTACAATCAGTTCTGCTACATGTACGCTTGCTGCATTTTTATTTCAGATTGCTATTGTCACTTATAATCATCCATATTACTTGTATTTCACTCTCTCTTCAATGAACTAGTGCACCTATACAATTGACAATTGTATTAGGTGTGTTGGGGACACAAGAGACTTCTTCTATCGTAATTGCACGGTTGCTTGAGAAGGATACCTTTGACCCTTTCCTCCCTGAGTTCGATAAACCTTGGGTGATCCATATAAGAGAAACTTGCTGCTCTTCTACAAACCTCTGCACTTGGAGGCCCAACACTGTCTACAAGAATAGAAACATGCGTAGACATTAAGATATTTTGTGGCGCCGTTGCCGGGGAGGTAAGGTAAAAGGTTCTCACATCCTCTGTGAGTGCTCGAAGTTATTTCCTTTAGATTCTGAAATTATATCTTTTTGTTTCTTGTTTTTATTTTCACTAGTTAGGCTTATTTTTATTTGTTGCTTGTTTTTATTTTTACTAGTTATTCTTAATGGAAAAAAATGAGAGAGATTTATTTGCATGCTAGTAGCAATGGTATTAGCATTAATTCTTTGGATACCATTATTTCTAATACTATAGAAAAGTCTAAGCTTGGGGAAGCTAGCTTTTATAAACTTTTTAGTTCGCCAGCTTTAGAGGTGAAAATTTGCTCTCATGATACTTTATCTCTCATATGTGATAAATCTAATGATGCTTGTGATATTTTAGGCCTTCCGTAATGCGGAATGGCAAAACCGTATCCAAGCTCGTTCCACGTCAGCGGGCAAGATTAGGAAATCAACTTTCCTGTGGGTCGTTTCTTAGCTGCGCGTAAGCATTTATTTCTTCCGCTCCAATCTATCGAGCAGTCCCATGCTCTAATTGGTCAAGCTATACTAGTTTATGCTGGTTGCCTTGAATAGAGGAATAAGAGCTGTAGTCACCGTAAGAATCGATTCTTCACTCTTTTTCATTAATTGTGGCTCCACGTAAGCAAAAATCCTAGCTGGATGTCTAAGAGACGGTCCAAGCTGGTGCATTACGGACGGCCTTAAATCCTCCTGCTGAAAGTATTCTTTTTAAAATCTATATCCCTAATTAATAATAAAGAGAGGAAGGCTTCTTCCGATTATCTGATATTTTACCGTTTTACCCTCCCACAAAACAACATTACACGCACCATATACCGGTTCGTTTGTTTTTCTTCCTTCCCTGGCCGAACGATCCCCTTCTCCTGAATCGAAAGTTCGAACACACCCCGTTAGACAACCGCCGCCACCACCTTGATCTTTGCCCACTGGATCGGATGCCCTCCTTCCAGCCGGGGAACATAACGGCCGTCGCCCCAATCTCTCTCCTCGTCCCTGGTTCCCTCCGGCGTACTGGCTATGGTGCACATCGGCTATGACGCCGTCGAGCTGGTGGCACAATCTCGCTCCCCGTCCATGGTTCCATCCCGCGTACTGGCTATGGTGCACGGCGGCTATGACGTCGTTAAGCTGGTTGCACGCGTGCCTGGTCACATCGATGGCCCTGCCATGCCACCACGGCCGCATCTCAAGGGCATGGAATGGAGGCAACACGTCTTCAAGCATGCGTGGAGGGTGTCCTTGACGACGACAGGGAGATGGTGGCCTAACAAAATCCCCAGGTGGATGGCGGCGGCTTACGGCGAGCTGCACAGGCGAAACGAAACTGCGAGTTGCTCCGGCGAAAAGAAACGACGAGCGCGCCGGCGTAGGACGGGATTCGGAGGGCTTGAAGGGACGACCAAAGGGACTCGCTGGTGGCATCTTGGAGCAAGCTGGAGGCCTCCAGCCTTTTCTTCTGTTGGCTTCAATCCCCGGCCCGGAGGTCCTTCCGCCACCACGGTTGCTGCATGTAAGCTGAACAGAAGGTACTGCGTGCGCGAGGGCTGGCCTGGATACAGTCTCGCTTGTTCTGTGGTTTGCTGCTGCCGTTAATTGCTATCTGCACGCGAATATGTTTCTCTGCTGATTACTACTTCCACAGATCCTCTGGCACAACGAGCCTCCGCCGAAGGCCCTCCCGTCGCGTTTTCTTCCGCCGCCTCTGTGCCTCCATTCGCCTAGCTTGGGAGGTCCGGTCCCATGTCGCTGTTGCCACCGTACGCCCGTACTCGATTGGCAGGATGGGGATTCAGGGCGCTGCCGTCGTGGTGGTGCTTCCTCGAGGGTTGCGTCCGTGGCGTGCAGCTGTGCCTTTTCTATTCTCGCGTGCGCATGCTACTTTTTCCATTCTCGTGTTGGTGCTTCCTCGGGGATATTTCTTCCTTGCGTTGGCCTACGAGAGTATGGAACACGGAGGAGGAGGTCGGGTGATACTAGAGCAGTGTGCATCTTTGTTCTCTAATTTTTTCTTCCATATTTGATACAACAAGCTGGATTTACCAATCATCCGAAGAGACCAAGACCTACGTATTTGGCATTGTTGCTGCTATTCTTTGCTTCAGATAATACTGTGCAGATTCGTCGTAACATATTTCTAAATGAAAGTTTCCGTAGTACATATTCATAGGAACACCAGGCCTCGGAGCATCGGTACGAGGGGTAAACACTCTGCATCTTTTAACTGAATCTTTCTTAAAACTGACAGACTGGAGGAGCGCGTGCACACTCTACATGTAACAGCTAAAAAACAAGCAATGTGGCTTTGCAGGCTTTGGGTTCATTGTGTAGTCCTCTACATAATATCTGGAGTAGCGGGGAGCATAGGAGCCACGTAAGTAGCTGACATGCTCTCGACCCCTCCGCCCCGTGCCTCCCCGGCGGGGGCGCCCCCCACGCGCCGCTAGCCTCCCCGACGGCCGCGACCTTCCCCCCGCCGGCCGCGCCTCCGCCTCCCTTCATCTACCCACCAAGCCGTGGCGCGCCGCCACCTACTCGGTCCCATCCCTTGCCGCCATCCCCTGCTCCGATGGCCGATCCCCTTTTGCACCGCCCACCCCGCCCCCCTCGCCGCTAGGCCTCTCAGTGGCTTCACCTTCACCTATCCCTAATCAAAGCCATGGCGATTCCAACCCCTATACATCCTACGACGTCGCGATTCGGGAGGCTATCGGGGTTCTCTTCCCCAATCTCCTCCTCCTCTGGCTCAGTTTCCCCCGGATCTGCCGCGGTGGGCGCGGCGGGTCGCTGCCTCTCCTTTCTGCAAGCCCACGCCACCTCCCCTCTTCTCGGGTGTGTCGATCTATCCGCCATCTCTGCCGCTCGGGACCTCGAGCGCGATTTCTGCTCCGCCGTCCGCGCTCGCCAATCGCCCGCCTCGCCCGCCCCAACCCATGTCTCTGCCTCTACTTCGACTTTGGTGCCGTCTTCCTCGACCGTGCGCATCGATGCGGCTCCCTCGGGACCGACGGGCCAGGGGGATCCTCCTCTGCGTCCGCCGCCTCTTCGCTCGGGCGCTGCGGACCGGAGCCGCGGGATTTCTGCCCGGACGGGGGGGGGGGGGATCGGCTACGGCATCACGATGCTCGATTCGGTTTCACTTCTCCAGCTACTCCGGCTGCTCTGTCTCGTGCTCTGCCCCCCGGAATCGCGGCCAAGCCGGGGGATCCGCTGCTTCAGGTATGTCTTGAGCAATTCTCCTCGCCGGTTTGTTGCTCCATCTCCTCCCTATCGGCGTTGGCTAGTCCAACATCGGTATGGATCAAGGTGATGAACTCGTGCTCTGATCATTCGCAACATTTCATTTTTGCCTTGATTAATTACTGGTTAGTTGCTTATGTTGAATCGCCGGTTATCCGATGCTTTGTTCCTTCTCTGTACTCGTTGATTGTTGCAAATTCGAGCATCGCTACTTTTATTGTCGCTCTTGAGGGGGTTAGGCAGGAAAACGCTTGGCTGGCCTTCCACGCTGGACCGCCGGTGGGAAGTGCTCCTTTTGCTATCGGATCGATCTTACCTCTTGCTGGTTCCTCTCTTTTGTCTTCGAGCGTGGACCTTGCCTTGCCACTGCAAAACAACCACTTACAGACAATTTTCCAGCCGTCCTCTAGCGCCGCTGTCGACCGTGAACCACACCACGCTATCCAACCAAATCATTTGCCCACTACGCCTGCCCAGTTCGCATTGGTCGCTGCCGAGGGTCAACCTGCGGCTACGCAGGCACGGTCGTCGCGACAAAGGCGCCCCGGCTCCTAGACTGCCTCGCCCCGGCATCCTGCCCTCTCCGCTTGGACCTTTGCCCTGGCGGACGCATGGACCGAGAAGCCCCTTGGCCGGTTCCTTCCCCTCGACTCATGTTCCCCTCCTCCATCTCCCGATCACGGATCTTGAAGGCGCGCCGCCCGGAACTTCTCCTCTGCCTCTGACCTCTGCTAATCTTGCCATGCATGACACCTCTGGTTTCCCTCAGCTACCGATGACCTACGCTTCGGTTCTTGCATCACGGCCTCCTCTTAAACCACCCGGCTCCCCACCCCCTTCCCGCACCACAACCCACACAGCACACTCCACCTCCCCTCCTCTCGATCTTGCGAAGAGGTGCTTCCGCTGCCTTGCGCTGGATCACCAAGTGCGGGCCTGCCGGGACCCGGTACGCTGCAGAAACTGCCTGCAGTCCGGATATCGTGCCATCCTCTGCAAGCGCCCCCGTAATCGTGATCTCTCCTCCATCTCCTCTGCCCCTTTAAGCTCATCACATCGATCCTCACACTCTATTACACACATTTCCGATTCAGCTCTGGCCATGGCGGACTTCATCCCCCTCGACCTCGACCAGGTGGTGATGCTCTCGGACGATGAGGCTGCGCCAGGTGCGGACGCGGACGCCACTGTGATCGTCAGCGACACGGACTCGGTACCTTCTGCGACCTCGCTCCCGCAGGAATCTTCCGGGGAGGAGGAAGAGGAGCTCTACTCTGACGACTCCCAGCCTGGTGCCTACGTCGATCGCCTGCGCGAAACCCCTCCCCACTCAAGGCCAACCTGCGTCAATGTGTTCATGCCGCATATCGCTCTCGAGAACTTTGACAACTTGGCTTATGCCTTTGTCTCTCCTCCTTCCATGTCCCATGTTGGCTTTGTACGCCGTGCATTGCAGCAGCACGCCCAGAACCCGAGCGTGGGCATCGTCTCCTCCTCTCACGGGGCCGGCCTTGTCGTCTTTACCTCTCCGTTAGAGCGTGAGGTGGCTTTGGACGCTAGCCCTATAGAGGGACCATATCACACCGTCTCCTTTTGCCGCCACGACGACACTGATAACAGGTTCATCTACCCACATTCTGAGATTGCCGCCATCTCTATTGAGAACTTCCCCATGGAAGATTGGTTCCCTCCCCACATCCTACACACCGCAGGCCCATACACAAACCCTTGTGAGATTGACCCGGTGTGCCTTGCGGGTTTCGACTACTCTGCTGTACTCATGACCGTCAAAACGCGTGGCATTACCGACATCCCACACTACCTATCCATCCTAGGCTTCTCAGGACTGGGCACTATGGCTTCGGTCTCAATCATACACGCTCTCCCTCTGCCAGCGGATGGTTTCGGGGGGCTCCTTCTTCACCTCCTGACTCAGACGCGGACTCGGTTCATTCGGATGACATCCTACGGGACTACCCCCGGCCTCCCTCCCATGCTGATACCTCTCGTCAGCTTACAAGCGACCCACTTTTCCATGATCGTCTCGTGCAGATGCCGGGCGGATCCGTGATGTGGGGTGCTTTCCGCCCGTTCATTGATGCGCAGCCTATCCTCGATTGCCCGGCGAAAGTAGAGGTCTAGGTCTTCCCTGGATTCTTTGAGGTCTCAGTGTGGGGTTCCAAGGGCGAAACTGGCCTCTACCGCATTCCCATGCTTCGACCAAACTCGCACGGCATGCTTGTGGCTAACTTCATGACCTGCTCGATTGGATTCCTGAAGAAGGTGGCCACTATGGGTGCCACCATGGCACCGATGCTCTCCATTGATGTCGTAGCACGCGCCAAGCAAGCGCCTGCTACTTCTACTGTCTCCTGTGGTAACAATGAAATAGTCATCGCGGCGCCCGCTTCTAGGGTTACTGATCATGCACTCTCCCCTAGGCCTCGTCGCAGCCCGCGTTTGCAGCGCCTTGAGGCCCATGGCCACCTCACCATCTTGGACAAGGCCAAGATGTGCAAGGCCGCTCGCATGGAGGCCTTACCTCTGATGGCTCGAACTTGGGCATCCTGGCAGAAGATCTGATGCACCTGGCTACTACCACCACTGATCATCTCCCTCGCCCTGACGTTATCGAGCTTGCAGCCATTTGTAGAGTTTCAGAAGCGCAGTTCGATGAGGTGCCCACTTCTGCCTAGATGTTGTCGTTCTACATCTCCATGTCTGTTGCCTACTCCCGTGTTCCTTTACTTACGTGCATGTACCGTTGCAAGTTGCTTCACAGCTTCTTGGCCTTTGTATCCCTAGGTTTAGAAGGCCTTTATCTTCTTTGCGTTGCCACTACTAGCTCTACTTCAGTCTATTGCATCTCGTTTTACCATGTAAACTTGCTATGTAACCGCTGCATCTACTGTAATCTGCCCCTGCATGGTGCCACTACGGGTTTCCTATGAATTGAGTTTTTACCTTTGAATCTTGTAATGTTAGGGGCCTTGGTGATGATATAAAATGTATTGATGTTAAAGCAGCTCTGTCTATGGAGGCCCCAGACATCGTCTGCCTTCAAGAGTCCAAGTTGACATCCATTAACGCCTTCAAGGCGAGCTCTTTTCTCCCTCCCTCCTCGAGATCTTTTCACTTCGTTCCTTCAGTTGGGGCATCAGGAGGCATAGTCGCAGCTTGGAATCAAGACGTCTTCTCTTGCACTGATGTAACGCACCGTTCATTCTCTCTGACCACTAAATTTCAGTCTAGACTATCAGACATCAACTTCACTATTACTAATGTATATGGGCCTTGCGCCTCTAACCTCAAGCAAGATTTTCTGGATGAGCTGGGTCAGATTGGACCTCTTGTCTCAGGGCCTTGGCTCCTGATTGGCGATTTTAATATGATTTTGGCGCCTTTCGAACGCTCTAATGCGAATTTTAATGCCGCGGAAGCGGATCAATTTAATCTTGCGATTGATCTTCTGCATCTAGACGACCTACCGCTTCTTGACAGGCTTTTCACTTGGTCCAATAACCAGACTATCCCTACACTTTGTCGGCTGGATAGAGCTCTAGTTTCTTCAGACTGGAACTTCCTCTTCCCTAACTCCGCGCTCACCTCGAGGACTAGGTCCACGTCTGATCATGTTCCTATCTGCCTTTCGGCCACTTCAAACATCCCGCGCACCGCGATTTTCCGGCTCAACAATTACATCCTATCCCTCCCAGCTTTCCGGGCCGTCACGGCTCGTGTTTGGCAGAGCCTTGGCCTTCCGCACCATAACCTTACCCTAGCTGCTCGTCTAGCTCTACGACTAAAACGACTGCGTGCGGTTGCTAAGGTTTGGAATAAGCGGGCTCGATCTTCGTTGCCCACGGCTAAAAACCGCGACACCATTATTTCCTTCTTAGATAAACTGGAAGAGTTACGTCCTCTCTCCCCTTTAGAAGCTAATTGCCGTAATCTAATCAAAACCTCCCTCCAAAGTCTTAACATTGCGAGAGCCTCCTATTGGAGGCAGAGAACAAAAATCAAAGACTGCGTCCTTGGCGACGAAAACTCTGCCTTCTTCCATCTTTCGGCGACGGTGCGTTTGCAGAAGAACAACATCAATTCTTTAATTCATCAGGGGAGTACTTTTACCTCTCACACAGGCATGGATTCGGTTCTTCATAGTTTCTTCCGTAGCTTAATTGGGGTTCACAAGCCGTGCCTTTTCTCTTTTGCCTTGCAATCACTACCTGGGATCATGGCTATTTCCGCCTCTTCCTCGGCCAGATTAGATGCTCCCTTCTCCTTGGACGAGATTAAGCAGGCCATCTGGGACATGGACGCCTCCTCGAGCCCAGGACCAGACGGCTTTGGTCCCGCCTTCTACAAATCCAACTGGGACCTCGTCAACAAGGATATCCTTCCGCTTCTCAACAGGTTTTTAGATTCTTTCGAGGACCTTAGGCACCTTAACAAGTCCTACATTGTCCTCATCCCAAAGATCCACGGAGCATCGTCTCCGGACAAATTTCGCCCCATCTCTCTGCAAAACTGCTGCATTAAGATTGCATCCAAATGCATTACCTCTAGGCTGCAACCTCTAATCCCGGATATCATCAGCGAGGACCATACATGGTTCATTAAGGGTAGGTCTGTCTCTGAGAACTTTATTTATGCAGCAGACATCATTCAGGCTTGTCACCGTCGAAAATCTCCTACCATTGTACTCAAGTTGGACTATCAGAAGGCGTTCGACTCAGTTTCCTGGGATGCCTTGGACACCATTCTTCATGCAAAAGGGTTCTCAGGTTTGTTCTGCCGTCGCATTAGTAACCTTAATCGATCTAGCCAGTCCGCTGTGGTTCTTAACGGCACTCCAGGGAGATGGATTCAATGCAGGTCGGGGCTGCGACAGGGGGACCCTCTTTCACCCTACCTTTTCAATATTATGGCAGATACTCTACGTCTACTTATCCACCAAGCCTCGGGCAACGGCCTCCTACTTCATCCAATCGTAGATCACCTTCCTTGCTCTGTCCTTCAATATGCCGACGACACCATTATAATTATTAAGGCAACTGCAGATTGCATTAACAACATAAAAACGGTTCTCCTTGCCTTCTCGGATGCCACGGGGCTCGTGATCAACTTACACAAAAGCACATTCGCTCCCTTTGCGTTGACGATGATCTTGCTTCCTCCTTGGCTGCGTCGCTTCAATGCCCCATCGCTTCTTTCCCTCAGCCCTATCTTGGACTCCCTCTTTCTACACATAAACTCAACCTCTCGGCTTTCCGCCCGTACCTCACCAAGTTTAGAGGTATACTCCCGGGGTGGATTGGCAAGGCTCTCCCCATTAGCAGTCGTGCTATCCTCGTAAAATCATCTCTACGGTCTATGGCCTCCCACCTTCTCTCTGCAATTCTTGTCCCGGCAGGCTCGATTCAAGAACTTGATAAAACTTGCCGCGCTTTCTTTTGGGCAGGAGATGATCACGTTAACGGAGGCAAGTGCAAAGTGGCTTGGGACGAGGTGTGCGCCCCAATCTCTAAGGAGGGGCTGGGGTTCCGTTGCTTGCGCACTCATAACAAAGCTCTCCTAATGAAATTTCTTTCAAAAATACACTCAAACTCGACTCTCCCTTGGGTTTGCTGGTTCAAGTCCAGATATGGATGGACGAATTCTCGCGACCTAGGGGATCCGCACCACCTCGACACCAATGTGTGGAAAGACCTGCTATACTGCCTTCCCCAATTCCGCTCGATCACTTCGGTCCAGGTAGGCTCTGGTACTAACACGGCTTTTTGGCTGGACACTTGGTTCGATGATACCACCCTCGCGACCCGTTTCCCAGCTATCTTCTCTCACTGCACCTGTACAAATGCTTCTGTTGCTCACGTTTGCTCCTCCCCCAACCTTCTGATCGATACTCAGCCCCGCGTCTCTCATGCCGCCACCTTAGAGCTTAATAACCTGCGCGCTTTACTTGCATCTTTCGTCGGGACGGCGGGACAGGACGTTAGGGTAGCTAGACTAGACAAGAAGCAACTAACCACTAGATCGGCATACCTTGTTGCTTTTCATCACTTGCAGGATGTTCATTTTGCAACACCAACTTGGAAGAACTACTCGACAAACCGATGCCGCCTATTCCTTTGGCTGGCGGACCGCGGGAGGCTGTTCACGAACTCGCGCCGGTTCAGCAAGGGGATGTCTGACTCAGATTCCTGCCCGTTTTGCCTTGAGCCTGAGACTACCGAGCACATGCTTCTTCATTGTGGCTCGGTAGCGCCGTTATGGGCGGCCATCCCAGCTATTCATGATGATATCTTCGCTTGCTATGCTGTTCGTGATCTATGGCAGGTTACCCCTCTGTGCAAAGTCCGGTCATCAGGTCTTATCGCTGCTCTGTGGAATATTTGGAAACGACGGAATGCCAAAGTCTTCCGGAATGAACTGGAGCCCTTGGTTGTGGTCTTCCGTCGCTTTGCTGACGATCTCGCTCTTTGGACTCAGAGATGCAAAAACATTCAACACAGAGACACACAAAGATTGGGCAGTCAGGTTCTATCACCTGGCTGTTTCCCCTATTTAGATATGGATCCTCTCTCCCCATCACTGTAACAGTCTTTCTCTGTCTTTTATCTTTCTTGTCTTTCTTATACTTTCTTTCCTTTTTTAGGTTTTAGTTTGTTCAGTTTGTTTTTTCTTCTGAGGCCTTGCGGTCCTTCTGTATAGCTACCTTGGGTTCGATTATTACTTCTATAAAATGGGTTCAGGCCAGCTATTGCCCGGCGTAGCACCGTCAAAAAAAAAAACAAGCAATGTTTATCTCTTTTACTTGGGCCAACAAAACTGAAACTGACATAGATTTCTGAAGTGGTCATGGAGGAAATATCAGGTAAACTGAAGGTACAAATATTTAGTTCTAGATATGATATATTGATATTTGCTTCAAGATTTGGTGTTCACTGGTGTTGAAGCCGGATCAACAAACTCGAGCTAATATATATATTGATACGGCGGCCGACGCACAAGGTGTGCATGCTACAAAGGATGATCAAGTTATCACTGATATTTATACTCAAGGTTACATATGTTTTGATGAGAAATATCACAAGGAAGTTGAAGCATTACTAGCTGTCACTAATCAACATGCTCATTATCTGCATGTCTTCTCCGTGAGAAACACAAAGGAAGATGATGACATTAGTCCGATGCATGGCACTAAGTGTGTCCATGCACTAGGGTGTATGCATGTGCATTCACGTTTTGATTCGCCACATTTTGAGCCATGTCAAGTCAGGTATGACAAAGGAGGGCATGGAAAGCGTTTTGGTTATCATTATTTTACTCTGCAACGTCCACGAGTATGTTGAAACCATCGAAAGGTTTTAATCGAGGAGATGCGTGCAATAGGCTGGAGCCCACCTTTTGGTGTATGAACCATGGGAGCGCATCAAATTAAGAGTCGTATTTGTTTTGGTTTCCTTATTAGATTAAATCTAGACCTTGTTTTTTTTGGTTGAATCGGTTACTTAACAACCAAGTTGAGTCGGCTACTATATAAAGCCAGGTGCGACCATGTAATAGACAACTTGAAATTATTTGATTTTTTTTTTTTTGAGGGAAAAATTATTTGATATTGGGAATATAGAAAAGGTTCCATGTCAGGGGGACACCGATATCATTGTTTGTTTTGCTTGCTGATTCATCCGGATCTATTGCGCGCGTCGTGGAGTAGATCAAATTTGCTCACCGACCAAAGTTATATGTTGTTGTTGTTGGTTCGCCGTGAAAGATTGGGCCAAAACCCTTTTGGATCACGTTGATCCGTATCATATATGAATTGGATATTTACTTTATATTATGCATTTCATTCAATGATAATAACGCATTGAATATTGCTATGTATCGTTGGTTGTACATGCCATATTTATATCGAAACCGTTGCAACGCACGGGCATGGGTGTTATTTTATTTATATATATCTATAAATATATATGTATATATACGGTCGCGCTATTTGACTCCCTGGGGGCGGAATATTATTCTGCACCCCCCGAGCTACGTGATGAACCACCAGCCAGTCTGTTCGCACCGCGTCCCTGTCCCTGTGTCGTAAGAAAACTGCATGCGGCGTAAGAAAAAGAAACAAAAAGGAAAGCCCACGTCCCCATCTAGCGGTGCCTGGCCACAAACGACCTTCGTAATACAAGGTGCATGCGACGTAAAAATACGAGATGCATGCGACGTAATAAAAAGTAGGCCAACGCCGATCTCGCGACGCCTGGCCACAAACCACCCTCGTAAATAGAAGGTGCATGCGATGTAAAGTATAAGGATAGTGCCAATGCATCACCTCTTCTCACGGGCTATAGCTCCGGCACGTTAGCTTTTTCTCTCACTCTCACCCCACTCTCACGCCACTCTCACGGCACGGTGCCAGTGCACGGGTTATAGCCCCCACTATCACACCTCTCTCCTCCACGTCAGCATTTCTCTCTCCTCCACGTCAACATTTATTTTGAAGATTAAAAACATTACAAATAATGGAAGAAATTATTTTATTCAACTAAAATTGTACCGATTACATAATCTTTACCTAATAATAAAGGCATTAAGGTTTCTGCCAAAATTTTCGTCCAACCCAAATTTACGGATTTTCCCTCCCACCAAACCACATAATACAAACAGAATACCGGTTCGTTTCTTTTTTCTGCCCGTAAAAAAAAAAGTCAACCCCCTATGCCGTCGCGGCTGGGCCGCGCTCACGACCACATGCTCTTCAGTCGGAAGTGCGGGTGGGCAGGCGGTGGGACAGGGTGCCGGTACAAGAGGGTTGGCAGCCGGTGGGACGGGAGGGGGAGAGCGCAACCTCGCACCGGAGCTCAATCGCGAGCTTCTGCTCGAAAACTTTGACCTGAATTCGTCAGGCCGATGCAACACCAATCCGCAGGACAAGCTTCTCCTCGGCTACTGCGACACGCAGTCCACCACCGGCGAGCCGCCGTCTTCCGCGAGCACCGGAAGTTTCCCCTTTCCGTTCCATGGGCACTGCCAGATCTTGGACACCGAGAACTTGTCGCATTTGCTGCCCGAGCCGATCATCTACCCCTTGCCGCAAGCCGGGTTGGCACCGCCGGCGATGACCCCTCTCGACCCCCCTCAACCTCTCTGTGCCGCCATTGGTGCCGTTGCCGTGCAGCCGGTGGACGGACACCTGCACGCTGGCCTCCGAGAGGACGTACGGGCCCATGGAGTAGCACCTCCGGGTGTCCATTACTGTCCAAGCTGCTGCTGCTGCTCGTGTTGCCCTCCTCCCCTCGACACATTGTCAACGGCGGCGGACGTGTTCTTGATCTTTCTGAGCCGCACCGGGAACACTGCGTTCTCCTCCCGCCTACTGTCCTCGTCGAGCGCGGAGTCGAGGAGGAGGACGGCGGCAAGCGCGCGGCAGCAGAGCGGGCAGGTGGAGTTGGAGAGTAGCCAGGTGTTGATGCTGTCGATGTGGAACGCGTGGCCGCACAGGGGCAGCAGCCGGAGCCAGTCGTAGCCGTGGAACTCGCACAGGAAGATGGCACAGTCGAATGGCTCTTGGTGACACCCGTTGACCACGCCACCCGATTCCACTGCCATATCGTTTTACAGGAACATACTTGATCTGGATGAGGGTGGAGTTGGCCATCCGCGCCCACCGGGTCAGATTCCCCTACATCGAGTTAGAGATGAAGGTTGCCTGCTATGTGGACGGATCCGTCTTCAGTTTTGCCTTGACGACAAACGCTCCAGTTGCTGAGCTGCCTGGCAGAGGTTGGCATGGTGCTCGCCATGAACAAGTGGCCGGCTTCGCTTAGTGACTTTCAGCTCAACTTGAATCCTGAATCCTCAAGCTCAAGGCAGAAGCTGGATCTTTAGTGCCTCGAGTCTGCCAAGTTTGGCTTCAAGGTGCCATTCAGCAATTCCTTCTAGCTCCATGCCAACCGAACACTGATGGTAAAACCTCTACCAACATCCCTCACTCTGAATCCCTTAGCTTGGAAAAGATGAACTCAATAGAAAATTCGACCAAACAGTGGCAGGTAAGCAAAATCTGCACGTGTGGGTTAAGGTTAATGCTTTAGCAGCATAAAATTTCACATCTGGTTGTCCTATCTTTACCTTTGTTGAGAACTTAAAGGGCCTGATTTTGTTTTCTGGTCACCGGAGGAATCTAGCATGCTTTAAATTCTCATGTGTTTTGTTTCTTCCCAGTTTTTCTTGTTTTTGCTGGTAATGTGCTAATATCCGATACACGGATTTATTTTACAGTCCCATAATGTTGTCAAGGAACGTATTGCCAATGGCAAGGAAGGAGCTGCAAGTGTGGCAATTAATGGATTTTGAAAATCATTCACTATTTTTTGTAGTAATCATTGTTTATTAGTGAGTACGAAATCAGTACTATTGAGCTACTAGCTTCCTCTCCCTGTTGGGTTATTCACTGTTTCTGGTTACTTTACTTGACCCTACACCTCTGGTAGCCCTGCTTTAATAGTTCAATACTTGAATAAAGAGACGTTTAGTTTCACGCGGATAGCAATACAGGGAAGACAAATTGCTGGGCAGAAACAACACAGGTAAGAATTAACGAAACATCATTTCAAACTTTTACATAGTTTTAGACGGCATCTCCAGGATTCATGATAATACTACATGTTACGGTCTGAAATATGCTGAGTTAGCTATTTGTGGGTTGTAACCAAACAGAAATGCATCATTCATGCCAAGCATCATCTAACCCAAAATCTCCATGATGCCAAAGTTTAACATGTCGTGAAGGAGAGTCCTGTCGTGAGGTTGTGTGTGTGATCAATCCATAGCAACGCACGACAAATAAATAGATATTAAATTTAAAACAAGTATCCATATTAGATTAAATAAAAATAAAGTATTAAAGAGTTGTTCAAATGAAAAAAAATAAAAATTATGAAGAAAGTGAGAATTGAGGCTATGGCAATCGACTAAAAGTGGATTTTTTCGCACCCGTTGCAACGCACGGGCACGTTTGCTAGTAATAAATAAAAATTACATAAAAATTAAAAAATTACATAATCTAGGATTGAGCCCACACATGCTCAATCAAATCATGCTGGAGCTGTGTATACATCGGCGAGTCCCTCATTTCGTTGTCCATCTGAATCCTGGCTGCTAGGCTTGGTGGTGCATTGGTATGTATTGGAGGGCCCACATTGGAAGCAACTATCTCATAGACGTTCTCCAAATTGGTACCACGCTCATCGTCGATGATCATGTTGTGCAGAATGACACATGCACGCATGATCAAACCAAGAGTGCGCCTGGAGTAGGAGCGTCCGGGAACTGCTAAAATGTTGAACCTAGACTTCAGCACTCCAAATGCACACTCGACATCTTTGCGCCAAGCTGATTGAGCAGCAGTGAACACACGATGCTTTTCACTTTGTGGAAGAGTAACACCCTTCATGAACACCGGCCAGGAGGGGTAGATGCCGTCGGCAAGGTAGTAACCCCTGTTGTACTCGTGTCCATTCACCGTGAAGTTCACTATGGGTGCTTCTCCTCTAAGCACATCCGTGAACAATGGCGACTGATTGAGCACATTGATGTCGTTGTTGGACCCGGCGACTCCAAAAAAAGCATGCCAGATCCAACGATCATACGACGCAATGGCTTCTAAGATTATGGTAGGTTATTTGATGTCTCCCCTTGTGAACTGACCGGCATGCGCAACTGGGCAGTTCCTCCACTGCCAATGCATGCAATCGATGCTCCCTAGCATGCCCGGAAAGCCGCGCTCCTCGGCTTTCGCTAACAGACGCTGAGTATCCGCGACAGTAGGTCGACGGCAAAACTTTTCCCCGTAACAGTTGATGATGCCCTCACAGAATTCATCTAGACAGTCTGACGAAGTTTGTCTAGCTAACTTAAGCCACTCATCTATCGTATCAGCAGCGGCTCCGTAAGCTAACAGACGCAACGCCGCAGTACACTTTTGTAGGAGAGAAAAACCAGTACGGTTGAGAGCATCAGCTCTTTGGGTGAAATACGGAGAGTATTCACCCAATCTATCCACAATGCGTAGAAAAAGGGATCGCCTCATCCGATACCTTCGCCGGAAGAAGCTCGGAGGATAAGCGCAGTTGTTGGCGAAGTAGTCGTCGTAGAGCCGATCGTGGGCGCCCACACGATCACGCCTGATGAACTCTCGACGGCGTCGCGGCGGTCTTGACACGACCATCGCCGCCTCGTACTCCGCCTGCATTGCGGCGATCATCTCACCCTACACTCCCTCGCTCAAATCGCTGCTGCTGGACGAAGACATGGCGTCGAGAGGGTGGAAATAAAGAGTGGAGAAGATGAATTTGGTGTGGAATGAGTGCATCATATGAGGGGGTATTTATAGGTGGGATGAGATGAAAATTTCAATTTTTTGGAATTTTTTTGGAATTTTTTGAGGCAGCAACGGTAACCCCCAACGGCTAGCTGACGTGGACCAATAGGGTCACGCCACATCAGCTAGCCGTTACCGGCCCCGCGCTCCTCACTATCGCCCGCCGCTACCGCTCCACCCTGCCACCGCGTCGCCCCACCTATCGCCCCCCCCCTCTCGCCCCTGGCCCACCCTACCGTCCCGCCTACGCGGGCGATAGCGGGCATTATGACCCCCTATCGACAGGCGAACCAGCCGTCGCCCGCCTGCCCCCTCCCGCCCCCCCCCCCCTCTCGCCTCCTATCGCCCCCCTTCTAGCCTGCGTTGGCACCGGCCTAAGCTGGGCACCGCTAGCTCTAGTGAGGTTTGACCCACAATCCCTAATAAAATACAGTACCGGTGCGGTGTGCTTTTTCTCTGTCGAGATCGTGTAAGGGCATCTCCAATAGTTGTAAGATAGACGTTGGTAGATTTTGCCACATAGGATTTTTGATGATGTGGCATAAAATAAATGATGTGAGAGAGTGAGGTTGTATGTAGATTAACCAACAACCCTTGCACAAGCTCCGAGGTAGAATAGAGAGAGGTCTTGCACATTCTCTCACCTCCTATTGGCCAAACTACATACAACCATTGGAGTGGTTGTAAGATGTGTTGTTGGTCGATGACATGTCCAATTTTACCAACAAGCTAACCAACAAACTGTTAAAGATGCCCTAACATGCATCATGAAACTGTTAAAGATGCCCTAACATGCATCATGTTTGTAAGAGCTGGGCATGTATTTGCATATAGGATAAAGACGTGCCTGCCTACTCGTATAATCAATAAGAAATCTATTATGTGTGTATAAAAAGAAAAGAATTGCCTGGTAGTTCTTAAAGATAACTAAAATAAATAATAATCCACTGGTATCATACGCAATACACTCTCAGCAATAATGTGATATGCCAAGCACGATAACTTATTCTGACCATAGCTTGACCCGGATATTTCTCACACATAAATCTAAAGAACTGTCTTGTTATATATTTTTTTTCAACACAAACATGAACACAACCATGAACGGAAGTTTTATACACATGGAATCAGTGTCACGGTCATCATCCCGGGTTCTGGCCCGGTCTTCTCAAAATTACGAGGAACTCTGAGGTATGTACCCCAATCCCGGCCACTCTCTGTTTCTTCCACCGCTAGTCCAAGCTCCAAGCCACCAAAAATGGTTTATCAATGTTTCATCAGGCAATCGACGAAGCTGCAACTCCAATTTCTGATGGCGGGCATGGCTCTATCCATGGCCGTGGAACATTAATTAGAGCAAGGTATGCAAACATCGATTCATTGAGTGTCAGTCCCGTTGTCATGTGATGATCTAAAACAAGACGCATAACAAACTAGTGGAGAGAAAGATTCTTACGGTCTCAGGAAGATAAGTGGTGGCATCATGCATGGCAGATGTTGTCTATGTCGCCAGCCGCGACATGCTGCTCACCATACTGCCATTTCAAGCCAATTTGTCCAGCGGCGCTGCCAAGACACGGTCAGCACAGTCGCCAAATTGTAAACAATTGTATAATAAGAATATTGTGTAAGTAATATGTGCCAAATGTATGTGTTTCAACTACTGAATCGTACCGTAAGGAAAAGAAGAATCGACAATTCACTCCATAACGGATAAGAAATTATTCTTGGCTACATGCAGAAGCCGGGTCAAACATTTCTTCTTTTTCCTACAAGTGAAGCTAAATAGCTAGTCAGTACTTAGTTCGTATCTAAGAAAAAAAAAGATAACGCATATGTGAAAAAATTAATTGCAGCCAAAGAGCGTAGGTATAATATGAACGTGCAACAAATTAGGCAAATGCTCATAAGTGGATTTGACAAAACTGTACCTCCCAAACACATTATTCTAGGGAAAAAAAAGGGAAGAAAAGATCTAAATTGCACCATAAATCGGGGTAGAAATTCTAACACAACTGCACAAGGCATGGTATGCATAACCGACTTTCAGGATTTACCTACACGGCTGAGACCTGATGTCAGAAACTTGGATTTCTGTAGCACGAGATGCTAGGTTTGCAGCAATGTGAATCAATACTAGGAAACAATGGTTTTTGTCATTCTAGCAATGAACAAAATCATGAATGCAAGATTCTAGATATCATGGTTGCAGTTCTGAGAAATGCTAGCAGTGACCAACAAGCTCAGACAAAGTTCTAAATCAGATGATTCATTTTTTACAGCAACAATAATTACACGGAGTAAGATTTATCAGTTACCAATCAAGATGATGCATAATTGGAGAGAAAACTGTCACTTACTCATCCTAATTGGTATAGATGGGGCGGTACTGACGAGTTCTGGGGGTAAAGAAAGAAGCAGCCAGCGAGTAAACTGACCGTTGAACACAAACCGTCCGACCAAATTGTGCAAACGAGTACTATGTGGAAAGCTTGCGCCGTATTCTACAACTTATATTAGAGACTAGCTCGAAATTAGGAACACAATGAGCCCATATTTAATCGAAGGTCGCCGCACAAAAACACTACTTCTAGTTTATATCTGAAGCTCTAAATAACAGGCCAGCATGCACACTTCTCATTACCGGCTACTAGCAGCAAATCAATGGAATTTCTCAAGATCATCAGACTAGCGAAGCTCCACATTTTTTTTAACTAAAACTCATAGTTTGGTTAGTACAGGAGAGGCAAGATAACATCAGGCATTACTGAAGTACTGCTCTTACAACAGAGCTTGCCAACACGAACAAGCAATCATCTGCATTTGAGCACCACCACGTTGCAGATGCAATTGTTTCAAGATTTCAATGTATGGTTTGCAAGAACTTGGAAGGAAGCGAAGAGCTACAGGCTATAATTCAAGGGGAAAATGCATCCAATCGAAATAATATTCAGCAAGCATCTTACATCACTCTAATGGAAAGGCTAGAGTAGGCAAATTTCAATCTAGTGTGGGGCTGCTAGTACTAGTAGCGAACACAACCACTTACAGCTTGATGCAAAACAAAAGAACTAAGTGCAGATCGCTGTATTTGTGAACACGTTCCTCACCTGCATATATAGCGGATGGAGTTTGCCGGAGAAAAGGTCGCAGCTGCCCATAAAACTCTATCAACCGCGTGCAGGGTCGATGAAAACAGGTCGAGTTCCAGACACATTGCACGACGGACAGCACAGCCGGCCGAAGGCAGCGCTGCACACTCGTGGTAGAGAAAGGAGCACACGGAGCCAATCCCGATCCCGCCCGCCACGCTGTCGATTCGGCCGGCCGACCACCTCGCCGCCGATTCAGCCGACCAACCGCATAGCCCATCACCAGCTCGCCTGGCCCCGAAGTCTACCCAACCCTCAGCTGCTACACATGTGAAACGCCGCCCGCGAGCGGGCATGGGAGGAGTGAACGGAGGAAAGCAAGATATCCATGGCGGGCGGCGCAGGAACTCGTGGACACGTCGTCTTGCAGCGGAAAGCGCCCCGCGCCCAGCTCCCGCCGAAGCGTGCCACGATGCGCCGCCTGGAATTCGGGAACGCCGGCGAGGGAGGGCAAGGCAAGAAACTTTGAGAGCTAGGGTAGCCGAGCAGGAAGAGAATAATGCGGAGGTGCGGAATCTCCGGGCAGCGGCGGCGACGGTGGTCCCCAGATTTGTCGAGCTGGGAGGGGAAAATGGAGGCCGTTTCTAGATCGGGCGGGGAAGGCTGGTCCCGATCTCCACCAATCCACGATAAGAAAAACGGACGACCTAATAAACGAAAAAAAATTACATCGGGAGGATTTATTTCGCGCCGCTGGGTCAACCGACCGGGTGTAGAATTATTATTCTGCTCACTGGGTGTTTAATAGAGTTTCCCTGTATATATTTATAGGTAAATTAACAGATGCTCCATGGTGCCTATGCTCCCGTATAAAATATTGTTCAATTTGTACATGAGTACATTATGGATACACATCTATACCTAATAATAAAGGCGTTAAGACTTCCTTTGTTTGGTTTGGTAGGTCATTGAAAATAACCCTAAAGTTGAGTCAAATTACCCACCCTGCCATCCACATAAGTTATGTACCGGTTCGCGTTCTTTTTCCGTATACTAACCAGCGATAGATTGAGCAAGAAAAGGAAAAAACTAAAACTCTGAAATCGATCCGCAAACATACACGGCTGCGGCGGAGCAACTCGGTGAGGGACTTCAACGCCCTCATCGCCTCCCATGCGCGCTTTGGCCGCCCCTTGCAGACATTCCACGACATGCATCGTGCTCTGTTGACGGCGTCGTCCCCATCCCCTGCATCGTGCGCTGCCGACGGCGACGTCCCAATCCCCTGTACCGCGTGTTGCCAGCGGCGCCGCCGCCATCCTCTGCATCCTATGCGACCGGTGGCCTCCCAGTCAACAACATCCTGCGCGTCGGCGGCACGCCCTTTCCCCGCATCCCACGTGGCTGGCGGTGGCCCCGCTCAACCTGCATCTGACGCAGCCCCGATTCGTCTCTACCTCCTGCCGCCTCTAGGATCCCGAGCTCCATCTACCGGCCGACGGACGCATGTAGGCAGAGGAGGGAGGACGCAGATAGAAAGGGTAGGCTAGCAGCAGGACCGTGCCACCATAGGAGGACAACCGGTATGGGGTAAAAGCCAAGAAGGCAGCAGGACCGTGCCACCATAGGAGGACAACCAGTATGGGGTAAAAGCCAAGAAGGAAGCAGTCAGGGAGAGCACCTCGGCCAGGGATGCAAACTGTCTTGGGGAAGCGGAGCAGGGCTCCATGGATGCTGCCCATGGTGACAAGCGCGACGGCGGCCAGCACTGCAGGATTCACGAGAAGCCGGGGACGGGCCTCAGTTGGCTAGAGTGGTAGAGAACATGGCAGCGGCGGCCGCCGCCGTGGACGGAAGCGACGAGGCCTTGCACGTGAGAGACGACAGGAGAAAGGCATCCAAATTGGGATCGATATGATGCGGGTTTTCTTTAGCGAAGGACATGCTTATGCGTCTGTACGTGAATTAGTTACTCCACGCTTGGGTTGTGCGATCCAAATTTTGATACACTGTTGTGCTTGTCCCAGAAGTAGTAATTTTTTCATTAGGCTGTTAAGCTGAGTTCTGAGTTCTTAATTAGCACGCTGGAGTACTTCAAGCTATTTGGGCACGGTGAGTATTAATCTGAATTTTACGGAGAAAAGAAATTACTGATCAGTCATTCAAATATAAATATGTCGTTAGTGTATATTTACATGTTCTCCATGAAACGATTTTACTTTTTAGATAGAAGGCTATCTAATTTTCGTGTAACAAATGTAGAAAAAAATGACATTTTGTTTTCAATACCTTTTGCAAGTATCTTCTTAGCTTCTTACAAAATTTGGACAATCTTCGGCAAGGAGGAGCTCGACATGGCAGACTAGGGGCAAGATTTATTTCTACCGTTGCAACGCACGGGCACGTTTGCTAGTATATATATATGAAACTATATTGGGGCACCATGGTGCCCGGGCACCAGTACATATATACGGTATATTTTGGGTATGTAGACATCATGAATACCTCGGGTATGTATACCTTGGATATATGATACGTATATATACCACTAGGTATGCACATAGTAGGGTATACATACCTAAAAAATATATATATACTTATACGTATATATACATACCTGACAGGTATGTGTACACTTGGGTGTAAATATTCTAGGTATAAATATCTTAGGTATGTATACCCAAGTATATATACATCATACAAACACAAAGTATAGGTATTCAAGGTATCCATGATGTACACCTATACAAAATGAACAATATTTCTAACAGGAGCATGGGCACCATGAAGCATCTGTTAATTTAAATATATATATATATGTAAAATAAAGTCATTAAGGTTCTTGCAAAATTTTCGTCCAACCTAAAAGGACAATTTTACCCTCCCACTAAAAGCAAAATTACTCTCCTTACCACCGCTTAAGTTAGTTTGTGGCGAGCGCCTCGCTCGCGAATGGAGAGTTGGAGACTGAATCGGAGGCACAACTCTACCAGCCTGCACGTAAGGTGTTCCCGGCCCCAGCCCTGCCTGAAAACAAGGCTCCGTAAAGAGATAGACCCTGGAAATCCCTTGGTGGCTTGGCCTCGGCTAGGTCGTTGGCCTACGACTCCCCTCATCTAATCCAACGAGGCCAAGCGGTGGCAGCGAGCCACCGACTCTACGGCGGCCAACGGTTGGCAGGGGGCGGTGTTATTCTCATGTGTGCGTCAGCCACTTCATTACGCTACCCAAGCCCTGGAGGCCGACGATCGACGGCCGGGTCTGATGGTGGATGAACACCATGGCCTCGGCGGCATCCGGTTCCGTCCCTGGCTCCAGCAAAAAGATGTACACACTAGTGGAAACAGGGTCTTTTGTCCCGGGTCGTAAGGGCCAGTTGTCCCGGTTGTGCAACCGGGATGGGCTGGCCGGGACAAATGGCCCGTCCCATTGGTCCCGGTTGTGCCAGGACCCGGGATGGTAAGGATAGGCCACGTGGCGAACCTGGGCCAGGGAGTTCGTCCCGGTTCGTTCAAGGGACCGGGATGGATACTTTTTTGACAAAAAAAATATATAATCGTTCAGTTTTCGCGTCCAGGCCCCACGTTTTTTTTTGGGCTCCTGTCTCCCAATCCCGAGCCGGCCTCCCCTTCCCCAACCGCGTCCAGGCCCACGTCTTTTATTAAGCCCACTGGTCACATTTTTTTGTCAAAATGGCCCACTGGCCCGCGTCTTTTATTATGGTCAGTCAACGGTTCGAAGGGCCCACTGGCCAGCGTGGTCAGTCAATGGTTCGAAGGGGCCACTGGCCAGCGGCCGTTGGCTGGCTCGCCTGGTCCCTTAAATTAAGACTACAGGACGGTCAAAGGGCCAGTCGCCTCGTCTTCCCGCGCCCCCACTTCCCCACGCGCGCGTGCCACGGCTGCAACCGCCGCCACGCCTCGGCTCCTGCCCGCATTCATGGCCGCCTGCAACCGCCGCCACGTCCAGGCCGCCGGTTGGCATGCCAGCCCACCCCGGGTCCTTTATAAAGGCCCCCCGCCGCCCGTACAACCCATCCACCCCGGCCGCGTCCCAGCCAAAGCAACCCTAGCCACCATGTCCCGCTGGTTCGGCAGCGGCTCCGGCAGCGGCTCCGGCAAGTGCCCCAGGAATGAAGGCTCCTCGAGCGGCGCCGGCCGCGTCCCACCACCGCCGGCGGAGGCCTTCGGCTACGGCCCTGGAGGTGTCCGCCTCGGCGGGACGCCGCGCGTCCCCGCGCCACCTCCGGCTGCACGCCCGCCGCCCAGCGCCGCGCCCAAGGGCAAGAGGTTCCGCCGGTACGTCCGGGTGGACGAGGCCGAGTGGCACTGGAACAACGCCACGCCGGTGTTCTATGCTGACGTCCACCTCCCGGACGGCTGGCACCTGAACCTCCAGCGGATCCCTGTGCCGCCGGTCCCGACCGGCCAGGCGCTGCTCGAGGAGATCGACCGCCGGCGCGAGCTCCTGCCGGCCCACGTCCGCAGGGAGCGCGTGTACGCGCGCAGCTCCCCCTACTGGGGCGCCTGGCTCGAGCAGGAGCACGAGCAGCGCCGACGCTCCTACATCCCCGCCCCCACGAGGTGGACGTCGAGGACTACCCGCCGCCACCGCCCGGCCGGGAGAGGGAGCTGTGGCTCCTCGAGGACATCCCGGAGGACTTCTCCGGGGAGGAGGACCCCGTGCTCCGGGCCGCCATGGAGGATGCCTGCGAGGCCTCCCGCCGCTCACTCGTCGAGGACGAAATCAAGCGGTGGGAGCGGGTCCTGGCCGCCGCCCGCGCCGACGCTGCCGCCATGCCGCCGCCGCCGCCCCCCGAGCCTACCCCCTGGTGGCACGCGCTCTACGCCGAGTATGAGGCGTCCGAGGACCAGCCGCCGCCGCAGCCGCTCCCCCCGGGCTGGAGTACGGCATGTCCTGGGCCTGGACCGGCGGCGTTTGGGCGCCGGGGTCGCCGGAGCAGGAGGAGGAGCTGCCCCTCCGCCGCCCCCGCCGCAGGAGGTGCTGCCCCCGCCACCGCCGCTGCCCCCGCCACCGCCGTACGCGCCTCCGATGCCCCCGATGCCTGCACCCCCGGCCCAGCCGCCTGCCCACCTGTGGCAGCCGCCCCCCTACCAAGAAATCTCCTCCGACGAGGAGGACTAGTAGATCGGCCGGTCGCCTGTGGCCGCGCCGCCGCCCCCTATTCTATGTAAGCAAGGCCCCTAGCTACCCCCCAAGAAAACGGCCGGCCGCCTGTGGCCGCGCCGCCCCCTATCTATGTAAGCAAGGCCCTTGGCCTTTTTTTAATATAAGTTGTGTGCCCCCTAGTCTACCGTGTCCCTAGCCCATACCCGCCGGCGGTCCGCCGGCGGGATCTGTCTACTCTCGTTCCCGCCGCCGGCAGGGCTTCGCCCAGCCATGTCCACTCGTACCTGTCCCTGGGGTGTTCGTTCGGCCTGGAGAGAGGGCCGCGATTTTTATACACCTGGGCCTCTAGTCCCGGCCCGTGCAACCAACCGGGACTAGAGCCCCTTTGGTCCCGGTTGGTACCACGGCCCGGGACCAAAAAGCAAATTTCGAATTTCGGTGGCACCCCTACGCGCCCAAAATTTTTTAGCGCCAAAATTTGAAAAGGTTAAGTTTGCACATTAACAACTTCTATATACTTTCAAATTTGACAAAAATTCCAACATGAAAAATGCTAGAATTTGCAAAACTAATTTAAATCCATTTTTCGTTTAACTAAATAATTATTCTAACTATTGAAACTATTAATTATTTTTTCATTTGTATATAATTTGAATATAAAAATGTTACAATTTTTGATTTCTCTCGTGATCTTCCTAATTCAAAGCGAGTTGTACCTTATTGACACGGTAAATTTGAGATCTTCGTCTACAACAGAAAAACCATAGTTTTCCTTCGAAGTTTTACTCTGCGCATCCACACGTATTTTCCCTTTATTCCGACCCCCGCTTGAAAACATAGTAACTTCCGTGTACGCTATCATTAGTGAGAGACTTCACGTCGGCAATCTCAATTAAAGTGCCAGTTTGTGTCTGATCCCACCAACCCCTCAAAATCCTCCTATTAACTTCACCTATCTCAACTGAAATCACTGTCTTCATGTGGATGCCAAGCCTGTGCAAAGTTATCTCTCCTCCTCCAATACCGGAGAATAAGGACACCACATTAACACCATTGGGAAACATGTTCTTCAACACCGACAAGTGGCAACCCACAGTATCAATTTGGAATGAATTGCCTTCCGTGTACGCTATCATTAGTGAGAGACTTCACGTCGGCAATCTCAATTAAAGTGCCAGTTTGTGTCTGATCCCACCAACCCCTCAAAATCCTCCTATTAACTTCACCTATCTCAACTGAAATCACTGTCTTCATGTGGATGCCAAGCCTGTGCAAAGCTATCTCTCCTCCTCCAATACCGGAGAATAAGGACACCACATTAACACCATTGGGAAACATGTTCTTCAACACCGACAAGTGGCAACCCACAATATCAATTTGGAATGAATTGCCTTCCGTGTACGCTATCATTAGTGAGAGACTTCACGTCGGCAATCTCAATTAAAGTGTCAGTTTGTGCCTGATCCCACCAACCCCTCAAAATCCTCCTATTAACTTCACCTATCTCAACTGAAATCACTGTCTTCATGTGGATGCCAAGCCTGTGCAAAGCTATCTCTCCTCCTCCAATACCGGAGAATAAGGACACCACATTAACACCATTGGGAAACATGTTCTTCAACACCGACAAGTGGCAACCCACAGTATCAATTTGGAATGAATTGCCTTCCGTGTACGCTATCATTAGAGAGAGACTTCACGTCGGCAATCTCAATTAAAGTGCCAGTTTGTGTCTGATCCCACCAACCCCTCAAAATCCTCCTATTAACTTCACCTATCTCAACTGAAATCACTGTCTTCATGTGGATGCCAAGCCTGTGCAAAGCTATCTCTCCTCCTCCAATACCGGAGAATAAGGACACCACATTAACACCATTGGGAAACATGTTCTTCAACACCGACAAGTGGCAACCCACAGTATCAATTTGGAATGAATTGCCAAGAGATTTGTACCTCTCTCTCTTCGCGACTCCCCTTGTGTGGTTTCTTGGGAGACCGAGTAAAAATTCCATCTCATCTGGCTCTAGAGGGGCAACCTTGTTATTCTCAATTGGCAAATTATGGATGTAGCCTCTTTCTTGAGCAGCTGCATAGAAGTGCTTAGAATCCACAAACTCCGGCTCTATGTCATACAAATTTCTGGAAATTTCCACCCATACACTTTTTGGAGCTAGGGCCTCATTTTCATAGTAGAAGTAGGGTGGCTTGTTCATCCTCTAGAGTCGATGTCATGTGGAATAATAATGAAGTCAGACTGGTCATAGTTGTCAAGCACTCAATGCTTGCCAGCTTTTGACCGATCAATACAAATTATTGGTCAAACTTGCACCTACTCCATTCATAATCACATAATATGTATAAATATCATTTTGGCTAACAAAATCTCGTTCATACTACGTTATAAGAACTATGATAATGTATTCCACGTTTATTATTACACATCACCAACAACATCCCTATCTAGTCTTCTGAATTTTCTTCGTGTCCCTTGCTTATGATCGCTTCGGCCGTAACCATGGAGCATCTTCATTATTTAACGGGATGGTGGGGTCAGCTTTCACTGTGAAGGGTGGAATTTCAACAAACTTATTATAATCTTCTGACATGTCTGTCGTGTCCTCGATTCCCACGATGTTTCTTTTCCCTGAGAGAACTATGTGACGCTTCGGCTCATCGTATGATGAAATTGTTCCCTTATTTTTTCTTTTCTTCGGTCTGGAAGACATGTCCTTCACATAGAAGACCTCAGCCACATCATTGGCTAGAACGAATGGTTCGTCATTGTAACCAATACAGTTGAGATCCACTGTTGTCATTCCATAAAGCGGGTCTACCTTTACCACTTCTCCATTCAGGTTGACCCATTTGCACTTGAACAAAGGGACCTTAAAAGAAGGTCCATAGTCAAGTTCCCATATCTCCTCTATGTAACCATAGTATGTGTCAGTTTTTCCATTCTCGTTTGTTGTATCAAAGCGGACACCACTGTTTTGGTTGGTGCTCTTCTTATCTTGGGAGCTCGTGTAAAATGTATTCCCATTTATCTCGTACCCTTGAAAACTTGCAATAGTCGAAGATGGTGACCCTGCCAACATGTATAGCTGATCTTCAACAGTGGTGTCATTTATAAGACGTGTTTGCAACCAACTTCCGAAAGTCTCCATGTGTTCGCGTTTAATCCATGAGTCATCCTTCCCCGGGTTTGCAGACCGTACAATATTCTTGTGTTCCTCGACATACGTAGCCATGAACATAGAATTTTGTAGAACTGTGTAGTGTGCTTTGGTCAAAGAATGCCCGTCCCTAGGTATCATTGTTTTCTTTCCCAGCGTTCCTTTTCCCCTCAGTCTCCCCTCATGCCGCGATTCAGGAACACCAATTGTCTTAAGGTCATGAATAAAGTCAACACAGAACCCAATGACCTCCTCTGTTCCATAGCCCTTCGAGATGCTTCCTTCTGGCCTAGCACGGTTATGAACATATTTCTTCAAGACTCCCATGAACCTCTCAAAGGGGAACATATTGTGTAGAAATACCGGACCGAGAATATGAATCTCTTCACATAGGTGAACAAGGAGATGAGTCATAATGTTGAAGAAGGATGGTGGGAACACCAACTCAAAACTAACAAGACACTGGACCACATCCCTCTGTAATCTTGTCAGAATTTCTGGATCGATTACCTTCTGAGATATTGCGTTCATGAATGCACATAGCTTCACAATGGGTACTCGAACATTTTCCGGTAGAAGCCCCCTCAATGCAATCGGAAGCAATTGCGTCATAATCACGTGGCAGTCATGAGACTTCAGGTTTTGGAATTTTTTCTCTGCCATGTTTATTATCCCCTTTATATTCGACGAGAAGCCAGACGGAACCTTGATACTGTAAAGGACTTCAAAGAATATTTCCTTCTCTGCTTTAGTAAGAGCGTAGCTGCTTAAGGAATGGCGCCCTGTATCTGTGTGCTTGTTGCTTGGGTCTTTCATACGTTGCTGGTCCTCCCGTGCTTCAGGCGTATCTTTTGACTTCCCATACACGTCCAGGAAGCATAGCAGATTGACACATAGATTCTTTGTCACGTGCATCACGTCGATCGAAGACCGGACATCTAAAACTTTCCAATAGGGTAGCTCCCAAAATATAGATTTCTTCTTCCACATGGGTGCCCGCTTATCAGGGCCGTACGGAACTGGTTGGCTGCCAGCAGCCTTACCAAAGATTACTTCTAGGTCCTTGACCATATCGAATATATCATTACCACTACGGAGCTCAGGCTTCTTTCGGTTATCTGCCTCACCTCTGAAATGCTTCCCTCCTTTTTTCCTTAAGGGATGCTTGATCGGAAGAAATCTACGATGCCCCAGGTATACAACCTTTTTGCATTTATCCAAAAAAACACTGTCAGTCTTATCTAAACAGTGTGTGCATGCATTGTATCCCTTGTTTGTATGACCGGAAATGTTACTAAGAGCTGGCCAATCATTGATGGTCACGAAAAGCAACGCCCGTAGGTCAAATGGCTTTTGTTCGTTCTCATCCCACACACGTACACCTGGTTTGCCCCACAGTTCTAAGAGTTCTTCCACTAATGGCCTTAGATACACATCAATGTCGTTGCCAGGTTGCCTCGGGCCTTGGATGAGAACTGGCATCATAATGAACTTGCGCTTCATGCACAACCAAGGAGGAAGGCTGTACATACATAGAGTTACAGGCCAAGTGCTATGACTGGAGCTCTGCTCCCCAAAAGGATTAAAGCCATCTGTACTTAGACCAAACCATAAGTTTCTCGCCTCTCCTGCAAAGTCTGGAAAGTCTCTCTCGATCTTTCTCCACTGCGATCCATCGGCGGGGTGCCTCAACTTTCCATCTTTCTTACGGTCTTCTTTGTGCCATCGCAACAACCTAGCATGCTCTTTGTTTCTAAACAGACGTTTCAGCCGTGGTATTATAGGAGCATACCACATCACCTTAGCAGGAACCCTCTTACGGGGGGGCTCGCCGTCAACATCACTAGGATCATCTGCTCTGATCTTATACCGCAGTGCAGTGCATATCGGACATTCATCCAAATTCTCGTACTTATCACCGCGGAAGAGAATGCAGTCATTAATGCATGCATGTATCTTCTGCACATCTAATCCTAGAGGGCAGAGAGCTTTCTTTGCTTCGTACGTACTCTCAGGCAATTCGTTATCCTTTGGAAGTTTTGGCTTCATTAGTTGAAGTAAACTCTCAAATGCCTTGTCAGTCACACCGTTTTGTGCCTTCCATTTCAGCAACTCCAGTGTGGTACCGAGCTTTGTGCTACCATCTTCGCAATTTGGGTATAACAATTTTTTGTGATCCTGTAACATGTTGTCCAGCTTCAACCTCTCCAATTTATTTTCACAGTCTTCCCTTGCATCAGCAATAACTCGTCCAAGATCATCATCGGGCTCTTCTGATGCCTTTCTTGATCACCTCCTTCTTCTGCATTCTCTTCCATTGCAGTATCGTCGTATTCAGAGAACATAGGATCTTCTTCTTCTTCTTCATCGTCTTCCATCACAACCCCTCTTTCTCCATGCTTGGTCCAGCAATTATAGCTGGGCATGAAACCTCTCCGAAGTAGATGGCCGTGAAGGATTCTTTCGGAAGAATGTTCTCTGACGTTCCGACAATCAACACATGGGCAACACATGAAGCCATTATCTTTGTTCGCCTGAGCTACAGCAAGAAATGCATTCAGGCCTGCCATATACTCGGAGGTGCGTCGGTCACCGTGTAACATCCCAAGTCTGAAAAATAGCCATTAGAATGTTTGCTATCTGTTATTTTATGTTTTGCATCATGGCATCATGTTGATTGCATTTGTTTTGTTTGTTTTCCATTTGTTTTCCAACTGTTTTCATTTGTTTTCCTTTGTTTTCTATTTGAATTTCAAATCAAATTTCAAACCTTTTGTTTCATCCTTGTGATGTTACAATTTCTAAAAAGATATTTCAAAATAAAACAATTGTTTGTTTCCATTAAAGTGTGATTTCAAAACTGTTGTGTTGTTTCTATCAAAAATTCATTTAATATCAAACCCTTTTCAAATTCAATTATAATTTCTTCCAAACAACAACCATGTTGAAGTTATGAGAATTACAAACCAAATTCTAATCCTTTTTGTTTCCATTAAACTAAGGTTCAAACTAATTAAATTGTTGCTTTTAATATTTCACTTAATACCCAAAATTCATTTAAATTGCATTCCAATTCATTTAATTTTTCCAAACAACAACCATTTGGATCAATGAAACAAAACACTCCAAATAAATTTGTTTCAAAATAACTTGAGGGCCCAAAAACTAATTATATGTTTCCTTTTAATAATAACTCACTTAATCTCAAATTAATTCAAATCTCAATCAAATTACAAATAGTATTTATAATTGAAACTTTTGGAAAACAAAAACTTGCAAGTGGTTGCTATTACATAAATAAGTAATATAACATTTTTTTGCCTAATTTTTCTAAACCCACAACTCATCTTTTCTTCCTAATTCTAATCAGCAAAAAAAAAAGAAACAGATAAAAATAATAAAAAGGAAACCAGCAAGAGGAGAGAGGAGCACACCAGAGGCCCAGCCCATTTCCCTTTCCTCCCTGGCCCGATGCCCCCCTCCTATCTTCTTCTTCGTACGGCACTGCATCAGTCATGTCCACGTGGTTCAGAGATGAAGCGAACGGTGCAGGAGCTCGACCCCCTCCCTTTAAGACCTCCTCCTCGAGCCCTAACCCTAAACCTACCCTCCTTCATCCTCCATCTCCTTCTTCCCCGCCGTTCTCCCCTCTTCTCCCTGCTTTTCCTCTGTACCTGTAACCAACTGAAGCTCCACCGAAAATTCTCTCCACTGCCGCCGGCGATCGCCGCCGCCAGCCACCTCCTCCGGCCGGGCAAGGCACGGGAATGGAACCGCCACGGGTTTCTCTCCCTCGCCGTGCCCTCGGCCAGGCCGGGGAGGCGACGTAGCTCCGCCGCCGTCCAAGTCCTCGCCACCACGACCCCCTGCTCCGCCCTCTGTACCTGCTGCAGCGCCCTGCTGCTCCCTGCCGACCTGCTCCCGATCGCCAAGGTGAGAACCCCGTCGCCCCATCGACCTCCTCCCTCCATCTCGCCTCCCTCCTCTCCCTTACGTCCTCTCCCACGGCCACCGCGGGGACCGGTAGCGAGCATCAGCCCGTCGATCGATTCTCCCCGTCGATAGTTCAGCGAGCGCACGAACATGTGCGTGCAGATTCAGTTAATCCCGCAGTACTGCACCTTAAGCCCACCACGAACCTATCCTATCACAAACCAATCGCCACCGCAGTGGCAGAGGCCCCTGTGCGCGCAGCCTCAGGTTGCAGGTTCGACTCCCCGCACCCCACCTTTTTGGCTGCCCTTTTCTCCCGATTTATTTCAGTGCGGATCTGAACCTTAACCCCCTCGCTGCTCCCATCCTATCAACACACAGAGAAGTACCCCAATGGTTAGGCACCCTTGAGCACATCAGGAGGTGGGGGGTTCGAATCCCCCCTCCCTCAATTAATCCAACCTTTTTGTTTTTCATCCTTTTGGCCACAGAAACATCTCAGATTCACATCCATGACCCTGGTGATTATTTCTAGCCCTGCAATTTTTTTTTTTTCTAGTCCCTAGTTTCTAAAAATGGCAGATTTACACTAAATATTGTAAATTGCATAAGAAATTCATCCCAACTCCAAATTCAACATTTTTAATATGTTTTCTGTACCAAATTAAATGTTCTATCCAAATATAAAATTTGTTTACTGTTTTGAATATTTTAAATTGGTGCAAAATTTGAAAACTTGTCAAATTCACTTAAACTTGCAAAATTCATAACTTGTTCATAAAAATTCCAAATTCAACAAACTAAATATGTTTTCCAATCAACTTTTCATGTACTTTCCAAATATAAATTTTGTTTGCTGTTTTGAATAATTTAAATTGCTGAAAACAACTGTTTCTTGTTTATTGGATTTAAAATTGCCAAAATAATAACTTGCTCATTTTAAATCCAATTTCCACAAATGAAATATGTTTTCCATGCAAAATTAAACCACCTTTTCAAATATAAAATTTGTTTCATGTTTTGAATAATTAAAATTGGTTAAATGATTTAAACCTTGTTTAAATCATTTAATATTGCTCAATTCATAACTTGATCAAATCAAATTCTTTTGGGACATATAAAATATGTTTTGAAACCATAAAAGCATAACCTTTTCAAATATGAACTTTGTTATCTATTCTGAACAATTTGAATTGGTGAAAACAACAAATGCTTGTGTGACACCTTTAAGAAACCAAAATTCCAACACTTAATAAGTGAATTTCCAAACTTGTTAAACCTTATTTCTATTTGATTATATTGTTGTTATTTTGCTGTTTTCCTCATGCATGCATCATGCTAACAACTCTCACATAATAATTAATTGTAAACCATTTGTTTCCACTTATTTCAATGGATCTTTTCCATATGCAATCCAATTGCATATGGGTCCAATTAAATTGTGTTATCTTGTCAAGTAGGTTATTTTGATGCATCTATTAACATGACATGCATCATCCCATGTTTGTGCACCTATGCCATGATATTGATTGTTTATCTTTCTGCATTGTTTGTTTGCTTCTTCTCGGATACACGACGACGTTGAGACCGACGATACTTACGACACCCCTTCTAAGGAGTTAGCTCAGTACCAGGCTACTGGGTTTGCAGGCAAGTTATCACTCACATGAACCACTGTGTTCCTTTCAACATTGGTTACCGATACTTTCCGTTGTCTATTTCTGCTAGCCTTAGTAGTTGTTGTTTCTGATACGAACCTATCACATGTATCCTTTAACCCTGATATTGCCTCACCTCCATACCTATAACTTTTGTTTGAGCCCGTGTCTTACTAGTATGCTTAGGTTGTTTTGCTCGAGTCTGTTACCCGTTACTTTCTGTTACTATATTTTTATTATGTTCTGGGGGCTCGATGTTTAATCAATCAATCATGCTAATGTTATTGTTAATAATAATTTGATGATAAGGCACCGGCAGGAGGCCCTGTGTGGTTTTGAGGCCTGCTAGTGTCGACCCTAATAGGAAAAGGGTCTTGTCTACTGATCCATGATGAGCGCACTAACCGCATGTGGGAAGCGAGTATGGGCGCCCCCCTCAATTTGATTCGATTCGCATCTCGTCCAAATCGCCTCATTTAGTTCGTGTTTTCCATTTGCCGCATGCATGTTTTTGCGAGCCCAGGCCAGGGTGGAACTTTTGTAGTCGGCATATAGGGGGACACGTTCTTAGAGTGCTATGAGGGTCCATTTTCTTCTGGGCTCGATTAGCCGTGCGCCCAAGGTTCTTTGGGCTTGATGCGGAGAAGAGTCGAGTTGTGTTGAGTGCCCCGCTTGGTGGAAGGGCCTTTCCATCTGGCGGGTTATTCATGCGTGTACGGCCAAATTGGTGCAACCCTGCAGGGATAATCTTCTCGAGAAGCCGTGTTTTCCGCGGTTATGGATTACTTGGTGAAAGTACTGGCTAACAAGTACTCAGGACAACTTAAACATAATGATCAAACATGTTACACCCCATGATTAATAACTTGACTAGTAATAGGCTTATTGACACAATAATTTGAACCATCATTATTTCAACTGTGTGAGTTATCCTCGGATTGCTTCTTTGGATAAGGGGCGAGATCCAGGATGGGTTTGTTTGAAGTTATCTTTCAGTTGGTTACAATCCTCGATCTTATCTCCTTTCTGTTAGCCGGAAGTGGTAGAATCTCTGTAGTCGGTTAGCGCAGCCAGTTGCAGCATCTTTTATATCCCCTCTCTTCCGTTGAACCCAAGGCATCTGTGCTTGGTGTTGACGGGTTACACTATGGTGAACTGTGAGTCTTGCTTGCCAGTACGTTTATGTACTGACCCCTTTGGGGCTGTGGTTTCCGCAGACCGACGTTTCCGAGGATCTACATGGTGGCTACTACGTGGATCATGACGAGACTGCTGACGAGTAGATAGCGGCTCCGGGCAGGATCCGAGACTTCGTGGATGGGCTCCGTCTGTTTGTTTCCGGCCTCTTAGGCCTATTTGGTTCTTGTCTGTACTCAGACATGTTGAATGCTTCCGCTGCATTGTACTGATGTATTGTTGGGACATGTGTCCTCTAAATGATTGTATTTGCTATCTCTGCTCTAATGAGAGCCATTTGCAAGTTATTTCCATCTTTTGTGTCGTAGAGATCTGTTGTGATATCCTTTGTTCAACGCTGTTGACGTACCATGTGTGATTGGTATGAAGTACGTCGACAGTAGTGCCTTTGATCTCTAGTGGATAGTTTACATCGACGATGGAATAGCAGGGCTTGTGTTGTCGCGCATAAGCGCAGGCCTACCAGGAAGCTGGGACGTGGGAGCAGTTATGCCCCATAATCCAAGCATCTGCTATCCAGTTCGTACGGTGAGTATCCCCTAGAAATCAGGGTGCGACAAATGGTATCAGAGCCTGTCTGCCTGTAGGATCCCTTTTTACTGGTCGCAGTTGAGTCTAGAAACTATTTTGTAGCTATACAGGAAAAATGAAACGTGAGAGTAGGAATTCTGCCATTTTTCTTCTTTCCCCACCCACCCTCCCTTTTCTGGTAAGGAAGTGCAACGTTGTTTTCCCTTCTCATCTAAACTTTCAAGTTAGGATTTCACGAATTCTGGTTTCTCTAGGATGGTTATATCTACTAGATCATAGGAATGGAGGTGGTTGTGACATGATTTATCATGTTGCCTACTCACGATTGAGAACGGAGGCGTGTAAGCCCCGGAAGCAGATCCTCTATTCCTTAAGCAGTAGATATTGATCCTTTAGAAGCCCGGATGGGTTTTTCCGTAGTACCTCAGGAGTTTTGTTCTCGTTTTCCCCGATGTTGATATCCTGTTCTTCTCAACATCCTTTTCGTCCGTGAAATCTTGTTGTTGTTTTCCACTTCAATTCTTCTACCGACGTCTAATCAAAACTTTCCAAATATCAAGTCTATCTGGCCAGAAAGGTTGTTGTTGTTTCGAAAACTACCAGGCTATGAGAGCTGGCATTCCTACCACCTGGGGTTGTTTCGAGGAATCATTCCTGAATCACCACATTCCAGATAATCTATTCTACAAATGAATCAAATTCTATCCAGCTATACACCCTCAATACAAAACCTCTCCCTTAACTTGAAAATGTTCCGGAGGCTTCCAAATTCCCTGACGTCTTTCCAGAAGAGTTGCCAGGAATTCCTATCGTTTTGAACTTCCAGAAAAACTATCCAAGGTGCACGATGTGTTTCACGTGTCACAGCTCAAGAGGGTCTTCGCAAGAAGTTTCCGGACCTTTTCTTTTCTCAGTAGGAATCTCGGGGCGCGATTCCTTCAAGGGGGGGCGTTTTGTAACATCCCAAGTCTGAAAAATAGCCATTAGAATGTTTGCTATCTGTTATTTTATGTTTTGCATCATGGCATCATGTTGATTGCATTTGTTTTGTTTGTTTTCCATTTGTTTTCCAACTGTTTTCATTTGTTTTCCTTTGTTTTCTATTTGAATTTCAAATCAAATTTCAAACCTTTTGTTTCATCCTTGTGATGTTACAATTTCTAAAAAGATATTTCAAAATAAAACAATTGTTTGTTTCCATTAAAGTGTGATTTCAAAACTGTTGTGTTGTTTCTATCAAAAATTCATTTAATATCAAACCCTTTTCAAATTCAATTATAATTTCTTCCAAACAACAACCATGTTGAAGTTATGAGAATTACAAACCAAATTCTAATCCTTTTTGTTTCCATTAAACTAAGGTTCAAACTAATTAAATTGTTGCTTTTAATATTTCACTTAATACCCAAAATTCATTTAAATTGCATTCCAATTCATTTAATTTTTCCAAACAACAACCATTTGGATCAATGAAACAAAACACTCCAAATCAATTTGTTTCAAAATAACTTGAGGGCCCAAAAACTAATTATATGTTTCCTTTTAATAATAACTCACTTAATCTCAAATTAATTCAAATCTCAATCAAATTACAAATAGTATTTATAATTGAAACTTTTGGAAAACAAAAACTTGCAAGTGGTTGCTATTACATAAATAAGTAATATAACATTTTTTTGTCTAATTTTTCTAAACCCACAACTCATCTTTTCTTCCTAATTCTAATCAGCAAAAAAAAAGAAACAGATAAAAATAATAAAAAGGAAACCAGCAAGAGGAGAGAGGAGCACACCAGAGGCCCAGCCCATTTCCCTTTCCTCCCTGGCCCGATACCACCCTCCTATCTTCTTCTTCGTACGGCACTGCATCAGTCATGTCCACGTGGTTCAGAGATGAAGCGAACGGTGCAGGAGCTCGACCCCCTCCCTTTAAGACCTCCTCCTCGAGCCCTAACCCTAAACCTACCCTCCTTCATCCTCCATCTCCTTCTTCCCCGCCGTTCTCCCCTCTTCTCCCTGCTTTTCCTCTGTACCTGTAACCAACTGAAGCCCCACCGAAAATTCTCTCCACTGCCGCCGGCGATCGCCGCCGCCAGCCACCTCCTCCGGCCGGGCAAGGCACGGGAATGGAACCGCCACGGGTTCCTCTCCCTCGCCGTGCCCTCGGCCAGGCCGGGGAGGCGACGTAGCTCCGCCGCCGTCCAAGTCCTCGCCACCACGACCCCCTGCTCCGCCCTCTGTACCTGCTGCAGCGCCCTGCTGCTCCCTGCCGACCTGCTCCCGATCGCCAAGGTGAGAACCCCGTCGCCCCATCGACCTCCTCCCTCCATCTCGCCTCCCTCCTCTCCCTTACGTCCTCTCCCACGGCCACCGCGGGGACCGGCAGCGAGCATCAGCCCGTCGATCGATTCTCCCCGTCGACAGTTCAGCGAGTGCACGAACATGTGCGTGCAGATTCAGTTAATCCCGCAGTACTGCACCTTAAGCCCCCCACGAACCTATCCTATCACAAACCAATCGCCACCGCAGTGGCAGAGGCCCCTGTGCGCGCAGCCTCAGGTTGCAGGTTCGACTCCCCGCACCCCACCTTTTTGGCTGCCCTTTTCTCCCGATTTATTTCAGTGCGGATCTGAACCTTAACCCCCTCGCTGCTCCCATCCTATCAACACACAGAGAAGTACCCCAATGGTTAGGCACCCTTGAGCACATCAGGAGGTGGGGGGTTCGAATCCCCCCTCCCTCAATTAATCCAACCTTTTTGTTTTTCATCCTTTTGGCCACAGAAACATCTCAGATTCACATCCATGCCCCTGGTGATTATTTCTAGCCCTGCAAAATATTTTTTTTCTAGTCCCTAGTTTCTAAAAATGGCAGATTTACACTAAATCTTGTAAATTGCATAAGAAATTCATCCCAACTCCAAATTCAACATTTTTAATATGTTTTCTGTACCAAATTAAATGTTCTATCCAAATATAAAATTTGTTTACTGTTTTGAATATTTTAAATTGGTGCAAAATTTGAAAACTTGTCAAATTCACTTAAACTTGCAAAATTCATAACTTGTTCATAAATATTCCAAATTCAACAAACTAAATATGTTTTCCAATCAACTTTTCATGTACTTTCCAAATATAAATTTTGTTTGCTGTTTTGAATAATTTAAATTGCTGAAAACAACTGTTTCTTGTTTATTGGATTTAAAATTGCCAAAATAATAACTTGCTCATTTTAAATCCAATTTCCACAAATGAAATATGTTTTCCATGCAAAATTAAACCACCTTTTCAAATATAAAATTTGTTTCATGTTTTGAATAATTAAAATTGGTTAAATGATTTAAACCTTGTTTAAATCATTTAATATTGCTCAATTCATAACTTGATCAAATCAAATTCTTTTGGGACATATAAAATATGTTTTGAAACCATAAAAGCATAACCTTTTCAAATATGAACTTTGTTATATATTCTGAACAATTTGAATTGGTGAAAACAACAAATGCTTGTGTGACACCTTTAAGAAACCAAAATTCCAACACTTAATAAGTGAATTTCCAAACTTGTTAAACCTTATTTCTATTTGATTCTATTGTTGTTATTTTGCTGTTTTCCTCATGCATGCATCATGCTAACAACTCTCACATAATAATTAATTGTAAACCATTTGTTTCCACTTATTTCAATGGATCTTTTCCATATGCAATCCAATTGCATATGGGTCCAATTAAATTGTGTTATCTTGTCAAGTAGGTTATTTTGATGCATCTATTAACATGACATGCATCATCCCATGTTTGTGCACCTATGCCATGATATTGATTGTTTATCTTTCTGCATTGTTTGTTTGCTTCTTCTCGGATACACGACGACGTTGAGACCGACGATACTTACGACACCCCTTCTAAGGAGTTAGCTCAGTACCAGGCTACTGGGTTTGCAGGCAAGTTATCACTCACATGAACCACTGTGTTCCTTTCAACATTGGTTACCGATACTTTCCGTTGTCTATTTCTGCTAGCCTTAGTAGTTGTTGTTTCTGATACGAACCTATCACATGTATCCTTTAACCCTGATATTGCCTCACCTCCATACCTATAACTTTTGTTTGAGCCCGTGTCTTACTAGTATGCTTAGATTGTTTTGCTCGAGTCTGTTACCCGTTACTTTCTGTTACTATATTTTTATTATGTTCTGGGGGCTCGATGTTTAATCAATCAATCATGCTAATGTTATTGTTAATAATAATTTGATGATAAGGCACCGGCAGGAGGCCCTGTGTGGTTTTGAGGCCTGCTAGTGTCGACCCTAATAGGAAAAGGGTCTTGTCTACTGATCCATGATGAGCGCACTAACCGCATGTGGGAAGCGAGTATGGGCGCCCCCCTCAATTTGATTCGATTCGCATCTCGTCCAAATCGCCTCATTTAGTTCGTGTTTTCCATTTGCCGCATGCATGTTTTTGCGAGCCCAGGCCAGGGTGGAACTTTTGTAGTCGGCATATAGGGGGACACGTTCTTAGAGTGCTATGAGGGTCCATTTTCTTCTGGGCTCGATTAGCCGTGCGCCCAAGGTTCTTTGGGCTTGATGCGGAGAAGAGTCGAGTTGTGTTGAGTGCCCCGCTTGGTGGAAGGGCCTTTCCATCTGGCGGGTTATTCATGCGTGTACGGCCAAATTGGTGCAACCCTGCAGGGATAATCTTCTCGAGAAGCCGTGTTTTCCGCGGTTATGGATTACTTGGTGAAAGTACTGGCTAACAAGTACTCAGGACAACTTAAACATAATGATCAAACATGTTACACCCCATGATTAATAACTTGACTAGTAATAGGCTTATTGACACAATAATTTGAACCATCATTATTTCAACTGTGTGAGTTATCCTCGGATTGCTTCTTTGGATAAGGGGCGAGATCCAGGATGGGTTTGTTTGAAGTTATCTTTCAGTTGGTTACAATCCTCGATCTTATCTCCTTTCTGTTAGCCGGAAGTGGTAGAATCTCTGTAGTCGGTTAGCGCAGCCAGTTGCAGCATCTTTTATATCCCCTCTCTTCTGTTGAACCCAAGGCATCTGTGCTTGGTGTTGACGGGTTACACTTTGGTGAACTGTGAGTCTTGCTTGCCAGTACGTTTATGTACTGACCCCTTTGGTGCTGTGGTTTCCGCAGACCGACGTTTCCGAGGATCTACATGGTGGCTACTACGTGGATCATGACGAGACTGCTGACGAGTAGATAGCGGCCCCGGGCAGGATCCGAGACTTCGTGGATGGGCTCCGTCTGTTTGTTTCCGGCCTCTTAGGCCTATTTGGTTCTTGTCTGTACTCAGACATGTTGAATGCTTCCGCTGCATTGTACTGATGTATTGTTGGGACATGTGTCCTCTGAATGATTGTATTTGCTATCTCTGCTCTAATGAGAGCCATTTGCAAGTTATTTCCATCTTTTGTGTCGTAGAGATCTGTTGTGATATCCTTTGTTCAACGCTGTTGACGTACCATGTGTGATTGGTATGAAGTACGTCGACAGTAGTGCCTTTGATCTCTAGTGGATAGTTTACATCAACGATGGAATAGCAGGGCTTGTGTTGTCGCGCATAAGCGCAGGCCTACCAGGAAGCTGGGACGTGGGAGCAGTTATGCCCCATAATCCAAGCATCTGCTATCCAGTTCGTACGGTGAGTATCCCCTAGAAATCAGGGTGCGACACACCGTACATCCATCGTTGCCGTGCATCCATCTGCATCATATAATTAAGTTTATCAAAATACATATTAATACAGAGATGACCACAGTACATCGACAAATAATACTTTTTTATGTATCAGTTACAGATGAAAAAGATAATTTGTTAACCTCGGTCGAAGATACCATTTTCAGTGAGCTTGTGTGCGTCTCGGGAATTTTGTCGAACACCTCGTGTGCATAGTAAAAAAAAACACACTAACACCACACTCTCTCACACCTCCAAGCAAAAAAAAAGATGGAAGGAGGGGGGCTGGGGCAGTATATATAGGGGAAGGGGGCATTGGTCCCGGTTCATGGACTGAACCGGGACAACAGGTCATGCGCGTGCCACGTGGCCTGTGGCTAGGCATTGGTCCCGGTCCGTGGCACGAGCCGGGACCGATATGCCCCCCACGAACCGGGACCAATGCGCCCAGGCGATTCCTGTTGCCCCGGGCGCACGAACCGGGACCAATGCAGGGCATTTGTCCCGGATTTGGTTGCAACCGGGACAGCTGCCCCCCGGCCCCCTGGACGAGAGGGGTTGTTTCCACTAGTGACAATACTTTCGCGGTTTCGATACTGACACAATGAAGAGCTCGGTGTTGGACCAACCACATCCGGCATCCTCTACACCACCCATGTCCTGCAGCGTTCATCTTCTTCCCGCCGCTAATGAAGAAGATCTGAGTTGTGGGTGGTCTCTTCTTCCCCTTCCGCTGCTAGCCATGGGAGCCAGGCTAGAGGTTTCGGGAAATAATCTATTTGTCAAAGATTCGATTGGGATGCAATGAGCCAATGACTCGATTTCGTCAATCTTAGCTAAAAGAATCGGTCCACGGCCGTGTGACACCGAGCACAGGTCGCCGCAGCAGGAATGCCTCTGCTGCAGTCCCCGGCGTGGCACCGGACAAGGACGCCGCCATGGTCGCGCGCCGTCAGAGCCTCCCGCTCGTCCCCCTTTTCCCGTCTACTCTGGACTCTTATCTGCGTTGGACGGGAGCTGGGAGGAGATTAGAAAAAGGGGTGCTGGAAGAAGCTAGATGTGAGCTGATAGAACGACAAATTTAACTTTACTTGTGGTCTTCCATTTAGCACACGATTTTTTCTTAAGAGAATTTATCGTACACAATTAGCTTCAGTTGAGAGGTTATACAATATTTTTTTTGTCAGCGTAAAATTATTAGCTATGCTAAAATCATACACCGGGAGTACACGTATATTTAGTGACCCTAATTGTCGTGGTGGTGTCACGGCAGATGCCATAGGATGACTAAAATTATGGGGACGATGGACGCTGGAGACGCTCGGGGAGGGATCACGCAGCGAGTAGCCGCGTGTGGTATGAATCTTTCACTACAGACACCAAGATCTACCCAGGTTCAGGGCCCTCGGGTGGAAGTAAAACCCCTACTCCTGCCTTTCTCTCTGTGTATTAGTATCTCACCGAGTAGCCACAGTACAAGTTTGGCCTTCAGCCGAGTGGCCACTCTCCTCTCTAAGGTAAACTAGGTCAAGAATGTGAACTGATTCTCGGATCTCTCGTCGTCCCTCGTGCAGGAGGGGGCAGAGCACCTTATATATTGGTGCCCAGCCGGATACAGCCAACAGGGAAAAATACAAACAGATGTCTACATAGTGTGCACACTGCGTCCTTCCGGGTTCCCGCTGACAGCTTTGGCTTCCTAGTTTGTCTTGTGTGGAAAGTCGTTGTGCAAAACCAAGAAGCCGATCTGTTATCACTGCCATGAACACAGAGTAGGCCCCCCTATCTTGCGATGCCCTACTGACACACTGTCGCGGTCAGGCACGCTCTCTGCAGATGAACAGTGCCAAAGTACGAACCCAGGATACGCGGGATCCTGTGTCAGAACGGCTCCTTTGACTTCTGGCCCGAGTAGGAAACCGCCATTTCTACTCGGGCCATTTCTTCTACTCGGAGGAATACAACTTCCTTGATTCTTACTTCTGGCCATCTATGTGTAAAACCGAATAGCAGTCGACCGGGTAGCAAGTACCGGGTAGCCAACTACTCGGTCTAATATCCTTTTTGATCTTTGCCCTTGGCACTTGCCTTTACCCTACTCGGGGGTAACCCCCCGACATTAGTCCCCGAAGCTGGTATAGTCCTGCGAACTTGTTCACTGGGCTCTGCCAGCTTAAAACCTGTTAGAGAGATTAGTCTATATTTATAGATCTCCTATTAGCTAGGGGGTTTCCTGCATATTTGCCACACCTGTACATGTATATATATTGTGGCCTTTTGGCCCCGTGATATACAAGTTGCGTTCCTCTATTCATAACATGGTATCGAGCAAGGTTTAGGTCTTCGTGAAATTTTTTGGCCGCCGCCTCGTACAGCTCTCCCGGAGTTTCCGGCCGGCGTTCGTTTGTACTCAGTCTTCAAGGCTGTTGTCTCCCGATCAACTGAAGGATCCTCGTCTCAGTCCCTCCCCGTCGCCTGGTGCCCTTTGCCGGCCGCCTCCGCGTCTCCGTCCGCCCCCTGTTGCCGCCCGTCGTACGAGCTCCACTTCTCTCGTGGCCGCTGCAGCTCGTCCGTCTCCAGTCGCGCCCGGCGTCGTCGTCGCCCAGGTCTCTGCCCTGGCCGCCTCTGCCTAGATCCGCAGCACGCCTCGAGCCTCTCTGCTGCTACCTGCACAGGTCTCTGCTGCTACCTGTTGGCCGCCTCTGCCTAGATCCGCTGATCAGCTGCTGCCAGCCCCCGTCTGCTGTCTCTCGTGTTGTTGATCTGGTTGAGATTTAGGGGTTGACCGCACCACCACAAAAAAAAAAACAAATGTCCGCAGATCCTATTCTTGGTTGTTCCGGGAGTCTTCCGTCTTTGCTGGGTGCTCCTCCGCAGCACTTGTTGCCTGTCTCGTCGCCTCCCAAGACGACGTCCGTATACCGCTCTACATCGAAGGCCTCGGCCTCTGTGCGTACTTGCGACTGTGCTACTTCATCTCCATTGCCTAGCGGCTCTACGTTGTCGGCGTCGTTGTCGACTCGCCGCTCTACGTCGACTCTCGCGGTGTCTGCCCGTGGTTATGGCCGCTCTATGTCGACTCCGTCTACGCCGACTTGTCGCTCTTCGTCGACCCCGTCTATGTTGACTCGCCGCTCTACATCAACTCTCACGGTGTCTGCCCGCGGTTGTGGCCGCTCTGTGTCGACTCCGTCTACACCGACTCGCCGCTCTACGACGACTCCGTTTATGTTGACTCGCCGCTCTACCACTAGTAGGGAAATGCCATTCTATGGAATGGATTCTGTGGCGCATCATGAACTGGTGCGCCACAGAAATATTATTTTGTGGCGCACGGCCAAGGGTGCGCCATAGAAATCACCATTTTTGTGGCGCATGTGTTAGATGTGCGCCACAGAAAGTGCGCGGGGCCCACCCCAATCATTGGGCTGGGTGTCAGAGGCCATAGTTTTATGGCGCATCCTAACCCGTGCGCCACAGAAAGGGCAACTTCTGTGGCGCACTTTGCTGGTGCGCCACAGAAACACCATGTTCTGTGGCGCATCCTACGCAATGCGCCACAGAATATGTTGTTTCTGTGGCGCACCTGTACCGTGCGCCACAGAATACCATACTGGTGCGCCACAGAATTGTGCGCACTGTGCACATAAAGATGGCCCCTCTCTCCCCCCACTCACTTCATTCCAAGTGGATGTTGCTCACTCGCCCCCCCTTCTCTCCACTCCATTTTTACACATTTAGTTCTCCTTTTTAGGTAGGTGAACCTATTTATTCGATGTATAATTGTTGGTGAAGTTTCTTGTTGTTGGGGGGGGCCTAATTACTTGCATCTATATTCCGGTCCCTCCCTCTCCTCGCTCTTTTCGCGTGTCGGTATCGAATCTACTAGGTGAGTATAGTTGGAGGTGCATATGTCTCGTGTGGCCATCGATCGATGTGTATGGGTGTTTGTCATGCATGTGCAGGTGGACCGATCGATTGTCGCGCGTGCGGGCGCGGCATGGTGCATGGATGTTTGCCGAAATGTTGATTCACTTCCATTTCGGCAAACTTTTGCACCCCATATGTCCTACTTATAGGATAGGTCATGCCGAATTTTTCCGGCGACTATGCATGCATGTTGTGGTTCTAATTTTCTGCTCTCTATATGTGTCTGTGCAGGCAACCATGGTACTAGAAATGAGCTCTGCTCGAATCGCTAGATACAAAAAAGACGCGAAGGCGGACATGATTCGGTGCAACAGGCGGCAGATAAGATGCCCGTGTCGATCATGCAAACTCGTGCGCTGGATTGACCCTGATTCCGGACAATTGGAGGAGCACCTTCTCAGACGCGGTTTCTTTGACGACCGCAACCACGTGGCACCGCCGGCAGCAAAAGTTGTGCATGAAGAGGAGGGCGAGCGAGGATATGACGGCGAACAAGATCATCATGAAGAAGGATATGTCGGCGGAGAAGATCGACATGACGATGAAGGCGAGAACACGGAGACCCCGCTAATTTCGGCCTTGCGGGACTCTCATGTTCAGGATCTGCTGCTTAAGGAGACGAGCAACGACATAGCTACAGCTAGGGAGAAAGCCAAACTGGCGCAAATGGAGATAGACGGGGTGACTCCGTTGTTTCCTGGGTGCCGCCCCGAGGATACGCGGTTGCATGTAACGCTTGCTGCTCTGAAGATGAAGACGCAAAACAAATGGACCGACTCGAGCTTCAACAAGAACTTGAAATTCTGGCACGATCGCCTTCCCAAGGGGAACACATTGCCAAGCAGTATCAACGAGGCTAAGAAAGTCGTGTGCCCTCTTGACCTACCTCACGAAAAATTTCACGCCTGCATCAATGATTGTGTAATTTATCGGGGGGAGTACAAGGACACAATCACATGTCCGAAGTGCGGCCACGGACGATACAAGTGTGGAACCAACAACAAGAAAATTCCTCGAAAAGTGGTATGGTACTTTCCTATCACTCCCCGTCTTCAACGGTACTACGTGGACCCTAAGGAAGCAAAGCTCATGCAATGGCACGCGAAAAGGGAGAAGCCGGAAGAAGATCCGGAGAAGGGCTATATCATGACACATCCTGCAGACGATGCCCAGTGGGAAGCATTGGACATAGCTTTCCCGAGTTTTGGGGGCGACGCGAGGAACGTCAGGCTGGGTATGAGCACCGATGGACTCAATCCGTTCGGCAACCAGAGTAGCACACATAGCAGCTGGCCCGTGTTTGTATGGCCTTACAACCTACCCCCGTGGCTGTGCACCAAGCAAAAGTACATACACTTGAGTATTCTCATCCAGGGGCCAAAACAACCAGGTGTCGACATGCATTTGTATCTCGGGCTGCTGAAAGACGAGTTAGACACGTTGTGGAAGACGCCACCCCGTACGTGGGACGCGTACACTAGAGATTATTTCCATATGAGAGCCGCGTTGCTGACGTGAAGTGCATGGACGGGACCCCGCATCTCCAGCTACCAAGGGATCCTGGGTCTTCGAAAACCGTGTACCCAGGGGCTCGAAGGTGGCTTCGCCTAGATCATCCGTGGAGAAAACGCGGTGAGTTGTTCAATGGTAAAGACGAGCCCGATGGAGCCCCGCGCACTAGGAGCGGCGAAGAAATCGACAAGCTTCTGAAAAATTGGGACGAGTGCCCTTCGCCGGGAAAGAAACGACCCAAGCCAGAGCCGCTGCTGGGTGTATGGAAAGCGAGGTCTGTTTTCCACGACTTGGAGTACTGGCCGGTCCTCCACGCGCCTCATAGCCTTGATGTGATGCACATTACGAAGAACGTTACGGAGAGTCTGCTTGGCACTATTTGCAATTCGGAGAAGTCCAAGGATGGGCCGAAAGCAAGATACGATCTAAAACATTTTGGCATTAGGAAAAATCTACAGGTCCCCGCTGATAGTGATGATGATGATGACGATGAGGATAAGACGGAAGGGACTCAACGTCCTCCCCGCAAAAAGGCTAAGAAGAACACCGTGGTGCTTCCCGCTGCCTGCTTCACATTGAGTCCGCCGGAGCTTGAGCAGTTTTTCAGGTGCCTCGTAGAAGTCAAAGTTCCTCACGGATACTCAGGGAGTATAAGCAGATATCTGGACTTAGCGAAGAAGAGGTTCACCGGGATGAAGTCTCACGATTGTCATGTGCTCATGACGCAGATACTTCCTGTTGCGATCCGAGGGATAATGGACGAGCATGTCCGTGATAATGGACGAGCGTGTACTGAAACTATGGTTTTGTTACTGCTAGCCCTCCTCTCACTAGAGTGCTTTGCTCCATTTTAGTTTCCTTCCACTCCACAACCAGAGTGTGTGACCAGAGTGTGTGGCCATCTGATAGCGTCCAAAGCACACATGTAATCATGCAAAGCACCATTCGAGACCACACCAGACCACACCAAAAATACATCCAGGTATAGGGATTAGGAATCATACCTCATACATGAATGATAACGAAGTAGTTTATATTGAATAATTTGAAATCCAACTCAAAAACTCAAATTTGAATGTTATTACAGAAACATGTCTGGCTCTTCCAAGAACGTGTCCGTGCCCGAAGCCGGTGCCGAGGAAGAGGGCTGGGATGCCCACGCTGCAACCAGAATTGAGGAAGAGGTCCGGGAGGACCCTGATTGGGGGTACTTGGAGGAAGAGGACCAGGATAAGAGCACCGATGGTGGTGGCACTGACCGCACGGCGGCTGGTGGTAGCGGCGACGCCGCCCCAACGACCGATAAGAAGAATAAGAAGCCCCGGGCCCCAAGGAAGGATCGTAAGCCGCAAGTGGTCGTGAACGTCACCGATACAATCACCGAGGTCTCGCCGAGTGGCCTACCATTGGCGCCTCCAGGTGTTGCCTCAGGGTACGGCATGCAGCTAGGGTGCATCGTGCGGGAAAGTATGTCGATCAACACGACGGACCTTAGAAGCGACGACAACAAGGCTTTGGTCGAAATCCTCCTGAAGAAGGTTCACCAGCGATACACGTTCCCGGAGCCGTTCAACAAAATGGTGGACTCTTTAGCCATCACGAAGATGAGCACCGCGTTGAGCAGCTGGAAATCCCGGGTGAAGAAGAAGATTGAAAAAGGTAAAAGCTGGGAGGAGATCAGTCGAAAAGACCCGACGCTTCAGAAAGAAGATTTCGAGATATTTAAGGCGTACTTGAACACCGAGGAGTGTAAAAAATGGACAAAATGGGGGCAGGATATGCGGGACCAAAACATAGGGCACCAACATCTCGGAAGCGGTGGTTACCGAGGAAAACAGCCTATTTGGGAGAAGGAGGACCGCGAGATGGAACGTCTCGGAAAAGATAACCCCTGGCACAAAATCACGGATATACAAGTTAGGAACTTTGTCCGATCCCGGTACTTCTTAGACTGGAAGACGGGGGAATTCGTGACGAAAGACGAGGACGTGAAGGAATTTGAGAAACATTTGGTAAGGATACATATATCTCAAGTACATGTATATTGCATTGATCTAATAATTAGATAATGGGCTCACCTTAATTTCCTTTTGTCCGAAGGAGAGGGAGTTGCGGAAATCTGACTCGTCCGAAGGGTCGACGAGTCGGTGGGACACGCCTTTCAACAGAGCGACGAACGCATACAAGCAAAGGCCGTTGGATGCCCCGCCGACGTCAGCTGGCCGTATCTCCGGCTTTGGGCTAAACATGAAGGTAGCCGAGTACTACTCATCAGATGCCAAGTCAAAAAAGAAGAGGAAGACGACATCGACTAAGGATGATGAGGAGGTCGCGGAGCTGAAGAAGAAGATGGCGGCTCTAGAGAAGAAACTGGAGAGCAGAGAGGTGGACCCCGACACGCTCAACCGATTAGTGGATCAGAGGCTCAAGGAAGTCATCCCCGCTGGGTTGATGGAGGGGATAGCTTCTTGGAATGCGGGGGGTCAAATTGGACCGATCCATCTGCCCACCTTCGTCGGCAGCAACTCAAGCATGAACCAGCAAGTGCCGCCGCAACAGCTGACCCCCCAGACGCCGGCGCCGCTCCTTCTGGTCACATCGCCGCCCCCTTCCGCAGCAATGCCGAAGAATGATGGGCCAGCCGCCGGCACCGTCGCCCTTGTCTCGACACCCGCCGAGCTTGACGCCATCACCAAGGTAACTAATTAGTTAGTCATGATCTAACTACGCCTTCTCAAGATGACTGTCATCTCATGATGCCTGGTATGTTGCCCAACAGGACGAACCTTGCGTACTCCTGCATCGTGTGGTGCCCGGCGGAGAGTTGGTGGATGTTGCTACCGGCACTATTATACAACCCATGCAACGCACTATGCACCACTCTCGAATGGACGAGAACGTGATGAAGGTGAAGTTGGCCAATGTAGTGCCGGAGTATCGCGACGTCCTCCCCCCCTTTCAACCCCCAGGCTGCGACGAGGACAACTTGGTACTTGGAGAGTGCACGACTTGGGTGATGCAATGGCCGAAGAGCCAGATTCGTCTTGGGGGGGGGTCTTGTGATCAAGCGCCCCGCAGAATAAGATCGTCCGGCCCACGAAGCAAAGAGCCCTCCAGACTGCACCCAAGGCCGCCGCCCCTCAGAAGGAAACAGTACTCGTCGCCACCACCACCCAGTAGGAACCGGCGGTTGTTGCCACCACCACCCAGAAGGAACCGGCGGTTGTTGCCACCACAACAAGGCACAAAGTGTTGTTGGGAAATATGCCGCAACGACCGCCCAAAAGATCATCAAAAGCAGTTGTGCCTCAACCGCCGGCATCACAGCCGCCGGCATCACAGCCGCCGTCACCACCAAAGGACGTGGACAACCAGTTTGCTGGAGCCGCCGGTGTCGAAGACTATCATTACGATGACAATGTCGACATCAATGCCTACCTCAACACGGGCTACAGCCAAGATAGGTACATGCCTGATATGAATCGTGACGACGAAGCCTTCCGCAGTCACGACGATCAACCTAGACGTACTGAAGTCACGCAGCGTCTGACCTACCCGGAGGGTACAGTATTCAGCCCTTGCACACTGCATAAGACAATCGAAGGGTCGTACCGAGCACCCGCACCCCCAGCTCCCTCACCCCCAGCTCCCGCAGCAGATCAAGCCACCGCCAGCAAGAAGATTAGGAAGAGACCTGCTAAAAAGGTCCAGCATACTAAGATCTTGGCCGACGCCGTGATACGACCCCGTAAGGATGGCTTGACCCGCTTGCATGAAGCTGGGAAACCGATACTGGGTCCGGACGAGATACATGGGGCAACTGGACCAATGCTCACATTGCAGAACATTATCGTGATGCTAGAGGGTCTCCTTCTTCAAGACAAGTGTCCAAATTACCCTGTGTTCACGGTCAAGGTGCCAGAGGGCCCGGACTTCGTCAACGAAGACCCCGCGGGACTGTTCTTCATAGCGTATGAGGATATCTTCAGTCTGTTTCACTCGAGACGGCTGGACTATAACTTGGTCCGCCTATACGCGCTCAATGCTCAGCTGCAGATCCAGCGAGAGTTACCCCCTCACGTTATGGTAGCGGATCCCTACTACATGCGTGATAGCCAGCTGGAGGAAGGATCAAGTACACGGACCAAGGCAGTTAAGTACCTCGAGAGCTTCATGTTGAGAAACAGTGAGAACAAGAGGGACATTCTTTTGCCTGTCTTCCCCGAGTAAGTCTCGCGACCGTCGTAGCTAATGTTTTTTTTTCTAGATTTCATCCATTGCTTATCCTGGATTCAATTGCATGTGTTGAGCAGGGACACATACTGCACACTCGTCGTGCTTTGCCCACAGTGGTCACTTGCCCAATACTTCGACTCGTCGAATGTGACGAAGAGGAAAGACTACACCAGAATAAGGGGTGTTCTCGATGAGGCTATCAATGGCTACGCCCAAAATGGAGGCACATTCCAAAAGAAACAAGAATGTATCAGGCCGGGTACTGGCAAATACGGGTTCAGGCACGTGACCGAGTTCCCCTGCATCAAGCAGCCGGCTTGGAGCACGAAAGAGGCCTTCTATGCCCTCCATCACCTCAAAGGGATTGTCCGCGATGCAAACAATTTGAATCATCCTTCTAGACTCCGAGACTGGTCCAACAAAATGGCGGGGGAAATCTCACAGGAAGATCTTATACAAGATTTTCATCGCATCAAAGTCAAGTTGTCGGAGATAATCATTGAAGATGTCAACAAAAAGGGAGGGTCCTTGCACCAACCCATAGGGTTATGCCAGAGGGATATCCAGGAACGCCTAGAGCGGCAGGCTGATCGTAGGACGTGGATGACCAAGGACCTATATAAGCCGTTTCCGGCGCCGCTCCAGTTGAGGTATCGTTGATCGAGGTGTGCGTAGCTAGCTACTATTAGTTTGTTTAACAAAATTTGCTTAACTTATATAAGCCTAGCTACTATATTAGTTTAGCTCTAAACTTAGGCCTAGCTAGCTACTATTAGTTTGCCCTAAACTTAGGCCTAGCTAGCTACTATTAGTTAGCTCTAAACTTAACTAGATGATGCCCCGCGCGTTGCTGCGGTAAATTAGTCCAGTATCTTTTTGGAATGTATGTAGGCCGGAAAAAATATACATCACTATCACAATGTACAACTCCCACTGTGTTGCTCTTGAAAACACTTATTCTACAGTGTTATCAAATATCTTGCTAAAATTTGGCTGACAGGAAAATCAATTATCATTCTTGCAAAAAAGAGAGTATCTTAGATGAAAAACGACTCAACTCGTATTTAGAAATGAAAAAGAGTACCTGAACATATGCTGCTAAGTAGGGTAGTACTGGTAACCAGAACATTTGCTTCTAAGTGATAACTATCCCAAATCATTTGGACCCTTGGACACACAAACAAATTCCTGCAAAGGATTCTACAAGAATAGATTTTTCTACTTACTATCTGTTTAATGAAGTAGTTCTGAGTCCATATTGATTACCAAGGGCTTGTATTTATGGTAAGAGTTGGTAATTGTTATTATTGGTCATATTATAGTGATTTAGTCTATCCTTGATCTAGACACCCATTCCATTTTAGCTTTCTGTTCTGTTCCATCATTAAAGTCACCTGCAAGGATGTCCTTCACAGAGTCAAGATTCTCTTAGCAATATTACTTAGAGACCAAAGGCTTTACAAATTGAATACCTTATCTTACATATCATGTTTGAACCTTATTATACATTTAGTTACCTTACATGCCCTGATCTGTGTTTGATACGGCAGTGCATAAAGTTATGGTTTCGTGTCACTTTCATCTATGATTAGCTGTGCTGCTAGTTTCTTGAAGTTTGACGATTTTCTTCAAGTAGATGCCACCTGTCAAGTACACTTGTTTTGGCAAAGTGATAATGGTTATCGTATGCGGTGACTTGAGTCTTGTGACTTTATCTCGTGTAACTTGGGCACACCGACTGTCCATGTAAAGTCAAATGAGTTAGCTTGCACGTTCTACTCTTGCTATTTGTGCTGTGAATCTCTATGGTTTTTTATGTGTGTCACCAAGTAATTATGTGAGTTATGATTTGCCTTGGTGAAATGGTCTGTAATTCTGTACTGGCAAGGTACAGTTTAGCTGAAATTCTGAGTCCATCTGTTTCCATAACCGTGTAGCGCGAGGCGTGATAATATCCACCTTCATTATGAAACGTAGCATATTTTCCATTTGCGGAACACTAGCTTTACCTGCCATATGGTAGATGATTCATGTTTAGTATGAGCCCAAACAAGTTTTCTAGGCACGCAGTGTTTTGTTGATCCAAATCATGACACTCAGCTTTTGCCCTTCTTTTCTTACATTTCGTGTGAATAAATTAAGAGCTTTGCAGTAGGATAAAGCCTGAAGTTGTTGATATAGCCGTCGGATGTGGTCACTTGATATTTGTTGTTTTTTGGTAGGGTCTAAAACAACTGGGACTGCCGCGACATCACTTGTTTTATCGTTACATGGCATGAATGATTGCCACCAGCCGAGTCAAAACTTGTTTTCTTCCATTCTTCTTTATCTTAGATCATCATGGGTTTGTGACTGTCTGATGTGCACATAAGAGGAGGAGGATGAGTGAGGACTAATCAGACTTCCCTTTAATATGCTGACCAAATCAGATTTAAGAGAGTAGATTTATAATGAATTTTTCTATTTAGCTAATTGTAAAGGCCATGTCTTCTCAAAATGCAAAGTTGCAAAGGAGTGATATAATTTTTTAACCTATGAGCTGTAATATAATTTTTTAACCTATGAGCTGTAAGAGAATTATTGTTGCGATGTAAAACTTTAGGGTATGCAATTGCATAGTGGATTTTTATAGAAGGAGAATTTTTGTTAAGCGACAGTGAAGGTTGCAAACAACCCGCTGTGACGCATATATGCCTTAGTTGTTTTTTGCATTATACTTACTAATATGCTTTGTGTCTATCTATATAGATGACGTACTACGTGGTCTTCGAGGGTCGGGTTCCAGGAGTCTATGACGAGTGGAAGGACTGCAAAGCACAGGTCGACAAGTTCAGCGGCAACTCCTATAAAGGATACAAGACTAGACACGAGGCGGTTGCGAAGTGGAGGGACCACCAGTCGAAACAGATGAACAAGATGAAGACCTCCATCAAGCTACCGTTCTTGCTCACCATCGTCGCCGTGCTTGTAGTCTATTTCATCTTAGCTTAGGCATTTGTAACTTGACAACTCGAGTAACTATATGTGGTGACAATTATTGTTCGATGATGATGTGTTTGACAACTCGATCGAGTTAACTATGTGATCACTTTGAGACAAATTTGATACTTTGCACTATGTATCACTATTGTGATTTAGTAACTTTGTGAAATATCAGTAATATGTTATATGTTGTCAAATATCACTGCTGTGAATAATTCCTGTATATTCAAACTGTATACAGCAGAAACAATTTAGATTTCGAAATATTGCAGATGTTTCTGTGGCGCACCACTGGACAATTCTGTGGCGCACCTAATTCTGTGGCGCACCATTAAGAGATGCGCCACAGAATCGACTATTTCTGTGGCGCACGGCCTTGGTGCGCCACAGAATCCACCATTTCTGTGGCGCACGGGCTTGGTGCGCCACATAAATTATTTTTGTGGCGTGTGTTCTGTGGCGCACCCCTGTGGCCCCAGGGTGCGCCACAGAATAGCTATTTGGTGCGCCACAGAAGAGGGTTTCTCTACTAGTGTACATCGACTCTTGCGGCATCTGCATACGGTTCGGGTCCTCGCGTGGCTTGTGCACGCACTTGTGATCGCTCTCCGTCGACTCCCCGCGTGACTACCACGCGTGCTGGTGATTGCTCCTCCTTGGTTGACGCGTCTACCTCGACCTCTTCAGTTGCGTCTTTGACTGCGCATGAGATTGCGCAACTTCGATGTCTGCTTGCTACTTGGGACTCTTCACCGACTGGTACTGCCGGTTCTGCGACTGACTTTTCTGGCATTGAGAGACCACCTTCTTCTCCTTCAGGTACATCCTCTTGGATTCTTGATACCGGAGCATCTTTCCATATGACCTACGATTCTTCTGCTTTGAGCTCTGTTCGACCTGTCGATCCTCCTGTCTCTGTTCGTACTGCTGATGGTACTCCCATACCCGTTGCTAGTCGAGGTACTCTTAGCAGTTCTGCGTTTCATGTTCCTTCTGTTGCTCATATTCCTCGACTCACCATGCAGCTCTTCTCTGGTAGTCAGATTGTCGATTCTCGTTGTAGGTTCACTCTAGATTTTGATTCCTGTTCTGTTCAGGATCGTTGCACGGGCGCCTTGCTTGGTGCTGGCCCCCGACGCCATGATGGCCTATGGGAGCTTGATTGGCTTCGTCTTCCTTCCGCTTCCACTGTCGCCAGTCTCTCGGCCCCTGTTGTCGCAGCCACCAGCTCGTTTCAGCAGTGGCATCATCATCTTGGCCACTTATGTGGTTCTCGTCTCTCGTCTCTTGTTCATCGTGGCGTTCTGGGGTCTGTCTCCGAAAATGCCTCTTTGGATTGTATGGGTTGTAGGCTCGGTAAGCAGATTCAGCTACCATATCCTCATAGTGACTCTGTGTCTGAGCGTCCTTTTGATCTCATTCATTCAGATGTTTGGGGTCCGGCTCCCTTCACTTCGAAAGGGGGTCACCGGTACTATATTATCTTTATAGATGATTACTCTCGTCACACTTGGATTTACTTTATGTCCTCTCGTAGTGAGGTTCTCTCTATCTATAAGCGTTTTGCTGCCATGGTTCACACTCAGTTCTCTACACCTATTCGTGTGTTCCGTGCTGATTCTGCTGGTGAGTATATCTCCAAGCATCTACGTGGTTTTTTTGCTGAGCAAGGCACTCTCGCTCAGTTCTCTTGTCCCGGTGCACATGCTCAGAATGGCGTTGCTGAGCGTAAGCATCGTCATCTTCTTGAGACTGCTCGTGCGATGATGATCGCTTCTTCTCTCCCACCTCATTTTTGGGCTGAGGCTGTCTCTACCTCGTCTTATCTCATTAATATCCAGCCTTCTGCCGCCCTTCATGGTGCTATTCCTCTTGAGCGACTTTATGATCATACTCCTGACTATTCTATGCTACGTTTGTTTGGCTGCGTTTGCTACGTTCTGCTCGCTCCTCGTGAACGCACCAAACTAACCGCTCAGTCTGTTGAGTGTGCTTTTCTCGGATATAGTGATGAGCATAAGGGCTATCGCTGTTGGGATCCTGTGGCTCGTCGGATGCGTATTTCCCGGGATGTGACTTTTGATGAGTCTCGACCTTTCTATCCGCGATCGACCTCCTCGACCTCCACTACGGAGGATCTCTCATTTCTTACTCTTCCTGATTCTCCACCCTTGGTTCCTCCTATTTCTTCTCCTCCTTCTCTTCCTGCTGATCCGGTGACGTCTACTCCGCTGCCTTCTTCTCCTCCTTCGTCGATGCCTTCTTCTCCTTCTTCGTCATCGCCTTCTTCACACTCCTCATCGGTGTCTTCTCCCTCTCAGTCTCCTCCTATTGTTCCCTCTCATCCAACTTTTTCTTTTTACTATACTCGCCGTCCGCGTATTGTGGACGAGTCATCTGATGCACCCTCTACTTCTGGTGCACCGTCTCAGCCGAGTTATTCTCTTCGTAATCGGCCTTGTAATACCCCTGATTTCTATAACCCCGCTAGTTACAGTGTTACTGCTATCCCGGAGCCGACTACGTATCGTGAGGCTGTTGTTCATCCTGAATGGCAGCCTGCAATGGCCGAGGAGATTGCTGCACTCGAGCGCACCGGTACATGGGAGATTGTTGCTCTCCCTCCTTCTATTCGCCCTATCACCTGTAAGTGGGTCTATAAGGTGAAGACTCGCTCTGATGGGTCCCTTGAGCGTTACAAAGCTCGTCTAGTTGCTCGTGGCTTTCAGCAGGAGCATGGCCGCGATTATGATGAGACTTTTGCTCCTGTCGCCCACATGACCACTGTTCGGACTCTTCTTGTTGTTGCATCCGTTCGCCATTGGTCTGTGTCCCAGCTTGATGTTAAGAATGCCTTTCTTAATGTTGAGTTGCGTGAGGAGGTCTATATGCGACCACCACCTGGGTATTCTATTGATGATGGCATGGTCTGCCGTCTTCGTCGCTCTCTCTATGGCCTTAAGCAAGCCCCTCGTGCATGGTTTGAGCGCTTTGCTTCTGTGGTCATGGCTGCTGGCTTTTCTCCCAGTGCTCATGATCCTGCGTTGTTTGTTCACTGCTCTCCTCATGGTCGCACTCTTCTTCTTCTATATGTTGATGACATGATCATCACCGGTGAAGACCCTGAGTATATTGCCTTTGTTAAGGCACGTCTGAGTGAGCAGTTTCTTATGTCGGATCTTGGTCCGCTTCGTTACTTTCTTGGGATTGAGGTTTCATCCACCTCTGATGGTTTCTTTATATCCCAAGAACGGTATATTCATGATCTTCTTACTCGTGCTGCTCTTACTGATGAGCGTACTGCTGAGACTCCTATGGAGCTCAATATTTCTCTTCGTGCTTCAGATGGTGATCCACTCTCTGATCCGACTCGTTATCGACATCTTGTCGGGAGTCTTGTCTATCTAGCTGTCACTCGCCCAGATATTTCTTATTCTGTTCATATCTTGAGTCAGTTTGTTTCTGCCCCTACCTCGGTTCACTATAGTCACCTTCTTCGTGTTCTACGCTATCTTCGTGGGACGATCTCTCTTTGTCTCTTCTTTCCTCGTTCTAGCTCGTTACAGCTCCAGTCCTACTCTGATGCTACGTGGGCTAGTGATCCTATGGATCGCCGGTCCCTGTCTTCTTACTGTGTTTTTCTTGGTGGTTCTCTCATTGCCTGGAAGACGAAGAAGCAGACCGCTGTTTCCCGTTCGAGTGCAGAGGCTGAGTTGCGAGCGATGGCTCTTTTGACTGCGGAGGTGACTTGGTTACGGTGGTTACTTACAGATTTTGGTGTCTCTGTTACGACACCCACTGATCTATTGTCTGACAGTACAGGTGCTATCAGTATTGCACGTGATCCGGTGAAGCATGAGCTCACCAAGCATATTGGTGTTGATGCTTCTTTTGTTCGTGCTAGTGTGCAGGATCAGATTATTGCGCTCCAGTACGTGCCTTCAGAGTTACAGTTGACGGACTTCTTTACGAAGGCCCAGACTAGAGCACAACATAGTTTCTTTCTCTCCAAACTCAGTGTTGTTGATCCACCATGAGTTTGAGGGGGGGGTGTTAGAGACATTAGTCTATATTTGTAGATCTCCTATTAGCTAGGGGGTTTCCTGCATATTTGCCACACCTGTACATGTATATATATTGTGGCCTTTTGGCCCCGTGATATACAAGTTGCGTTCCTCTATTCATAACAAAACCCACCTTGCCAATCTTGCCCTTGAACCTTAGGATGCCGAGTAAAACCTCCGAGTATCCCTTGATATTGTGTTGAGTTTCTTCTCTTCCGAATAGAGCCACTTCTCTTCTCTGTTACCGAGTAAAAAGACTTAGCGAAATCTCGGATCAGAATCTCTGCGTGGCAGAGCAAAATCCGGCTTTCCGCACTGCAACTGGGCACGTGTCACGCTACCACGCCCCCGACGCCTCGGTGCCCGGGATCTGACAAGCCACGCGCCCAGTTTTCACGGCCTGGGCCCACTGGCCCGTTATGTCCCATCAAGCGCAGTAATTACCCACGATCGCGTCGTGGGATCAATTGCGGCCGTTACGCGTGCGTTCTGCGCTGTGTGCGTTTCTAACCGGCCCACACATCCCACGCCGCACGATCTCCGCCACGATTGATCCCACTACCTCCAATTGTAACGGCAACCCGAGGGGAGGTATAAATACCCCCTCGGTAACTCCTTCCCCTTCCTGCCTTCATTCTCCCCTCGCCTCTTCGTTTCTCCGCCGCCACCGAGTACTTCGCCGCCGTGAATCTTACTGCGCCGCTGCGAGCTTCACCGCGCCGAAAGGCCAGCTTTTCCACCCAATTCCACCAAATCTTCACCGAATCACTTCTCCCGCTCGATGGCTCGCGACGACGGCGCTCGCGCCGGTTGGGCCGGATCTGAAGTTACGGCGTAGGAATGCCAGTGGTTGGTGAACACTCGGCGAGTCCCTCCCGGTGTTTGCTGCCGGCAGCCCGGCAACGAGCTCGTCCCCACTCCGGAGGAGGACGAGCACGTGGTGTTCCTCGCGCACTTCGCGCGAGGATTCGGGCTGCCCGTCTCCAACTTCTTCCGCTCCTTCCTCAACCACTTCGGGCTCCAGCCGCACCACCTCCCGCCAAACGCCATAGTGATGCTCGCATACCACGCTGTAGTGTGCGAGGCGTTCCTGGGCGTGCGACCCACGCCGCTGACTTGGGCTCGATACTTCTTCTTCAGGAAGCAGAGCAAACCCAAGCCGGATAGCGCGGATAGCAGCCGCGGCATGACCGAGACCGGCAGCGCCATGATGGTGCAGCGCGCCGGGACCAATCATCTGCGCATCAAGGGCCTGGACTCCGTGCGCAAATGGCTCTTTCCTCTACGTGAAGAACATCTCCGTCGAGAAGGGAGTGCCCCTGGTGGATCAGATCAATCTACCCAGGTGGACCAATACGGCTCCTACCGGGCAGAATTGGGGACACAAGCCGCCACTGGAGGGCGACCTCAAGCAGATGAACCAGCGCCTCGCCCAGCTGATCGAGAAGGGGCTCAAGAGCGACGACCCCATCGCCTGCTGGATCTCCAGGCGAGTGCTTCCGCTGCAGCGCCACGCACATCTCATGTGCTACATGGGCGGCAATCGAGATTGCACCCGGACAACCACGTTCGAGCTCAGCAACGCGGACGTGGCCGTCTGGGCGCGCTCCATTATGAGCACCGGCCTCAATGATCACTGGCAGTACGGCTTCGTGCCATACAGCCGCAAGAAGCCAATCAAGCGGGTTAGTATCTCACCTCTCGCTTCCTGTGTAGTGATACCGACTAGATAGCCTTCTTAGCTTATTATACCTAGTATCCGCACTCTGAGCCGAGTAGGACACTCAGCAGTATTCCTTAGGCTTTAAATGCTTTGTGTTTGCCTGCCATGCCGAGTAGGACACTTGCTCATCTCTGTTAGGCTTCCTGTGCTTTGTGTTTGCACGCCTTGTCGAGTAGGGCACTTAGCAGTATCTGTTAGGCTTCATGTGCTTTGTACTTCCACGCCATACCGGGTAGAATGCCTTATGCTGCTCGACTGATTTGTGTTGCTTGCCTACATTTCCAGATCCTTGCTCGCCAGGTCGCTGAGAGCGAGGAGCGCTTTGAGGACAAATGGCACGAGGATCGAAAGGAGGACGACGAAGTCTCCTATGATACTGTGGATAGCCTCTGTATCCCCCACGCCGTCCAGCCGGGTAAGCATCATGTCGACACGTCCATCCGGGACTGGTCAGAAGACGACAAAGAAGGTGACTTAGCTCACCTTTCCAGTTGCGAATAGCGCGACCTAACCTTTCTTTCTGTTTCTCAATCCTTTTCTTCTCCTCTACTCTGAAGATGATGCTGATGCTGACGCTGAGGAAGAAGACGAGGATGTCCTCGACGTCGAGCCAGTCGGAATGGCCGCTCCCTCCACTCGGAAGAGGACGGGTAGCGGTGCTCAGGATCCCCCTAGCAAGAAGCCCAAAAAGGCCGTGAAGAAGGTCAAGCAGGGGAGACGGCTACCCCCTTCCCGTGCAGGGTAAGTAATTTTCTTCTAAGTTGCATCTCGTTGTTGCTACTTTTTCTGGACTCCTTATTCCGCTGTTGCTTCTCGGTTTCTTCTATCTTTCTTTCTTTTCTGAACTTTCTCTTCTCTTCAGCGCCCCCCTTGGACGCTGATGCTGCTGCCGCATCCAGCAAGTCCAAGAAGAGATCCGCCATCGACCTCGATGCGCTCATCGATCTCTCTGAAGAGGACGAGGTCGCCGCACAGGAAGGGGCGCGTGCGCCCTCCCCTATGAAGGAAGAAGACGAAGCCAACGCCCAGGACATGGACGTTGGTGCCCAGGACGCCAACCAGGAGCAGCAGGCCCGCGCGGAACAAGAAGCGCAGGATGTTGCTCACGACGAGAGACCACTTTCTCCCCCAGCTGCTTCAGCTGGGGAGAACACTGAACAAGACCCCGATCAGCGAGACCATGCCGCCCTTGAGCGGCAGGAAGAGAATCAGGAGCAGCCAGACACAGGGGCTGCTGACCAAGATGACCCCGCGGCCTAGCCGCGGGTAGAAGGACGAGAAGAAGAACGACCAGATCCCGCTGCCGAGCAGCGGGTTGAGACAGTTGAGATGGAGCAGGACTTGCAGAGCCACGCGCAGCCGGACGCTGCGCCGGGTAGCGAGCCCTTGGTGCCTCCTACCCAGCAAGCCGCTCCTCCTACCGCACCGAGCTCCCCCGTGGCGAACACCAAGGTCGCAGCAAGCCCTCCAGCCAAGCAGAACACAAAGAAACCTGCTTCTGATGCTACCGGCAAGAGGGATGCTGCCGAGAAGAAGGCCGCCGAGAAGCAAGCTGCAGAGAAGCAGGCTGCCCAGCCTGACGGCTCCGTCCGCAGGAATCCCCCGCGTGGCGGTGCACAGGACTCTGCCGCGATGCCGCCGCCCAAAGCAACTGCAAAACCTGCCGCGAAGGCCGGGCAGCTCTCCATCGGCGCTTCCGGCAGTGCCGCAGGATCAAGCCTACAAGACCCGCCCTGCTACCCGCCCTACATGGTGCAGATGGGCAAGCAGTACGGCATCAAGCTAGGCGCGACCGAGAAGAAACTCGCTATTACCAAAGGCAAGCAGGCCACGGCTGTGGACTCCAGGCCGCCATCCAAGGATAAGGACAAGGCCTTTTCAATTTTCTCGCACGAGGTCCAGGAGACCGAGGTGGTGTCCAGGGGGCTCGAACAGATGATTGATCGGGTCGGCTTCATTGACGCCGAGTGGAATAGCGATGTCCTTGGCCACGATCCCTGGCACGGCCTGCCCTGGGCAAGCTGGACCATTGGCGCGTGGACTGGAATAAGGCGGACATGGGCTACAATCCCATGACCATCTCGTCCACCACCAGCACGCTTGCCGCGAAGCTCTTCGTCCACCGCAAAGCCGCAGACGATATCGAAGAAACCTATGCGGTAAGTTTTGCTTGCCTGCTCCGAGTTGCACTTTTCTTCTCTTCGATTCTTCCTCTTCTCCTTATCCATCATCCAGTCCCCGAGATTCGGGCCGAGTAGACGGGTACTCAACCGAGTTGCCGTCTTCTCGGTTCGAATTTTCGAAATTTTATCTAACTCCTCTTCTTTCTGCTTCTCAGAATAGCCTTCTGAAGAGAACGATCCTCTACCGGCAATTGCTCTAGAATCACAGCGTTGCGAAAAGGCGCCTTGAGGCCCTAGAAGCAGAACGCAAAAGTGACGAAGTGACGGAGAAAGAGGCCGTGGCTCGCACTCTCAAGATTTCTGAGATCGAAAGTAAGCTTTTAGCTACGCGGTTCATGCGTTTTATGTTTACGCCCGCTTTTGCTTTCTGCTCTAACCGATTCTTCTCTGCAGGCAAGTTTAAGGCAATGGCAGAGGAGCATAAGAACTGCCATGTTTTTGTTGAGAACGCTCAATCCACGATTAAGAAGATGGAGGGTGAGTTGCCGTCTTCTCGGCTTGTCTTCTTTCTTTCGCCTTTGCTACTCTGCTGACCGTGCCTTGCTCTCCGCAGAAGATCACAAGAAGTTTGTCGAGGAGCATCTCGACTGCCTCAAACCCGCCGAGGTGCAGCAGCAACTGGAGAGCCAAGCAGTAGAGCTCAAAAAGAAACACGTCACCGAGTTGGAGCCGCTGCAGGTCCAATTAAGGGCTGCTCTCCAGGACGCCCTAGACATAGCTGCCGAGAAGGAGAAGATGGAGGCTGTGTACAAGGCTAAGCAGAGAGCCCTCGAGTCGGAATGCGAGACGCTGAAGGTCAGCAACTCGGATCTCATGCTTTAGCTGGCCGAGTTCCGCAAGGTGGAAGAGAGGCACGTTGCTGATGAGGAGTCTTGGCGGCGAAAGTTGGAGTCGCTACTCTGCGAGCTGAACAGTAAGTTCCTGCATCGCTGCATTCGTTTATCTCCCTTTTCTTCTTCTTCATTACTCGATTTGCCCCTCCTTCTTGCATTCGTTTCTGATCTTCTCTGATAGCATTTTCAGAAATTTTCCCCGACCTATGCTCGACTTGCAAGCCAGGCCTCACCAAGGCCCAAGAACTCTGAATTGAGAAGGGTTTGCCCACGGATACCAAGTCTTCGATTGAAGACAATTTCACAAGCATGCAGACCCAACTCAAGCATCTAAGGGGCTTGGGCACCGACTTGGTGTCCACTGCCTTCAAGCTCCATGCTCTATTCTGGCCCCGAGACCCTGTGCCCAAGACCGTGCGTGCGCTCGCCGAGAAGCTGAATGGGGTGAAGGCCGAGCTGAAGAAGTGGCGAGCCTCCAGAGCTCGGGCAGGCGCTGACAGGCCGCTACTCTTCATCTGCAGCTGGTATGAGAATCTTAATCTCAATACCATATCCTCGAGATGCGCCAGGACTCAAAGTGGGAGAAGGATCCCAAGTGCGTGACTCGCCGCCAGGCAGTCGCGTACGAGATTGCCTCCTACGCGGATACTGCTCGCTTCATCGACGGCCTCACCGAGCTTGACACTGATGTGGAAGGCGAGGGCGAAGACGAGGATGAAGACGTTGACGAGGAGGCCACTGAATCAAAAGGCTTGAGTTGCTTCGACAGCGCTGATGATAAGACCGGGAAGGGAAAGGGCGCGGTCATCGCGGACAGCGACGAGGAAGCCGAAAGCGAGAAGATGACCATCGACACGGCGGCCCTCGAGTTCGGCTCTTCGTCAGGCGCGGCCCTCGACGACGCGGCGCTACTCCGCACCCAATCTGCTGCCTCCACTTCGGCGACGGACCTCATCTCGGTGGCCACGGCCACCTCCGATCAGGCTGCCACCAAGCCAGAAGCGGATGCCTCGAAGACTGACGCCGCCAACACGGAAGCTGACGCTGCCAAGGCCAACACTGAAGCTGATGCTGCCAAGGCCAACGCCGAAGCCGATGCTGCCAAGGCCAGCACCGAAAATGCTGCTACCTCCACCTGATTACGTCCTGCAACACTTATCCTTGAAAACTTTTATCAGATCCCCGGGATGCCGGGCGCAAATGTATCAAAACAAATATGCTTTTCGTTGCTACTCAATTTTATTCTCATTTGATGTTTCCAACTTAGTAATTTGAGCAACCTTGGCTCGATGCCGGGTTGCGTTATCATGCAAGTCCCCGAGTTGCATTTCTTATTCACTCTTCCTTTTTATCTCAGCTCTTACCCGCAACTTGTTGCTTTTTTGGTATTCGAGTCACAAGAGTTCAAAGTTGGAGTTGCAAATACTTAGCCACTTAGAAACACTCATAGTAACGCAGACCACCACTTAGCCGAAAAAAGTTAACAAAAAACGGTAGTAAAGGACCCCCTACTCGGTTCCTGCACTCTTTCTTTCCTTAGTAATTTTTCTTGTGCTCATTGACCTTTAGCTTGTTCTCTTGCTTGCCATGAAGCCGGGTTTCGGACAGCAGCAGAGTCGAAGAGTTGGCACGTAGGTTTAAACACAATACTAAATGTACCCATGAAATTTTAAGCAGAGCAACCGGGTAGACAAAAGTGAAGCCGAGTAGAAACACATAGCAATTTTGGACGAGGGCAGTCCCCGAGCTCAATTTCAGATTGCAGAGTAGAAGTTTAACTCGGATAAGAGAGTACATACACATTTTTGCTCACGAATGAAAGCTACGAAGCAGAGCTACATTCCAGGGGCGCTTAGATTCCTCTCCAGCTTTATCCGCCCTGTTCTTCTGTGATGGCTGCACATCTACCAGGTAATAGGCATCATTGTGCAGAGCCTTGCTCACAATGAAAGGCCCTTCCCACGGAGGAGATAGTTTGTGCATCCCGGCTGTGCGTTGCACAAGCCTAAGGACCATGTCTCCTTCTCGGAAAACCCTTGGGCTCACTTTTCGGCTATGATAACGCCTCAAGTTTTGCTGGTAGATAGCTGAACGTGACAGAGTAAGCTCTCTTGCTTCTTCGAGCAGGTCAACGTCATCTTGTCGAGCTTCTCTCGCCTCCAGCTCAGTGTAGAGGGTTACTCGGGGAGAGTCATGCTCTAGGTCTATTGGCAATACGGCCTCAGCCCCATATACCAAGAAGAATGGCGTGTAGCCGGTTGACCGGTTAGGGGTAGTCCTTAGACTCCACAACACCGCTGGCAACTCGTCTAGCCAACACCCTGGTGTTTTCAGCAGCGGCTCAATCAGCCTTGGCTTTATGCCTGCCAGCACCATGCCATTTGCTCTCTCAACTTGCCCATTGGAGGCGGGATGCACAACAGACGCAACATCCAGCCAGATATGCTTATCTCTGCAGAACCGCACCATTGCACCCTCAGCAAGATTTGTGCCGTTATCCGTGATGATGCTGTGCGGGTAGCCGTATCTCAGGATCACATCTTTCAGGAAACTCACGGCTGTGGCTCCGTCACACTTCCGAATAGGCTTCACTTCTATCCACTTGGTGAATTTATCAACCATGACCAGGATGTGAGTCATGTTGCCTCTAGCCGGTTTGAAGGGACCAACCATATCCAAGCACCAAACAGCAAATGGCCAAGTGATGGGAATGGTTTTCAACTCGGAAGCAGGCAAGTGGATCTTACTTGCGAATCTCTGGCAGCCATTGCACTTCCTCACAATATCTTCAGCTTGCTTCAAGGCAGTGAGCCAAAAGAAACCATGCCGAAAAGCCTTCTTGACCAAAGCCCGAGAAGAGGCGTGGTGCCCGCATTCTCCTTGATGTATTTCCACCAGAATTTCTTCTCCTTCCTCCGGTTCCACACAACGTTGCAGCAGGCCAGTGGCACTTCTCTTGTGTAGCACCTCTCTGAAGATGGTGTAGCCCATGGATCTTCTCTGAATCTGCCTCGCAGCGACTTCATCTTCTGGCAGGGTGCCGTCCCTTAGAAAGGATAATATGGGCACATCCCAACTCGGCGTCTCTCTCGTGAGAAACACTGGTTCGTCCACTTCCATTGGAACAGGCGCCACTGTTTGCTCTTTAGGGTTGGGAGCACTTCTTTGAAGCCCTGAACGGTTTGCGAGAACTTCCTCAATGAATGCGACAGTACCCGGGTTGAGAGGGGCAGTCCCCGAGTAAGGAAGGACAGTCCCCGAGTAGGGAGAGGCAGTCCCCGAGTTGCAGGCGCCAATCCCCGGGATGGAGGCTGCAGTCCCCGGGTTCTCTGTTGCATTCTCCCAGTCAATCTCCATGGGAACAGCTTCTTCATTTGGCAGAGAAGGAACAAATATAGATTCCGAGTTGGGGGATGGCTTGATGGATGGCTTTCTTAAATGCTCCAAGGCAATTCCCGCCGGGATGGATTGCCGAGAAGACCCCAACTTGGACAGCTCGTCTGCTGCTTCATTCTCTGCTCGGTGGATGTGCTGGAACTCGCAGCCTTCGAAGAATCCAGTCATAGACTGTACCAGGAAGCGATATGATGCCATGTTGGCATCCAGAGCATCCCAAGTGCCAGAAACTTGCTGCACCACCAAATTAGAATCGCCATAGCATATAATGCGCTGTACGCCAACCTCCTTGGCTACTCGCAAGCCGTGTACTACAGCCTCGTACTCTGCAACATTGTTGGATGCCTTGAAATGTATCTACAGCACGTACTTGAGTTGCTCTCTCTTGGGTGACGTAAGCACTACGCCAGCACCAAGACCTTCTTTCACTTTCGAGCCATCGAAGTGCATCTTCCAGTAATTGGTTGCGGGAGAAGGAGGCTCGTACTGCACCTCAGCCCAATCCACAAGAAATTCCGCCAGAATCTGAGACTTGATGGCTTCTCTTCTCGCATACGCGGGAGCGTACGCGGCTAGCTCGATCGCCCACTTGGCTACTCTGCCACTTGCTTCCTTGTTGCCCATGATATCTGAGATGGGAGCAGAGCTCACAACAGTGATGGGATGCTCTTGGAAATAATGCTTCAGCTTCTTGGCGCCCAGGTACACGCCGTAAGTCATCTTCTGGTAATGCGGGTAGTTCTGCTTGGAACTGGATAGTACCTCACTGAGATAATATACTGGGCGCTGCACACTTTTGCCTTCCTCTTCTCGCTCCACCACAATCACCACGCTGACTACCCGGTTGGTGGCAGCAATGTACAACAACATTGGCTCCTTGGGTAGCGGACTAGCCAATATGGGAGCGCTACCCAGCATTGCCTTCAGCTCATTGAATGCCACATCCGCTTGAGGCGTCCAGACGAACTTGTCACTTTTCTTCATCAATTGGTACAAAGGCAGGGCCTTCTCGCCCATTCTGCCCAAGAAACGACTCAGAGATGCCAAGCAACCAGTGAATTTTTGTACATCCTTCAGGGATCTCGGCAAAGACATGCTCTCGATAGCTTTTATCTTTGAAGGATTGGCTTCAATGCCCCGACTAGATACCAAGAAGCCGAGTAGCTTGCCAGCCGGGACGCCAAAGGTGCATTTACTCGGGTTCAGCTTCATTTTGTACTTGCGCAAATTGGCAAAGGTTTCCTCAAGATCGGCAAGCAGAGTTTGTGTTTTATTCGTTTTGATGACAATGTCATCTACGTACACCTGCACATTTTTGCCGAGTTGATCGTGCAAGCATTTCCGCATGCATCTCTGATAAGTAGCTCCCGCATTCCGCAACCCGAAACACATGACACGATAGCAATAAGCCCCGTACGGGGTAATGACAGCAGTCTTTATTTGATCAGCCGGGTTGAGAGCTATCTAATGAAAACCCGAGTAGGCATCTATGAAAGACAAAAGCTCACAACCAGCAGTGGAATCGATAACCTAATCGATGCGAGGTAGCGGAAAAGGATCCTTGGGGCAGGCCTTGTTCAAGTCGGTGTAGTCGACGCACATGCGCCACGCGGTAGCGGCCTTGGGATCCTCCTTCTTCTTCTCGACCATGACCGGGTTGGCTAGCCAATCCGGATGCAGCACCTCCATGATGAAATTGCTTATCAGCAGCTTGGTGATCTTATCACCGATAGCCTTCCTTCTCTCATCTCCGAAGCGGCGCATAACCTGCTTCACTGGTTTGGCGTCAGGACGCACATGTAGCGAGTGCTCAACCAACTCCCTCGGGACACCTGGCAGATCTTCATTGGACCAGGCGAACACGTCCCGATTCTCACGGAGGAAGTGGATGAGCTCGCTTTCCTATTTCTCCACCAACCCGGAGCCAATGATGGCAACGCGGTCGGGGAACTCAGGGTCAACCTGCATCTTCTTTGTTTCCTGGGATGCCTGGAAGGCGGTCCCGTACTGGGAGCTCGGCATCCCGGGCGCAACTCCTTGTGCTGCCTGCGCCATAGCCACCACCTCATGTATCTTCTTCTTCTCGGCAGCGATCACCATCGACTCCGCCAACTGAGAACCAGCAGAGGCACACTCCATGGACTTCTTGTAATCTCCAGAGATGGTAATCACGCCATTGGGACCAGGGATCTTCATCTTCAGATATGCAGCGTGAGTAGAGGCCATGAACTTGCTCAGAGCAGGCCTGCCGAGTAGGGCGTGGTAAGGGCTTTGATGATCAACCACCTCGAACTGCAGCCTCTCCGTGCGGCAGTTCTCCCTGGTACCGAATAGGACGTCTATCCACACTCTGCCCATTGGAGAACAGGAAATTCCCGGCACAATGCCGTGGAAGGTGGTCTTGCTGGGTAGCAGCATGTTCTCGGCAATACCGAGCTTCTCGAGCGTGTCCTTGTACACGATGTTGATGCTGCTGCCATTGTCGATCAGCACCTTGCTGAACGTCACGTTCTTCTCAGGACCCAACAAGATAGGATCCAGCACCAAGGCGTAGCTACCCGGGTTGGGCATTACCTTAGGATGATCTGCTCGGGACCACGTGATCTCCTGGTTGCACCAGTGCATGTAGTGAGGGACAGCAGGGATCACATCATTGACCTCCATGGCACGCCTGTGCTGCGATTGCTTGTCGACGGGCTCAGAAGTGAAGATCATATAGCTCTCGTGATGCTCTTGGTACTGGTTGCGGCCTCCATCATCATTGTTACCATTGTTGTTGCCCTGGTAGTTGTTGTTGACTCTGTTGTTGTTGCGGTTGCGGTTGTTGTTGTTGTTGTTGCGGTAACCCTCGTTGTTGAAGTAGCGGTTGGCTCCTAAAGCCACCTGGTTCACGTTTTCTCTTCTCGGGAATGCTGGAGGCCGAGCTGCGGGTGCGCGAGCAGGCTGCACATTGGCATTCGCAGCTGGCAGAGGAGGAGGAGGAGGCAAGCCTTCATTCCTGATCAGATCCCACCATTCGCATTGCCGAGTAGTGTGGTTGGCAGGCCTCGAAGGATGCTGAGTGTGGAAGCTGCATGGGCCATCCCTCATGTCGTCGAAGACAAACTTCTTAGCCGGTTCCGAGTTGCCGCTACCCGGCTGAGGAGCACGGTATGGCTTCTTGTTGCCTTGGCCCTGGTTCTGGTTCTGCCCTTACTGGGCTCCAGCAGGTTTTTGCCTTTGGCTACTCCTAGCTCCGACAGCCACTGCATTCACCTCCTAAGGGTCGTACCGAGTATCTATCCGGTCACTCCTGCGCTTGTTGCGGAACTCGTTGCGCTTGTTGCTGTTGAAGTTTCTTCTCGGCTCGGAGGAGTCCATCAGTGGCTGAGTAGGATCACCAAGTGCGTACTGATCCGCAATCTTGATGGTCTCCGCTAGGGTGTTCGGCATCTCCCTCTGCAACCTTTGCCACAACATGCTGCCATGCTTGCAACCCTGCGCAAACCAAGTGATGGCCTGAGCTTCGTTCACACCTTCACAGGTGTTCCGTAATGTGCTCCACCGAGTAAGGTACTCGCGGTCCGTCTCGTCTTCCCGCTGCCTGCAAGCGGACAACTGCTGCGGCCTATTCGGCCTCTTGTAGGTGCTGGTGAAGTTGCTGATGAAGGCCTCCGAGAAGTCCAGCCAGCAATTAATGTTGTTCTTGGGCAAGTTGTTGAGCCAAGTGCGAGCTGGGCCCTCAAGCATTTGCGGAACGTACCGCACCGCCCATCTGCGGTTGCCGTTCACGATATGAACCGCGGTGACATAGTCATTGAGCCAGTCTTCCGGCTTGGTCCTGCCATTGTAACTCTTGGTGCCCCTTGGAAGCTCGAAGTTCTTCACGGACGGCTCATTCATGATGCACAGGCCAAAGCACTCAGGGCCGGGAGGCCCCGTGTTCTCGAGCCGTGCGGATAGACTGATCCGGTCCAGCTTCTACCGAACGTCATTGGGCTCCAGCACCCGCTCACCCACTCGATCCATGATGTCATACCCAGCTAGCCCCATAGCCGAGTAGCCATCATCATATCTGTCCACCTCCATGACCACAGGATGCTCCACCAGGTTGGCTACTCGGTCAGCCGCACGCGGCTGAGCAGCAGCTGGCTGCTGAGGCCTTCGCTGAGCAGGCTGAGCAAACTGTTGCCGAGAAGGGCTCGGACGATCTCCACCTCGCGTTCGGCTATGAGCTTTATGGGCTTGCAAGCCTGCTCCAGCAGAGTTGTGTTTCTGACCGGACTGTCGCGGCACAGCGAGCTGTTTCGCGGCGACAGTCGGGTCGTACACCTGCATTTGCCTGTTCCTTCCAGAATAGCCACTACGATCCTTCTCGCGACTGGGATGTGGTGATGAGGCCAGATCGTTAGATCTGGCCGCATGCGAGTGCACCACCTGCGAGGCTCCAGCACCCGGGTTGGCTTTCCGGAACTCCTCGTTCTGCCTAGCAGCCTCTAGCACTAGCTCATTGAGCCTCTCCTGTTGCCTAGCACACGCGTCGCCATCGAGATGCGGCAACTCAGCAGCTACGGCCTCAGCAGCTCTAAGTGTTTTGGCGGGGGTGCTGTACCTAGGCCTAGTGGAGGTGTTTGCGGTGGCAGACTGGCTAGGAGCCTCTACAACTGTTGCCATCTCGGCACCTAAGTTGTGACGCGTAGCACCTACTTTGCTAGCCCTCCTAGCAGCTGGCGTGAAACCGTGAGCCTTGTTATACTCGTTCTGATCTAGACTGAGCTCAAGCCTAACCTTTTCCAACTCCGCCTGCTCGGCGAGCAACTCCTGGCGCTGCCGATCGAGCTGCGCCTTCATGGTCAAGAGCTCGATATCAGTGGGGGGCGGCATGCCCGTCCGCGCAGCGGACGCAGGTATTGTCGGAGTAGTGGAGAGGGGAAGGTTGCAGTCCTTCTCGTAGGGCTTGTGGGTCTTCCCACCAGCGCTCGAGCCAGCGAGATCCTCGATGACGCCTGCGGCGCCAGCCGCGCCCTTACCGGCATCTGCAGCCAGGCCAGCCACCATCACCTCCACGCTGTCCGCAGGACGGCCCATAGGCCTTCCGCGAGCAACATTCACAGCAGGAGGATCCTCTGCGACCAGCACCTCCTCCGGGAACTCGCGGACGACGGTGGTGGCGACATAGACAAGATGCGAGCCGAAGGAGATCACCGTGCCGCCTTCCGGCATGGCCCTGCCGCCGAAATCGCCGGCGTTGTCGACGACAAAGTCGAAGGAGCCGAATCTGTGGACAAGGCCACAGACCACGCGCTCCGCAGAAGTAGATCCCGTCCGAACGGAAACTCCAGCCAGCGCCGCTGGTAGCCCCACGGTGGGCGCCAACTGTCGTGGTGGTGTCACGGCAGATGCCATAGGATGGCTAAAGTTGTGGGGACGATGGACGCTGGAGGCGCTCGGGGAGGGATCACGCAGCGAGTAGCCGCGTGTGGTATGAATCTTTCACTACAGATACCAAGATCTACCCAGGTTCAGGGCCCTCGGGTGGAGGTAAAACCCCTACCCCTGCCTTTCTCTCTGTGTATTAGTATCTCACCGAGTAGCCACAGTACAAGTTTGGCCTTCAGCCGAGTGGCCACTCTCCTCTCTAAGGTAAACTAGGTCAAGAATGTGAACTGATTCTCGGATCTCTCGTCGTCCCTCGCGCAGGAGGGGGCAGGGCACCTTATATATTGGTGCCCAGCCGGATACAGCCAACAGGGAAAAATACAAACAGATGTCGACATAGTGTGCACACTGCGTCCTTCCGGGTTCCCGCTGACAGCTTTGGCTTCCTAGTTTGTCTTGTGTGGAAAGTCGTTGTGCAAAACCAAGAAGCCGATCTGTTATCACTGCCATGAACACAGAGTAGGCCCCCTATCCTGCGACGCCCTGCTGACACACTGTCGCGGTCAGGCACGCTCTAGGCAGATGAACAGTGCCAAAGTACGGACCGAGGATACGCGGGATCCTGTGTCAGAACGGCTCCTTTGACTTCTGGCCCGAGTAGGAAACCGCCATTTCTACTCGGGCCATTTCTTCTACTCGGAGGAATACAACTTCCTTGATTCTTCCTTCTGGCCATCTATGTGTAAGACCGAATAGCAGTCGACTGGGTAGCAAGTACCGGGTAGCCAACTACTCGGCCTGATATCCTTTTTGATCTTTGCCCTTGGCACTTGCCTTTACCCTACTCGGGGGTAACCCCCCGACACTAATATTAGATTGCGGAGCTAGCTAAAAATTGAGGGGACCCGACCCCGTGATTCGCTTCGCCCGAGTACTACAAGGAATCCTTGCGCTCCGCCGACTCGATCTCCTCCGGTGGCTCCTCTCTGCCGTTGCCGCTGGCTTGCCGTGGTGGCATTAATTGCTAGATTTATGCGTGGTGGCATTACCAAGTTTTCTCATAAACCGTCCAAATCTTTTTGACTATCAATTAAAAGCATAGTCTAGGTTCAAAAAAATTATTAGATCTCATTAAACATATTATGAATTACTAAAGATATATTTTATGTACTTATATAATATGTTTAGAGAGACTTGCAACTTCCATTAAATCGGTGGAAACTGAAGCAACATTTTCTAAAAAGCTCTTCAAATCAAGACATACACTAAAATTGACATGCTCTTCCCAAGTGTATTGTAGCGCCCTACCTTTTGATAAAGATAGCACACATGTGTAACCTGCTATTCCCAGGATCACTGATAGCATACACATGACAAAATGTAGTATTCATTGCAGTAGCATCATTCTACAACGTTGATCCAATGGATAAGAAATAAAATAAACTTACAATTGGCATAGTCATCATGGACTAGCCCAATTAACAAGGTTTCAAAGTAAACACAGCGGAAACAAATCATCAATGATCCTTCTCCATCTTCATGCGCCACAGGCATAACATGTTGGCGATAGACTCGAGATCGTAAACGAAATCCTCGCTCGTCTTCAAATTTATCTGCACGTTGGAATATGCAGCCCCCACGAGGGAGGAAGTCAGTACAAACAATGTACTGGCAAGTGACACTTGTATGTTTGCAGTTTTGAGGAATACTAGCTACATGATATTTGGCTGGTGGAGTCTGGTCTATTTGCATAAAGCCAATTTTGTCCTATATTTGACAATTCCATTAAAACAGAAGAAATCATTTGTACAATCCTTCATGGTTAAACCACCATAAAGGTGAACAAATCATCATGGCTAAACCACCATGAAGTTTGAAAGTCATCATGGCTAAACCACCATGAAGTTTGGTTGTGGCACCATGGTTAAACCACCATGTGCCCTATAAAGGGTTTCTACCATATTTTAGTTTATTCAGAAAAGATGAGGAGATCCTTCGGCACCAATTCTGTCTAGCTGCTCAACTGGCCCATAACCGGGGACACGGCTAAGATCTTAGTTTTTAAACTCTGCAGAGGTTGTGCACTTTCACCTTGAGACTCATTTTCCCCGAGAGAAAAATGAGACAAGATCTTTGGGAAGAGGGATTCAACCATACCAGTAATGACTCGTTGCTCCTAAAATTCTACCACCCACTGTCATACAACAGGATGAACCCCCACAACTTACTTAATCTTGGCAGAGCCCATATTACCTCAAGGCTGCAGTGGAAGCTAACTACACAGGGAAGACCTACAAATCTCTTTAATCCTGGGTGGCGGTCCACAAGTGTACTCTCAGGTGATAACCCCCACATCCATGGTTAAACCACCATGAACATGGTCCTAAGTAGCCACTCAACATAATCCAAGCAAGGTTCAGTCCACCCAGGTGTTTCATTGGGTTGTTAATTTTCATTTTCAAAACATCACAACCCAACATGTATCATCAATAGTTGTGATAATATTCTGGCATAGCTAAACTAGTATCTAGTAGAGGTTTCAGGTTGCCTACACACTACTAGGTATTTCTAAGCATAGCATATACTTTATAAAAATAAATAAAATCACCTATGATGCATACTACTGAAAACTCTAATGCAATAAAAGGTGGGACATGAGCATCACTTGCCTTGTGGAAGTTGGTATAGAGGCACTCTCTTTACAAATAGAACGTTGCTCTCCGTTTAATCTAAACAATACAAATAAATAACAATAAACAAGCAATCCACTAACAAGCAAACAAATACAACAAAATATACACAGAAGCATAACAGTTTATTCAACTTGATTGGTGTTATCATGGATAAGGTTTTGACACATAATTCAATATGCAAAAAGGAACTAAGTGTTTGGTCATGGGGTTTTCCATTGGTGGTTAAGGGTTGTCAAGGAATATCACTTTACTTAATATACAAAAGAAGTGGATGTTATATGGTTTAGGGTTTTAGAAAACAAATCCATGATCAACATGATTCATTTCATGTCTTTGGTTAGTAGGGTTGAAGAAATTTACAATATAGCTTGTAAATTTACAAAAGCTATTGGCTATTGGTTTCTGGTCCAAAAGTTACTTCCCATAAGTTCAACATGAAATGGGTGTTGGTTTTGATCAAAATGATCATACCACAATTTTCCTAAAGGGGTTTCCTTCAAACAACACTTAATTTATAATGGCTTATTACTATGGATGGTTTATATGGAAATTATTACATGGAATGGGTTCTCTGGTCACACTTGGTTTTGGTACTGGTTTCTCTGGTCTAAGGTTACTAAGTGGAACAATTTCCCAGAAGAAAACTAATTAAAATTATTTACAAAATTAAAACTAGGTGCAAAATGCTCTAATGGTTATATAAATTCTAAACTCCATTTTAATTGGTTCAATCATTATTTTGGGACGGAGAGTATAAAAGTACAAAACCTAAGGATTCCAAAAATATTTTATTTGCAATTTTTGGATTTATAGAATTTTAATTATGCCAAAATTCATTAAACAAGCATATTTAAATTGGAACTAATTTAAATTTGTCAAATTTGAATTTGGACAGTGCCCAAAGTTTCTACATGTTGTTCTGATTACAAAAAGTCTAAGTTTGCTAAATTTGGCCTTATGGTTAAAAAGTTATGACGATTTGAAGTTTCAGGGGCTATTCTGTAATTCTGTCACCAATTTCTATTCGGAATGAAAGAGAAAAATGGCTAGGCCAAGTGGCAACTCCTGATTGGTCCGGAATGTTGACTGGGTGCTTGCGTGGCGTGCGGAGTGGGCCGTGCTGACTGTGCAAATACTTTAAATCTGGACCGTCACTTATAGATCTAACGGTGGCGTACCCCTTCGCGAGGATCTAATCTCAACCATGAAAATGAAATCGGACGGCAGAGAGGGAGTGAGGAGTTCACCGGAGATGGGGTGGCCGGAGAATGGTGCGGCGGCGGCGCTGTGCTCGGAGGTTGAACGGCGTTGGCACTCGGGTGTATCTCCGGGCTCGTGGGAGGGGCTAGAAGGACCGGCGCGACACAACGAGTGCGTTGGGCATGGTGGCTGCGTCCGTCGTTTCCGGGGAGGGCGGCGGCAGGAGGGAGGAGGCGCCGAAACTCCGGCGAGCTTCGGGTCTTCTCGTTCCCGTGGATCCTGGGGTGTAACAATTCGCGTGAGGAGTTAGGAAGGAGAGAGGGAGTACAGAGAGTCGTTTGCACTCGATTGCGGGCTCGGTGGATGGCTCACCTCGCCGGAATTTTAAGCGGACGGCATCCGGTAGGCGTACTCGGCGAGCAAAAGGGAGGATAGGGTGCACGGAATCGCGGTGAGAGAGAGGGGGAAAATAGAGGACTTCCAGAGGCGAGGAGGGGGCGCGGAGTGTGGAGATCGTGGCTCGAGCGATCGGCCGGATCGTGGGATGCGGTTGGTGTTGACGACGTGACGTCACGCTGACGTTTGTGGGGCCCAAAGGCTAGTGAGAGAGAGGGAGAGGTCGCGCAGCTGGGCTGGCCTACTGCTTTTCCGCACGCGTGTGCGGTAGACAAGGAGATGGGTCCGTGGGCTGCTGTGCGGGGAGAGAGAGGGAAGAGAGGGCCGAGTTGGGCTGGGCTGCTCGATTTATTTTTTTGTTCTTCTGTTTTTTTTTTGTTCTGTTTCCTTTTCTTTTTTATTTCCTGTTTTCTAAATTAAAACATATCTTTTAACTATATATTTTACAATAAAAACATTTGGTGTTGATTCCAACATATTTATATTTTGAGTTTTGAAAATAGGGATAATTCCTTAGTAATACTAAAAACAATCATTTTAAATAGAAAATAATAATTAATTTGAATTATGGTTTACTAAAATTAAGAGAAGTGGTTTCAAATGTAAATATTGTTTTTCAAGGTCTTTTACTTGTTTTCAAAAACACAATAATTCATATAAACTCTTTATTGGCTATCACTTGATATAATATTTGAACAACATTATGGAATTATTTTTATTCACATGAAATTATTTTGGAGGCATGGAGAAATTATTAGAGATAGTAATTCTCTGGTTCAAAACATTTTCATAGTTAAAATGGGTTGAAAACATGTTTGTAAATAGGTTTGATAAGAAAAAATATATTCTCTTTATAATGAAAACTAGATTTGGAATAGGTTTAAGGTTTAAGGAAGAAAGTTTATTTGGGTTCCAAATTCCAATTTCATTGAGATGTGTATTGTTTTATTTTTTTTCTTGCACATCATTTGGTTTTTGGTGACTTGTTTAACATGAAAACAAAATTTTCAATTTTTTGGGATTTTTTTGTTTCTCCAAAAATCAGGGATGTTATATGTATACGCAAAGGGGGATGGATAAGGTGACTTTGAATGGAGCGGAGCGAGTTGGATAGAGCGACCGGCAAACAATGGCGCAAAGAGTGTGACATGAGCAGCGTCACTTTGACAAAACAAAACAATGACAAATTTGTCAAATTTATATGCCATCAACTACCTGGTTCAGCCGTAGCAACGCACGGGCCCGTTTGCTAGTACCTATAAAAATTGTTGAAGGTGTTAGGAAAAACTGCTATTTTGGAGATGGGACTGTCCATCCTAGTGATTATTTACTATTTGTATATTAATTGTGCGGGTTGTTCAATGTGCAAGTATTTTAATGGACCAAGTTAAGAGGAAGCTATTCTCTTTGTCACTTAAGGGCAAATAAAGGGAGTGGTATGAGCTACTAGATGACCGTCATCATTTGGAGTGGAAGGAGCTTGAATCTCTATTTTACTCTAAATTTTATTCTTCTCATGAACTGTCGCACCCGGACTTCTAAAGGATACTCACCGGGCCGCTAAACAGTAGATGATTGGATTACGGGGCCTACCTGCACCCGCACCTCTTACGAGTAGGCCAACACGTATACGTGTGACAACCAATCTCTACTATTCATCGTCGGCGCAAACCATCCCATAGAAATCAGGACACTTCCATTAACGTACTTCATACCATACACACATGGTACGTCAACGGCGTTTTAACAAGTGATATCACAACAGATCTCTAAGACACAAAGAAATAGAAATAAGTGGCAAATAGCTCTCATTAGAGCAGAGATAGCAAATACAATCATGCAGAGGACACATGTCCCAACAATTCATCATTACATCACAGCGGAAGCATCCAAAGTGTCTGAGTACAGACAAAATACAAATAGGCCTAAGAGGCCAGAAATGAAAAGGAAACGGAGCCCATCAACAAAGTCTCGGATCCTGCCCGGGTCCGCTATCTACTCGTCAACAGCCTCGTCATACTCCACGTAGTAGCCACCATGGGGATCCTCGGAAACGTAGTCTGCAGAACACGCAGCCCCAAAGGGGTCAGTACAGACGAGTACTGGCAAGCAAGACGCACAAGATACCAAAGTGTACCCGTCAACACCAAGCACATATGCTTTGGGTTCAACGGAAGAATAGGTGATATAAAAGTGCGGCAGCGGGCTGCTCTAACCAACTACAGAGACACGCTAGAACTTCCGGCTAACAGAAAGAAGATAAGATAGTGTATCGTAACCAACTACAACTAACCTCAAACAAACCCATCCAATGCTACCCCCTACTAAGGAAGCTGTGGAGACCCAGCACACCACTGCATGTGTAGTGCGCAAGTCTGTGACATAGTACTCACAGAAGGACTTATCCGTGAATATTACATCTCTCAGAGTGGTACAACAGAAACACAGCGGTCCAAGCAAAGCTATAGGATACAAACTTCATTACAAAATCTTGAGAATCTCCTTGATGAATCAAGAAGATCTCCGGAAATTGAAACATCAGAAGAAGCAATGCGAAGCTCCAAGCTGGAGAAGAACTCTAGCTTAGAACTAAATCTACTACGGCTGATGTCAGCCCTAATCTATGGCTTGTAACAGCTAATCCAAGAATGGACTCCACCTACACCTGGATAGCTTCTCTTCCACCAGCGTTGTTGATGACGATGCTTCACTGGCTCAGTAGTACAAGACTCCACCTAGCTTCATGAGGTAACGATGGCTTCACGATGACGAACTCCATAGGCTTCAACTCTAAGCAGGGGGTCAAACGGGAACGAATGAGTAACGAGCGTTACTCAGCAAGCTCATGATATATAGTGGGTATTTTGATGCACTAACTACAACTTTAGACTCAAAAGAGTCATAAGCTAATGCAAGGTTTTTGTAAAGCTTTCTTCAAGAGGTTGCTTTTAATTCTGAAGACTATGCCCGCCAGATCTTCACAGGATTAGAACTTTCATGGAGTTGCCTTTCCTGCGGCGTTCGCAGCTCCTTCCCGGAACAAGGGGTAACATGCCACATCCTTTTACACTCTGCAGAGGTGCGTTACTTTACCCATGGACGACCAAGACCATGTTGCACAACCAGGTGTACATTCCTGTCCACTCCCACTCAGGTGTGGGGCCCGGTTGTTGGTCCAAGCCAAACCGTGCTTCTCCGCAAAACGCATGCCCACCCATTTCTGCCAGCAGGTTGAACGCCTGATTCCACCCCTCACGATGGATATCTACGCGCCCCTGGCAGACCATCATAGACCCGCAGAGTCCGTGGGAATTAAGGGATCCCACCCATGTGCATGTAGTCCCGCACTACCTACGCGAGAGTACAGCGTACGTCTCTGGCAGCCCGTTGACATGCGAACGAGAAAAGTATCACGGCTGACTTACTCCCCCCATAGAAGATCCATGGTCAACGCGAATTTACGGCGCAAGAATCCTGACGGCAGTTGTTGTTAATTCCTAGGTAATATGTTCCCATGCAGATGGAACCTTCCTTTGACCTATTCATCTTACCATGGTTCCATCCGCCCACCAAACAGAACACTACCACTCGGGTAGTCATTCAAGTAGTCATATTATTATAAAAATAGGATCATGCATTCTTTTGAGAGTAGGTGATAATACGATAGGGTTTTTGCAAATAGTTTGTTATGGAGTACTGCAAAGGATATGAACAAGTGATGAACTTGCCTGGAATTTAAATGACCATAAAATTCCATGTCTTCGGGGTCAAGGTTCACGTATAACATCCTGACATCTGAAAGATAGCAAAATAGTCCCGGTAAGGACTACAGAAACACTGGCAACATGATACATGCATAATAATGAGATGCATCGTGAAATACCCTGGAAAACACCCCAGCTTACAAGTGTAAGCCACGTTTGAAACGATAACGTATTCACACAATTGTTAGGTGACTTAGAGTTGTTTCATTACTTGTGGTGATGTTGTTGTTATTTCCTTTAGGCTTAAGTGTGTTTCACTTCTATTGAACCAACACTTATTATCAGGTTTAAGTAGAAGTGTTATAACATGGTTAGGAAACAAGACAATAGCACATGGTAAACAATTATTGAAAAGGTAACAAACATGTTTGATTTTATATTCCAAAAGTGTAGAGCTAATGACAATGATTTTAATTGGAAATGATGAACTAATATAGCTAACTCTATCATCACAATACTTGCTAATGACTTGTGATGGTAGGTTTTATAGGTATGAAAATGTGTGGGTTTTACCAATAAGGAAAATAATGGTGTGATATCCAACTCTGGTTCATACTAAACATTTATAGACTTTCAATATACTTATAAAAGCAAGTTTAGAAATTAAGTAAAATGGAATTTCTTGCAGTACCCATTTAAATCACATGCTAGGTTTTAAGTGTAACCAGTGATCATCTTCTATTAAGTAAGAATTGCATTTATGAATTAAACTCTTTTGAAACTATTAATTGCAATCCTCAAATAATAAAATGAAGTTATATTCATTTCTCTGGATAAGGTTTTAATCATCGAAAAAGTATAATTAAATGATGTGCAATAAGGCACTTTGAATGATTAAGATTTAATCATTAAGTACTAAATTGATTTGAATAATTTTGGATTTAGAGGCTTAAATAATATATTATTTTCCATTCCTATATTAACTTGTTTTATGTTGTTTTTCTTATTTTTCTTGAATAATCAGGAAACAGGGAATTAGCAAATTTATAAAAGCATAAGGTATTAAAGTTTTATAAGTTGGTATTTATAACAAAGATTTGAGGATAACATTATTCTTCAATTATTTAGTAGTGTTATTTATATTATCATAATTTATTTTAAATTTATAAGTTTCAGGTAAAATAGGTATTATATCATTTAATTTTAAACTATTAGGGTATTAGAGGATTCATATTGGTGAATCTATTTAAGATTTTGTTTAATTCTCATTTCTCTAGTTTTTTTTTATGATTTTTATTTCATTGATATAATTTTATTTAAATTTTTCTTTAAAAAGAATGGTCAAAATACCAACTAGCCCTTAGGCTGACTGGTGGGCCAACCCACCAGTGGGTTGGGTCAAACCCACTGGTCTGGTCGGGCCGGACCAGACCAGCCACATCCGCACCCACCCCTCAACCCGATCCCCTCTCCTCTCCTCGCGGGGCGACGCAGAGGCGATTCCATCGCCTCCACCCTCTCCGACGATTTCTTCCGCCCCTCACAGTCCATCTCCTCCACCGTGCCCAAGCGCCGCTGCTTCTTCTTCCTGCCCTCTACTCCGCCTCCCTCCTCGATCTGAGTTTCTGGCTAGGTGGCTCCCGTGGCAACCTCGAACCCTAACCCTAGGTTTCGGTACCCGGGTGTTCCTCCACTACTCCGGTGACTTTGGCTCCTCGATGAGACTCATGGAGGCTCCTGGAGACTGGGCTGCTGCTGCTGCTTCTCCACGGTGGCTGTGGTTGCGGATGGTTGCGGTGACGATGCGCTGCCGCCGGGACGGTCTTCTGGGCAACCGCGGCTCGCCGCCGTGCTCCTCTCTCCATCCGGATGTGGTCACCACGATGGTGACCACCTGTAAGTTGCTCTCTCCTCTCTCTCTGCCCTCCAACCTCTCTCTCTCTCTCACGGATTCCTACCTCCCCTTGCTCTGGAGCCTAGCCATCGAGCTAGCTCATGCCGTGCCTCCCTGTGATGCTCTGTGTGATCTAGTGCTTGACTGGTGTAGCCATGGAATTACCACATGATTTATTTGATATGAAAGATGTGGAAATCATGTCATGTTCTGTGATGAACAAGGAATTTTTATGATGCAATTAGGTTATCTCTGTTGCTAGGAACTGTGAGGTGTTACAGGTTATGGGCTTGTGCTGGTAGTGGAAATTTATCTGGGATTTACTCCCTATGCTATTCTTATGGGATGCCACCCTTTGGGTTTGCTCCCAGTGATGGACTCTTGTTACTGACTATCTGATGACCATTCCTATTAAGTTGTATAGAATTCTTAATGTTCTATGGGTGTGCTAAATTGTTGAGAGGTGTTACTCTGAATATCTTTCAGAGAATATGCCCTTAACAATTGTTTCCAACTTATTGTTTTTATGTCATGAGTCCTTGGTTCTGGGGTATCAGATCCTTGGATCTGGTGCCCAGCAACCAGGTGTGTGTGTGACATAACACAGTGCTCCTGGCTACTGGTTTGCCTCAAAATCCCTTTGCTAAAGACCATTATGTTTTGATTCTTTGTATCAAATGATAAGAACAGAGCACTACACCTGATATAATTTCCTTCTTTGAGACTCACAATTTAAGAACAGATATTTGCACTAGTTCTCTTAGCCCCAAGCCAATGATGCAATAGTCTGAGGCCCTAGCTTTATTTAAGAACAGATACTGTGCTTGAGCTAAATGCTACTCTGTGCTGTTGGTTAATTATGGGCATCCCTATATGCCAACTGGTGGGTGCTACTCTGAACCCTAGGGTTCAGAGGATGTGCCACCATGCCCCTCTCATGTTTCTATGGAATATTTGACCTGGTGAGTTGTGTTTGAGGTACCAATCTTGATGGTTCTGGTGCCCAGCAACTATACTAGGAATTGTTTGGTTGTTATATTTGATAAGAACAAAGTAATGCTTGTGAAATTGCCCTTAGGCCCATGATGTTGTTCTGAGGCAATTATCTTAAGATAAGAACATGTATTATACTTGTGTTTAAATCCCTGTGATGATATTAGCATAGCAATTCTATGCTAGACTGAGGGAAACAAATCCCAGCCCCCTATCTGTGCATAACCTAGCAAGATCCCCTATTAGGATGTGTGTAGATATCACCTTTTGGGTGTTACTGTTGTGGCTGTGATTTCCTGATGGACCTTGGCTTCCTGTTCTACTTCTCCTTGAGCTATATCCCTTGCTCAGCTTGTGATCTTGTTGCTGTTGTGATCCAGGCCTGCTCCTCCAGCTCCAAGCTTGGACTTGTTGTGATCTTGCTGGATGTATTACCTGTTGATCAATTCCCAATAGGGATTTGGGTGGTTTGGTTTGCGGTTCTATCTGTGTTGCTGGAGCTGTGTAGCTCGAGCAGTGAATAGGGGAAAATGATCTTGGTCTCCCCTCTCTTACGGCTGATGTGGTATTTATACCACATCAGAGGTCTTGACAGCACCAAGATGTGCTGGTGAGTGTGCTGTGTGCTTGTGTGCTGGATGAGGAGATATTTTCTGGGAATGGTGCTCGGTTTGCACTTGGTCTTATCCTGATGCTATACTTATTTTTGGCTTGCCACTTGTATTACCTGATACTTTCCCATGAAGTTACACTGAGATATTGTTCTGATCTGAACAGATGCTTAACTTGTCTAAGCCTAGACTCGATGATGCGATTAGCAGTGCATCTCACTGCCAAGCTGAGAGTACTAATTCCCCACTAATCTTTTTACTTTTCTTTGTTTTTCTTATTGATTTTGCAGGTACAAAAGAATATCCATTGAAGACTTTTAATCAAGAGTTAGTATAGGAATTTTATTTTGTAAATGTCAACATGTAATTTTCTATTAGTTGAATCATGTAATAACTTTGTATTATTATTTGATTATCAATAAAGTTTATTCTTTTATTATTTTTGTTGATATTTAAGGAGTATTTCCTATTTGATATAATAATTGAGATCAATTGATTTAAACTTAGGATATAAACTCATCCATTTAATTTGATTCAATATTTAATTAAAACTCAAACTCAAATTCAAATTGTCCTAAACTCAAATAATTCAAATAATTCAAACACTAATGTTTCAAATTCAAATAATACCCAGAGGTCATGTCAAAATTCCACCTTCTTCTAATCTCGATCTCTCTCTCTTTACTAAAACATCGACGAAACCTCGATCAGATTCATCCTTCAGGTCTGATGAGATCATACAGTTATACATGACTAACTTGCAGAAGTGAGATCATCAATTCTGTGCTTTGGATACTCACCCCTCTTTGAGTTCGAGATACCTAGTTGATTTCTCTCAAATCACTTACAGACTTGAGGTTAGACTTGTTGGGAGTTAGTGTTGGTCAGAACCAATTTATGGTTTGTGTAACCAGATGATTTGTTTTCTTAAGATACTTCTTAGAAAGATCACTCCAATTGTCCTCTTGACCAGATGATCTAGTCCTATTTCATCAAGTCAAGTGAAACATTGGTCACTTTGGTTTGTTTAAACTTTCGCGCCAAAATTTCCCGTACTTTTAGATGCATGCTTTGCAAATGCACATATTATATTTAGATCCTTATAACTTCCCAAACACTGGGACGTTACAGTATCTCCCCCTTAACAAGAACTTCGTCCCGAAGTTCAACCTCTCTCACGGAAAGATAGGTAGAGAGAACTTCTGTAGACCGTTGAATCTTCACAACTGTTTCTTGTGTTGACCTTGGCATGTGTATCCTCTTGTCTTGATTGTTCACCTTCCACTGTCTTGTATGATAATCTAATAGTATTTCAGTTGTTAGGACAACTCTGTCTTGTTACTAGGCCTTCCTAATAGTCTCACGAAGAACACGTGGTATTTCCACCATATAGTGGATACCAGGTTTCATTCTCCGATGAATAGGTATGGTTTCCTAACTCTCACAACTTTCTGAAGAACAATTGGTACATCCACCAGGTGATGAATAACCAATAAGATTCTTCCGGTATACTGGATATTGTCTATGGTTTGGACTCCATTTGGTTCAGTTTAATGGTCTGAAGATAAAGAATTTTCAAAGAAACTTGTACAAAGTAGTGTACACTAACTTAGACTCTTCTAATTAATAGGAATATCTTCGAGTTTCCCCGAGTTTTAACTCTTTCTTATAGGTGATTATAACCTATTCCCCTGGTTACTTCCTATGGTCCTTCTATATCTTTGGGTTTTGACTTCTATGGGACACTTTTATAAGTTTATTTATCAACTTCTACATGTTTCCTTCTAAAATATAATTACCCATGTTATTTTCCTGGCATGATTTGTGGTAGCTCACCATGTGTTGATGTAGTAACTCACCAACTCCAAACAGGATGTGGAATGTGGTCCATTCCCATCAGTGTCTTCATTGTCATCTTCCTTCTTGACTTTCTGGTCTTCTAGAGCTTTGATGGTTGCTTCAATCAGCTGAGATTTCAGACCGCTCTCATACTAATCCTATACCCTCTAGTCCAGTAACATCAAGCTAGAACTCAATGTTTGCACATGCATATGCACATAAAGTTCCAACTTCATGGACAGATCTAGTCAATCAAAGATCCAAATAAAAAGCAGTAAATCCCAAATGCATTTCTCACTCATGCATCAAAAGCCTGTGAAATAACAGTACTTAGAGTAGAACATCTCAAGTACCAAGGCTCTCAAATGCTATACACTACAATTAAGTATATAGTACCTTGTAATCCTATTCTACACAACCACTCTTTAACTTGGTAATTACTCCAATTGCATGCCTTAGTGCAATGGAATAAAGCAAGACAAAATGATCCTACAGTAGTTGTTTTACTAACTTTGTTCCATATGGTCTAAGTACCATGTAATTTGATGTACTTTATCTTGATTGCGATAAGCTTCTCATGGCATCTATTGATCCTTCATGGTGTTGATCACATCGTAGGAGTAGTAATGTAGCTTCCGTCAATGCTTATGCCTTCTCCTAATTCTGTACTATACTATAATGATTCACCTCTTGACTTGATAACTAAGGATATGGTATATACCCCTTAGTTACCATGACTTAATGAAAGTTCATGATTCTCAAACATTCTTTATTGTTGATTCTTATGCTTACTCTATACGATGTTCTACTCCATCCTATTCATTCATAGAATGGGGTAATCATAACTGTGAATTAATCATCTCTGACCATGTCAAAACTCTCCTTTTCACAATAGCACTAATACATGCTAGACTTCTAACTATTCATACCTAGGTGTAAAGATAATAGATAAGTAGATTTACTCAGGTTGAGTAAGAATAATTCTATACAAGTATGATTATATCATTCTCAAGTGAATGATCATCATAGTTGTAGGAAATGTGGTTTAGATAAGATGGCTTCCTATAGTCTTTACCAACCTATAGATCTCCTAAAAGGTTTTAAACCTAAGGTCGCTTCGCTCTGATACCACCTGTGGAGACCCAGCACACCACTGCATGTGTAGTGCGCAAGTCTGTGACATAATACTCACAGAAGGACTTATCCGTGAATATTACATCTCTCAGAGTGGTACAACAGAAACACAGCGGTCCAAGCAAAGCTATAGGATACAAACTTCATTACAAAATCTTGAGAATCTCCTTGATGAATCAAGAAGATCTCCGGCAATTGAAACATCAGAAGAAGCAATTCGAAGCTCCAAGCTGGAGAAGAACTCTAGCTTAGAACTAAATCTACTACGGCTGATGTCAGCCCTAATCTATGGCTTGTAACAGCTAATCCAAGAATGGACTCCACCTACACCTGGATAGCTTCTCTTCCACCAGCGTTGTTGATGACGATGCTTCACTGGCTCAGTAGTACAAGACTCCACCTAGCTTCATGAGGTAACGATGGCTTCACGATGACGAACTCCATAGGCTTCAACTCTAAGCAGGGGGTCAAACGGGAACGAATGAGTAACGAGCGTTACTCAGCAAGCTCATGATATATAGTGGGTATTTTGATGCACTAACTACAACTTTAGACTCAAAAGAGTCATAAGCTAATGCAAGGTTTTTGTAAAGCTTTCTTCAAGAGGTTGCTTTTAATTCTGAAGACTATGCCCGCCAGATCTTCACAGGATTAGAACTTTCATGGAGTTGCCTTTCCTGCGGCGTTCGCAGCTCCTTCCCGGAACAAGGGGTAACATGCCACATCCTTTTACACTCTGCAGAGGTGCGTTACTTTACCCATGGACGACCAAGACCATGTTGCACAACCAGGTGTACATTCCTGTCCACTCCCACTCAGGTGTGGGGCCCGGTTGTTGGTCCAAGCCAAACCGTGCTTCTCCGCACAACGCATGCCCACCCATTTCTGCCAGCAGGTTGAACGCCTGATTCCACCCCTCACGATGGATATCTACGCGCCCCTGGCAGACCATCATAGACCCGCAGAGTCCGTGGGAATTAAGGGATCCCACCCATGTGCATGTAGTCCCGCACTACCTACGCGAGAGTACAGCGTACGTCTCTGGCAGCCCGTTGACATGCGAACGAGAAAAGTATCACGACTGACTTACTCCCCCCATAGAAGATCCATGGTCAACGCGAATTTACGGCGCAAGAATCCTGACGGCAGTTGTTGTTAATTCCTAGGTAATACGTTCCCATGCAGATGGAACCTTCCTTTGACCTATTCATCTTACCATGGTTCCATCCGCCCACCAAACAGAACACTACCACTCGGGTAGTCATTCAAGTAGTCATATTATTATAAAAATAGGATCATGCATTCTTTTGAGAGTAGGTGATAATACGATAGGGTTTTTGCAAATAGTTTGTTATGGAGTACTGCAAAGGATATGAACAAGTGATGAACTTGCCTGGAATTTAAATGACCATAAAATTCCATGTCTTCGGGGTCAAGGTTCACGTATAACATCCTGACATCTGAAAGATAGCAAAATAGTCCCGGTAAGGACTACAGAAACACTGGCAACATGATACATGCATAATAATGAGATGCATCGTGAAATACCCTGGAAAACACCCCAGCTTACAAGTGTAAGCCACGTTTGAAACGATAACGTATTCACACAATTGTTAGGTGACTTAGAGTTGTTTCATTACTTGTGGTGATGTTGTTGTTATTTCCTTTAGGCTTAAGTGTGTTTCACTTCTATTGAACCAACACTTATTATCAGGTTTAAGTAGAAGTGTTATAACATGGTTAGGAAACAAGACAATAGCACATGGTAAACAATTATTGAAAAGGTAACAAACATGTTTGATTTTATATTCCAAAAGTGTAGAGCTAATGACAATGAGTTTAATTGGAAATGATGAACTAATATAGCTAACTCTATCATCACAATACTTGCTAATGACTTGTGATGGTAGGTTTTATAGGTATGAAAATGTGTGGGTTTTACCAATAAGGAAAATAATGGTGTGATATCCAACTCTGGTTCATACTAAACATTTATAGACTTTCAATATACTTATAAAAGCAAGTTTAGAAATTAAGTAAAATGGAATTTCTTGCAGTACCCATTTAAATCACATGCTAGGTTTTAAGTGTAACCAGTGATCATCTTCTATTAAGTAAGAATTGCATTTATGAATTAAACTCTTTTGAAACTATTAATTGCAATCCTCAAATAATAAAATGAAGTTATATTCATTTCTCTGGATAAGGTTTTAATCATCGAAAAAGTATAATTAAATGATGTGCAATAAGGCACTTTGAATGATTAAGATTTAATCATTAAGTACTAAATTGATTTGAATAATTTTGGATTTAGAGGCTTAAATAATATATTATTTTCCATTCCTATATTAACTTGTTTTATGTTGTTTTTCTTATTTTTCTTGAATAATCAAGAAACAGGGAATTAGCAAATTTATAAAAGAATAAGGTATTAAAGTTTTATAAGTTGGTATTTATAACAAAGATTTGAGGATAACATTATTCTTCAATTATTTAGTAGTGTTATTTATATTATCATAATTTATTTTAAATTTATAAGTTTCAGGTAAAATAGGTATTATATCATTTAATTTTAAACTATTAGGGTATTAGAGGATTCATATTGGTGAATCTATTTAAGATTTTGTTTAATTCTCATTTCTCTAGTTTTTTTTTATGATTTTTATTTCATTGATATAATTTTATTTCAATTTTTCTTTAAAAAGAATGGTCAAAATACCAACTAGCCCTTAGGCTGACTGGTGGGCCAACCCACCAGTGGGTTGGGTCAAACCCACTGGTCTGGTCGGGCCGGACCAGACCAGCCACATCCGCACCCACCCCTCAACCCGATCCCCTCTCCTCTCCTCGCGGGGCGACGCAGAGGCGATTCCATCGCCTCCACCCTCTCCGACGATTTCTTCCGCCCCTCACAGTCCATCTCCTCCACCGTGCCCAAGCGCCGCTGCTTCTTCTTCCTGCCCTCTACTCCGCCTCCCTCCTCGATCTGAGTTTCTGGCTAGGTGGCTCCCGTGGCAACCTCGAACCCTAACCCTAGGTTTCGGTACCCGGGTGTTCCTCCACTACTCCGGTGACTTTGGCTCCTCGATGAGACTCATGGAGGCTCCTGGAGACTGGGCTGCTGCTGCTGCTTCTCCACGGTGGCTGTGGTTGCGGATGGTTGCGGTGACGATGCGCTGCCGCCGGGACGGTCTTCTGGGCAACCGCGGCTCGCCGCCGTGCTCCTCTCTCCATCCGGATGTGGTCACCACGATGGTGACCACCTGTAAGTTGCTCTCTCCTCTCTCTCTGCCCTCCAACCTCTCTCTCTCTCTCACGGATTCCTACCTCCCCTTGCTCTGGAGCCTAGCCATCGAGCTAGCTCATGCCGTGCCTCCCTGTGATGCTCTGTGTGATCTAGTGCTTGACTGGTGTAGCCATGGAATTACCACATGATTTATTTGATATGAAAGATGTGGAAATCATGTCATGTTCTGTGATGAACAAGGAATTTTTATGATGCAATTAGGTTATCTCTGTTGCTAGGAACTGTGAGGTGTTACAGGTTATGGGCTTGTGCTGGTAGTGGAAATTTATCTGGGATTTACTCCCTATGCTATTCTTATGGGATGCCACCCTTTGGGTTTGCTCCCAGTGATGGACTCTTGTTACTGACTATCTGATGACCATTCCTATTAAGTTGTATAGAATTCTTAATGTTCTATGGGTGTGCTAAATTGTTGAGAGGTGTTACTCTGAATATCTTTCAGAGAATATGCCCTTAACAATTGTTTCCAACTTATTGTTTTTATGTCATGAGTCCTTGGTTCTGGGGTATCAGATCCTTGGATCTGGTGCCCAGCAACCAGGTGTGTGTGTGACATAACACAGTGCTCCTGGCTATTGGTTTGCCTCAAAATCCCTTTGCTAAAGACCATTATGTTTTGATTCTTTGTATCAAATGATAAGAACAGAGCACTACACCTGATATAATTTCCTTCTTTGAGACTCACAATTTAAGAACAGATATTTGCACTAGTTCTCTTAGCCCCAAGCCAATGATGCAATAGTCTGAGGCCCTAGCTTTATTTAAGAACAGATACTGTGCTTGAGCTAAATGCTACTCTGTGCTGTTGGTTAATTATGGGCATCCCTATATGCCAACTGGTGGGTGCTACTCTGAACCCTAGGGTTCAGAGGATGTGCCACCATGCCCCTCTCATGTTTCTATGGAATATTTGACCTGGTGAGTTGTGTTTGAGGTACCAATCTTGATGGTTCTGGTGCCCAGCAACTATACTAGGAATTGTTTGGTTGTTATATTTGATAAGAACAAAGTAATGCTTGTGAAATTGCCCTTAGGCCCATGATGTTGTTCTGAGGCAATTATCTTAAGATAAGAACATGTATTATACTTGTGTTTAAATCCCTGTGATGATATTAGCATAGCAATTCTATGCTAGACTGAGGGAAACAAATCCCAGCCCCCTATCTGTGCATAACCTAGCAAGATCCCCTATTAGGATGTGTGTAGATATCACCTTTTGGGTGTTACTGTTGTGTCTGTGATTTCCTGATGGACCTTGGCTTCCTGTTCTACTTCTCCTTGAGCTATATCCCTTGCTCAGCTTGTGATCTTGTTGCTGTTGTGATCCAGGCCTGCTCCTCCAGCTCCAAGCTTGGACTTGTTGTGATCTTGCTGGATGTATTACCTGTTGATCAATTCCCAATAGGGATTTGGGTGGTTTGGTTTGCGGTTCTATCTGTGTTGCTGGAGCTGTGTAGCTCGAGCAGTGAATAGGGGAAAATGATCTTGGTCTCCCCTCTCTTACGGCTGATGTGGTATTTATACCACATCAGAGGTCTTGACAGCACCAAGATGTGCTGGTGAGTGTGCTGTGTGCTTGTGTGCTGGATGAGGAGATATTTTCTGGGAATGGTGCTCGGTTTGCACTTGGTCTTATCCTGATGCTATACTTATTTTTGGCTTGCCACTTGTATTACCTGATACTTGCCCATGAAGTTACACTGAGATATTGTTCTGATCTGAACAGATGCTTAACTTGTCTAAGCCTAGACTCGATGATGCGATTAGCAGTGCATCTCACTGCCAAGCTGAGAGTACTAATTCCCCACTAATCTTTTTACTTTTCTTTGTTTTTCTTATTGATTTTGCAGGTACAAAAGAATATCCATTGAAGACTTTTAATCAAGAGTTAGTATAGGAATTTTATTTTGTAAATGTCAACATGTAATTTTCTATTAGTTGAATCATGTAATAACTTTGTATTATTATTTGATTATCAATAAAGTTTATTCTTTTATTATTTTTGTTGATATTTAAGGAGTATTTCCTATTTGATATAATAATTGAGATCAATTGATTTAAACTTAGGATATAAACTCATCCATTTAATTTGATTCAATATTTAATTAAAACTCAAACTCAAATTCAAATTGTCCTAAACTCAAATAATTCAAATAATTCAAACACTAATGTTTCAAATTCAAATAATACCCAGAGGTCATGTCAAAATTCCACCTTCTTCTAATCTCGATCTCTCTCTCTTTACTAAAACATCGACGAAACCTCGATCAGATTCATCCTTCAGGTCTGATGAGATCATACAGTTATACATGACTAACTTGCAGAAGTGAGATCATCAATTCTGTGCTTTGGATACTCACCCCTCTTTGAGTTCGAGATACCTAGTTGATTTCTCTCAAATCACTTACAGACTTGAGGTTAGACTTGTTGGGAGTTAGTGTTGGTCACAACCAATTTATGGTTTGTGTAACCAGATGATTTGTTTTCTTAAGATACTTCTTAGAAAGATCACTCCAATTGTCCTCTTGACCAGATGATCTAGTCCTATTTCATCAAGTCAAGTGAAACATTGGTCACTTTGGTTTGTTTAAACTTTCGCGCCAAAATTTCCCGTACTTTTAGATGCATGCTTTGCAAATGCACATATTATATTTAGATCCTTATAACTTCCCAAACACTGGGACGTTACAGAAGCAACCCAAGGAAAACTCACACTGTTGATTAGGGTGACATCATTCTTATGGTGGAGTAATCTATATTACTAGTCAAGTTATTATAGTTAGGTGTAAGTTGTCTGAGTACTTGTTAGCCAGCACTTTCACCAAGTCATCCATAACCGCGGACAACACGGCTTCTCGAGAAGATTTAACCCTGCAGGGATGCACCAATTTGGCCGTACACGTAAGAATATCCCGCCAGACGGGAATCAAACCCACCAAGCGAGGCACTCAACACAACCCAACTCTTCTTCGCATCAAGTCCAAAGAACCACGTGCTGTGCGTGCGCGGCTAATCGAGCCCCCACGAAGAAAAGGGGGACCCTCATAGCACTGGAAGACCACGCCGCCCTAAATGCCGACTACAAAAGTTCCACCCTGGCCTCGGGTTCGTACCTGCATATGCGTGCATCAAATGGAAAGCCCGAACTAAGTGTGGCGATTTGTACGAGATGCGAATCGAATCAAATTGAGGGGGCACCCATACACGCTTCCCACATGCGGTTAGTGCGCTCATCATGGATCAGTAGACAAGACCCTTTTCCTAATTAGGGTCGACACTAGCAGGCCTCAAAACCACGCCGGGCCTCCTGCCGGTGCCTTATCATCAAATTATTATTACCCAAGCATTAACAGATTGTTGTTTAACCATCGAGCCCATAGAACATAATAAAATATGGTAACAGAAATAACGGACATCAGACTCGAGCACAACAACCCTAAGCAGACTAGTAAGACATAGGCAACAAGCAACAGGGTTATAGGTCTGGAGGTGAGGCCATATCAGGGTTAAAGGATAACATGTGATAGGATCGGGACACAAGCAAAGAATCTTAAGGCTAGCAGAGTAGACAACGGAAAGTATCGGTATCCAGTGTGGAAAGGACACAATGGTTCATGTGAGTGAATACTTGCCTGCAAACTCAGTAGCCTGGTACTGGGCTAACTCCTCGAAAGTAGTGTCGTAAACCTCGTCTGTCTCAACGTTGTCGTCTATTCGAGAAGAAGCAAGCAACAACGAAGATAGACGAACAATCAATAACATGGCATAATACACAAACATGGGATGATGCATGACAATTTAATTGATGCATCAAGGATAAGCTAGTTGACATGGTAACATAATTAAATGGGCTCATATGCAATTTGGATTGCATATGGAAAGGCCCATGTGTTAAGGTTGAATTAAATGATCTACAATTAACCATCATGTGAAATTTGATTAGAATGATGCATGTATGATGAAAACAAAAAGGAAACAACAATAGCTTCAATTTGATATGTTGTTTACCAAGTTTGGAATTTTATTTATTAAGTTATGAAATTTGGCTTCTTAAAGGAGTTACACAAGCATTTGTTGTTTTCATCAATTTTAATTGTTCAAAATAGGTAACAAGATTCATATTTGGAAAGAACACAAAATTTTAGGTGGGATACATGTTTCATTTGTTGACAATGGATTTAAAATGAATTACTTATGAATTAAACAAGTTTAAACAAGATTTAAATGGATTTAATTCAAGTATTAATATTATTTGAATTTTATTTGTTCAAAGCATTAAATAAAATTCATATTTGAAAAGGTTATACTTTTCTAGTTTGAAAACATATTTTATATGTGCCATTTGAATTAAATTTGAATTAGTTATGGATTTGACCAAATTTAACTGAGTTATTTGGATTTGAAAATTTTGAAACCCTTTGAAATGTTCAAAATAGTACACAAGTGGTTTAAACATGTAGAGAATTAAATTTGGTACAGAATACATATTTTATTTATTAAGTTTGGATTTGAAATGCAAAAGTTATTTGAATTTTAAATTCGGGGGCTATTCTGCAATTTTAAAAACATTCAGATTTGGTCCAGAGGCTTGGATGCGAAAAAGGAGTTACAGAAAGGACCCTGGGAACCTTTTCCATGCAGCAGATCAACCCCTGGGTCACTGGCCTGTGGGCCAGCGCCCAGCTGGCGCTGCGTGGCGCGCCTGCGTGGCCACCACTGCCAATGGCAGGTGGGGCCTGCGTGCCTGCGTGGCAAAGCGCGCAAAAAGTTGGGTTTAATCTGCGCTGCGGGGGAATCGAACCCGCGACGCTGCGCTGCGCGCCGTTCGATCTAATCACTACGGTATGGATGCGTTTGGTGACAGTGGAAGCGCGCGCGTGGTTTTGAGGCAGATCTGCCCTGTCTAACTGAAACTGACAAAAAAATTCAGTCTTTCTGAACCTGCAGAAGAGGACGGTGATCGCCGGCGGTGCAGCAACGCGCGGTGACCACTAACGGGCGGCGCTGGGCGTGCATGCGTGCGTGCTGAGGGTTGTGGAGTGTGCGCGTGTGCTTGGACGGCCCGAAAACGCACGGGATCGTGCTCGTCCACGGCCATGGCGGCACGGTGGCGGACGCTGCCGTGGGTTTCAGTCGTGCGCTCAGCGAAACAGGAAGCGAGGAGGCTGGAGAGAGGCATGGGACGCTGCGGTGTCTCACCGGGAGGTGGTTGGTGTCGCTGGTTGAGGCTGCCGTGGTCGGGGACAACGGCGTAGCGGCGAGGTTCAGAACAACTGCGGCGGTGACGGGCTCGTCGTCGAGAATCAGCAGCCCCTGGAACCCGCTGCAGCTGTCGATGAGGTCGAGGGAGAGGTGGCGGTCCTGCTCGTGCACCTGGCCTTGTCGGAGGCGCTCGCTAGGCTGCTGTCGACGGCGGCGCCATGATCGGCCACTTCCCCCAACGATCGCCGGAAAAGGAAATTAGAGAGGAGGAAGGGATCTGGGGGCGGCAGGGAGGAAGGAGAGGGCTAGGCTAGGGTTTAGGGAGCTCGGGTGGTAGATATAGGGCGAGGAGAGGGAGCAGGTGGCGAGGGGGAGGTGCGGTGTGTGTGCGTGCTGGCGTCAGCTGACGCCAGCCGTACGGAGGAGGAAGAAAGGCCGCGGGCCTGCTGCTGCGCGCGCGCTGGGGTTAGGTGGGCTGGGCTGGCCCAGTTGGCTGGCCTGGTCTGCCTTCCCCAGCCGTTTTCTGTTTTTATTTTTTCTTTCTCTTTTTTTTTGCAGAAAAGAAAAAGGGAAGAAAAGAATGGTTTTTGGGGTTGGAAAAATTTAGGGAAAAATGTTTATAAGTTATTTATTGTAAAAGCACCAATGTGCAAACTTTTGTTTTTCAAAAATTTAAATTGTGTTGCTGTTTGTAATTTAATTGAATTTGAGTGAATTTGATATTAATTAAATTATTGAAAAGAAGCAATTTAAATAGTTTGAACTTTCTAGTTTATTGGAAACAAAAGATTGGCTTGATTTGAAAGTTCCATTTGAAAATTGTAACAGAACAAGTATGGAACAATTAGATTTGAATTTTTGTTTGAAAATCAAATGGAAAAACAATTGAAAACAAATGCAATGCTTATGATGACATGATGCAAAACATAATTTAATCAAAAAGCAAACATCATAATGGTGTTTTCATACTTGGGATGTTACATGAACTGTATTTAGATAGGAATTACATTTATAATTTTTGGCCTCATGGGGGAGAAAGCATTGCTCAAGCTTGGGGAATACTGAAAACATTAATACTTAAATGTCCTAATCATGAGCTTCCTAAGGAAATAATTGTTACTAATTTTTATGCGAGGCTTTCAGGACATTACAAAGATTATCTAGATGTCTGTTTAGAGGGTTCTTTCTCAAGTAAAATGGGATCTTATTGAAACAATTCGAACCAATAATGAAGGTTGGAATACCAACAAAGGTAAAGAATCAGGTATAAACTACGAGTATGATTGCATTAAGTCTTTCGCTAAAACTGTTGATTTTCAAGAGTTTAGTGCTAAATATGGTCTTGATCCTCAAATGATTGTTGGTTGGTATAGATCCTTTTCTTCTTATATTAATGTTCCTAAATAAAATGGGGACATATATCATGAACCTTTTAAAGACACTTGTATGAAAAACGAAATTGTTATTAATGATTGCAATGAACATGCTCAAACTTCTAAAAGTACTATTTCTTATAAGCATGTTAATTTTTGTGGAGCACTTAGACCTTGTGAAAAGAATCAAATCGAAGATATATATTGTATCCATCATAGGAATGAAAAAACTAGAAAGTGGGACATGGCTTTAGATGATCTTGGTAAAAAAAGTTTGTGGCCTCTATCCTTTTATTTGTGAACTTCGCTACAAAGTGGGTCATTTCAATTTTCAATGGCCAGGCTGTAATAATAACCATTCGAATCCTATGCGTACTGCAAGTTTGTATTGTGATAACATGATTACTCCTAATCAGCATGATGAACTTACATTATTTTTGGGGAGTGAAGAGTTATCAAGAAAAACTTCTTTCGTAGATATGAGTGCTCTTGATATGTATAGCGTCCTGCATGGTTGTCATCTTTATTGTGTTAATAATTGCCACACAAATACTTACATACAAAATACTATAAAATAGTAGACTTTACCAAAATATGACAGGGCTAATATTTGTTTTCATCTTATTAATGAAGAGGAGGAATCCTCCAAGGTTTTTTTCTATTGTTTCTGACAATAAACCAGGGTATGTGGAGAAGCTTCCTTTCAAGCCTCTCCCTCTTATAGAGGCGAAGAAGAAGAAGAGAGGTAAAAGGAGAGAGTTAACTTATCTCCCCTCAGCATGTTTCTCCTATTATAGTTTTTGATGAGTCCGAACTCGATGATTTTCCTATGCCTGTTATTTATGAAAGTGATCATGATTGGGAGAAACACACTACTGTTGATATTGAAAATCTCTTTGGTACCAATTCTGAAAATGATGATAATTTATATACTATTAGTACAATCCATGTTCCTTCGAATGATGATATAGAAAGCTCTGAGCTTGTGGATGATGTGTTTGAAAATCCTTTTGCTACTAATTATTATATGCGTGATACTTCTCTTTCTAGTAAAAATGATGATATGTTTACAACTGAATGCACTTTGGAAGATAACTATCATATTGCCTATGATGATACTATGCCTCCAGTCTTTGATAACTATTATAAAAGATGCTATAACATAGGATATGATTACAATTATCCTTATGAAACTTGTCATAGTTATGGAGGGATTACTCAAAACCATCTCCCTAATATACAACTTGTGTATCATGTTGGAGTTCTTTATGATGATTACAATGATGAATATGATATTTTAAGTCCACCTATTATTTACGAGAATGTTAATTATGATTATAATATGCCTCCTATATTTGATGATTATGGTGATGCAAATTATAATGATAGCTATTTTGTTGAATTTTCTCCCACTGCTATTAATAAGAATGACTATGCTTATGTGGAGATTATTAATTCTTTATGCATGTGGCTCATGATAAGAATGTTTCTTGCGATAGTTATATTGTTAATTTTATTCGTGATGCTACTGAAAGTTATTATGAGAGAGGAAAACATAATTTTATGCATCTCAACAATATCAGGTTCCCCGTCTTTATGTTGAAATTTTTGAAGTTGCACTTGTTTTGCTTTCCTATGCTTGTTGCTTTGTCCTTTCATGGCTTGTTTTTCTACAAGATTATTTTTCATAGGAAGTGGGATAGACTTAAATTTGTCTCACATTTTCTTGTTTATGCTCTATTTTTCTTCAATTCATATTTCTTATGTGAGCATCTTCTCAAATTATCATGCCTAGCTAAAAGGCGTTAAAGAAAAGCACTTCTTGGGAGATAACCCATGTTTTTATTTTTGCTTTGTTTTTATTTATTTTATTTCATTCAAGGTGTTCTATACTTCTGTAGAAAATTATTTGTATCTTTATTTTCATTTATTAGTTGTGCCAAGTAAAGTTTCTAGCAAAAGTTGGAGTTGGTTTTGGATTTCTGCGCACAAAACAGATTTCTGTTGTCCACCGTAAAAAACCGTATAAATTACAGAAAGATCAAAATGACCTGAATTTTTTTGTGCTTATTCCTCATCTAATTCTGAAACTGTTTTGTTGTTTCTTTTTTTCGATCTGAGCAACTCAAGTGCCCCGAAAAAAATCGTCTTCACATACTGTTCTGGTTTTGGCAGATTCTGCCATTTTTCTTGCATTTGCTCTTTTACTATGTCAAGTGGATTTTCTTGCTCACGAAACACCAGTGTCTGTAGATAATGTTTAAAGTATCAATAGCACTTGTTCCCGTGCAGAAACCATGGAGTTTTGATTGTTGCACTAATGTGGGGACCCCAGACTAGCAGTCCGAGACCTCCAGTATGCATACATTCACGATGCCATGATCAGTTAATCGTGAACAACATACTCGAGTTGGCATTACAGATACAACATCCACTACACAAATACACGGCTTCACAACTGGTCAGATGACCCAGTTGAAAACAACTGCCACGCAGGACAGGAAATCACACTAAACAGCGGAAGTATACAAAACACACACGTGGTAAACCCAAGTCATGCCTTGACTACCTACTGGCTACTGACTCGGAGACGTTCCTAGTTTGCGCAGCCGTCAGCGACACCATCTTCTTCAGGTTCTCCGGTTTTCTGCTCAAAGTCTGGCTAAGACAATAGCAAGGGACGAAACCAATATGAGTATGTTTGAATGTACTCGCAAGACACCCCAAATGAAAGCTAAACATGCAAGTATGCATATATATATACATATACATATATATATATATATATATATATATATATATATATATATATATATATATATAGGTGGTAGGAAGGCTTTAATTAGGTTTCAACTAGCCATGATGAATTTAAGACCCATCATAGTTGCACATTTTTATTTTTATTTGTTGAAGAAGATACTTCAAAAGATATTTCATGTCTCTTGTAGATAAAGCATGTCCACAAGGTTTTGATAAAGCATTATAAATAGAACAAAAGTTTCTCTTTGCAAAACTTCTTGGAAGATCACATCTTCAAGATCATCATTTATCCGGTATCTCAAAGGTACAATCATTCCCTTTCAACGTACCTCCCAAGTACAAGTTCCAAAACACTTTTCCAGCTTTTCGAAAACATTGACACAATGCTAGCTACATGGCCATTCAACTGTCCATATCCGAGGACGCGGCTATTCTAATAGTTTTACTCTGCAGAGGTGTACACATTCCACAAGATCCAGTACATCCGCCATGAACCAACCACGGACTTCCCGAGACAGTATGCAAACATCGGATAACTGGTCCTAACCATCCATTATGTCAGCGCTAGTAAATGACTACCTCTTCAACTAGGTTTGTTCTCCCCGGCACCGAGTGAGTCAGCCGTATCGATCCAGTTTCCCCTAACAACACACCGCCATGGCAGGAGACCCAATTGCTGCAACCGGTAGTGAACTTAATCCCACACTGTGAATGTCCCGTTCTCCCTCCTAGCGACAATTCGGTTCGGGGGACTCTAACCCCTATAGCACTTTGAGGTAGACACGGACTAACACCGACAAGCAATTAGCTAGACCCCGTTCCCATATTGAGGTAATGTGGCAGTACGGCTTGGTTGTCCGACGAAGACTAGGTTATGTGTCATTTATGGAAAAACAAGTCGAAAACATTTCCTTCTTCACAAACCTCCCTCGGACAAGGTCCCACCTTTCCTCGGGTTTTTTCCAAGCTTTTGCTTTCCAAAAACATCAAGTTAAAATGTCCACTAGGGGACTTAAGTTGATTAAGTGATTATACTAAAATGTCTAAAGGGCTTGGTAACACCAAGATTATATATTGGATATAGCATATTAGATACATAAAAATAGATAGTGGTATAGTCCACTTAAAAGAATAGTTTTTGAATCAAACTTGTGTAAAACTTCAGAAGTAAAACATGCATGATAGATAACGATAAGTAAAACAATAGCAAGCATTTAGAATGGCTTTCCTTGGCACTGGTCTTGGTCTTTCTCTTGAAATAAACAAGAGTTGCAATAAATACCTCTCCGGGAAATAATACCGTCTTCGTTATCTAACGTCGTTAACACAAAAAGGAAAACACCGAATCAGAACCAAACAAAGGCAAGCACTTTACAAAAAGTAAACATACAACAAGTATTTCATCAAACAAGTACACTCACAAACAATGGTACTAGGGTGCACACCATCAAGCAAAACAGGCACAGACAATACACACGTATAACACTAGAATTGATGTTATGGATCGTCAACCAAAATGGCATGAGTCCAGTGGGTGTGCCACTCTCATATCATGCTCAAATTAGGTTAAATGACTCTCTGGTCATTCATGAGGATGAGAAAAATAACAAGAAAACAACCTAGGAACAAATACACATGCATAGGAAAATATTAACAAGCAATACTACAAGCCCATAGTAACACATTCTTTTCTAAACATGGAGAAATAATATAACCAGTATCTAAGAAACCTAATAACAGTGACAAATCAATACCAAACATATCATGGCATCACTCAATACATGAAAATAATCATGGAGCAAAAGACTACTAAAACTAGAGATGCAAAAGGGCCATTTAGACATGCATACATGCATAGCAATACTAGATAATCAAACATGATTTATTCTAACATGATGGATCTGTAAGATAGCATCCAAATGACAGAGAAAACAACACCTAGATATGCTAGTAATATCAAAATAACAATCTAATAAATGCCTCAAAAATTAAGCATGCAAATAACAACTTATGGCAGAAAATCATCTAAAACTATCATGCAAGACTATTTGACCTAGAGCTCACTCAAGAATGCAATCAAGTATAATATGCTAGAATAAAAGTAGCTATGATACGGAAAACAATACTAAAGCATTTATTCAATTTATCATACCAATATGAAGAATAACGTAATTTAACCTAATATTACTAGGAAAAACACCCTATGAGAATAAAACCATAACAAACATGGTTTTTCACACCCAAACCCTATAATTCTAGTGAAACACTCAAAACACATATCAATAATGTAGTATTACCTTACACATGCTAGGAATCACTTTTATAACAAAACCAATATAACACACAATTTAATAAAGGCATAGCAATAATATGCAGAAAATGGATAAACACTAAATATTGCACCAATCCTATTCCGCAACTCCTAAAATCATGAAAATCTAGTATAGGGTGCTCCTAGTCACTAGAAAGCCATAACAATTGGATTCACCGCAAAAAGCATCACCAATAAAATTAAACAATTCACAGAAGTGCTCTCTGGCCTAAAACTAACATGCATGCCATTTCCGATCAACAACTCAAGTCAACACAAGGACAACTTACACAGATAGATATTTTCAAGTGCTACTCAGAACAGTTGAGTTTGCAAGTTTTGGATCCATAAAACTCAAGTTATTAAATAAAAGGTGTTAATGAGTTCCTCTGCCATTTATTTTAGTTCTCCTAAAATGCAGCACAAAACCCAGATCTTCAAGTTTGAGATGGTTAATATTTTGTAGATATACATCTGTGATTTTTGGTTTGACAGGTTTTACACATTTGCATTTTTATTTCATATTAAAACAAACATCAGAAAACAGAGCTTCAGGAAAAAGAAAAACAACCCGCAGAAAAAGAATTAGTGGGCCGGATCTGCTCCGAGCTGAGCGGCGCGGAGAGCAGAGGGGAGATGGGCCGGCCCATGAGCATTTCCCGCGCGGAGGCGAAGTCAAAAACCTGACTGTGGGCCTCAACGGGACCCACCAGTCGGTTGGACAACTGCCGCGAAGCGGTAAGTTCATTTCGGATGGGAATCTGACGGCTGAGATCCCGCCGCATCAGCCTCCGTCAGCGAGGACCAAGAGGTGGCGGCGGAAAAAGACAGGGCACGGCGGCCAGGGACGGAGCCTCCCGGAGATTCGCCGCACGCCCCTCTGGAGGTCGCCGGGATGCGCAGGAAGGTCGAGGAGGATCAGTGATATGGCGCGAGACCGGTGCCCCTGCCAGCGCTTGTTGGGAAAGGCTCCCATCCGGAGTTCGACATGGACCCACGGCGGTGACCCAAGTCGACGATGGCGGCAGTCCTGCACGGGGTGGAAGATGAAATTGAGGGAATAAAAATCCGATTGGGGAGTTGATAGAGCCGAGGGAAGGGACAGGGGGTCGTGAGGCGACCGATACCTAGCCAACGACGACCACGGCGACCCGCGGACATGGCGGACCAGAGAGCTCGGGCGCGAGCGCTCCCACGGACCCCAAGAGAGAGATAAGTCTAGGGAATAGGGAATGGTTAGTGGGTCCTCTAGGAATGGATTGGGTGGAGGGATACGGTCCGAGATGATCGGATTCGGGAGCTCTCTCCTCACACCCGCAGGTGTTCGACAAGCCTCTGGTGAAGAATGAGGACGAGAGGTGGGTAATGGGAGTCAAGGGAACACTCCAGGAGAGCTCGTGGAGCGAGTTGACGTGGTCTTGAGGGTGAGCATGCGTCCCAAGTGTCGGAACATGAGGGACGTGGCGAGCGTGTCCTGGGTGCCATGGACAGCTCGCGATCAAGGGAGATGGAGACAAGGAGAGAGCAAGGGCTCTTTCCAGAGAGTTCAAGGGTGTGAGAGGAGTGTGTTGGCGCGATATTTTCTTCTGGGATGCACTGTGGAGGTGAACTGAGAAGAGGAGGGTGATCACCATCTTTGTCCACTTGCTAAAGGCTGAGAGAGAGGGAGAAGAAAAGAGTTAGGGGTCGGTAGACCATGTTGAAGGGAATATGCCCGAGAGGCAATAATAAAGTGTTTATTATGTTATTCCTTGTTTATGATAGATGTTTATTTCTCATGCTAGAATTGTATTAACCGGAAATGTTGATACATGTGTGATTAATAAACAAACCGACGTTCCTAGTGAAGCCTCTCTTTTAACTAGCCCGTTGATTAAACATATGATCAGGGTAATCACTAATACCGAAAGAATACTTTGATGACATCAAACGTCACACCATGAAAGGGTGACTATAAAGGTGGAATTGGATATTTGGAAAGTGTTAGTTGAAGCTCATGGATCAAGAATGGGATTTGTCCATCCAATATAACGGATAGATATACTCAGGGCCCTCTCGGTGATATCACATCGACACCGCTTGCAAGCAAGTGATATGATCACTAGGATGTTATATCACGGGAACGAGAAAAGAGTACTTGTCGGATAACGAGATCGAACAAGGTATAGTGGATACCGATGATCGGATCTCGGACAAGTAATATATCGCGAGACAAAGGGAAATCGTTACGACGTTGAAAGGTTCATACGATCACGAGAGTCCTCGTTGAATATATAGGTGTCATCACGGATTTCCAGATCCCGCTGTTGATTATTGATCGGAGAGGAGTCTCAATCATGTCTATAATATTCACGAACCGTAGGGAGACACACTTAAGGTTCGTTGAAGCGTTAGAGAGGATACGGAATGCCGAAGAATATTTTGGGCAGCTCCGGAATTGTTTCGGGGAAAATTGAAATAGTTCAAGGGGTTTTTCGTCGAATGGTTGTTAATAGAATTAACAAATGGTTCGAGGTGCTGCATGCAAATGTTTGTTAATGGAATTAACAAATATAAACAAAGAAATAAAAATGTTTTATTTATTTATTTAAGAAAAACCTTTGGATTTTCCAAGTGGGAAATTAAGGAATTTTTGAGTGGGTTTTAGTGGAGCTTCCACTCACATGAAGAGAGGAAGGGGTGGGGGTACCCATGGCTGGCCGCACCCCCTTTTGGGCTGCCTCCCCCTCCCCTATAAAAGGAGGGTGAGGGCTCTCTCTTCTCTACACACTTGCCCACACATTTTCCCTTCCACCCGCTGCTCCATTCCATGGTCTCCGGCTTGGCGAAGCCCTGACCGTGGGATTCTTCACCACCACCACGCCAACGTGCTGTTGGAATTCCGGAGGGATCCTCTACTTCTGCAACCCGCTGGAACGAGGGAACGAAAGTCTTCATCAAGCTGAACGTGTGACCGATTAAGGCACCGCCGGATTGCGGTGCTCTTCTTCTCGCTCGGGATCGGCGTGAGAACGACTACGCCAACCACGAGATCTTTTCTCGTACCACTTTGAGTCTTCGAGGGTATGTTATCTCAAGACTCTCTTTCTCCCCGTTGCCTTTCATCTCATAGATTAGATCTTGGCCATTCGGGTTTATCGCGTGTAGGAAATTTTTTGTTTTCTATGCTACGTTCCCCTTCAGTGGTATCAGAGCCGGATCTATACGTAGATGAATTGTAAGGGTAGAACACATAGGAGTATGTGGGCGTTGATGATCATGTTTTTGTCTCTTTGAGTATTTTATGATCTTAGTGGCATAGTAGGATGAAGCTACCCCGGACTAAGTTTACGTGTACTATGTACGCGAGAATTGTCTCACTTGTGACTGAGGGGGTGTCCGTTTCTCCTACTATAGTTAAGATCTAATCTACAAAGGGTTGTTAAAAATATGTTTTATCAATGTTGTGGTTCTTGTACGTAGGTATGAACGGTTCTATCCTCGTAAGCCCAAAGCCACGTAAAATATGCAAAAGTAAATTAGAGGCGTCTAACTTGTTTTTGCAGGGCATGTGATGTGATATGGTCAATGTTACAAACGTTATGTATGAGATGATATCTTTTGTAAATTATTGACATACCGGCTGAAGCCATATGATTGTCTTATTTTATGGCCTGCGTGTTGTATGTTATATCCATGTGATATGTTGTAATGGACAATCAAGATGGAGGTGCCACGGACCTTGGTGCCACGCCGGTGGAATGATGGAGATCATACCATGATGCACAAGATGGAGATCAAGTGCAAGAAGGACCATATCATATCACATTATCCATGCATGTGATGTTTATCCTTTTATGCATGTTATTTTGCTTAGATCGCGAGGGTAGCATTATAAGATGATCCCTCTCACTTAATATCAAGATAATAATGTGTTCTTCCTTAAGTATGCACCGTTAAGAAAGTTCGTCGTTTCGAGACACCACGTGATGATCGGGTGTGATAGACTAAACGTTCGCATACAACGGGTGTTTTCAAGCCTAGCATGTACAGACATGGCCTTGAAACACATGCAATACAACGGTTCTACTTGGCGAGCCTAGCATTTACAGGCATGGCCTCGGAACACGTAACCGAAAGGTAAAGCATGAGTCATATGAATGATATGATGAACATGTTGATGTTCGCCTTTGCAACTGCACCGTCTCACGTGATGATCGGTTTCGGTGTAGTGAATTTGGTTCGTGTAATCACTAAAGACAACTATGAGGGATGTTGTTTTTGAGTGGGAGTTCATGGGATAATTTTAGAATTAACTTGAACTTAATTTATCATAAACATAGTCTAAATAGTCTTTGCAAATATGTTGTAGATCATGGCACCACCTACCTTCAATTTCAATATGTTCATGGAGAAAGAGAAATTAGCGAACAATGGAAGCAACTTTACCAACTGGGCACTTAACCTGAGCATTCTCCTCACTGCTTGCAAGAAGCTCTATGTGCTTGATGCACCTCTAGGTGACCAGCCCGCTGCTGATGCTTCTGATGAAGATAAAAATGTTTATCTGACTCAACAAGAAGACCAGAGTATAGTTCACTGCGGCATCCTCTATGGATTAGAGCCAGAGCTGCGAAAACGTTTCGAGAACAGCACTGCTTATGCCACAATGGGAGAATTGAAAATGATTTTCGATGCCCATGCCGCAGTTGAGAGTTATGACGCTTCAGAAAAGTTCTTTAGCTGCATGATGGAAGAGAACAGCTCCGTTAGTGAGCACGTACTCAAAATGTCTGCGTACGCTGATAAGCTCATAGCATTGGGAATATCGATTCCCATTGAGCTAGGGATACATCGTGTTCTCGAATCTCTGCCACCTAGTTACAAGAACTTCATGATGAACTATAATATGCAGAGCATGAAGAAGTCTCTTCCTGAGCTTCTCTCAATGCTTAAAACTGCTGAAGTGGAGATCAAGAAAGAACATCCAGTGTTGATGATCAATAAGACCACTAGTTTCAAGAAAGGCTAGAAAGGCAAGCCAAGGGTAAACTTCAAGAATGGTGGAAAATCTGTTGCTACTGCTGAGAAGAAAACTAGGCATGGCCCTAAGCCTGAGACTGAGTGTTTCTATTGCAAGGGTACTGGCCACTGGAAGCGCAATTGCCCCAAGTATCTGGCAGATAAGAAGGCCGGCAAAGTGAACAAAGGTATATATGATATACTTGTTATTGATGTGTACTTTACTAGTACTCGCAGTAGCACCTGGGTATTTGATACTGGTTCGGTTGCTCACATATGTAACTCAAAACAGGAGCTGCAGAATAAGCGACCACTAGCAAAGGATGAGGTGACGATGCGCGTCGGCAATGGATCAAGAGTTGACGTGATCGCCGTCGGGACTCTACCTCTACGTCTACCATCGGGATTAGTTATAAACCTCAATAAATGTTATTTGGTGCCCGCATTAAGCATGCATATCGTTTCTGGATCTTGCTTAACGCGGGATGGTTATTCTTTTAAGTCCGAGAACAATGGTTGTTCGATTTATATGAATAATATCTTTTATGGTCATGCACCTGAGAAGAATGGTTTATTTCTTTTGAATCTTGATAATGTTGATACACATATTCATAATGTTAATGCCAAAAGAATTAAGTTAAATGATGATATTGCTACTTATATGTGGCATTGCCGCTTAGGTCATATTGGTGTTAAACGCATGAAGAAGCTCCATTCTGATGGACTCTTAGAATCACTTGATTATGAATCATTTGAAACATGTGAACCATGCCTTATGGGCAAGATGACTAGAACCCCGTTTTCTGGATCTATGGAACGGGCGACAGACTTACTAGAAATCATACATACTGATGTATGTGGACCAATGAGTGTATCGGCGCGCGGTGGATATCGTTATTTTGTCACTTTCACAGATGATTTGAGTAGATATGGGTATATTTACTTAATGAAACACAAATCTGAACCGTTTAAAAAGTTCAAATAATTTCAGTGTGAAGTTGAAAATCATCGTAACAGAAAGATTAAATTTCTGCGGTCTGATCGTGGAGGTGAATATCTAAGTTACGAGTTTGGCATGCATATGAAACAATGTGGAATAGTTTCACAACTCACACGTGCCGGAACGGGCGCACTACCAGTTCACCAGCAACATGGAACCTACACAACACAATCAAAACACTTTCCTCCAACGAACCCGTAAGGTTGTAAATCTCTCCGATTTTGCTGATAACAAAGAGGTTAAATGTATGGGGTGGAAAGTAATATGAGAACAATATGATAATAGTAGCAGCGGCGTGAAAACCGTAGAAGCGGTGTTTGTATTACCAGTATGATAAAATGGACCGGGCTCCACAGTTTAGTAGTGGTGTCTCTCCGTGAAATATAAATAACATGTGTGGTGAACAAATTACAGTTGGGCAATTGACAGAAATGAAGGCTGCACCGTAGTGCATATGCAAGACATAAATATTACTATGTGATTCATGCGGGCATTACAACAAGATACATAGACCGTCATCCAACTACATCTATGACTAATAAGCCACCCTCCAAATATCATCCGAGCAAACATTGGGTATTAAGTTGCAAGCAACAAATAATTGCGTTAAGCAAAGTGTGTAATGTAAACAATAAAATCATCCTTACACAAAGCATTGTTGTTTTCTCCCTAATGGAAACATCACATCCTTCATCTGTCACGTTTATGTCACTCGAGCACAGATGCAAAGGAGGCATGAACCCACTATCGAGCATAAATACTCCCTCTTGGAGTTACTAGCATCTACTTGGCCAGAGCATCTACTAATAACGGAGAGCATGCAAGATCAGAAATAACATATACATGAAGATAACATGATAGATTGATAATCAAAAGACATAGCATTCAACATTCATCAGATCCCAGCAAACACAACATGTAGCATTGCATAAAGATGATCTCGATCATGTGAGGCAGCTCACGAGATCTAAACATGAGGCACATAGTGGAGGAGAAAACCATCTAGCTACTGCTATGGACTCGTAGTCCAGGGATGAACTACTCATGCATTACTTTGGAGGAGGGCATGGTGGTGTAGACGTCCTCCGGTAATGAATTCCCTTCCCGGCAGGGTGCCGGGGAGAGCTCTAGAAACCTCCCGATCTCGGGATGACCATGACGGTGGTCTGGGGTGTTTCTCGGGAAAAAGTGGTATATTTCTAGGGTTGATATGTCAGGGGGATTATATAGGCAAAAGAGCGATGGAAGAGAGTCCCCGGGGGCGAGACCACCCCCAGGCGCTAAGGGGGCGCGCTGCCCTATGGTGTGGCCCACCTGTGGCCCCTCTCCGGGTCTCTTCGGGACTCTGTGGAACCTTCGGGAATTCTAAGACTTCCGGGCTTCTAATTTTCCAATTCCGAGAATATTTCCGGAACAACTTTTCTGAAACTAAAAACAGCAGAAAGCAGGGAACTGGCTCTATGGCATCTTATTAATAGGTTACTCCCGGAAATCGATAAAAATGACATAAAGCGTATAGCAAACATGTGGGAAATAGTATGAAAACAACATGGAACATCAGAAATTAAGGATACGTTTATGACGTATCAGAGTGCACAAATATTTTAATGATTTTCCTACGTGCCTATTGTTGTGACTTGACTCAATCCTAATAGAAAAATTGAGTGTTTTTACAAAGTGGTTTTCTCTTGGTATTGCTTTTTAACATGGATTTGAGAGAAACTAGAATAACCATCCTAATAGAAAAATTGAGTGCTTTTACAAAACCTCTCTAGCATTTTATCAATTAAAGGAAAATACTAATGATCTTTCTTAATAGCTTTATTCAATTTTCTAAAATCAATACACATTCTATATCTTACGACATTTCTTTGTGGAATAAGTTCATTTTTATCATTGGCAACAACAATAATACCTCCTTTCTTGGTAACACAGTGGAAACGACTAACCCATCTACTATCAGCAATATGATAAATAATAGCAGCTTCAAGAAGCTTTAATATTTTACTTCTCACCACTTCTTTCATTCTTCGATTTTAAGCAGCGTTCATGATCAACCACCTGCTTGGCATCAAGATCAAGATTGATTAAATGCTGACATAGAGCAATACTAATGCCTTTAAGATCATCCAAAGTATAACCAATATCTTTGCGGTACTTCCGGAGTGTTTCCAATAAACGTTCTTCCTCATACTCTGAAAGGTTAGCATTGACAATAACATAATATATTTTATTTTCATCTAAATAAGCATATTTAAGTGTGCTAGGAAGAACTTTAGGATAAAAAATCCGGGTCTCCTTTAGGTGGTAAAGGTGGCTGATGGCTGAGGTTGGTAAACCCCAAGAGAAAGGTTCTGAAGATTGCAGCGGCAAGTTTTCCCTCAGAAAAGAAACGAAGGTTGAATCGACCAGTAGGAGGAAGAAGTAACTTCAGAAGGTTGATGCAGCTGAGATGGCAAGGCTCACTACCGGTTCAGCAGCACCGTGGAACCTACACATCACAATCAAATCAATTTGCCTCAAAAAAGCAGTGAGGTTGTCAATCTCACCGGTTTTGCTGAAAACAAAGAGGTTAAACGTATGGTGTGGAAAACAGTATGAGTACGGTATGAAAACAGTAGAAGCAGTGTCTGTATTATCAATATGAGAAAAATGGACCGGGGTCCACAGTTCAGTAGTGGTGTCTCTCCGTGAAAGATAAATAACATGTGTGGTGAACAAATTACAGTTGGGCAATTGACAGAAATGAAGGCTGCACCGTAGTGCATATGCATGACATAAAGACTACTATGTCATTCATGCGGGCATTACAACAAGATACATAGATCGTCATCCAACTGCATCTATGACTAACTAGTCGCCAACCCGTGCATTTGCACGGGCTAGTTTGTTCAAATCAAAAGTTTACATATCCACTCATATATAGCTTAGAAATTTCATAATCTCTCGATATCACATATAAGTGATACTTTTAGACCCTTCTTCTGTAAAAAAAAATATAACTTTGACTATACATATTGTTTTAGATATTTTTGTTAAGAACATATAAATAATATGTTTATATTTGTCTCCAAAAGTATATACCACTTTCTTTTGTTATACATCAGAAAACCACAATCTTTCCTACAAGCTTGAAATGCATGGATGCGTGTACGTACCACCACACGACCATCCAAAGATATAAGATGCTAGAATAAGCGTAATTTCAACGGATAAATCAGCAAAGGAATTGTACATCAAAAGAACCTTAAGGACACATTTCATTAAACATTCCCTTGAGTAGACTAAAATTTCTAGAATGAGGATGCCTAAAGCCCGAGGATAAATAAACAATACTAACTTTTTCTTACTTAGGTGAAGACGCTTGAACATTCGGTGCGATACCTAATCACCTTTAAATGGTCCGCATATATTATATTAGTAAGTAATTAATCCTCGTAACGTATTGAGTAATTAGAGCATGAACTTGTGTAAAACAACGATATCGAGAAAACAAATTTCAAAACAGTGCACTGATGCATGTAAAATGCATACATGAACTTTGCATGTTATTACTTGTTTTTCCTACATATTAGCAACTTATATTCATGTTTTATAATGATTTGGGGGATTTTCTGAACAATCCCCCTTCTTTTGGTTCTAACCCTGTTTTTCCAGAAAACGTACTTTTTAGTGTTTCAGACTTTCCGGGAGCTTCGGGACTCCAAAAAAGGGCAAGGCCAAAGAGCACGGTTCAGAATATTCGAGACGAAGACCATGGGCCAAAGTAGAGGGCCAAACGGCCAACCAGGTGGAAAAGAGGACCCTCCACGTGGCCAGATTCCTTGACCGCATGTGGGGCCCCTTTTTGCCCCCGTGGCTCCGATGTCGTCGATATTTCTTCTCCCGAGTGTCCCGTGACCTAAAAATGACTATATAAAGAGTCCCCTGGCCTTTTCAAGAAGGAGGCGGCGCCAAGAGACGAAACCACTAAACAGAGAGACAGAAGGCTGCCGCCGGAGAAGATCGGAGGGGGGAAAACGCCGCCGGTATCACCCCCGGAGGGCTCCGCCCCCTCCGGCGTGTTCATCATCAACATCTACAGCAAGATCAGCTCCATCTCTCCACTATAATCTCTTGGCAAACACGATGTATGATGCAATACTATATTCCCTTGATGTATTGTGTCTCCCCGTCTATGTTTGAGTAGTGAATTGTTCTTGGCAATGGTGAAATAGTTCGTTGATTGGTTGCATACAAGTTTGTTATCTTCTATGATTGTCTTTATTTACAATATATGAGTGCACGCATATGTTGGGGAATGCATGTAAGGTGATCACCGGTAGCATAATGGAGTGGTGGTGACTTGGGAGTGACAGTAACCTGAGACCGAGCCACAAAGTTAAGTTATTGGAGGATATATATAGGGGACCTTAGAACGTAAGGGTATGGTGGGACTTTATGTCTTAATCAATCTTGTGCAGTCATTTACTTGGCCACATGATCCATCATAAGGGGTTGTAGATCATTTACTTGACTATACCTATTCATGGCTCCTTCCTAGAAGAAACAACTAAGACTAAAACATGTGCTTCACTAATTGTGACAACCACACGAACGAAACACCTATTGCTAGAACACTTGCTCCCTTGAGATACTTGAGATATTTGCTGCTTGCTACTTGTGAAACTTGCTTTAGGATTACTTGCATTTTAAACTTGCTTCACTAGTTACTAGACAAACCACACTCCACGTCACTTGCTTTTAATTAGTTAGTTCCTTTTAGTCAAACGTATTGCTTTTTCATAAACAACCATATAAGAGGGTTATAGGGATTTAGAGAATAGATAGCTTACCTTCAGCTCCTCGTGTGTTCGACACTCAAATACTTATCGAAAGGTACTACAATTGATCTCCTGCACTTGGGAGTCATCAAGCACTTTTCTGGCGCCGTTGCCGGGGAGCGTTGTGCTAAGCTTTTATTCTTGTTTGCATTGCATACTAACATATAAACCTAAAACACAAAAAAAATTATAAAATGGAAAACAACCAAACAATTTTAGAACTGTATAATATCTACCTTGAATTAGGACATGAAGTGTTTGAGGAGAAATTGAAAAATTATTTGCACAACAATCATATTTGTGGCAGTACTAATTCTTTGAACACCTTTATTGCTAAGGAAAACCTTGAGCTTGGGGAAGTTTGTCTTGCTGAATATGATATTTTTAGTCCCCCTACTATTGAGGATAAAAATGATATACTTGATGATTCTATGGAAAGTTTTAAGCTTGGGGAAGTTGGTTTTGATGAGCATGATATATCTAGTTCCCCAAGCTTGGAGGAGAAAATTCACTTTGATGATACTATGCCTCCTATATATGATGATTGCAATGAAAATTATGAATGTTTAACTCCCACTATCACTAATGAGGATTTTACTTATGTGGAGAGTAGTGATTCTTTTATGCATGTGGCTCATGATAAGAATGTTTTATGTGATATTCATATTGTTGAACGTATTCATGATGCTACTGAAAATTATTATGAGAAAGGGAAACATGGTTACACATATTTCAACAATATTAAGTTTCCCCTCTTTATGATGAAAGTATTGAAGTTGCACTTGATCTACCTTTCTATGCTTGCTATTATGTGCTTCTTTTATTTGTTTCATTACAAAATGCCAATGCATAGGAAATGGGTTAGACTTAAAAATAAATTGTTTAATATTTTTTGGTGTGTTCCTTATGCTTTAATTTCCTATTCGGTTTGAGCACACATTTATGTCTTTACAACATGTAAAATGCCTTTACCTACTGTTATGTATCATTTAGTTTAAGATTTTCATTTTACAAAAAATTTGGGAAAGTAAATGAGAAGGATGAGTAATGGAGAAGTTGGGGTCGACCTTGAACATGTGTTGTTCATGCCAATGAAACCATTGCAAAGTCTCTATCATTAAAACTTTTTCCAAAGCTAAAAACCATAAAAAGTATTAGTTCACTACTGTAACATCACATTTCTGTCTTATTTCTCATCATAAATCGCAAGAATAATCTTATATGAGAGATAGGATTAAACAATAGTAATTAGCTGTCGAGAAAACAGATTCCTGAACTTCACTGCGAAAAATGTTTAAAATCACAGAAGTGGAATTTTGACCTGGTAATTTACGACAGCAATATTTAGTTATCACTCCATATTTCATTAGTTTTAAGTTTTCTTATTTGAGCAACTTAAGTGCCTCTAAAAATTCACTCGTTACGGGCTGTTCAGTTTTTGGCAGATTATGTCTTTATTTTGCATTGCTCTCATTACTTGTGTTTTGTGTGGTTGTTTTGATCAAGGAGCAATGCACAACTGTAGTAACAGTAGTTAATATTTAGAATCAACTCATGATGTGTCTTTGCTGTACCTATGTGGATTTTATTTATGGAGGCACTAACCCCTCTAATCAAGTTTTATGTTGAGATTTGTGTAAGAAGAATTTTTCAGGAGGAAGAGTTGAGTGAGATGAACAAAGATCAAGAGGGACAACCAATCAAGCTTGGGGATGTACCCCTGGGCTCACCCTACATGTATCAAATAAGTACAAGAATCCAAGCTTGGGGATGCCGAGCCACCTCACTCCAACCATCATGATGTTAAGTAAGTAAAGCCTAGATATATGGCTATAAAGAAAGCGCTTTACGGGACGCAACCCGGTTGTTTTTGTTATGATTTTTCTAGTGTCTTATTGCTGTCTCAAGAGATTAGTTTTTTTTGTTTTAATTCTGGAGTTTTCAATAAAGAGTCAAGTCAAACCCATTTGGACTTATAAGTTGCTATCCTAGTGCATGAAATTTATGTTTCAGCACGAGTCTGCTCACCGTATGATTTTACGTTTTTTATTGGTATGTCGGATTGAGCTAATTTTTTAGTATGTCTGCAACTTTTCGTCCTCTGTAAGTACAAAAATTGGCTTAATTTTTTGACGAGCCTAGCTTAGGGAAAAACGTTCGTTTTGCTGCTGTTGCTTATCTGGACAGATTCTGCCTTCTTTTGTTTTATGCACTCTTTGGGCTTGGGAATCGAATTTCCATGATTCTTTCAAGCAAGAGAGTGAACATACAACATAATGAACCTTATTGTCTATCTACTGGAGTATTTGATTTGGAATTTTGCACAGAAAGCATGTGATTTGTTTGTCCTTGCTAATCTCACCCCACAGAAAAAGAATGGGAGAAATATGTTTTGTGAAGTTTTTTCACAGGGAATAGAGGAGCTGCGCCTCAAGACATCCAAGAATGATGAAATCCATAAGCTTGGCGATGTGATGAACACCCCACTGGAGCTACACTCTTTTTGTTAGCACACGTCTACTTTCTGTTTTTCTAATCAAAGCATTTATCGTAGAGACTTGAAGCGTCTAGTTTTTGTTTTTATTTTTGTTTTGATAAGACCACACCCATCATTTTATATGAGATTGAGCTACTGGAGTTTGGGGTTGGAATGTATTGGATGCTAGTATTATGACTTGGAATAGGGATGCCATGGTTGATTTGAAGAGCTACATATGTTTGCATGATTTATAGGCTTTTTATGTGTAGAAATTTGCAATAATGTTGTCTTGAGCTATCTCTTATTCATGTCCTTGATGTTAATTGCTGGTTTATTTAGTTTGTCATGAAATGAGTAGTTTATGGACATATGCATGCATAGTAGGTGGTCAACTATCTCCCTCTTGCTAGCCAAAAAGGTAAAAATTCCAACAAGTATAAACTTGTTTCCAACACCCTTTAGCCAAGTATTTCCAGCGAGTCCACCATATCTACCTATTAGCTTCAGAGATATTCCGAGTATGTTCACCATGTTATAGTGTTATTTATGTTCTAAATTAAGATATTCACTTTATTAATTGTCATGAGCTGGATTTGGGATAGGACTCTCACGAACTTTTGAATGCACACCTTTACTTTTCATTGCACTTAGTAACATGACCCAATAACGGGAGCTAAAAGTTTTGCGTTTGACAAGTGTTTGGTTGGGAGCTAGCTATAAACGTGTATCACTGGAAAGCTTTCAACATTGCACAAAAATTTACATTTGGTTGATATCATGTACTTTTGTTTTTGGACTCCTGCCATGCCGAAATGAAATAGAGGAATAGTAAGTTTTGATGAGTAAGTATATTTATGACTAGAGAAACGCATTGGGCCGCTAACCCAAGTCGTGCTTTATCATGGTGGAAATTTACTTACAGCTAGAGTGGACTCTACAAACACATCCTACAATAAAATAAGAAGCTATGCATATAGTGAATGAAATAAAAAAGGATGATGAGTCTACTCCGTTTGTTCATCTTGTCATTGTCCATGTCATGGGGCAAGAGGTACCTCTTTGCGGTTCTCTATGATGTCATTAATACTTATTATGATTGTATAAAGCTTATTAGGAATCTTAAGTTGAGTAATCATGGAGTAGGTTTTCACACTCACGGGGCATGAGGCATTCAACCAACACCTTGTCAATCACATTACTTCAACATTCACAATTTAAGATGCTAGTGATAAAGGGGCAATGAGAGTCTTAGACCAATGGATGCCACATTTCAATTAGTAATTTTAGTTGAATAATTTAGAGGCTAAATAAGACTTGATCATGTTTTACCTCTACTCAATTTTCTCCAAAGTGTCCACCATATTTTCTATTTTCCATTATGCTATTCTTTGACCAATATAGGATTTTATTTTTCATTTTGTGTATGCATTTGGTCCATAGTGCTTTTATTTCATTATACACTTTGTGAACTTTCATGAAGCATCTTTGCTTGCATATTTTATATTTCTTATAACATGAATTATATGTTGCTACTCATCTACATTACGAATCAATTGATTATATGTAGCATGAATAATCTTCTTTGATATTCCATGATTGTTTTAAAATGCAAAGTCCATGTTAGTTTTATCACCTTCATACTCGAGGACCAGTATGGGTTAAGCTTGGGGATGTTGATGCATGTAAAATGCATACATGAACTTTACATGTTATTACTTGTTTTTCCTACATATTAGCAACTTATATTCATGTTTTATAATGATTTGGGGGATTTTCTGAACAATCCCCCTTCTTTTGGTTCTAACCCTGTTTTTCCAGAAAATGTACTTTTTAGTGTTTCAGACTTTCCGGGAGCTTCGGGACTCCAAAAAGGGCAAGGCCAAAGAGCACGGTTCAGAATTTTCAAGACGAAGACCATGGGCCAAAGTAGAGGGCCAAAAGGCCAACCAGGTGGAAAAGAGGACCCTCCACGCGGCCAGATTCCTTGCCCACGTGTTGGGCCCCCTTTTTGCCCCCATGGCTCCGATGCCGTCGATCTTTCTTCTCCCGAGTGTCTCGTGACCTAAACACGACTATATAAAGGGTCCCCTGGCCTTTTTGAGAAGGAGGCGGCGCCGAGAGACGAAACCACGAAACAGAGAGACAGAAGGCTGCCGCCGGAGAAGATCGGAGGGGGGAAATGCTGTCGGGATCACCCCCAGAGGGCTCCACCCTCCCTCCGGCGTGTTCATCATCAATATCTACAGCAAGATCAGCTCCATCTCTCCACTGTAATCTCTTGGCAAACACGATGTATGATGCAATAGTATATTCCCTTGATGTATTGTGTCTCCCCGTCTATGTTTGAGTAGTGAATTGTTCTTGGCAATGGTGAAATAGTTCGTTGATTGGTTGCATACAAGTTTGTTATCTTCTATGATTGTCTTTATGTACAATATATGAGTGCACGCATATGTTGGGGAATGCATGTAAGGTGATCACCGGTAGCATAATGGAGTGGTGGTGACTTGGGAGTGACAGTAACCTGAGATCGAGCCACAAAGTTAAGTTATTAGGGGATATATATAGGGGACCTTAGAACGTAAGGCTATGGTGGGACTTTATGTCTTAATCAATGTTGTGCAGTCATTTACTTGGACACATGATCCATCATAAGGGGTTGTAGATCATTTACTTGACTATACCTATTCATGGCTCCTTCCTAGAAGAAACAACTAAGACTAAAACATGTGCTTCACTAATTGTGACAACCACACGAACGAAACACCTATTGCTAGAACACTTGCTCCCTTGAGATACTTTAGATATTTGCTTCTTGCTACTTGTGAAACTTGCTTAGAAATTTGCTTTAGGATTACTTGCATTTTAAACTTGCTTCACTAGTTACTAGACAAACCACACTCCACGTCACTTGTTTTTAATTAGTTAGTTCCTTTTAGTCAAACTTATTGCTTTGCATAAACAGCCATATAAGAGGGTTATAGGGCTTTAGAGAATAGATAGCTTACCTTCAGCTCCTCGTGGGTTCGACACTCAAATACTTACCGAAAGGTACTACAATTGATCTCCTGCACTTGGGAGTCATCATGCACTTATCTCAAAAGAATCATTCTAATTGCGCCATGCCATCTCTTGTTGCACCTATCACACTCCAACAACATCGGGCCTTAAGACATAATATCACATAATAATCTCCATTAAATGACACAAATCCTACATTCTTAAAAATGTTTCTCATTTGTCTAACAGTTTTTCAAGCACCAATGATAATAATATTAATGTAGCATTCAAGGATAAATGATATGCACAAACATGAAGAACATATAAATAACCTAGTATGTACATGATTAATCAATCGGTGTTCAATATCAAATTTTAACATATCATGTCACACTGACAAATTTTATACACGGAAGATGAGATAAATTAATTGTGTCGGTCTACAAACTAATCTAAGTTACAACAAAAAAGAGAGTAAAAGAATGAACCATTTAATCATGGTATACATATAACATTAGTACCTTATTTTAGACCATGTTGTCTTCCACCTGATTTTCAAAACTTTCCTTCTAAGAACTGATTTTTTTGTTTCATGAAATTAGTATCGATCAATTGCGACCTGAAGCAGCTCATAAAATCTGCATATAAAGGACTGGTACAATTTAACTCTATTATGAATTTTTTCGGTTAGTCCCCTTCTTCCATACTATGCTGGAAGCCAACAAACGATGTTAATTCAGCTCAATCAAGACTGCGCAATTAGATCCATGAAGAACATATATAAAGTCTGAATTACTTGCTCACGGTACATGCATATAACATTAATACTTGATTTTTAGAAAAATGCATCTACGAACTTATAATTACAAGTAATTCCCGCAACACTGCAGTATCATGTTAAGATGCAAAATTATTTCTAGGGTGCGTAGATTAAGTACTCAAGGGATCACGTTGCTAAATTATATCTAAAAGCTGCACCTCAAATAGCCACAGAGACATGATCCAGGATCCCATTACCTGTATAGATACATCCAATAATTCTGAACTTATAAACGTACATGTACACCAAGTCATTAACAACGTGATGCAATCATGCAAATATATGTAGGAAAATATACTCATTCAGCTTCCATCAAAACAAGCACACATAATGAGAAGTATATTTAATTTTCTCTAAATCACCTGGATTTGATCGACCAAAAACTATCCATGCAGTTTTTTCCTTGCCCATCAGCTGTATGCTGCCACACCCCACACCATGATTATCCATGAGTGGCCTTGCCAGCCGACCGACTTCTTACACGTGGATCTATGGATTTTTCTTACTTGGTTTGTTTTCAAGTGGGAGGAAGAGAAGGAGCGGACATCATCCGATGGCTATGGATGGATAATAGCTTTAATCCTAGGGACACAATTTTCTAATCACCAGGATTAACGTGAAGCCTCGTAGGGAGTCTTCAATTAGTAAATAAATAAATAAATATATATATATGTATATATATATTATAGGGAAAATGGTTTCTACTCCCGGGTGTAGATACACCCACGTCTCATATACTGCCGTATGGAGGTATGTGTCATACTTTTTCGGTCTGATTATGTTCATATACTATATCTAAGATACTCCAAAACAAGTTTCGTGAAAATTATATAATTGAGCATGTAGTTTGCACTATATATTCAAAATACCGGTATATATGTACGTATAAAAGGAGTATGTTGCAAAATTACACATACTACGTAAAAAGTAGTATATATACTGCCGAAATAGTAATATATACTGCATACTACATGTACATACTCTCCGGTATGATAGATACTACATACATCATACTAAACACATGTGGGTGTAGCTACACCCGGGAGTAGCCTGAATTTGTCCTATTATATATATATATATATATATATATATATATATATATAGACACCCTATTCAGCACCCTGCGTGCAGAAAACTTATTCTGCACCCATCATTTTTTTATGTTCCCAAGTCAAAAAGTTATGTAATGTATGCAATTATTTACGTTCATGTTTGATCCATAAGAGAAAACGCGACGTAAAAATGAAAAAATACGAGTCATAGCAACATAAAAGTCATAAAAACGTGTATTTTTTTTATTTTTTTATAGCGTCATGTAAATAAAAGGTTTATGTCGTGTATATATTTTCTTACGTTCTATTCGGCATAAGGAATACGGAAAAATTTACGTGACGTAAAAATCATGCACGATTCAAAAGATACATGGTGGGTGTAGAATAACTATTCTGCACCCTGGATGCCAAATAACGCGTTTTATTTTATGTTGCTAAGTCAAAATATTATATTACATATGTAAATATTTACGTTTAAGTTGATCCATAATAGAAAAATCGGCGTAAAAAAATAAAAAATATGGTTCGCAGCGACATAAAAGTCATAGAAATAGCATAAATGTGTCTTTACTGCTTATAATTTTGTAGCATCACGTAAATAAATTTTTACGACACGGATATATTTTTTTACGTTCTACTCGACATAAGGATTACGACAAAATTTACGTGACGTAAAAATCATATACGGTTGAGGAGATAGAGGATGGGTGTAGAATAACTATTCTATACCCTGTGTGTCAAATAGCGCGACCCTACATACATACATACTAGACGGAACAGCGCGCTTTGCTGCGCCGCCTACATGACATTCTAGCATAGCGTGGCAGCTGTGGTGAACTTGCATGAGCTTTTGCAGCCGTTCATAATAGCACACATATTTGTTAATTTAATGTTTCAATGCCACATGCAGATGTACAAAGGCAGCCGATGAGGCTATCAACACGCAATAAAAAACTTGTTGTCATACGTCTCTTATGACAGTCATGCTCTAACAAGAGTTTGCCAGTCTGGAAGCCACAATAAAGAGTATTGGTGTCGACTCTTGTACTAAACAAGAAGATAGAGCTAGTAAGCTAAAAAAAATGATACAAATAGCAGTAGACCGAGTTAAATTCGACAAACTGGCGTTACTTCGATCAAGGTAAAAATAAAAAAAGAATGATGTCAACATAGCTAACTTATGAAGACCATAGTGACACACTAAATCGCTGGTTGCAACTTTTTAGTTTGCAGAACTCCAACTGCAGTTCGCTCAATGCTAGGTGAAGAGGTCTGTCTACACCACGGGAGCAACTTGTCCAGAAAACAATTGCAGCCTTATCAGCCTCTCAACATAAAGTTTTTTTTTACCGATAACATACGAGCAAACCATTTGGTAATCTATAGCTATCACCAAACATGTATTTGATGTCAACTCTCTGAAGTGCCATTGCATGATATGAAAATATAGAACAAAATGTCAAGCAGGTAAACAATTGCACTTGTAACAACACAACTGAGTTTACCTCGGGATTCCTAGAGTAAACATGTGAAAGAGGATCTACTGAGTTCTAGAGGTTAGAAATAAACAACATGTCATTTTCATACAAACCAGAACAGTAACCATTGGAATGTGTGATCCTAAAAGGAGGACTGTATCACCCACAACACCTCGGCCCCTTTCTAGATATCCTCTTGCCCAGCAAATCAAAAACGCATGTTAAATAATAAATTCGAAACGGTAGAGCACGCCTTCTAACAGCTATCTGGCATAGTTAGTTCTATGTAGACCAAAGGCGTCAAGAAAAAGGAACGGAGTGCCGTCACAAACTGAACGCCAGCAAGAATACACCAGAATTAAAAGCCGCCAAGCAAGCTATTAGCAAAATACACACAAAAAAGGCACTCAAAAACTATCCTAGCCGTTATTATGATTTCTCTCAATGCTATAATGATTCTCCTAGCCGTTTTTCCTTGATCTCAACAAATACCCTAGTCTGAAAAAGTAGCATGCAATTCATGATCATTAGCTTAAATGGAGTGAATTGTTCATGATGAAATCTGAGAAAGAATCGTGCGTTGTAATAGCATGATCGTTTAAAAAATCTTCACAGAACAGAAATTAAGTTATCTCAAAATGGAAGCAGCGACTAACCTAGAGAATTGTGAAATATTACACAACACTGGGTTTGTAAGTACTTAAACGAAGTAGGAAAAACATGGATAACTCTTTTACCCAAGAAAATAGCATCGGACCAAACAAATTGAACAATGATGATAGATGAATTTGCATGAACTATTATATACTTCATATTACAAATTTATAGATAAAACCAATATTCATAGTAACCTATCCCTACACAACCCAAACAACTTCCTTAATTGCATTTTCAACAGAACACTACTTCCGACATATCCCCTAGCAAACGTGTCTCACCGGCAGAAATCGCAAAGCTTGGTCAAAAAAACATATGCAAGAATTAGCACATTACTCCACAGATAGTGAAACCCTTGAAGGTAATACTCTTACAAATTTGGCATACGGGTTTTTTGTATGCGGATAGTAATATCCATCGATTGGCATGACTACTTATGCTTACAGCAAGACATGGTCCTAGTGACACGAAAAATGATCATCGACAATTCTCCATCATTTAGTGTTTAAAATTTTACTACTTTGTTGAGCCTCCTCGTGCTGGCTACGCTTATGTCATGTGCGAGGCTTGCCCTGGCTGGCCTATCAATTTCATTCCTATACATATACTGACTAAAAAACTAAGGATTGAGCAATTATGTTTCCATGCAATATCTTGCCGGAAATTTATCTTGCACACTTTGACAATGACAGACAATGATATATATTTCATGATTACCTCACCAAATGCCACATCCCATAAGCTATTCAACAAACAAATGACAAACCAGACTAACAAACATCGGAACAATTCAACTTACTCAATCAGCTCCCTTGGTCTGATTTTATAGGTATTGAGAAGTAGGTCTGAGAAACAGGTCTCCTATTTTTAATCATATAACATAACTCTGGCATCATCATAAGAACAAACTCCAAATAACTAATAGACATAAGTACCTCCAGCAATAGATAAATAAAAATAGAGAAAATTGGCGTTCTCTTACCCTGCAATTGAGACAAGGGACGTGTCATGGAACTAAAGCATAAATAAACTCTCTGTTAAATGTCAAATAAATCGAGTTAATATTTGTTTTAATCTAGAATAATTAGTTATAGTATAAATCCTAGTCGTCGATCCACCACTGACATTGATAGAACTATTAGTTATTTAGGGAGGCCTCAGTTCTTGCTTCAGATTTTTTTTTTGAAGGTGTAGTATAAGAGAAACCAGTATGATAGAAGTTGTACATAAGTTTCACCTTGAGTTCATTGGTTAAGAATTCACGTTCTTTCTGATTGACAACCCGTGTATTTCCAGTAAGAACCAAGAGGCAGAATAATACAATCACATTGCTTTTACATTCTCGGGATTAAAGTGGAACAAATTAGAAGACACTCAGATTTTTTATTGTAGGGAACATTTATATAATAATACCCGGCATCGAAAACTAAGTGAATTCTAAGCAACAACCCCATTAAAATACAGATAGGCGAACAAAAAAAGGATAAGGGACTGGCTAATGGGGTCAAAGTTTGAGATCGAACCTAAAGATGATCAATCATAGAGGACCAAAGTTATAAGATGGTGTGGTTAATCTTGTGTTTCACAACTAAGCATCGAATAATCAGATGTCCGCTATATACTTTTCTCCTCTTAAATTCTGCTGCTATTTTCTGTTTCATTTGTCTGAGAATGATGTTGTCTATCCATTGCAATGACATTTCATTCTGAAAATCGCTAGAAAGAAAAGGGAGTACCTTTGTAGTGTCGAAAACCACATTCTTGCAGTCAGGTAGGATGCTACCTAACCAAGCAGTAAGATCGTACTGCCTGTTCCTGAAAGTGACAACTTTGTCCTTTTCTGGATCAACATTAGCTAGGAATGCAACATCCTCCCGAGTGATCAGTGTAAACATCAGGCTGCAAGCACAAGCCGACACTATTCATGGAAGATATGGGATTAAAAGGGGGCAATGGTGATATTAACACATGCTAAGGTTGACTAACACATGTAGTCAATATGTGGGAAATAACAAAAGAAATGAACTTTACTTAGGCCAAGCTTGTAAAGGTAAGCATATTGTGCGTAACTGGATCGGTGCAGCAAAACATATAGAAGACAATAAAGTTGCCTCTTGTTGAGGCCAAGAGAAAGCAACGTTGAGTTTCCATAAAGCAGACTATGCTCACACAATTTTATACATTTGTGAAGCTCCCTCATATGTGCCCATTTTAGAAGTCGCCTAAGGCCTGAAATCCAGATCAATGAACAATATAAAGATAGTTCTAGGTATAAGATTACTGATGAAGGGGAAGGGGGTCCGGACCTTCTAGCTAGTTTTCCCCTCTTTCTTCTTTTAGTCAGTAAAACGGATCAGGAGATGTCCTGCTATCTCCTTCCTCTGCTCAACCTGACTGGAAGATCTGAGCGGCAATGTTTGGTCGCGGCCAGGGCCCCCAATCCCAGGGTTTCGGGGCGCCATCCTCCATGCCTCCCTGCGGCGGCTCCTTCCGGCCAGTGTTTGGATACATCATAAACACGGGCAAATTAAGCAAACCGAAAACGGAATCGAGAGGCGACGAACCACCCCCGCAAACGCATCCGGGCCAACACAGCTCGCCAAAAAGGCGCAAGCAGTAGGCAAAGAACAAGCCATAACAACAGGGCAGGGCGCGTACCCAACGGACGGGGGGCGAGGAGAGAAAGGGCGGCGAAGCGAGAACAAAACGGAAGGCAGGAGACAACGAATGGAAAGAGCACCGCCGCCCACCGTCACAGGCGAGATCCGTCCGGAAAACAGACGGTGGCGGAGAAGAAGAGAAGCAAAGAAAAGTAGTCAACGATCTCTTCGACACCGCCCAACCGGCCACAGACGCCTCCACATAGCCAAAAAAAAACTCTTCCACCGCCAAGCGGGCCCATAGGAAAAGAGGGGCCACTGGCCAGAGGGCAAACACAGACGATTAAAAAGAGATGCGGAAACTGGATGCGGAAACGCGTACAAGTTACCACGCATCCACGAGAACGAGGCCGACCTGGTCCCACAACGCAGAGACACCAGAACGTTCACAGCGCTGAGAAAGCTCCGTCGGCACCAGGCTTAAAGCCTTATATATATATATATATATATGTGGGTATGGATTTCCTGTCATGGGGTGTAGCTATACATGTAGCCACCACCGTTGGATTCTTCTCACCTCAAACTAAAGATTGACGACAGTTTCACGGCGCTCCTTCGCCCTCTCAACCAAAAGGTTGATGTGTGGCTGCATGCTGGAATCCAAGATTGACGACAGTTTCACGGCGCTCCTTCGCCCTCTCAACCAAAAGGTTGATGTGTGGCTGCATGCTGGAATCCTTAGAAAAAAATAATTGATCTATGCAACCGAGAACAAAGAGCCGACTGGAATCCTCACAATTAAAATAATTGATGTATGCGAACAAGAGCAAAGAGCAAAAGGAGATGCATGAAACAAATGTTGGTCCCACCACTCTTTTCTATATTATTACATTAATTATTTTTGTATTCACACTAGCATGCGCGTGCACCTCTAGGTGCTTTTCTTTTTTTGCGTTCACCTCTAGGCCTATAGTGAGCTTTATCCGTGTGCGCCCATTCAGCTAGTCTTTTTTTAACTTTTTTTTGCTCAGCTCTCTTTTTTCTTGAAACACCACAGGTTCAGAACTAGTGTGACCGCCTCATGGTATAGTGGGATTTCTTGTTTCAAATCATGTGAAGGAACAGATCCTCAACTATGAGCACTATGGCTAAAATCTCACGTGAACAATACAAGATAAAGTACTCCCATAAAATAAATACTCCCGGATGCATGCATCGACAAATTTGGTGGACCTCATATTTGCAAAAAGTGGCCCAGAAAGATTTCCCCAAAATATAATTTTTTAGTCAGTGGACCAGGGGAGGGGGTGATAGCGACACCATGTTGTGTTTATATGCGCCACGTAGGTTCATCCATCCACTGGTTATTTTCTTTGATGTGTTTGTGAAGGACGTTGCATGGGGAGAAAGCTATCTTATCACTCCAGGACCAGGACCAACGACTTGTCAGGGGAATAGTAAAGTAAAATAAAGCTAGAGGGAAAACATGGAAGGGGGTCCAACCACTTCTTTGAGGAGTAGTAGAGGAACGAAAAGGAAACTATAGTGTCGGTAGCTTACGGCGTTAGACAGTTGTCGGCCAAGCAAGGGGTGCGCAGCTACCCTCCACGTGATTAGACAATTCCCCATATATATATATAGGACAAATTCAGGCTACTCCCGGGTGTAGCTACACCCACATGTGTTTAGTATGATGTATGTAGTATCTATTATACCGGAGAGTATGTACAGATAGTATGCAATATATATTACTATGCCACCGCAGCTTCCTTCCCTCGCCGTCCGCCGGAGGCCCGGAGCTGGCTGAAGGGCCGTGGTTCAGGCCTCTCTGCTTTCCCACACCACGATAGAGAGAAGGAACACGGGGAGGGGGGAAATGGGGAAGGCCTCTGTTCAGTTCTTTCGCTCCCATAAGTCAACCGCTGCCGCAGAAGGTACAACACATGGGAGGGAGGAATTGGGGGCCACAGGCAGCGACACTAATCGGCGAAGGCGCACAAACAGTGCCCCACGGCTCACACGCAACAACGAAAAAACCCACGAGCAGCCTCACATTGGGACGCGGAGCTCTCAGATTGCTACCTTTCCATGGAACGTATAGCTAAAGGTAATTTTGGCAGTATATATACTACTTTTTATGTAGTATGTGTAATTTTTCTACATACTCCTTTTATACGTACATATCTATCGGTATTTTGAATATATAGTGCAAACTACATGCTCAATTTTATAATTTTCACGAAACTTGTTTTCGAGTATCTTAGATATAGTATATGAACATACTCAGACCGAAAAAGTATGACACATAACTTCGTACGGTAGTGTTCGAGATGTGGGTGTAGCTACACCCGGGAGTAGAAACCATTTTTCCTATATATATATATATATATATATAGGTAAATAGAGCCAAGATCATATTATCCAAGAAAAAAATAGAGCTCTTCTGTGGTACCCCTAAATGAACCACAACCATTAATTTCTGGTGATCTAAAGGCTAAAAACGTTTCATACTGGTGCTAAATCTGTAACCAGTAATTTTCATACTACTGCAAAGTCGGCACGTCCAGGTTATGGGCTCTGGCTACAGTTGAACGATGATGGCCCAGTACGAAATACTTTCATTCTCCGGGCCATGAAGAAATTACAGAAACGCATCCCAGCCTTGTTCATTGATGTAACACCTGGGGTGTTACCCTAGGCTAGAAAGTTGTTTGTTTTCTTTTTTTTTGCATCACATGCATCATATGCATTGCATCCTGTTTTTTCCAAAAACAACTCAAAAATCCAAGCCAAATTAAACTTTCAAACATTGTCCCAATTTTCCAATTAAAAATTGCAAACTAAATACCTCAAATTGTTTTTCAATAGTTTGAAGTTGTTTTAATCAAATTGCTTGTTAATAAAATTTTCCCTTTTGTTAAAAACCCTAATGGTAAATTCAAATAACAAAATTCAAATCAAATCAATCCTACTTGGCAATATTTCAAATGGGAGTTTAAAAATTAAAATCTTGCAAACAAATTAAATTCAATAATGTTTGCCTAATTGCTTGAACTTAATAAATAAAATTTGTTTATTTCCAAAATTCCAAACCAAACCCTATTTGAAAGTCACCTAACAATTTAATATCAAATTAGTAATTCAAATTGTTGAAAATAATTTTAAACCACCTTGTTATTGCTGTTTTGCAATTAATAAAAAATGTTCATCAAATGAAATAACCCCCCCCCAACCTATCCTTTCTCTCTCTCCCTCTTTTATCTCTTGCAAAAAAAAAGAGATAAGGAAAAAATAAAAAAGAAAAAGCAAAAGGAGGGAGACATGCTAGCCCAGCCCTTTATTTTTTTTTCCCCAGCCCACAGCCCACTTCCCCTCTCTCTGGCCCGATACCGTTTCGACCAGGTCATCCCCTACCTCCTGCTGTCGTCACGACAGTACGAACGCCCCCGCCACCACACGATCATCTCCCTCCCCCCTCCGATCACTGCCGTACCGAGCTCGAGGCCACCTTAAAACCTCCACCTCCCCCTCTGCCTAGCCTAACCCTAGTCCCATCCTCCTGGGCCGCCATCCCTCTCTCCCTCCTCGTCTAGCTGCCCCGCTCCTCTCTGTTTCTGTTCCTCTGACAGCCACCGAGAGAAGCAGCGCCAACCACCCTCACCGTCGATCGCCGTGGAAGCGGGAGCCCCACCCGAGGGCGGGAATGGAACCATGGATGTTCCCTCTACCGCCTCGTCCCATCGCCAGCTGCTGGGAGTCCCCGGGGAGGCCGCGCCGTCGCCGGACCCGCGGCTGCACCTCCACCCTCGCCATCGACAGCAGGTGCTTGTCTCCCGCTCTCCTCTCCCCCTTCCTAGCTGTCCGTCTCCACACGCCGAGGCACGCACCACCGCACACTCACTGCTGCGCCCACGGCGCGAGTCGAGCACCAGCCGCTCGAGGATCGCTGGCGATCGAGGCCTTTGTTCCGTCAGGTTCAGAGCTTACTGTCGAACGAAATTCAGTTAACGGGCGCTGAGCTACCACTTCTCCCGTCAGTTACGGTTACTTTCAGAAACCGCGGTCCAGCGCAGCGGCAGTGAACGCACGCGCGCGAGCAACACATCCCGGGTTCGATTCCCAGCACGGGGAATTAACCCCATCTTTTTTCCCCACGCGCGCAGGGGCAGGCCCCACGGGTCAGTGGCCCCTGTTGCCACCTCACAGCGCACACACGCCCACGTGGCCGCCACTTGGGCATGGGCCCGCGCCGCAGAGGCCCAGGCTGGGTTGCCCTGGGTGAAAAACGCCCCAGGGGCCCCTCTGCGATTCTTTTTCTTTCTTTTAGGCCCCTGTTTTTACAGATTGATCCCTAACCTTAAAATGTTAATAACTTTTATTTCCTAAATCCAAATAATAGAAATAAAATATGTTTCTTGACCCAAATTTAATTCTCTACCTATTCAAAGCATTTGTTTTCTGTTTTGCACATTTCAAATTGTTTCAAAATTCAAATTCAACCAATTCCTTTAAAATTTGATTAATTGCATAATTATTTCAAACTTAATTCAAATCACACAAATAAATTATGTTTTCCATGCCATTTTGAACCACATTTTCAAATATTTTTTTTTCATGTTTTGGATAATTAAAATTGCTTGAATAATTTAAACCTTGTTTAAATCATTTAAATTTGCTAAATTCATAACTTGCTCAAATTAAATTATTTTTGAACTTATAAAATATGTTTTCAAACCAGAAAAACATAACCTTTTCAAATATGAATTTGAATTTATGTTTTGAACAAATAAAATTCAAATAATATTCACACTTGAATTAAATTTAATTAAATCTTGTTTAAACTTGTTTAATTCATAATTAAATCATTGTAATTCCTTTTCCAATAATTGAAACATGTAATCCACCTAAAATTTTGTGTTCTAATCAAATATGAACTTTGTTATCTGTTGGGAACAATTAAACTTGATGAAAACAACAAATGCTTGTGTGACACCTTTAAGTAACCAAAAATTCCAAAACTTAATAAGTGAATTTCATAATGGGTAAACCTTATTTCCAATTGGTTCTATTGTTGTTATTTTGTTGTTTTCCTCATCCATGCATCATGCTAATCCACCTCCACATATTGGTTAGTTGTAAAACAACTATTTCAACCTTAATTCATGGGCTTTCCATATGCAATCCCAATTGCATGTGGGTCCATTTAATCATGTTGTTACCATGTCAACTAGTTTATTTCCATGCATCCATTAAATTTTCATGCATCCATATCTTGATCATGCTGGATCTTTTGCCGTAGTAGTAATTGTTGCATCCGGTGTTCGTTCGAGGTTCGTTGCTTCTTCCCGGATAGGACGTTGAGATGGTGTGAGCAACGACAAGTTCTATGGATGTACCTCTACTTGCTGGATTCCAGGCAAGTATACTCACTTGCTGCCAAATGGCTGCCTTTCATCACTTGTTACCGATTCTTTCCGTTGTTCTTATTCTAGCCTGTTGATTCGTTGCTTGCGTCTCGATCCTATCCTATTGTTTACCTTGCAGCCATGATATAGCCTACCTTCCACTTCCTATTAACTGTTGATTGTTTACTGTTGGCCCTCGTGTCGTAGTTGCATGCTTAGTGTTGTTTGCGCTCAAGTCTTGTTGTTCCTTTCGTATCACCTGTTTAGTTGATAGTTGGGTTTCATTTCAATCAACAACATGTTAATGTTTTGGGTAATAATAATTTGATGATAAGGCACCGGCAGGAGGCCCGGCGTGGTTTTGAGGCCTGCTAGTGTCGACCCTAATTAGGAAAAGGGTCTTGTCTACCGATCCATGATGAGCGCACTAACCGCATGTGGGAAGCGAGTATGGGCGCCCCCCTCAACTTGATTCGATTCGCATCTCGTCCAAATCGCCACACTTAGTTCGGGCTTTCCATTTGATGCATGCATATGCAGGTGCGAACCCGAGGCCAGTGTGGAACTTTTGTAGTCGGCATTTAGGGCGGCGTGGTCTTCCAGTGCTATGAGGGTCCCCCTTTTCTTCGTGGGGGCTCGATTAGCCGCGCACGCACATCACGTGGTGCTTTGGGCTTGATGCGAAGTAGAGTTGGGTTGTGTTGAGTACCTCGCTTGGTGGGTTGATCCCCCGTCTGGCGGGTTATTCTTACGTGTACGGCCAAATTGGTGCATCCCTGCAGGGTTAAATCTTCTCGAGAAGCCGTGTTTTCCGCGGTTATGGTTGACTTGGTGAAAGTACTGGCTAACAAGTATTCAGAACAACTTACACCTAACTAATGATAACCTGACTAGTAATAGTCTTATGGACATAATAACTTGATCCATCCTTAATCCAACAGTGTGAGTTATCCTTGGGTTGCTTCCTTAGTAGGGGGTAACATTGGATGGGTTTGTTTGGTGAGTAGTTGTAGTTGGTTCCGATACGCTATCTTATCCCCCTCTTTTAGCCGGATGTTGTAGTGAGTCTCTGTACTTGGTTAGTGCAGCCCGCTGCCGCTTATTTGCAATAATCCCTTTCTTTCTGTTGATCCCAAAGTATTTGTATCTTGTGATGACTGGCTACGCCGGTATCTTGTGAGTATGGTTTATCCACTTGCCAGTACTTAACCGTACTGACCCACGAATCCTTTTTCGTGGCTGCATATTCAATATTGCAGTCAACAGGTTTGAAGTCTGACGACGTTAGCTTGGGAATCCCTCCGGCTTGGCCTGGGCAGGGATTGGACGCTCTCGGTTATCTTCAGGACTCTTAGTCCAATTTGTATCTTGTCCGTAGCCGGACGCTATGTTGTTTCATCCGCTGTTATTTGGATCTTTGTATTGTATCAGTTGTATCCTTGGCTCGTTTGAGTCTTCTTGTATATATCTTTTCTGTTGTTGTTGTGGATTATTCGTGAACTGTTGTAATGTTATCACAAGTGGCAACCTGGAATCGGTTATTATGTGGATTTTGGCGGAAATGCTGAAATCTGCATAGTGCCCGATCTCGGGGCGTCACAATTGACAAGATATCGCCATAGCTGGCCATCGCGTTCTGGTGGTCGCCCTCTTTTTTTTGGGGTCGACCTCGAGTTAACAACCCCCAATCCCCTCTTCTCCGTCGATGGCAGCAGGTAGGCCCCTGTCGTCGAGGCGCTTGAGGTCTCTTCGTCTAATCCGTGCCCTACAAGGCTACAACGGCTTCTACGCCGCCAGGAACGACCAGCCGCCAAAATCACGCCCGCGCACTTTTCGAGGCGACGGCTCACCGAGATCTTCGTGCTTTCAGTGCCAGCGGTCCGCGCCGTGTGAGCGCGAGAGCATTTGACTCCTTAAATGAGATGATGCGGCGGCAGTACGGGAGATCAGGGAGCTCTACGCCGAGCTGCTGGCGTAGGTGAGGGTGGAGCGTGGAGACAGTGAGCCTGACGCAACACTGAGATCATGACCCCGTCGTTGGGACCGGCGCCTTGGGCACAGACAGACCTCTTTCTCGGCCACTGTCGGCTTGAGCCCTGCGAGGACGCCAACCTCGGCCGCATGCTCTCCTCCTCAGGCCTTCCTGGAGCACGTTGCCGGCCTCCAATCTCCAGCTCAAGGCCACGGACACGTTGAAGGAGCTCCAGCTGGCACGCCTGAATGACATGACCGTCCTAGAAGTCGACGCACCCGGCCTCCTTTGACTGCACGTGCTCGACTTTACAAAAATCTCCGAGGCATTGGTCTCCGTGCCGGTCGTGGAGACAAGGGCTGAGATGGAGATGCTGGAGCAGATTGTGGAAGTCGAGATCGTCGGGTTCAGCCCTTTCTGACTAGATGAGAAGGGTGCTGAAGGCGCGGACGCTTGCGCTGCCGCTGTGTAGCCTGCCTGCATCACTAATCTGAAGTCCCAACGGTGCTGTTGCTGGGATATGGTATCACTCATCAGGATGGCCATGAGCCACTAATGTGCACGAACATCTATTTATCTGGTTACTTCATGAGCGCACATTCCATATCGAAATAAGTATACTGAACAAAAATCTACTGTTTCAGGTCACACTGTACCAGCTCATATGTACTAAGCACATTGACCAATTAACTTTCTTTTGACAATAAACACAATTATTATTTTGATTCCTAGCTTCTCTCTCAAATTCAAATATGTACATGGGACTACTCTCATATATCTCCTGCTTGTGATAACAATGAAATTAGGGAGTTTCATGCACTCAAACATGTATTCTGATTTCTGAGCAAAATATGAATACAAGGTCATTGAACCCAACAAAGCAAACTTAATCTGAACCTCCCCTGTTTACCTATCCATGTGATTCTTGAATCTTGATACACCATCAGAGTTAACTTATATAACAATAAGTAAAGCAAGGTAAAATAATAACAGCTTCATCCAAATATGCAGACTATATTTTACTTATAATTACATACAATCCATCAAAGATAATAAATGTTTCAAAAAATAAATGTCCGCAAAACGGCAGAGCATTTGCTATCATCATCCTTCTTGGGGCCTTTAACCAGCTTTTTGTGTGGCAACTTGACGAGTGCGCCACATGGAAGTACTCGTCACACTCGTCCATGCCGGCGCCTTCACAATCCATGGCTCAAAACTGCCACCATAATATTAAGATTCATGTTAATAATCAAGAAAATCATTTATTACGATAAAAACTACTGTAAGTGCATACTCATGAACATGGTCAGTTTTCAGCTTCATGTTCTTAGTCAGCACCTTTACTACTGCTGGAACATGTCAGATTATAGCTAGATTTTTCTTGTCAGTACTATCTACTCTCAAGCAACCATATAGGAATGATGTGAAGAACATAACCAGCACAAAGGTGAGTTGTGTTGTGCAATAATTCCATGTTTACAAACAACTAATGAATTGATGTAGGAATTAGATTATAGATTGGTTGATGTTTCAGCTGATTCAAAGTCAGATTCGTCGAAGCCAAAAAGGCTCTAAATCAGATTCTGTTTAAATCATTTCTCCAGTCCGTTATATATTCTGACCCAACAAAACAGAGAAAATTTCATGTCTTCTATAGATTTTCAACCTAGCAAGCATATGATGGATTATTTTCAAAGATCAGATTTCACACAGGCATGGCTAAGACCAGGCAGGGCAAATGAGTGTTTGAAATGAGCCCCTCTTAGAAGTTGAAAAAGTTCAGGTATATAGATTGAACAGCGTTTGACGACTACCCTATTTTTTTCAGAAGTACGATTTGAATCTAGTACAAACTGAAAATTATACCAAGAAAAGCATATTCATATGTACCCGTTTCGAATCTGTGTATTTTCATCGATTTTGTATCCAAACTAATTTTACAATGGCACAATTATTACCCCAAATATGCAAACATATGAACAATTTCAAAACTAAATTCCGTACTGATCTGAATACATCCTACCATTGTCAACAAAGAAGACCAATTTCTAAACCATTCAGTGGATTTTTTATGCCGAGCAGTTAGTCTATATCAAATATGCTAAGATTCCATCATGAACACAGGTGCCATCTACTTCTGAATTAAACAGCTCAGTTTACCTTACCGACGGAAATGGCAAAACATCAGATGCGGCCGGGGGCGTGCTCCGTCGATTGCCGCCGAGTTCAGGGCCCAGGGGACACCGGCGTCCATGTCGACGAAGGCAAAGTGCGACGTGCGGCTGAGGTGTCGGTGGCACGGCCAGGTGCGAGGTCCGTCGTTGGATGTGACCTTGAGGCGACGACAGCGCGCTCGCTCGTGGTCCACTGCCGCTGTAGGCCGATGGAGGCGGCGTGCGGGCCGAATTGGAGAAGGGACAGGGGAGGCGGCGACGCAGACTTCGGAGGTGCCGCCGGCACGAGCGGACTGGGATGGCGGCGGCGTCCGACGGATGGATCAACGAAGCACATGTGTGCTTGGCGTGTATTTTTCACCAAATTTGGACTACATGGGCTTCCTGGGCCAAATCTCTCTCAACCGTAGGATCAAACCATACTGCTCATATTTTTTGACTAGTAAAAGGTACCATAGAAAAAAATCATATTGTCCAGAAAAACAATAAACAAAAGCAAGGGGTATCAGCGATAAACAAACTCTTGTTGACTACTTTCCCATAGATCACAGGAAGCCACTAGCTATGTTTAAACAAAAATGTGCACATAATAAGAGCAAATGGAAAGATCATCCCAAGATCAGTTCAGGGATAGGCCTGCTGAGCCCAAACTCTTTGATCATTCTCTTCACCACCGTTTCTTCCTCGTTGCTCCACGGACATGTCTTCTTCCTAACCATCTGCCAAGCCCAGAGTCCATTGTACTGAACATGGCCATCCTTGAGGAGAACAATGCGTTGCAACGATGTGCACCCGCTCACAACATACTTGAGAAGCCATACGTGGCGCTGCGTGAATCCAGTGATTACCAGCTCCTTGAGGTGATGGTGCCGAAGATTATTGCGTGGTTCCGACAAATTTACTCTGCGCCACGAGTAACCTGGCTCTGTTTCTGAGTGAGGCACATAAATGTGCAGGACCTCGAGTAATGGGGAGGCTATCAGGAGGCCGTTTGGCCATAAGATGTCCCAGTTCGAAGGTAGGTCGGCGACAAGGAGCCTTTTCAGGTCCGGAAATTTCCTCTCCGGACGACTGGGCTCAATCCATCTTCCCACCCCGGTGAACCGGACGACGAGGTTCGTGATGGTGGGGGACATAGGGAGGAACCTTCCGAGCTTACTTTTCCCCAACCCTGCTGCCAGCAAATCATCATCCTCCATAAATGTGAGGTTAGTGTCCACGAGGCACGGAACCGAGCCGAATACAATCTTCACAGTGTTGGTTAGGCGGCACGCCAGGCGGGCAAGCATTGGGAGGTTGCGCAGCTCGATCGTGAAGAACGAGCAGTGCTCCAGGACGAGCTCCGTGATCTGTGAACACGGCGCGTCTACCACCAGAGTGCGACGTGCACAGCAGCAGGACGTGAGGTGAAGCACCTCCAGCTGAGTACAGTCTTTGAACACCCTCTCGTACACGTCCACGGGCGTGGAAGCAGGCATGTCACGCAGGACGAGCTTGGTGAGCGCGCTGTAGGTATGCAGCGGCGGCAGTGCGCAGTACTTGCCAAGCGTCAGGCTGCGAAGGCTCGACTGGAGGTTGAAGGAGTCGCGGGGCAAGCAGTACGCGGGCGTCTGGTCATCACCGGACGCTAGCCTGACGACGACCTCCAAGTCGTCAACTCCCCATGCGCCGACCGCGGTCGTGATCAGGCGGTCGGCACAGATGCTGTCGTATGTCTGGAAAAACTCGAGACGTAGGGTCTTCATGCGCCGGTCATGGCCACCGTCTGCTTCCAGGAAGCTCGTGACCCCGTTGGCGAACGCCCTCATTGCCTCCATCTCGCTGCTCGCCACGAGACCGTCAAGAACCCTACCCAAAGGCACGTCGCGCGGCAAGTTGCGCCGGCGGAGGGCGACGGTCCGCTCGTACTCCGGCAGTAGTATGTCGCTCACCCTGAAGTCGAGCGCCGGCAGCACGCGCGGGATGCGCACCCACCGCCTGGCCAGGACGGCCGTGGAGAGCGCCGTCCGGGTGTCCAGCCTGCTTACGATGAGGGCGAGCAGATCATCATGGAGCGCGCTAAGGCGGTCCTCGCCGCCACACGTGCGCGGGCGCACTCGACGCAACGTCGGCATGGCTCTCGATCGGCGGTTCGTTCCAGATTGGGTATCCGGTAATGGGGCTATGAGGGAGGTGCTGGGACTATATATGAGGGGCCAGGCAGTTCGATTCGGACGGGAATTCGGGAAACTCGTCGAACCGGAGTCCGATTACTGTTTTTCGTTGGATCGCTCCCGTATCGTCGATTCCTTAGTCACGCAGGGAAACCGCCCATCCATTTCGCATCACACGCTTTACATGTCTCCACCAAGTCCGAATCAAAATATAACATGTAGAGTGATTTGTCGTGCAGGCTGAGCGTCGGAAACGTGAAATCCCCTTCGGTTCCAATCTTGGCCACGGCAAGCAGCCCGCCCTGCCATGGCTTTTCCTCCTCCACGCCACGGCACTGGACCTTGCAGGCGGCCTTGCTCGCCGGCGCGGCCAGCACCTACTCGCCGACGCCGCCCTTCCATCCATGCTTATGCCTTCTCCTAATTCTATACTATACTAAAATGATTCACCTCTAAACATGATAACTAAGGATATGGTGTATACCCCATAATTATGCCTTCTGCTCGCTTTAGTGTTCGTAGTGATCGCTAGATGGTCCGAAGACCTACTTGTAATTTTTACTACTTTTGAAATTCTTTGTATCATTGACAAAGACATGGATCCTGAACCCTGCGGGTAAGGACACCCCGTCTCAGGCCCAAGGTTAAGGCCCAAGAAGAGGAGCCCTTGGAATGTTCCAGAAGGCCCACGTGAAGCCCACCCGCACTGTCTTGCGGGTTAAGTTAGGAAACCTGTAACCGACTTAGGGTTAGAGTTCGAGTCCTCTCCGGGTAGGGTTTGAGACCTGGCCACCTATATAAGGCCAGGAGAGCCACCGGAGGAGGACCAAGCAACACCGCACCACTAAAGCCTTGAGCTCGAGATCATACTCTCGACTTGAGCAACCACCATTGTAACCGATCTACTCGTTAATACAGATCGACAGAGGCAGGAGTAAGGGTTTTACCTCTTCGAGGGCCCCGAACTTGGGTAAATCTTGCCCCCTGTTTAGCCGACGATTCCACCAGCGCTCATGGGTTCTCCTATTCAAAACCCTATGGGTTCACCCGAGGGATTTGTAGAGTCAGAGATTCGACAATTGGCGCCGTCTCTGGGAACGGCGGGCGCTGGATCACCGGCATCTTCGGCTTCATCGACAACCAATTCTCGTTGGAAACCATCGACTACGGCTCCGAACAATCCTATACGGATCGGATCAGTCGTGGTCACCCCTCACTCGCCGGAATCACGCCCGGTATTTGAAGATCTGGAGAGGAGCGTCACCTTGACGTTTGGAGCCTGAAATTCGTGACCAACAGTGACGGAATCCTCCACTTCCCGGAAGAATCAGAATCTGAATCAGGAGCCGTCGACTCGCGCTTTCATCTGGAGAAAAGCGGCGAATCCGTCCGCTTCAACACGAACGACTACCATACCCTCTCGACAGAGGAACCTTCTCGAATCCAGAAGGCTTTCCGATCTACGCCTAGGACACACGAGCCACGACTGGCTCAAGTCTGCATGGCAGGATCAGAGCAACCTCAGGAAACTGAACATAGCGCGGCAGAGCGTAACATAATCGTTTTCGTAGGATCGCTCCCGTATCGTCGATTCCTTAGTCACGCAGGGAAACCGCCCATCAATTTCGCATCCAGCAATGCTACATCTACAGACTCATGTTACGGAAATGTCTTACGGAATTAGGTGGGTTAAATCAGGGAGTGGGCCCAGGTGAAATTCGGGGGGAGGGGGAGGGGCATGGGGAGAGTGAAAACTAACCGCATGCTGACACATACTTCCGTAACTCCTGTCCGTGGGGAGGCAGTCCGTAGGTTTAGCATTTCCGTTTCGCATCACACGCTTTACATGTCTCCACCAAGTCCGTATCAATATCTTTACTATCTTTACTATTAACTAGCAATCGTGCCCGTGCGTTGCTACGGGGAGGGAAGAAAGCAATGTTTGGAAGATTAAAGTCGGAGCGGCCACTTGGTGATGGCGCCCGACGTCATCTAGAATGACCTTTCCGCCTAGCAGTTAAGCAATTACTGATGGTGATCGACCACAGCTAGAATCATCTCGGTGATGGTGCTTGAGTTCACCTTCCAGCAAATGAGATGAACATGTCCGCTGGGGCGTGGAAATTATCGGCCCAGTCCTACACCTATAGGAAGAGTTCGGAGACCGTCATGGTGACCCAAGCTATATCTGGCAATGCCGCGGTATCCATGGCCACACACTATAGCGCATACACCTTGAGCATCTCACAGCACAGGGCCTTGAGCATCCAAGGCCACTCACCATAGCGCATGCACCGTGAGAATCTCACAGCACATGGCCTTGAGCCTCAGGTCGACTAATTGCCGCATTCCCTCGTCGGTACTGTCGGCCACCGCGGTTCCTCCACAGATAGCAGCTCCAGCAGCAGTATGTCGAACTTCAATTTTTGTTTTCAAAGGAAATGACACCTCCAGGTAGTTCTAAGAATATACATATTTTAATCCAAACAATATCATTTAATTTCCTTAAATCACAAGAAAAACAACATCATAGTCACCTACCCACTGGCTTTCCACACATGAACTATATGGTTGGAGATATATTCCTAGTTTTGTGCAAAGTTTTCAATCAGATGATAGTCCTCAAGGATGATAAACCTCATGTTTTGCATCGCTCGCCAGAGAGATTTGCAATTGACAAATTACCAATATTGCAAACTAGAGTTAAGGGCTCGGGCAGTCTATCAAGTTGCCACGGACGAGGGTATTGGTCACTAACTCAAAAATTGCTAACAGTCGGTCATAAAGTTGTGACAATGGTGTGAACTAGTCATTCCGTCACTGTGATCCGTTAGAAGCTGACGTGGCCATCTGTTATTTTACAAACACCCCCTTCAGTTTTTCTTTCTTTTAATTTATATGTCCTCAGCCATTTTGGCTCTGTGTGAAATAACCCAACACAAGCAACCACATCGAGCAGGCCCACTCAGCAAGGTGGTTAATGCTGCTACTGAGCAGGTCGTGCCGCTGCAGGAGAGAGGAGATGGACCACGGGTCCACGGCGACGCCGACTAGCGGCCGGAGAGGGACACCATGATTCAGTCGCAGAAGCATGCCGCACAGCCCCGACACTGTCGGCGCTCCACTAGCCTATTCCGCCACATGAGCCCAAGATCTACACCGAGTGCCTCGACTCGGAGACCGGCTCGGACGACTTCCCGACGCCGGCAGCCGCACAGACAGCTCGTTCTCAGGATCCGACGAGGCGTCGACGACAGCGAGTAGGCGCGAACGTGATGGCTGTACGCGCGGCGCCATTGCGGATGTTCTCGCCTTTGCCTTCTGTGGGGCGCAGCACCATGGGGTCGCCGGAGATCTCCGGCTCGGCGGCCACCTTGTGGTCAACGCCGCCTGGTTACTGCCCCCGCTTCCTTTTCTGGTGCAGCACCGACGCGATGGGCGCATGTACGCAGCTCCCGTTTGGTCCAACACTCTGTTCCGCGCGTAGTGCCGCGACGAGCGCTTGGTTCTCTCCTCCGACACCGCCGCTCCGGCCACCGACTAGGAAAAGATCCAGGACCAGGTTGGGTTCTAGCCAGACGCACAATAGTGCAGCGCCATGCACGGCTCCACGCTCGTCTATCCGGTCAACACACCTGAGATCAACGTCACAGCCGCTGCACCACCTCAGCCTTTGACTCTCAGGGCCATGCACGGCTTCACACTCGTGATGTTGTTGTTGCGCTTGTGGCAAGAAGGGAAGCTCATGCTCTTGATCATGAAGGTCATTGTCCTTCCTCAAAGAATGTCGCTCATGGAAGTTGTGGGTTGGTGTTGATGGTGAAGTATCTCTCGCCTCTTGTCTCGATGAAGTAGTGGTATCATAGTGTCTATGGCGAGGATCTTCTTGATCCTTGTCGAAGGCTGGGTGCGAGGAGAAAGCACATTCTTGATGAAGATGAGGTGGAGGCTCCCATTCCTCATGTTGGTTATGATGCAATGGAATTCCGTGCTCAAGTTGGTGCGGTGCTTCATCCAATATGGTAGGAGTAGAATCATGGATAGCAACTCCATTTGCTTGTTGTTGGCGAGGTCGCTCATGTGGATCCTCATCAAAAATAGGAAGTGAGAGGTCACTTCGAGCATCTTCACTTGCTTGTTGGTTAAGTGGTCGCTCAAGAGGTTCCTCATCAAACAAGAGGTTCCTCATCAAACAAGGGAAATTAGAGATCATGGGTAGCATCCGCGCCTAGTTGTGGCCGAAGTGGGCGCTCATTGGGGTCTTCATCAAAGAGAGGAAGTGAGAGATCATTTGTAGCATGCCCACTTGGTTGTTGATGATGGTGGTGCTCAATGGGGTCTTCCTCGAAGATGGGGAAAGACAAGCCATAGGGAGCATTCGCAGTCGCTATGTTGAGAAGTTCTCTCATTTGGGTCTTCATCAAATATAGGCGGTGGAAGCTCATGTGGGTCATCCTCATTGGTTTGGCGATGTCGATCATGATGGAGAGGATGGCGCCGATGGTCATTGTGGTGGAGTCGAGGGAGGCATTCACTAGAAGCCATGTCGAGGGCACCTTCTTGATAATGGCCTTGGTCTTGGTGGTCATTGTGGTGGTGACACACATTTTGCCTTGGAAGCCTTGAATGTGGGCAAGCACCATCCACGAAGCCATTTAGACCAATGTCATGAGTCGAGCTTGGAGAAGGTGGGTGATGAAGAATATCCGGTCGTAGAGGGTGATCTTGAAGAGCGTCACCACGGCCTTGTCGGTGTCGAGGTCGAGGTAGTGGTGATGGCGAGCAATTGTCAAACCAATGTCGTCGCGGAACTTGTGGTGGAAGATGCGGTGAGGTGGGTGGACCACTTTCTTCCATATGACGGTGATGATCATGGCGAAGGTCTTGGTGATGAGCTTGGTGATGATGGATCGAAGTTTGTTGACGATGGAGCTTGCGGCGTTCCCGCACCTCATGTGTGGGATGACTCCGAAAGTCATTTGGATGCCTTGGCTTCTTGGCCTTCTCGCTAGATGGGGTCTCGATGGTGTCCTTCTTGTGGCGTCGTCTTGATGTTGAAGGAGACCATCTTGACGTTTCCAACTTGTCGGATTTCTTGTCGTTGCGCCATATTGAGGTTGAAGGTCGTTGTCTTGTCTTGGCCTTGGCATTCTCCTTGGAGTTCCTTGGTGGTGAGCATGAACCATCAGACATATGATGTCTTGGCAATCGAAGCTTCGCGAGGAAGTTCTTGTAAGTGAGCTCATCCATGTCGGAGTCGAAGTAGCTTGTGGAGTCGTTGTCAGTGTCGTACTCCGTCATGTTTGTGGATGCATTGTCGGTGTAGTATGGCTCCATCTCGTCATCCAAGCTTGCGATGTCGTAGTTGTAGTAGTGGTTCATGTCGTTGGAGCTCATGGAGTCGAAGTCGTCGTGGTTGTTGTGGTGCTCCTCCATGTCGATGATGCTTGGGGAGGAGTAGTCGGTGTAGAGCTCGACGTCGTGGTCGTAGTAGTGGTGGTGATCCACCATGTCATGCTCGTAGTAGTGTTCATCCACGACGCCGGGCTCGTAAGAGTGGAGGTCCATGTTTTGGTCGTTGTAGTCGTAGTGGTCCATCAAGGACTCCTCATGGTCATCATGGCCTCCATATGATCCGCTCTCGCTATACATGGTTAGTCACAAGCGCAAGTGTATATATAGAGTGTGAGGACCTAAGATCTCAACCCTCACCTTTTAGCAAATGTTGGAAACTAGTGGACCAAGCCAAGAGAAACCGATAACCAAAAGAATGAAGTGACTTGAGTTCGAAAGATCCCAAAAACACGCTCCAAAACACACGTGGCTTATGGGTGGATGGCAATGGCTTAGAAATGAGGCGAGAAAAATGACAAATCCAAAGAAAAGTGTGTTGTAAAACATGGAGAAGAATCAAAGAAAAGTTAGCACGAAAACCAAACCTAGTGGAGGAAAATGATATGGTGGAAAACTAAAAACACACACACACACAAATGATAAATGAGGTTAGTGCGGCCAATGGACGAGCGGAGACAAAATGTACCTATCGAAGATTAAGCTCAATGCCACACCAACGCAAAGAGGATGCTAGCTCAAACCGCAATTAATTAGAGGCAACAAGATTCGCAATGTGGCAACCGGTCACTCTCTTATCTCTTGCAACTCGAAGCTAGGCGTTCCTACAAATGATAGCAATTGGCATCGATCATTTTCTTCTTTTGGCTCTTTTTGCTTCTTTTGCTCTTTCTCGTTTTTTTTTTGATTTTTCGCTTTTTGATGGATGATGATTCCCAAATGCCAATGCCTACTCGTAGCTAGTCTCTCACAAGCGCAAAACTCGCACTCTCGGTGCCACAATGCGATGCCAAGCGGTGTAAAAGAACTAGTCCAAGTAGGTAAGATACACAAAGGAATGGGTTAGTTCAAGCGGAAGCAAGTTATACCTATGCGGTGGATGATCTCGGACTTCCGGCCGATGGATGTCGATGTCCTGTGGATCCGTTGATGTAGATGCGTAGGCGATGTCGATGGCGACGCGTAGGAACTTGCCTCACTCAATTCGGAGCAACGACGACAAAAGAAAAACAAGTTACAAAATTTGTCCAAGAATCGAAAAGCAGGAATTTTCTGTGATTTTGCTCAATTTCGAAATTCCTCACAAATCAAGAATTTTTTTGGAAAAATTCGAGGAAAGTGGCTGAATAGAAAGGTGGGGAATGGTTTTGGGCAACAAATCTATGAAATAAAACCACGAAAACTCAACAAATCGAGAGATCGGTCGAAATCCCTTTCGGCTATTTTTGGTCAATTTTTCGAATTTATGGTGGATAGAAGAAAAACTGGTGGATGGGGAGGGGTGTGGGTGTCGGATTCGTGTCAATCTAGCTCTGGATACCAGATGATATAGGTGTTGACCTCTAAGTTGGCCCGATCTTCACGAATCGACAAGAACGAACGAAGAACGCACGAAGAACGTGATGAACACGATGAACACGAGAGGTGGAATCGAGGGGAAATCGAGGGCAAACACGTTCAAACACAAAAAGGGGGAAGATAACTCGTGAAGCCTACGAGGATCGCAAACCCAAGTCAACAACACGCTAATTGAAACCGATTCCTCTCACCGGTCGGTCCACCGATCCAACAGAAGCCGCAAGGGGAAGGTTGACAAGCGCTACTAGAATCACAAGATGAAAGAGTAGCTCCTTGGAGAGATCTTGATACGATCCTAGATGAACATCATCAACATAGGAGTAGCCTCGTAAGAGGAGTCACCTCACAAGAGGGATACAAGGGAAAAGCCCGAAGTTCTCAAATCATTCCCTAAACCCTAGATCTAGCCACCGAAGTCCCTTATATAGCCTAGGGGGGGTAGGTGGGGTGAAAAGGAGCCAAAATGGGGCATTTCCGCACAAAACAGGGGAGGCCGGCCTGGCCGGCCTGGGAGGCCGGGGTGGGAGGCAGCGCCCTGCCTGGGGCCGGCCCGGCCTGGGAGGCCGGCCTGAGGCCGGGGTGGAGGCCGGCGCCCTCGGGCTGGTGCCCGGCCTGGGGCCAGGCTAGCCCGGCCTGAGGCCAGGGTGGGATGAGGAGGCCGGCCTGGGGCCAGGGTAGGCCGGCCTGAGGCCAGGGGAGGCCGGCCTAGCCGGGGGGTGAGGCCGGGAGCCCCCTTTTCCCTTCGTTCTTCCACCTCGGAGCTCCGATCTTGACGCCGTCTTCACCCACTTCCTTCCTAGCTTCATGTGCATCTTCTTGGATGTGTTCTTGAGCATCTTGGGCACCTTGTTGGGTCTCCATGTGGTAATCCGACCTATGCATGTAGAGGGGTATTTCATGAGGTAGATCACGTTCACCAAGTCACCGGAAACATACGGAGATAGGAGTGAGTTCACCTTGTTGTGTATCGATGTTGTGCTTGGTTGAATACGGTGGGCTACATCATATTATATTAGTAAGTAATTAATCCTTGTAACGTAATGAGTAATCAGAGCATGAACTTGTGTAAAACAACGATATCGACAAAACAAATTTCAAAACAGAGCACTTATCTCAAAAGAATCATTCTAATTGCCCCATGCCATCTCTTGTTGCAGCTATCACACTCCAACAACATCGGGCCTTAAGACATAATATCACATAATAATCTCCACTAAATGACACAAATCCTACATTCTTAAAAATGTTTCTCTTTTGTCTAACACTTTTTCAAGCACCAATGATAATAATATTAATGTAGCATTCAAGGATAAATGATATGCACAAACATGAAGAACATATAAATAACCTTGTATGTACATGATTAATCAATCGGTGTTCAATATCAAATTTTAACATATCATGTCACACTGACAAATTTTATACACGGAAGATGAGATAAATTAATTGTGTCGGTCTACAAACTAATCTAAGTTACAACAAAAAAGAGAGTAAAAGAATGAACCATTTAATCATGGTATACATATAACATTAGTACCTTATTTTAGACCATGTTGTCTTCCACCTGATTTTCAAAACTTTCCTTCTAAGAACTGATTTTTTTGTTTCATGAAATTAGTATCGATCAATTGCGACCTGAAGCAGCTCATAAAATCTGCATATAAAGGACTGGTACAATTTAACTCTATTATGAAATTTTTCGGTTAGTCCCCTTCTTCCATACTATGCTGGAAGCCAACAAACGATGTTAATTCAGCTCAATCAAGACTGCGTAATTAGGTCCATGAAGAACATATATAAAGTCTGAATTACTTGCTCACTTGACATGCATATAACATTAATACTTGATTTTTAGAAAAAATGCATCTACGAAATTATAATTACAACTAATTCCCGCAACACTGCAGTATCATGTTAAGATGCAAAATTATTTCTAGGGTGCGTAGATTAAGTACTCAAGGGATCACGTTGCTAAATTATATCTAAAAGCTGCACCTCAAATAGCCACAGAGACATGATCCAGGATCCCATTACCTGTACAGATACATCCAATAATTCTGAACTTATAAACGTACATGTACACCAAGTCATCAACAACGTGATGCAATCAGGCAAATATATTTAGGAAAATATACTAATTCAGCTTCCATCAAAACAAGCACACATAATGAGAAGTATATTTAATTTTCTCTAAATCACCTGGATTTGATCGACCAAAAACTATCCATGCAGTTTTTTCCTTGCCCATCAGCTGTATGCTGCCACACCCCACACCATGATTATCCATGAGTGGCCTTCCGGTCGGCCGACTTCTTACACGTGGATCCAGGGGCAGACCCAGAGAAAAATCAACCCGGTGTCATTTTGTTAGTCACACATAATTTTTAGCTAAATCTGGGGGTGTCATACACTCCAAATGTGCAAAATATAGCAAAGAAATCGGATTTTACCCGGTGTCCTATGACACCTGCTAGCATAGTGTGGGTACGCCCCTGCGTGGATCTATGGATTTTTCTTACGAGTCATAGCAACATAAAAGTCATAAAAACGTGTATTTTTTTCATTTTTTTACAGCGTCATGTAAATAAAAGCTTTATGTCGTGTGTGTGTATATATATATATAGAGAGAGAGAGACCCTATTTGGCACACTGGGTGCAGAAAATTTATTTTGCACCTAAAATTTTATTTTATGTTGCTAAGTCAAAATATTATATTATATATGTAAATATTTACGTTTAACTTGATCCATAATAGAAAATCGACGTAAATTTTTTTAAAAATGGTTCATAACTACATAAAAGTCATAGAAATAGCATAAATATGTCTATTTTTGTTATAGTTTTGTAGCATCACCGTAAATAATTTTTTTACGACATAGATATATTTTATTACGTTCTACTCGACATAAGGAGTACGGCAAAATTTACGTGACGTAAAAATCATGTACGGTTAAGGAGATAGAGGGTAGGTGTAGAATAACTATTCTATACCCTGCGTGTCAAATAGCGCGACCCTATTGTAACCATTAATTTTCATACTACTGCAAAAGTCGGCACGTCCAGGTTATGGGCTCTGGCCCATAACAGTTCAACGATGATGGCCCAGTACGAAATACTTTCATTCTCCGGGCCATGAAGAAATTATAGAAACGCATCCCAGCCTTGTTCATTGACAAGATATCGCCATAGCTGGCCATCGCGTTCTGGTGGTCGCCCTTTTTTTTTGGGTCGACCTCGAGGAAACAACCCCCAATCCCCTCTTCTCCGTCGATGGTAGCAGGTAGGCCCCTGTCGTCGAGGCGCTTGAGGTCTCTTTCGTCTAATCCGTGCCCTACAAGGCTACAACGGCTTCTACGCCGCCAGGAACGACCAGCCGCCAAAATCACGCCCGCGCACTTTTCTAGGCGACGGCTCACCGGGATCTTCGTGCTTTCAGTGCCAGCGGTCCGCGCCGTGTGAGCGCGAGAGCATTTGACTCCTTAAACGAGATGATGCGGCGGCAGTACGGGAGATCAGGGAGCTCTACGCCGAGCTGCCGGCGTAGATGAGGGTGGAGCGTGGAGACAGTGAGCCTGGCGCAACACTGAGATCATGACCCCGTCCCTGGGACCGGCGCCTAGGGCACACACAGACCTCTTTCTCGGCCACTGTCGGCTTGAGCCCTGTGCGGACGCCAACCTCGGCCGCATGCTCTCCTCCTCAGGCCTTCCTGGAGCACGTTGCCGGCCTCCAATCTCCAGCTCGAGGCCACGGACACGCTGAAGGAGCTTCGGCTGGCGCGCCTGAATGACATGACCGTCCTAGAAGTCGACGCACCCCGCCTCCTTTGACTGCACGTGCTCGACTTTACCAAAATCTCCGAGTCATTGGTCTCCGTGCCGGTCGTGGAGACAAGGGCTGAGATGGAGATGCTGGAGCAGATTGTGGAAGTCGAGATCGTCGGGTTCAGCCCATTCTGACTAGATGAGCCGGGTGCTGAAGGCGCGGACGCTAGCGCTACCGCTGTGTAGCCTGCCGGCATCACTAATCTGAAGTCCCATCTGTGTTGTTGCTGGGATATGGTATCACTCATCAGGATGGCCATGAGCCACTAATGTGCACGAACATCTATTTATCTGGTTACTTCATGAGCGCACATTCCATATCGAAATAAGTATACTGAACAAAAATCTACTGTTTCAGGTCACACTGTACCAGCTGATATGTACTAAGCACATTGACAAATTAACTTTCTTTTGACAATAAACACAATTATTATTTTGATTCCTAGCTTCTCTCTCAAATTCAAATATGTACATGGGACTACTCTGATATATCTCCTGCTTGTGATAACAATGAAATTAGGGAGTTTCATGCACTCAAGCATGTATTCTGATTTCTGAGAAAAATATGAGTACAAGGTCATTGAACCCAACAAAGCAAACTTAATCTGAACCTCCCCTGTTTCCCTATCCATGTGATTCTTGAATCTTGATACACCATCAGAGTTAACTTATATAATAATAAGTAAAGCAAGGTAAAATAATAACCGCTTCATCCAAATATGCAGACTATATTTTACTTATAATTACCTACAATCCATCAAAGATAATAAATGTTTCAAAAAATAAATGTCCGCAAAACGGCAGAGCATTTGCTATCATCATCCTTCTTGGGGCCTTTAACCAGCTTTTTGTGTGGCAACTTGACGAGTGCGCCACATGGAAGTACTCGTCACACTCGTCCATGCCGGCGCCTTCACAATCCATGGCTCAAAACTGCCACCATAATATTAAGATTCATGTTAATAATCAAGAAAATCATTTATTACGATAAAAACTACTGTAAGTGCATACTCATGAACATGGTCAGTTTTCAGCTTCATGTTCTTAGTCAGCACCTTTACTACTGCTGGAACATGTCAGATTATAGCTAGATTTTTCTTGTCAGTACTATCTACTCTCAAGCAACCATATAGGAATGATGTGAAGAACATAACCAGCACAAAGGTGAGTTGTGTTGTGCAATAATTCCATGTTTACAAACAACTAATGAATTGATGTAGGAATTAGATTATAGATGGGTTGATGTTTCAGCTGATTCAAAGTCAGATTCGTCGAAGCCAAAAAGGCTCTAAATCAGATTCTGTTTAAATCATTTCTCCAGTCCGTTATATATTCTGACCCAACAAAACAGAGAAAATTTCATGTCTTCTATAGATTTTCAACCTAGCAAGCCTATGATGGATTATTTTCAAAGATCAGATTTCACATAGGCATGGCTAAGACCAGGCAGGGCAAATGAGTGTTTGAAATGAGCCCCTCTTAGAAGTTGAAAAAGTTCAGGTATATAGATTGAACAGCGTTTGACGACTACCCTATTTTTTCAGAAGTACGATTTGAATCTAGTACAAACTGAAAATTATACCAAGAAAAGCATATTCATATGTACCCGTTTCGAATCTGTGTATTTTCATCGATTTTGTATCCAAACTAATTTTACAATGGCACAATTATTACCCCAAATATGCAAAAATATGTGATGGGGGGATAGTAACCCGGTAGGCCAACTCCAAGGTGTAACCCGGCCCAAAGGACGCTGCGCAGGATCCGGCTAAGGATAAAGAAACTTCTGGAAGGCCCAAAGTTTGTAGGCCTCGTAACCCGGATTGTGGGTTGCGGTAAGGAAAGCTAGGGTTTGTAAGCAGAGTTCGGATAGGACTCAAGCTGCGCCTTGGAGGGCAAGCTGGGGGGTACGGGTACTTTATAAACCGGCCCCTAGGCTTAGTTTTACAGAGATTCAAGTCATAGTTGTATCACCAATTATCGAGTATCCAGTATAGTTCATATTCGAGATCCGGCGAGTTGCTTTCCGGTTCTTAGATCGCCTTTTGCCATGTCTTCCTTCGAGCTAAACCCTCTCCCAAATACCTGTGTCGACTTGCCCCAAGATCAGTTACCCCAGGTAACATCTGCCGTGATTATCCCACGACAGTTGGCGCCCACCGTGGGGCCTGCGTCCAAAGGTGTTTACATCACGGGAGAAGCTCGGAAGAGCATGAAGAACCTCATCGTCGGTGAGATCTACGTCGACGGCCAAGGAGAGAAGATGGTGGACGATTCCGGCTGGGGGCCAGAGTCGGATCACCTCGAAGCCGGATCCGTCGTGACAATCGGCCGCATCAACGTCTTCATCGGTATGGTATGTACTTCCGGCTCGAATCCTGACAATCTTGGATCTGATTCTGTGTCAGGAGAAGCTGCCTACATTCAATCGGAAAGAGAAGAATCGATCGGAACAACAGGTCAGATAAAAGAACTCGCTGAGAAGTGGGAACAGTCGGAAGAGTTGGTATGGACCCCGCGCGATCGGGTAGAGAGAGAAGGTGATACCGAGTCTATCCGGGATCTATTGGAGGATCGATATGAGGAGGAAAACAGCGAGGAAGAACGGCATGAATTCGTGCCAAGCATCACGCGCCGGGTTGCGGTCTACACGGCTCCCGCGACCAACGTAAATCAAGAGAGCGTGACCGCGGCCGCAGTCGGGACGGCTCAGGCATTGAATCAACAGCGGGTTACAGCTGACCCGGTTCTGATCCGGGTTGAGGGAGAGTCGGCATCGGTTACCAGTCGCGCACCGGAGGAGGAGATGCGGGCAAACATGTTCGGATTCCAAGCAAACCGGACACCGGGGGCGGGTCCTTCAAACCCGCGTCACCCGGCCCTGTTCGATAACAATTTGATTTTAGATCCAACCGTCCTCGCTACAGTAATCACTCCAGAGAATGCGGCGGAGCGGGTCAGAGATCTGGATGTGGCCCGTCGCGCATTGGAGCAGCAAAGAAGGCAAGTGGAAGCAGAGAGACAGGGGATGGCCACACGGCAGCGCGAGTTGGATGCGTTAGAGACTCGGCTCCGGGAGGAAACGTCTAGAGCGCATCAGAGGCACCAGACCAGGCTACCAGCAACGGGCGGAGTTATTAATCCGGCAGCTCTGTTTATCGCACCCCAGGATCAACCAATCCCAGCGGTAAACCAGGGAACCGCACCCCCACCAGCGACGACAGTTAATACAGCGGGAATACAGCCGGCAAATGAGCAGGCCGGGTTACTCCCGCCGCAGGCTAGAATTGCACCCGGCAATGAGTTACCACCACCATCACGATTTCGCACACCAGCAGGTCATTACAACAATCCCATGGACAACGTATATGCAGCGACACTCGCCTTGAATCAGATTCCTGTGAGAGAATCGCCTCATGCGGAAGTAACCCGGCGAGCGATCGATCTACTACACACCGCGGTGGCACAGCAGGCCAACTATCCAGACCATAGAAGCGGGATGCATGGGACGCCATACCCCAGTCAGCAACAGGGCAATATTCAAACGAATTCAGCACGGCGGAGGGAAGAGCAACAGCAAATGCCGCCCCCACCTCATATCCAGACAGTACCAGCAGCATCGGCGGCGCAGGCGATTGTGGACAGCTCCAGGGCCAGAAGGGCCGGGGCCGGGTCTGTAGCACATGAGTTACCGGTGGCGCCGCACCCCGTGGCACCCCCAGCCGGGTCACATGTTTCCCGAGTAAGACCTGCCCCAATCACCCTGGCAGGACCAAAGTGTCTCTCAGACGACATCAGAGCGGAACCTTACCCGGAAAAGTTCAAAGAGCCGGGGAAAGTAGTAAATTATGAGCCAACAATGGATCCAGAAACATGGCTGAGCAGTTACGAGATGGCAATGTCAATTCGCAATGCATCCGAGAATCTTCAAGCCAAGTTCATGTACTTAATGATGTCAGAGGGAGCAGCAAAGTTATGGTTCACCAATCTGCCGGAAAAGTCGATCAAATCCTGGGAAGAATTAAAAACCGCGTTTGTCAAGCACTTCCATGGAACGTGCAGAAAGCTGTTTACTATTGACGATTTAGAACGATGCGTTCAGAAGAAGGGCGAGTCAGCGCGCAGCTGGGTACGCCAGGTTATGGAGATACTCCACTCATCCACAGATATTCAGCCCAAGGATGCGCTACAAGCTATGGCGAAAACATGTAAGTACGTTCCTTTAGTGCAAAAGTTAACTCGCATGAAATCCAGTAGGAATGGAGCGGAGGTAACAATGGGAGAATTAATGGATGCGTGCAACAAACACGCCGCAACGGACACCACAGAGGAGGAAATTGATGACAAGAAAGCAAAAACAAACACAAATAGCAGTGGGAGAACCGGCAATGGATCGGCGCCAAGTAATAATGAAAATAGCCAGAACAAGCGCCCGTTTGAAGGGAATTCCGAGTTTGTAGCTAACACGGAGGCCGGGTCTTCAAGACCCAGATCTGAGGGGAATTTTAATACTGGAAATCACAGTGGGGGACATTACCAAGGACCTCCAAGACCAAGTAACAGTTGGGACATATTTAGGATGGCATGCCCGAAGCATAGCAGGAATGGCAAGCCGGCTAATCACTCCTTGGAGCAATGCGCCGACTTACAGAGATGGAAGAATGAGGAAGTAAATAGAGCCATGCGAGGAGCGGGTCGGGGAGGAGGCCCGGGTCCAGGTGGAAATTTGGGCAACGGTCCACCCCCAGCCAGTAACCCGGCAGCAGGAAATCCGGGCAATAATCAAGGGGGAGCAGGAGGTTTTCAAGCTAACCCCAAACAGTTGGGTCAATATCACGTGCACACTACTGGAGGCTCTAACAAGGATAAAAAGATATTGAAACAGGCGGTCAATTCAGTCTCCTCCGCCGTTCCAAGGTATTTGAGGTGGTCAGAACAGGAGGTAACTTGGAGCAGAAGGGATCACCCGGACAGAGTTGATCACCCGGGAGTTTTAGCACTGGTAGTGGCACCACAGGTCAATGGGTACGAGCTGAAAAAAGTCTTGATGGATGGAGGAAGTAGTATCAATATCCTATACTGGGAAACTTTTCTGCGCATGGGCCTAAAGGAATCTCAGTTGCAAAAGAGTACAACAGTTTTTCACGGGATAGTGCCGGGTCATTCGGCGTGCCCCGAAGGAAAAGTGGCGTTGGAAGTAGCTTTTGGGGAGTCGAAGGACAATTATCGAGTCGAGTGGCTTACTCTTGAGGTGGTTAAGTTGCGCAGCCCCTATCATGCATTGTTTGGAAGGCCGGCTTATGCTAAGTTCATGGCAAGACCGTGTTATGTGTATCTACAGCTGAAAATCCCGGGTCCTAAGAAGACCATTACCATACACGGGAATCGAGACATAGCAGCCGAATGTGATGAAGGAGATGCGGCAATGGCTGAGCAAGCCTGCAGGAAAGAAGAGCTCAAGCATTACCGATCGCAGGTGGACCTAGAGGAAAGGACAATGTCAAAAAGGCCGACTTCTGAAGGGAATAAAGCAAAAACTAGGACAGAACAAGATCCTAAGATGGTGGGCTTTGTCAGGAGCAATCCTTCCAAGCTGACTGACAGGGAAGAGGAAGCCATACCACCATCTATAGCTAATCGTGCCACAAGGACAACATACCCGGATTGGCTAGCAAACCCGGTACTCATCATGAAAGGAACTAGCGAATGGAGAATGTGCATCGGCCATGCCAACGCGAGGCCGATTCCCAGGAACAACTAAAGCAGTGTAACGGACAGCAGGTTTCATACGCGCTCTTTTCCTACCCAGGGTACCTAAGGGGACTGGAAGATTTTTAATGAGGCGGCCTGCTGACTCAAACTTTTCATATCAATAAAAGAGATGGTTTTCAAGTCTTATCATGGTCTTTGCTTCAGTTGCAAGTAAGTAATGTTTGTTATTATCAATGCATCAGTATCATCAAAATACGTTGCACGTACATAGGTCTTTGGGAATTGAGCTGCTTAAATAGTAGTCACAAACCCGGAGACCCGGCCTTGATGCCTATGAGTTATGAGGGCCGATTACTCGCAAGACGAGTACGGCTGCAATCTTATAACCGGACGAAGGAGCCAAATTTCTTGGTTATTCTTACTTAAGCTCGATGTGACTCGCAACAAAGTGGCATGATCTGTTCACTTACGATTACAATCAAACTATGCAGCCCAATGGGACCTGCTTGACCCTGTTTTTCGTATAGATGTAACAACATGGTATCCACGCGAAAGCCGGCTTACAGTACAAGATAATCAAAAGGGTCATCTAAACCACAAGTCCATGCAGAGTACAAGGCTAAAATAGCCGGAAACTCAACAAGTATTAAGCATGACTTCAGTATTTACGTGAATGGCTATTGGTTGTCAGCTTGGTAAAGAGCAGTTTGCCATCTGAGAAAGGCCACACCCCCTTGGCTCGTACTTTGGGTCATGGGGACTGGGGACTTCGAAACAGAAGCAAACTGTTTAGTTACTAAAGCTCGAAAACCTTGGCTACCGAGTCTTGGGGACTTAAAGAAAAGTCCTCTTATCAAAACCTACGATACTCGGTCAACCGAGTCTCGAAAGGGGAATCGACAATAAACAAATCAAGTATCGAGAATAAGCTTAAGGATAAAACAAGGATCGAGGTTATCAAAAGCCGGGAAAGGCACAAAGTTATCAAGCACAAAGTCACAGTATCAGTATCGATGGTGCACAAGCGCACCGCTAAAATCATATCAGTTTTGAAAACACGAAATACTAGACATTATCCTACTCGGCATCCTGGGAATGGTCTTCCGGGTCTTCATCCTGGACCTGCTCCTTGGCCTTTCCAGCAGCTTTACCCGGACTCTTTGTATCGGGACGGACAGGTGGAGGAACAGCTGGTGTAGAGGAAGACGGCCTTAAGCCTAACTCGGCTTCTCTCTTCGCAGTTTCCTCCTTCCTCCTGGCCAGGTCAGTCGCCCATCTTTCCAGCATATCAAAGGGAGGGGGTGCCTCCTCCAAGACGGTTTTGCCTTCAGCATCATACGAGCTCATGATTGTATCCAGCTCCATTTTATCGGCTAAAGCAGTAGCCGAGTGACGTACGGCGGATTGTATAACTTTGAAATCCTTGGGCACAAACTTGGAGCCGTCAGCCTTAAATTCCGGAAATCCGGATATTACCTTTGCCGGGTCAAGCTTAGGGAAATAAGCTTTCGCCAGTGTAAGGGCCCGGGTCATTCCAATCCGGCAAGATGAGCGCTTCCATATTTCAATCCATCCGGGCACCGTTGAAAAGGCTTGTATGAGATTTTCTTCACCCGGGTATACCTCGGAAGGCCATTTCACGGCATCCAGTAAAAGCTTTGTGCCGGCAAAAAACGTCCGGAGAACAGTCTTTAACGTTTTAGTCTGAGCAACGGCATTGTCTTCTGGAGCAGCAAGGTTAGCACCTGCAATTGAAACAAAAGAAATCATATAAATAAAATTGACTATCGTAGCAATAAGGTAGAAGTATGCAAGTTAGTCGCAAGCAAAAACTTACTCAGCAAAATGCGATAAGTGTCCGCGACCTGGTTCGACAAGTTCTTCAGCATAGTTTGGGCATCATTGTACTTCTTTTTGTATTTGGAGACGTTCTTTTTCAAAGTCTTCATCTCCGCCTCAAGGGTTTCTCGGCGCTTCACTTCAGCAAGCAGGAGCTGCTCGGTCTTGAGTAACACCTCATCTGACCGAGTAATCTCCGCCTGCGAAGAACGAGTGACAATGTAAGTCGGATATCATGACAAGCCGAGAATTATATGAAGTACCGAGCGTAATTACAGCAAGTTATGCTCGGAACTTGGGGACTGGGTGTATAGTAAGAAATACCAAATAAAGTTACCTGATGTGCTGCGGCCATACGCTCTAGGATGTTTCCCTCTGAAGCCTTCATGGCGAGGAGAGCGCTCATCAGCTGGTTAAAATCATCGTTACCCGAGTTAGAGGGCTCGGGTGCCTGGGAAGTTGGAAAAGGAGTTTTTCTTGTAACAGGAGGCGGCACCCGGGTCATCCGAATGTCGGAGTCTGGTCCCCCTCCCGCGTTCGAGGCTGCGCCCTTTTCCTTCTCGCTTGCGTGCGAGGCTATTGGATACCCGGTGTCTTGCCTAGCCAGTTCTGTTGGCGACGCTTGCTCATCGCCAGCTGTGGTGAAAGCATCGTCAGTCGGTTTATTTTCAACCCGGTTCTCAACCTCCGTGTCTTCCTGGTCACTAACAACAGCTGTGGCTCTGTAGAAAGTGCGAAGGTACGGTTAATCCATGATTATGAAAAAGGCGATAAAAGTTCGGCATAGCATCAGGAAAAGGACTTTACCCGAGGTTCACCGGGAAGTCCGAGGGAAAGCCGCTGCTAGACCCGGAAGATACTGAAAAATACCAAGCAAGGTGTCAGATTGCTTTGTGAGGGAATGTTTGGGAAAAATTCTTGTGTACAGTAAGTACCAGTATGTCGAGCTGGAGGCGGTGAAATACCCGGGTTAAGGGTCTCATTACCCGGATGGTTGCGGGTCACTCTACGCTTAGTTGCGGGTGGCTCCTTCATTTGTAGTCAAAAGGGTGATGACAGGGTTAGCTCAGGAATGACGTCATGGGAGCCAAAATCAAGCACAAGGAAACGAAATAAAACCTGGAAGACGATTCCTTGGGGTTTTCTTTTGGATCCGGCTTTGATTGCTGGCTCCGGTTCGTCTTCCTCGCTGGCGGACTCCACCTTGCCGTCCGATTCTTCCTCCTCGTCTTGGTCTCCTTGTTCTGAAAATTATCAAAGTTATAATATATATAAAGGAAAAGAAGAAGCAGGGCGTAACGCATGCAAGGGGATTAAGTATGCACCTTCGTCCGAATTAACGGCATCATCTTCCACCTCCGGGTTTCCGGAGTTAGGAGGAGTATCCGCCTTCCAGAAGTCATTGTCGGCCTGAGGTGGAGACACCAGAGCAAGGGTTAACAGTTGTATCAAGAGGAACGAATAGAGTTGAACTTGTTAGAGTTAGGTCCTTACCGCAGGGGCCGGGTTCTCGAGGGTGAAAGGTTCTAATCCGGCTATGTTCCGGATCACCTCGAGCTTTTCTGTCAGAAAGCCTTTGATTGTTTTGTTGGCATCGCTAGGAGCGAAATTGCTGGTGGAGTATCGAATCGGGTCCGTGGTTTGCCCCGAGTATTCGCACATCAGTTTTGTGCGAATGGAGTTGGGCTGGATGCGGAAGTCGACCCAAGTCTTCACCAGGTTAAGCCCGATGAGGCCTTGGGCAGAAAGGATGGAGATTTTGGCCAATAGAGGCAGAATTTCTTCCCTTTCCGGGTCAGGAGCAAACCTATTGAAGGCTTCGGAAATATCAAGTTGACCCTCCGAGTAACCCGGCAACTTCTTTTCGCCGGGTGGGGAGGTGTCCTGGCAGTAAAAGTATGAGAGCTGCCAGTGCTTTACGTGGGAGTTAAGGGTGAGAGGAGGCATTAGGGAGTTCTTGCGGCGTTGGATGGAAACCCCGCCGCAAGTAAGAAGTTCACCATCGCCGCTTTCGCGGCACGGTTTGCACTGGAAGAGTTCGACGAAGAGGGCCAGACTTGGCGGAGTGCACAAGTAAGACTCGGAAAGAACGATAAAATGAGTGATGTTTAAAATGGAGTTGGGTCCTATGTCGAAAATGCGAAGGCCATAATGGCTTAAAACGTCGCGAAAGAAAGGATGACCCGGAGGACGGAAGCCCCGGGTCACATGTTCAACAAAGCATATTACCTCGTTTTCTGCCGGAGTAGGCCGAGTTTCGTTACCCGGCACCCTCCAGTGGATAATTTCCTGAGGGGGGAGAACCCCTAGCTCGACCAATTCTTCTAATTTGGCCTTGGTGACCGAAGATCGCGCCCAGTTGGCGGATATGGAGTTTGTGGTTTTGGCTTTGACTGGCTGCTTTGCCTGCTTCTTGGGTGCCATGGGGTTAACCTGTAAAGCATCAGGTAGAAAAACATGAGAAATGAGACTCGGAAACTGTCAGCTGGCCGAGTATTGATAAGAGGTATTGAGGCAACTTGGAAGTTAAATGTTATCCGGGTATTGTTTTGCGGAGCACGGTACAAATTGTCCGGGTATCGTGTGTCCTTATAAAAATTATGGAGATTAATGTGTGGATAAGTGTTTAGAAGAAATAAGTGGTTGCCCGTGCATCTATCGCGAGTAAATGAACTGGAAAGGGAGGATTTTCCGGGTGGTAGAAGCAAGGGCGGAAATTTTAGGCGGCTCGAGCCCAGATTGGGAATCCCATTTCTAGATTTACGGTGAAATTAATGATTGCTGGTAGTAAAGGAGTGAACTGAAGTCTATATCTTATCTATTGGATGGGTTATGATGAATGCTAGCCACCTAATTTGGTGCGCCCCGAGAGATCGCCGGCGGGCTGATTTAGATCCAATTTGACGCAAAAACCAAGAAATTGCAAGGGCAGATTAATGAGTGCTGGAGACTTACTGGAGGAGGTTGAAGTGAAGCCTTGCGGAGGCAAATAGCGCAGGCCTGGTGCCCTTTCGCGACTCTTGGCGGACAGGTCGGGTGTCTGGCGGCGGATCTCGGCGGCGGTGCTGGGCGCGCCGTGGCGGAGCGCAGCCGGCGACAAATGGGCTCCGGTGATGCGCGCGAAGTTCCCGTAATGGCGCTCTGAGGGTTTGGTTACGGAGGAAGAGGAATGAGGAAAAGTGAGACTTTGGGGTTAGGGTTACCCCTAAGGACCTATTTATAATGGTTCGGGTGGGAAAATTAAGTCCAATGGGCGGGACCCGGAAATTGCGGGGTAACGGCTACCTATTCAAAGATTACGGGAGGTGCATCGAGTGTCGGGCAAGAGATCCTGGCAGAAAAGAGAAAGGGATACTTTCCGTGGTATCAGGATTAATTATCGAGAAAAGTGTAGAGTCGTGGAGTTTTTGTTAAGACTTAGACCTGGAAAGTTAAGAGAAGCATTCGGGGGAGAGCCGGGTTATTGCATGGCCACCATGGAGTTGGATCCGACCATTTATCAAAGCATTGTAACCCGGCCTCCATACGCTTGAGCGTTTGATATTTTTGCAGGGAATAGCCAGCGCTTCAAGGAAGAATCCAGGAAGCCCAGGCTATCCTGGGGACTACTGATGGGGGGATAGTAACCCGGTAGGCCAACTCCAAGGTGTAACCCGGCCCAAAGGACGCTGCGCAGGATCCGGCTAAGGATAAATAAACTTCTGGAAGGCCCAAAGTTTGTAGGCCTCGTAACCCGGATTGTGGGTTGCGGTAAGGAAAGCTAGGGTTTGTAAGCAGAGTTCGGATAGGACTCAAGCTGCGCCTTGGAGGGCAAACTGGGGGGTACGGGTACTTTATAAACCGGCCCCTAGGCTTAGTTTTACAGAGATTCAAGTCATAGTTGTATCACCAATTATCGAGTATCCAGTATAGTTCATATTCGAGATCCGGCGAGTTGCTTTCCGGTTCTTAGATCGCCTTTTGCCATGTCTTCTTTCGAGCTAAACCCTCTCCCAAATACCTGTGTCGACTTGCCCCAAGATCAGTTACCCCAGGTAACATCTGCCGTGATTATCCCACGACAATATGAACAATTTCAAAACTAAATTCCGTACTGATCTGAATACATCCTACCATTGTCAACAAAGAAGACCAATTTCTAAACCATTCAGTGGATTTTTTATGCCGAGCAGTTAGTCTATATCAAATATGCTAAGATTCCATCATGAACACAGGTGCCATCTACTTCTGAATTAAACAGCTCAGTTTACCTTACCGACGGAAATGGCAAAACATCAGATGCGGCCGGGGGCGTGCTCCGTCGATTGCCGCCGAGTTCAGGGCCCAGGGGACACCGGCGTCCATGTCGACGAAGGCAAAGTGCGACGTGCGGCTGAGGTGTCGGTGGCACGGCTAGGTGCGAGGTCCGTCGTTGGATGTGACCTTGAGGCGACGACAACGCGCTCGCTCGTGGTCCACTGCCGCTGTAGGCCGATGGAGGCGGCGTGCGGGCCGAATTGGAGAAGGGACAGGGGAGGCGGCGACGCAGACTTCGGAGGTGCCGCCGGCACGAGCGGACTGGGATGGCGGCGGCGTCCGACGGATGGATCAACGAAGCACATGTGTGCTTGGCGTGTATTTTTCACCAAATTTGGACTACATGGGCTTCCTGGGCCAAATCTCTCTCAACCGTAGGATCAAACCATACTGCTCATATTTTTTGACTAGTAAAAGGTACCATAGAAAAAAATCATATTGTCCAGAAAAACAATAAACAAAAGCAAGGGGTATCAGCGATAAACAAACTCTTGTTGACTACTTTCCCATAGATCACAGGAAGCCACTAGCTATGTTTAAACAAAAATGTGCACATAATAAGAGCAAATGGAAAGATCATCCCAAGATCAGTTCAGGGATAGGCCTGCTGAGCCCAAACTCTTTGATCATTCTCTTCACCACCGTTTCTTCCTCGTTGCTCCACGGACATGTCTTCTTCCTAACCATCTGCCAAGCCCAGAGTCCATTGTACTGAACATGGCCATCCTTGAGGAGAACAATGCGTTGCAACGATGTGCACCCGCTCACAACATACTTGAGAAGCCATACGTGGCGCTGCGTGAATCCAGTGATTACCAGCTCCTTGAGGTGATGGTGCCGAAGATTATTGCGTGGTTCCGACAAATTTACTCTGCGCCACGAGTAACCTGGCTCTGTTTCTGAGTGAGGCACATAAATGTGCAGGACCTCGAGTAATGGGGAGGCTATCAGGAGGCCGTTTGGCCATAAGATGTCCCAGTTCGAAGGTAGGTCGGCGACAAGGAGCCTTTTCAGGTCCGGAAATTTCCTCTCCGGACGACTGGGCTCAATCCATCTTCCCACCCCGGTGAACCGGACGACGAGGTTCGTGATGGTGGGGGACATAGGGAGGAACCTTCCGAGCTTACTTTTCCCCAACCCTGCTGCCAGCAAATCATCATCCTCCATAAATGTGAGGTTAGTGTCCACGAGGCACGGAACCGAGCCGAATACAATCTTCACAGTGTTGGTTAGGCGGCACGCCAGGCGGGCAAGCATTGGGAGGTTGCGCAGCTCGATCGTGAAGAACGAGCAGTGCTCCAGGACGAGCTCCGTGATCTGTGAACACGGCGCGTCTACCACCAGAGTGCGACGTGCACAGCAGCAGGACGTGAGGTGAAGCACCTCCAGCTGAGTACAGTCTTTGAACACCCTCTCGTACACGTCCACGGGCGTGGAAGCAGGCATGTCACGCAGGACGAGCTTGGTGAGCGCGCTGTAGGTATGCAGCGGCGGCAGTGCGCAGTACTTGCCAAGCGTCAGGCTGCGAAGGCTCGACTGGAGGTTGAAGGAGTCGCGGGGCAAGCAGTACGCGGGCGTCTGGTCATCACCGGACGCTAGCCTGACGACGACCTCCAAGTCGTCAACTCCCCATGCGCCGACCGCGGTCGTGATCAGGCGGTCGGCACAGATGCTGTCGTATGTCTGGAAAAACTCGAGACGTAGGGTCTTCATGCGCCGGTCATGGCCACCGTCTGCTTCCAGGAAGCTCGTGACCCCGTTGGCGAACGCCCTCATTGCCTCCATCTCGCTGCTCGCCACGAGACCGTCAAGAACCCTACCCAAAGGCACGTCGCGCGGCAAGTTGCGCCGGCGGAGGGCGACGGTCCGCTCGTACTCCGGCAGTAGTATGTCGCTCACCCTGAAGTCGAGCGCCGGCAGCACGCGCGGGATGCGCACCCACCGCCTGGCCAGGACGGCCGTGGAGAGCGCCGTCCGGGTGTCCAGCCTGCTTACGATGAGGGCGAGCAGATCATCATGGAGCGCGCTAAGGCGGTCCTCGCCGCCACACGTGCGCGGGCGCACTCGACGCAACGTCGGCATGGCTCTCGATCGGCGGTTCGTTCCAGATTGGGTATCCGGTAATGGGGCTATGAGGGAGGTGCTGGGACTATATATGAGGGGCCAGGCAGTTCGATTCGGACGGGAATTCGGGAAACTCGTCGAACCGGAGTCCGATTACTGTTTTTCGTTGGATCGCTCCCGTATCGTCGATTCCTTAGTCACGCAGGGAAACCGCCCATCCATTTCGCATCACACGCTTTACATGTCTCCACCAAGTCCGAATCAAAATATAACATGTAGAGTGATTTGTCGTGCAGGCTGAGCGTCGGAAACGTGAAATCCCCTTCGGTTCCAATCTTGGCCACGGCAAGCAGCCCGCCCTGCCATGGCTTTTCCTCCTCCACGCCACGGCACTGGACCTTGCAGGCGGCCTTGCTCGCCGGCGCGGCCAGCACCTACTCGCCGACGCCGCCCTTCCCTCCCGCGTGGTCGTGAATACACGCGCCGCCGCCAACCTTCCGCACAGGCACAAACCGACAGCGGGAGGGATGACGAGGGCCTGGCCGCGCGTGGCACAGCGCGTCTCGCCAATTGTCGTCCGCGTCGTTTCCGGCACACTGCTCCTACAGCTCTGTCAAGCTCTACTTGACATCTAGGGTTCCGTCCCCCTCGCCGGCGGCCACCGGAGGCGGAGCGGATCACGACCTCTCGCCGGCCGGAGGTTTCCTGTTTTTTGTCCGGTGTCTTCTTTGAGATGGTGATGCGACGGCTACATCTTGAAGTCAGAATAAGATCCTGCACGTCTGGCTCTTCCGATCTATGATTGTCTTCATTAGCGATTATTACGACTTGGTGCCCTGGTCTTTCGAGACTGTGATGACCACAGCACACCACTGTGTACCTCGGTAATTACTTCAATTGCATGCCTTACTGCAATGGAATAAACCAAGGCAAAATGTTCCTATAGTAGTTGTTGTCTAATTTGGTTCTATATAGGACTAAGTACCATGTCAATTGAAATACTACATCCCGATTATGATAAGCTTCTCATGGCATCTATTGATCCTTCATGTTGTTGATCACATCGTAGGAGTAGTAATGTAGCTTCCATCCATGCTTATGCCTTCTCCTAATTCTATACTATACTAAAATGATTCACCTCTAAACATGATAACTAAGGATATGGTGTATACCCCATAATTATGCCTTCTGCTCGCTTTAGTGTTCGTAGTGATCGCTAGATGGTCCGAAGACCTACTTGTAATTTTTACTACTTTTGAAATTCTTTGTATCGTTGACGAAGACATGGATCCTGAACCCTGCGGGTAAGGACACCCCGTCTCAGGCCCAAGGTTAAGGCCCAAGAAGAGAAGCCCTTGGAATGTTCCAGAAGGCCCACGTGAAGCCCACCCGCACTGTCTTGCGGGTTAAGTTAGGAAACCTGTAACCGACATAGGGTTAGAGTTCGAGTCCTCTCCGGGTAGGGTTTGAGACCTGGCCACCTATATAAGGCCAGGAGAGCCACCGGAGGAGAACCAAGCAACACCGCACCACTATAGCCTTGAGCTCGAGATCATACTCTCGACTTGAGCAACCACCATTGTAACCGATCTACTCGTTAATACAGATCGACAGAGGCAGGAGTAAGGGTTTTACCTCTTCGAGGGCCCCGAACCTGGGTAAATCTTGCCCGCTGTTTAGCCGACGATTCCACCAGCGCTCATGGGTTCTCCTATTCGAAACCCTATGGGTTCACCCGAGGGATTTGTAGAGTCAGAGATTCGACAATTGGCGCCGTCTCTGGGAACGGCGGGCGCTGGATCACCGGCATCTTCGGCTTCATCGACAACCAATTCTCGTTGGAAACCATCGACTACGGCTCCGAACAATCCTATACGGATCGGATCAGTCGTGGTCACCCCTCACTCGCCGGAATCACGCCCGGTATTTGAAGATCTGGAGAGGAGCGTCACCTTGACGTTTGGAGCCTGAAATTCGTGACCAACAGGGACGGAATCCTCCACTTCCCGGAAGAATCAGAATCTGAATCAGGAGCCGTTGACTCGCGCGTTCATCGGGAGAAAAGCGGCGAATCCGTCCGCTTCAACACGAACGACTACCATACCCTCTCGACAGAGGAACCTTCTCGAATCCAGAAGGCTTTCCGATCTACGCCTAGGACACACGAGCCACGACTGGCTCAAGTCTGCATGGCAGGATCGGAGCAACCTCAGGAAACTGAACATAGCGCGGCAGAGCGTAACATAATCGTTTTCGTAGGATCGCTCCCGTATCGTCGATTCCTTAGTCACGCAGGGAAACCGCCCATCAATTTCGCATCCAGCAATGCTACATCTACAGACTCATGTTACGGAAATGTCTTACGGAATTAGGTGGGTTAAATCAGGGAGTGGGCCCAGGTGAAATTCGGGGGGGGGGGGGCATGGGGAGAGTGAAAACTAACCGCATGCTGACACATACTTCCATAACTCCTGTCCGTGGGGAGGCAGTCCGTAGGTTTAGCATTTCCGTTTCGCATCACACGCTTTACATGTCTCCACCAAGTCCGTATCAATATCTTTACTATCTTTACTATTAACTAGCAATCGTGCCTGTGCGTTGCTACGGGGAGAGAAGAAAGCAATGTTTGGAAGATTAAAGTCGGAGCGGCCACTTGGTGATGGCGCCCGACGTCATCTAGAATGACCTCTCCGCCTAGCAGTTAAGCAATTACTGATGGTGATCGACCACAGCTAGAATCATCTCGGTGATGGTACTTGAGTTCACCTTCCAGCAAATGAGATGAACATGTCCGCTGGGGCGTGGAAATTATCGGCCCAGTCCTACACCTATAGGAAGAGTTCGGAGATCGTCATGGTGACCCAAGCTATATCTGGCAATGTCGCGGTATCCATGGCCACACACTATAGCGCATACACCTTGAGCATCTCACAGCACAGGGCCTTGAGCATCCAAGGCCACTCACCATAGCGCATGCACCGAATCTCAGAGCACATGGCCTTGAGCCTCAGGTCGACTAATTGCCGCATTCCCTCGTCGGTACTGTCGGCCACCGCGGTTCCTCCACAGATAGCAGCTCCAGCAGCAGTATGTCGAACTTGAATTTTTGTTTTCAAAGGAAATGACACCTCCAGGTAGTTCTAAGAATATACATATTTTAATCCAAACAATATCATTTAATTTCCTTAAATCACAAGAAAAACAACATCATAGTCACCTACCCACTGGCTTTCCACACATGAACAATATGGTTGGAGACATATTCCTAGTTTTGTGCAAAGTTTTCAATCAGATGATAGTCCTTAAGGATGATAAACCTCATGTTTTGCATCGCTCGCCAGAGATATTTGCAATTGACAAATTACCAATATTGCAAACTAGAGTTAAGGGCTCGGGCAGTCTATCAAGTTGCCACGGACGAGGGTATTGGTCACTAACTCAAAAATTGCTAACAGTCGGTCATAAAGTTGTGACAATGGTGTGAACTAGTCATTCCGTCACTGTGATCCGTTAGAAGCTGACGTGGCCGTCTGTTATTTTACAAACACCCCCTTCAGTTTTTCTTTCTTTTAATTTATATGTCCTCAGCCATTTTGGCTCTGTGTGAAATAACCCAACACAAGCAACCACATCGAGCAGGCCCACTCAGCAAGGTGGTTAATGCTGCTACTGAGCAGGTCGTGCCGCTGCAGGAGAGAGGAGATGGACCACGGGTCCACGGCGACGCCGACTAGCGGCCGGAGAGGGACACCATGATTCAGTCGCAGAAGCATGCCGCACAGCCCCGACACTGTCGGCGCTCCACTAGCCTATTCCGCCACATGAGCCCAAGATCTACACCGAGTGCCTCGACTCGGAGACCGGCTCGGACGACTTCCCGACGTCGGCAGCCGCACAGACAGCTCGTTCTCAGGATCCGACGAGGCGACGACGACAGCGAGCAGGCGCGAACGTGATGGCTGTACGCGCGGCGCCATTGCGGATGTTCTCGCCTTTGCCTTCTGTGGGGCGCATCACCATGGGGTCGCCGGAGATCTCCGTCTCGGCGGCCACCTTGTGGTCGACGCTGCCTGGTTACTGCCCCCGCTTCCTTTTCTGGTGCAGCACCGACGCGATGGGCGCATGTACGCAGCTCCCGTTTGGTCCAACACTCTGTTCCGCGTGTAGTGCCGCGACGAGCGCTTGGTTCTCTCCTCCGACACCGCCGCTCCGGCCTCCGACTAGGAAAAGATCCAGGACCAGGTTGGGTTCTAGCCAGACGCACAATAGTGCAGCGCCATGCACGGCTCCACGCTCGTCTATCCGGTCAACACACCTGAGATCAACGTCACAGCCGCTGCACCACCTCAACCTTTGACTCTCAGCGCCATGCACGGCTTCACACTCGTGATGTTGTTGTTGCGCTTGTGGCAAGAAGGGAAGCTCATGCTCTTGATCATGAAGGTCATTGTCCTTCCTCAAAGAATGTCGCTCATGGAAGTTGTGGGTTGGTGTTGATGGTGAAGTATCTCTCGCCTCTTGTCTCGATGAAGTAGTTGTCGCACCCTGACTTCTAGAGGATACTCACCGTACGAACTGAATAGTAGATGATTGGATTACGGGGCTTAACTGCTCCTGCATCCTCTTACGAGTAGGCCAACACTTATGTGTGACAACCAAACTCTACTATCCACCGTCGATGTAAACTATCCCATAGAGATCAAGATACTACCATTGACGTACTTCATACCATACACACATGGTACGTCAACGGCGTTAAACGAGATGATAACACAACATATCTCTAAGACACAAAAGATTGAAATAAGTTGCAACTGGCCCTCACTAGGGTAGAGAATAGCAAATACAATCATCCAGAGGACACATGTCCCAACATAACATCATTACATATCAGCGGAAGCATTCAAAGGGTCTGAGTACAGACACATCCAAATAGGCTTAAGAAGCCGGGAATGAAAGGAAAACGGAGCCCATCCACGTAGTCTCGGATCCTGCCCGGGTCCGCTATCTACTCGTCAGCAGCCTCGTCAAACTCCACGTAGTAGCCGTCACTGGGATCCTCGTAAGCGTAGTCTGCGGAAACCACAGCCCCAAAGGGGTCAGTACATAAACGTACTGGCAAGCAAGACTCACAGTTCACCAAAGTGTAACCCGTCAACACCAAGCACAGATGCCTTGGGTTCAACGGAAGGAAGGGGATATAAAAGATGCTGCAACCGGCTGCTCTAACCAACTACAGAGATACTACCACTTCCGGCTAACAGAAAGAAGATAAGATAGCGTATCGTAACCAACTATAACTAACTCCAAACAAACCCATCCTGGATCTCGCCCCTTATCCGAAGAAGCAATCCGAGGACAACTCACACAGTTGGATTAATGAATAATGGATCAAGTTGTTGTGTCAATAAGGCTATTACTAGTCAAGTTATCATTAGTTAGGTGTAAGTTGTTCTGAGTACTTGTTAGCCAGTACTTTCACCAAGTTAACCATAACCGTGGAAAACACGGCTTCTCGAGAAGATTTATCCCTGCAGGGGTGCACCAATTTGGCCGTACACGTAAGAATAACCCGCCAGATGGGATGCCTCCCACCAAGCGGGGCACTCAACACAACCCAACTCTTCTCCGCATCAAGCCCAAAGCACCTTGAGCGCACGGCTAATCGAGCCCCGAAGAAAAGGGACCCTCATAGCACTCTAAGAACGTCTCTCCCTATATGCCGACTACAAAAGTTCCACCCTGCGCTGGGCTCGCAAAAACATGCATGCGGCAAATGGAAAACCCGAACTAAATGAGGCGATTTGGACGAGATGCGAATCGAATCAAATTGAGGGGGCCGCCCATACACGCTTCCCACATGCGGGTAGTGCGCTCATCATGGATCAGTAGACAAGACCCTTTTCCTGTTAGGGTCGACACTAGCAGGCCTCAAAACCACACAGGGCCTCCTGCCGGTGCCTTATCAGCATATTATTATTAACAGGTTGATTGATTAACATCGAGCCCCCAGAACATAATAGAATAAGATAACGGAAAGTAACGGGTAACAGACTCGAGCAAAACAACCTAAGCATGCTAGTAAGACACTGGCTCAAACAATGGGGTTGTAGGAGTGGAGGTGAGGCAATATCAGAGTTAAGGGATTCATGTGATAGGTTCGTAACAGAAACAACTATTACTAGGGCTAGCAAAATAGACAACGGAAAGTATCGGTAACCAATGTTGAAAGGAACACAGTGGTTCATGTGAGTGATAACTTGCCTTCAAACTCAGCAGCCTGGTACTGAGCTAGATCCTCAGAAGGGGTGCTGTAAGCATCGTCTGTCTCAACGTCGTCGTCTATCCGAGAAGAAGCAAACAAACAACGCAGAGAACAAACAATCAATATCATGGCATAGTGCACAATGATGGGATGATGCATGTCCATTTAATTGATGCATAGAAATAAACTAGTTGACATGGTAACACAATTTAAATGGACCCATATGCAATTTTGGGTTGCATATGGAAAGCCCATGAGTTATAGTTGAAACAATTGTTTTACAACTAACCAACAGGTGAAAGTGGTTTAGCATGATGCATGGATGAGTAAAACAACAAAATAACAACAATAGAACCAATGGAAATAAGGTTTACCAATTTTGGAATTTTAGTTATTAAGTTAAGGAATTTTGGTTCCTTAAAGGTGTCACACAAGCATTTGTTGTTTTCATCAATTTAAAGTGTTCAAAACAAATAACAAAATTCATATTTGAAAAGAACACACAATTTTAGGTGGATTACATGTTTCAAATATTGAAAGAGGAATTACAATGATTTAATTATGAATTAAAACAATTTAAACAAGATTTAAATGGAATTAATTCAAGTAGGAATATTAATTGAATTTTTATTTGTTCAAAACATTAATTAAAATTCTTATTTGAAAAGAGTATGTTTTTCTGGTTTGAAAACATATTTCATATGTTCAAAAAATAATTTAAATTGAGCAAGTTATGAATTTAGCAAATTTAAATGATTTAAACAAGGTTTAAATTATTTAAGCAAGTTTAATTATTCAAATCATGAAACAAAATTTATATTTGAAAAGAGGGTTTAAAATGGCATGGAAAACATATTTTATTTGCATTATTTGTATTAAGTATGAATTAGTTATGCAATTATACAAATTACAAATGAATTGTTTGAATTTGAAATTTGAATGCATTTGGATTGTTCAAAACAGAAAATAAATGTTATAAATAGATAGATAATTAAATTTGGTGCAGTGTACATATTTTACTTTTATTATTTGGATTTATAAAATGAAAGTTCTTTGCATTTTAGTATTAGGGACCATTCTGTAATTTAGCAAGGACTTAAAATGAAAATAAACTGCGCAGAAACAAAACCTACCCTGCAGTGGCTAGCCCAAGCCACTGACAGGGGGCCCCTGGGCCACGGTGGCATGCTGTGCGCACACAACAGCGGACAGGGGGGCCACCCTGTCAGCGCACCGTGCAAAAACGTTGGATTTAATCCGCGGGAGGGGGGACTCGAACCCTGGCCCTCTCGCACGCGCGCACTGCCTGCTACCACTGCGGTAGCGATCAAATGTTTGACAGTAACAAGGACGCAGGTAGGTTAACCTTCAGTTACGTTTACTGAATTTTAACTGACGAACGCTGGCTGAACTTCGACATGGAGTGGACGGTGGCCGACGGCGATCTCTGCGTGCTGCTCGTGGTTGCGCTGCGTGTGGGTGTGCACGGATGCGTGCTTGCGCAAGGAAGAGAGGAGGAGGTGGGGTGCACGGTGGCGCTCACCTCCGAAGTAGTCGTAGCCGCGGCTCGGTGTGGAGGTGGTCGTCGCCGGCGGCAACAACAGGGATGGCGGCGGCGTTCCAGTAGGTCTCCGGGGGTGCTGGGGTGTCGACGAGTTCGAGGGAGACACGGTGGCTTGGTTCCTGTGGCTAGCTAGGGTGGAGGAGGACTGCAGCGACGGGGAGCATGGTGGGTTCAGACACGGCGGCGACGGGGGTGGTTGCAGAGAAGGAATTGCGCCGGGGAGAGAGAGGAGACGGCGGCGGAGCGAGGGAGAAAGGGAGTAGGTGGCTAGGGCTAGCTCCCGGGGGTCTAGGGCTGCTTTATAGAGGGGTAGGGCGACGGATGGCCGTCGGCGCGGTACTGTGCCGCCGTGGCACCGCCCGATGGCGTGCCGTACGCGGGAAAGAAAAGGAGGAGGGGGGCGAAGCGGTACGCGGGCCAGGGAGAGAAGAATGGGCTGGGCCGCGCTGCAGCTCCCCTCCGCGCGCGCGTTTTTTTCTTTTTAAATTTGTTTTCTTCTTCTGTTTTTTTTTGCAGAAATGAAAATGGAAGGGAATGATGAGTTTTTGGGGTAGAAAAAAATTAGGGGAATTTTTTTAGATTGTTTATTTAAGTGATAGCAACAGCTAGCAAGTTCTGTTTTTCCAAATGATCAAAAATAAAAATGTGGTTTGGAATTTAATTCAATATTTGGATGAATTTGATTATGGATTGATTTACTAAAACAAGAATTTAATTGTTTTGAACCTTATTGTTTAATTAGAAACAATTGATTAGAATTGTTGTGTAATTTTCATAATTTTAAATTGGGTGTTGTTTGTGGTTTGATTTGAATTTTGAATGAGAAGTGAGTTAAATGAGTTATTAAATAAAATAACAAGTTAATAGTTCTAGTTAAATAGAAACAACTAGTTGTTTTAACTGAACCTTTTATTTGGAAAAAGTAACATAACAAGTATGAAACAAAGCATTTGAAATAATTGGTTTGAATTTCAATTGTGAAAACAATTAAAAACAGATGCAAACAAATAGGAAACAAATGCAATGAGTATGATGACATGATGCAAAACTTTAATTTAAACAAGAAACAAACATTCTAGGGGTGTTTTTCATACTTGGGATGTTACAGTAGTGGTATCATAGTGTCTATGGAGAGGATCTTCTTGATCCTTGTCGAAGGCTGGGTGCGAGGAGAAAGCACATTCTTGATGAAGATGAGGTGGAGGCTCCCATTCCTCATGTTGGTTATGATGCAATGGAATTCCGTGCTCAAGTTGGTGCGGTGCTTCATCCAATATGGTAGGAGTAGAATCATGGATAGCAACTCCATTTGCTTGTTGTTGGCGAGGTCGCTCATGTGGATCCTCATCAAAAATAGGAAGTGAGAGGTCACTTCGAGCATCTTCACTTGCTTGTTGGTTAAGTGGTCGCTCAAGAGGTTCCTCATCAAACAAGGGAAATTAGAGATCATGGGTAGCATCCGCGCCTAGTTGTGGCCGAAGTGGGCGCTCATTGGGGTCTTCATCAAAGAGAGGAAGTGAGAGATCATTTGTAGCATGCCCACTTGGTTGTTGATGATGGTGGTGCTCAATGGGGTCTTCCTCGAAGATGGGGAAAGACAAGCCATAGGGAGCATTCGCACTCGCTATGTTGAGAAGTTCTCTCATTTGGGTCTTCATCAAATATAGGCGGTGGAAGCTCATGTGGGTCATCCTCGTTGGTTTGGCGATGTCGATCATGATGGAGAGGATGGCGCCGATGGTCATTGTGGTGGAGTCGAGGGAGGCATTCACTAGAAGCCATGTCGAGGGCACCTTCTTGATAATGGCCTTGGTCTTGGTGGTCATTGTGGTGGTGACACACATTTTGCCTTGGAAGCCTTGAATGTGGGCAAGCACCATCCACGAAGCCATTTAGACCAATGTCATGAGTCGAGCTTGGAGAAGGTGGGTGATGAAGAATATCCGGTCGTAGAGGGTGATCTTGAAGAGCGTCACCACGGCCTTGTCGGTGTCGAGGTCGAGGTAGTGGTGATGGCGAGCAATTTTCAAACCAATGTCGTCGCGGAACTTGTGGTGGAAGATGCGGTGAGGTGGGTGGACCACTTTCTTCCATATGACGGTGATGATCATGGCGAAGGTCTTGGTGATGAGCTTGGTGATGATGGATCGAAGTTTGTTGACGATGGAGCTTGCGGCGTTCCCGCACCTCATGTGGGGGATGACTCCGAAAGTCATTTGGATGCCTTGGCTTCTTGGCCTTCTCGCTAGATGGGGTCTCGATGGTGTCCTTCTTGTGGCGCCGTCTTGATGTTGAAGGAGACCATCTTGACGTTGCCAACTTGTTGGATTTCTTGTCGTTGCGCCATCTTGAGGTTGAAGGTCGTTGTCTTGTCTTGGCCTTGGCATTCTCCTTGGAGTTCCTTGGTTGTGAGCATGAACCATCGGACATATGATGTCTTGGCAATCGAAGCTTCGCGAGGAAGTTCTTGTAAGTGAGCTCATCCATGTCGGAGTCGAAGTAGCTTGTGGAGTCGTTGTCAGTGTCGTACTCCGTCATGTTTGTGGATGCATTGTCGGTGTAGTATGGCTCCATCTCGTCATCCAAGCTTGCGATGTCGTAGTTGTAGTAGTGGTTCATGTCGGTGGAGCTCATGGAGTCGAAGTCGTCGTGGTTGTTGTGGTGCTCCTCCATGTCGATGATGCTTGGGGAGGAGTAGTCGGTGTAGAGCTCGACGTCGTGGTCGTAGTAGTGGTGGTGATCCACCATGTCATGCTCGTAGTAGTGTTCATCCACGATGCCGGGCTCGTAAGAGTGGAGGTCCATGTTTTGGTCGTTGTAGTCGTAGTGGTCCATCAAGGACTCATCATGGTCATCATGGCCTCCATATGATCCGCTCTCGCTATACATGGTTAGTCACAAGCGCAAGTGTATATATAGAGTGTGAGGACCTAAGATCTCAACCCTCACCTTTTAGCAAATGTTGGAAACTAGTGGACCAAGCCAAGAGAAACCGATAACCAAAAGAATGAAGTGACTTGAGTTCGAAAGATCCCAAAAACACGCTCCAAAACACATGTGGCTTATGGGTGGATGGCAATGGCTTAGAAATGAGGCGAGAAAAACGACAAATCCAAAGAAAAGTGTGTTGTAAAACATGGAGAAGAATCAAAGAAAAGTTAGCACGAAAACCAAACCTAGTGGAGGAAAATGATATGGTGGAAAACTAAAAACACACACACACACAAATGATAAATGAGGTTAGTGCGGCCAATGGACGAGCGGAGACGAAATGTACCTATCGAAGATTAAGCTCAATGCCACACCAACGCAAAGAGGATGCTAGCTCAAACCGCAATTAATTAGAGGCAACAAGATTCGCAATGTGGCAACCGGTCACTCTCTTATCTCTTGCAACTCGAAGCTAGGCATTCCTACAAATGATAGCAATTGGCATCGATCATTTTCTTCTTTTGGCTCTTTTTGCTTCTTTTGCTCTTTCTCGTTTTTTTTTTATTTTTCGCTTTTTGATGGATGATGATTCCCAAATGCCAATGCCTACTCGTAGCTAGTCTCTCACAAGCGCAAAACTCGCACTCTCGGTGCCACAATGCGATGCCAAGCGGTGTAAAAGAACTAGTCCAAGTAGGTAAGATACACAAAGGAATGGGTTAGTTCAAGCGGAAGCAAGTTATACCTATGCGGTGGATGATCTCGGACTTCCGGCCGATGGATGTCGATGTCTAGTAGATCCGTTGATGTAGATGCGTAGGCGATGTCGATGGCGACGCGTAGGAACTTGCCTCACTCAATTCGGAGCAACGACGACAAAGAAAAACAAGTTACAAAATTTGTCCAAGAATCGAAAAGCAGGAATTTTCTGTGATTTTGCTCAATTTCGAAATTCCTCACAAATCAAGAATTTTTTTGGAAAAATTCGAGGAAAGTGGCTGAATAGAAAGGTGGGGAATGGTTTTGGGCAACAAATCTATGAAATAAAACCACGAAAAACTCAACAAATCGAGAGATCGGTCGAAATCCCTTTTGGCTATTTTTGGTCAAATTTTCGAATTTATGGTGGATAGAAGAAAAATTGGTGGATCGGGAGGGGTGTGGGTGTCGGATTCGTGTCAATCTAGCTCTGGATACCAGATGATATAGGTGTTGACCTCTAAGTTGGCCCGATCTTCACGAATCGACAAGAACGAACGAAGAACGCACGAAGAACGTGATGAACACGATGAACACGGGAGGGGGAATCGAGGGGAAATCGAGGGCAAACACGTTCAAACACAAAAAGGGGGAAGATAACTCGTGAAGCCTACGAGGATCGCAAACCCAAGTCAACAACACGCTAATTGAAACCGATTCCTCTCACCGGTCGGTCCACCGATCCAACAGAAGCCGCAAGGGGAAGGTTGGCAAGCGCTACTAGAATCACAAGATGAAAGAGTAGCTCCTTGGAGAGATCTTGATACGATCCTAGATGAACATCATCAACATTGGAGTAGCCTCGTAAGAGGAGTCACCTCACAAGAGGGATACAAGGGAAAAGCCCGAAGTTCTCAAATCATTCCCTAAACCCTAGATCTAGCCACCGAAGTCCCTTATATAGCCTAGGGGGGTAGGTGGGGTGAAAAGGAGCCAAAATGGGGCATTTCCGCACAAAACAGGGGAGGCCGGCCTGGCCGGCCCGGGAGGCCGGGGTGGGAGGCAGCGCCCTGCCTGGGGCCGGCCCGGCCTGGGAGGCCGGCCTGAGGCCGGGGTGGAGGCCGGCGCCCTCGGGCTGGTGCCCGGCCTGAGGCCAGGGTGGGATGAGGAGGCCGGCCTGGGGCCAGGGTAGGCCGGCCTGAGGCCAGGGGAGGCCGGCCTAGCCGGGGGGGGGGGGGGGGTGAGGCCGGGAGCCCCCTTTTCCCTTCGTTCTTCCACCTCGGAGCTCCGATCTTGACGCCGTCTTCACCCACTTCCTTCCTAGCTTCATGTGCATCTTCTTGGATGTGTTCTTGAGCATCTTGGGCACCTTGTTGGGTCTCCATGTGGTAATCCGACCTATGCATGTAGAGGGGTATTTCATGAGGTAGAGCACGTTCACCAAGTCACCGGAAACATACGGAGATAGGAGTGAGTTCACCTTGTTGTGTATCGATGTTGTGCTTGGTTGAATACGGTGGGCTACATCATATTATATTAGTAAGTAATTAATCCTTGTAACGTAATGAGTAATCAGAGCATGAACTTGTGTAAAACAACGATATCGACAAAACAAATTTCAAAACAGTGCACTTATCTCAAAAGAATCATTCTAATTGCGCCATGCCATCTCTTGTTGCAGCTATCACACTCCAACAACATCGGACCTTAAGACATAATATCACATAATAATCTCCACTAAATGACACAAATCCTACATTCTTAAAAATGTTTCTCATTTGTCTAACACTTTTTCAAGCACCAATGATAATAATATTAATGTAGCATTCAAGGATAAATGATATGCACAAACATGAAGAACATATAAATAACCTTGTATGTACATGATTAATCAATCGGTGTTCAATATCAAATTTTAACATATCATGTCACACTAACAAATTTTATACACGGAAGATGAGATAAATTAATTGTGTCGGTCTACAAACTAATCTAAGTTACAACAAAAAAGAGAGTAAAAGAATGAACCATTTAATCATGGTATACATATAACATTAGTACCTTATTTTAGACCATGTTGTCTTCCACCTGATTTTCAAAACTTTCCTTCTAAGAACTGATTTTTTTGTTTCATGAAATTAGTATCGATCAATTGCGACCTGAAGCAGCTCATAAAATCTGCATATAAAGGACTGGTACAATTTAACTCTATTATGAAATTTTTCGGTTAGTCCCCTTCTTCCATACTATGCTGGAAGCCAACAAACGATGTTAATTCAGCTCAATCAAGACTGCGTAATTAGGTCCATGAAGAACATATATAAAGTCTGAATTACTTGCTCACTTGACATGCATATAACATTAATACTTGATTTTTAGAAAAAATGCATCTACGAAATTATAATTACAACTAATTCCCGCAACACTGCAGTATCATGTTAAGATGCAAAATTATTTCTAGAGTGCGTAGATTAAGTACTCAAGGGATCACGTTGCTAAATTATATCTAAAAGCTGCACCTCAAATAGCCACAGAGACATGATCCAGGATCCCATTACCTGTACAGATACATCCAATAATTCTGAACTTATAAACGTACATGTACACCAAGTCATCAACAACGTGATGCAATCAGGCAAATATATTTAGGAAAATATACTAATTCAGCTTCCATCAAAACAAGCACACATAATGAGAAGTATATTTAATTTTCTCTAAATCACCTGGATTTGATCGACCAAAAACTATCCATGCAGTTTTTTCCTTGCCCATCAGCTGTATGCTGCCACACCCCACACCATGATTATCCATGAGTGGCCTTCCGGTCGGCCGACTTCTTACACGTGGATCCAGGGGCCGACCCAGAGAAAAATCAACCCGGTGTCATTTTGTTAGTCACACATAATTTTTAGCTAAATCTGGGGGTGTCATACACTCCAAATGTGCAAAATATAGCAAAGAAATCGGATTTTACCCGGTGTCCTATGACACCTGCTAGCATAGTGTGGGTACGCCCCTGCGTGGATCTATGGATTTTTCTTACGAGTCATAGCAACATAAAAGTCATAAAAACGTGTATTTTTTTCATTTTTTTACAGCGTCATGTAAATAAATGCTTTATGTCGTGTGTGTGTATATATATATATATATTGAGAGAGAGAGACCCTATTTGGCACACTGGGTGCAGAAAATTTATTTTGCACCTAAAATTTTATTTTATGTTGCTAAGTCAAAATATTATATTATATATGTAAATATTTACGTTTAAGTTGATCCATAATAGAAAATCGACGTAAAAAATTTTAAAAATGGTTCATAACTACATAAAAGTCGTAGAAATAGCATAAATATGTCTATTTTTGTTATAATTTTATAGCATCACGTAAATAATTTTTTTACGACATAGATATATTTTATTACGTTTTACTCGACATAAGGAGTACGGCAAAATTTACGTGACGTAAAAATCATGTACAGTTAAGGAGATAGAGGGTAGGTGTAGAATAACTATTCTATACCCTGCGTGTCAAATAGCGCGACCCTATTGTAACCAGTAATTTTCATACTACTGCAAAGTCGGCACGTCCAGGTTATGGGCTCTGGCCCATAACAGTTGAACGATGATGGCCCAGTACGAAATACTTTCATTCTCCGGGCCATGAAGAAATTATAGAAACGCATCCCAGCCTTGTTCATTGACAAGATATCGCCATAGCTGGCCATCGCGTTCTGGTGGTCGCCCTTTTTTTTTGGGGTCGACCTCGAGGAAACAACCCCCAATCCCCTCTTCTCCGTCGATGGTAGCAGGTAGGCCCCTGTCGTCGAGGCGCTTGAGGTCTCTTTCGTCTAATCCGTGCCCTACAAGGCTACAACGGCTTCTACGCCGCCAGGAACGACCAGCCGCCAAAATCACGCCCGCGCACTTCTCGAGGCGACGGCTCACCGGGATCTTCGTCCTTTCAGTGCCAGCGGTCCGCGCCGTGTGAGCGCGAGAGCATTTGACTCCTTAAACGAGATGATGCGGCGGCAGTACGGGAGATCAGGGAGCTCTACGCCGAGCTGCCGGCGTAGATGAGGGTGGAGCGTGGAGACAGTGAGCCTGGTGCAACACTGAGATCATGACCCCGTCGCTGGGACCGGCGCCTAGGGCACACACAGACCTCTTTCTCGGCCACTGTCGGCTTGAGCCATGTGCGGACGCCAACCTCGGCCGCATGCTCTCCTCCTCAGGCCTTCCTGGAGCACGTTGCCGGCCTCCAATCTCCAGCTCGAGGCCACGGACACGCTGAAGGAGCTTCGGCTGGCGCGCCTGAATGACATGACCGTCCTAGAAGTCGATGCACCCCGCCTCCTTTGACTGCACGTGCTCGACTTTACCAAAATCTCCGAGCATTGGTCTCCGTGCCGGTCGTGGAGACAAGGGCTGAGATGGAGATGCTGGAGCAGATTGTGGAAGTCGAGATCGTCGGGTTCAGCCCTTTCTGACTAGATGAGCCGGGTGCTGAAGGCGCGGACGCTAGCGCTACCGCTGTGTAGCCTGCCTGCATCACTAATCTGAAGTCCCAACTGTGTTGTTGCTGGGATATGGTATCACTCATCAGGATGGCCATGAGCCACTAATGTGCACGAACATCTATTTATCTGGTTACTTCATGAGCGCACATTCCATATAAAAATAAGTATACTGAACAAAAATCTACTGTTTCAGGTCACACTGTACCAGCTCATATGTACTAAGCACATTGACAAATTAACTTTCTTTTGACAATAAACACAATTATTATTTTGATTCCTAACTTCTCTCTCAAATTCAAATATGTACATGGGACTACTCTGATAAATCTCCTGCTTGTGATAACAATGAAACTAGGGAGTTTCATGCACTCAAGCATGTATTCTGATTTCTGAGCAAAATATGAGTACAAGGTCATTGAACCCAACAAAGCAAACTTAATCTGAACCTCCCATGTTTTCCTATCCATGTGATTCTTGAATCTTGATATACCATCAGAGTTAACTTATATAATAATAAGTAAACCAAGGTAAAATAATAACCGCTTCATCCAAATATGCAGACTATATTTTACTTATAATTACATACAATCCATCAAAGATAATAAATGTTTCAAAAAATAAATGTCCGCAAAACGGCAGAGCATTTGCTATCATCATCCTTCTTGGGGCCTTTAACCAGCTTTTTGTGTGGCAACTTGACGAGTGCGCCACATGGAAGTACTCGTCACACTCGTCCATGCCGGCGCCTTCACAATCCATGGCTCAAAACTGCCACCATAATATTAAGATTCATGTTAATAATCAAGAAAATCATTTATTACGATAAAAACTACTGTAAGTGCATACTCATGAACATGGTCAGTTTTCAGCTTCATGTTCTTAGTCAGCACCTTTACTACTGCTGGAACATGTCAGATTATAGCTAGATTTTTCTTGTCAATACTATCTACTCTCAAGCAACCATATAGGAATGATGTGAAGAACATAACCAGCACGAAGGTGAGTTGTGTTGTGCAATAATTCCATGTTTACAAACAACTAATGAATTGATGTAGGAATTAGATTATAGATGGGTTGATGTTTCAGCTGATTCAAAGTCAGATTCGTCGAAGCCAAAAAGGCTCTAAATCAGATTCTGTTTAAATCATTTCTCCAGTCCGTTATTCTGACCCAACAAAACAGAGAAAATTTCATGTCTTCTATAGATTTTCAACCTAGCAAGCATATGATGGATTATTTTCAAAGATCAGATTTCACACAGGCATGGCTAAGACCAGGCAGGGCAAATGAGTGTTTGAAATGAGCCCCTCTTAGAAGTTGAAAAAGTTCAGGTATATAGATTGAACAGCGTTTGACGACTACCCTATTTTTTTCAGAAGTACGATTTGAATCTAGTACAAACTGAAAATTATACCAAGAAAAGCATATTCATATGTACCCGTTTCGAATCTGTGTATTTTCATCGATTTTGTATCCAAACTAATTTTACAATGGCACAATTATTACCCCAAATATGCAAACATATGAACAATTTCAAAACTAAATTCCGTACTGATCTGAATACATCCTACCATTGTCAACAAAGAAGACCAATTTCTAAACCATTCAGTGGATTTTTTATGCCGAGCAGTTAGTCTATATCAAATATGCTAAGATTCCATCATGAACACAGGTGCCATCTACTTCTGAATTAAACAGCTCAGTTTACCTTACCGACGGAAATGGCAAAACAGCAGATGCGGCCGGGGGCGTGCTCCGTCGATTGCCGCCGAGTTCAGGGCCCAGGGGACACCGGCGTCCATGTCGACGAAGGCAAAGTGCGACGTGCGGCTGAGGTGTCGGTGGCACGGCCAGGTGCGAGGTCCGTCGTTGGATGTGACCTTGAGGCGACGACAGCGCGCTCGCTAGTGGTCCACTGCCGCTGTAGGCCGATGGAGGCGGCGTGCGGGCCGAATTGGAGAAGGGACAGGGGAGGCGGCGACGCAGACTTCGGAGGTGCCGCCGGCACGAGCGGACTAGGATGGCGGCGGCGTCCGACGGATGGATCAACGAAGCACATGTCTGCTTGGCGTGTATTTTTCACCAAATTTGGACTACATGGGCTTCCTGGGCCAAATCTCTCTCAACCGTAGGATCAAACCATACTGCTCATATTTTTTGACTAGTAAAAGGTACCATAGAAAAAAATCATATTGTCCAGAAAAAAATAAACAAAAGCAAGGGGTATCAGCGATAAACAAACTCTTGTTGACTACTTTCCCATAGATCACAGGAAGCCACTAGCTATGTTTAAACAAAAATGTGCACATAATAAGAGCAAATGGAAAGATCATCCCAAGATCAGTTCAGGGATAGGCCTGCTGAGCCCAAACTCTTTGATCATTCTCTTCACCACCGTTTCTTCCTCGTTGCTCCACGGACATGTCTTCTTCCTAACCATCTGCCAAGCCCAGAGTCCATTGTACTGAACATGGCCATCGTTGAGGAGAACAATGCGTTGCAACGATGTGCACCCGCTCACAACATACTTGAGAAGCCATACGTGGCGCTGCGTGAATCCAGTGATTACCAGCTCCTTGAGGTGATGGTGCCGAAGATTATTGCGTGGTTCCGACAAATTTACTCTGCGCCACGAGTAACCTGGCTCTGTTTCTGAGTGAGGCACATAAATGTGCAGGACCTCGAGTAATGGGGAGGCTATCAGGAGGCCGTTTGGCCATAAGATGTCCCAGTTCGAAGGTAGGTCCACTACTGGAAACTGGCACTTCGCCGTGTATCAGAAAGACTCGGCGAAGGCCTAAAAATACTAGGGGTAGTCTTTGCCGAGTGTCACACTCGGCACACAGGACTCGGCGTTGTTCATCTCGGCAACCGAAATTTCGCCGAGTGTCAAAACGCGAGTTGCTCGGCAACTTCTTTGCCGAGTGTTTACAGAGGACACTCGGCATATTATCCTGGAACAGGTCCGTTCCTTAGTCCCATAACGGAACGGTGCTCGACTCTTTGCCGAGTGCAACACTCGGCAAAGAACCTGGGACCAGGCGTCCCTGGTAGCGCCACGTGTCCTCTACGCCGAGTGTCAGCACACTCGGCAAAGAGTCAGGCTCTGTACGCCGAGTGTCCTCTTTGCCGAGTGCCTTTTCGCCGAGCACACTGGCTCAGCCGAGTGGGCTGTACGCCGAGTGTCGCGGACACTTGGCAAAGCTCAGGAACAATACGCCGAGCATGTCTGTTTGCCGAGTGCCGCTTCGCCGAGCGGGCTCACTCCACCGAGTGGGGTCTACGCCGAGTGCTGTGACACTCGGCATAGTCCCCTCCCGTGTACGCCGAGGCCTAGTTTGCCGAGTGTCGCACTCGGCAAAGAAGTTGCCCAGGCGACCAAATAGCACCTTGGAGCAGTCTTTGCCGAGTGTTTTTGTGGCCACTCGGCAAAGGCGTGCTCCCAGGTGCCATTTGGTCGTCTGGGCAACCACTTTGCCGAGTGTAACACTCGGCATAGTGACCATACAGGTCTTTGCCGAGTGTTACACTCGGCAAAGACGTTGCAAATTTACCAGCAACTGGCTGTATTTGCTTAATTCCCTGCAATCAAATCACAAATTATATTTGTTTCACAATATTCAGTACCAGAACACTCAAAACACACATCTTTCAACAAAATGCATAATATAGTTCATAGTTAACTCCACAAACATACAATACATGTCACAAATGTTTAAAGATCATCCTAGAAGCATCATATAAGTAGTTCAAAAGTTCACAAGTTCATGTTTTTCCACAACCACGACGGAATCCTAAATCAACTATGCACCGAGGTCTACGGAGCCGACTCGTCTCCGTCAGCTCGAGATCCGTCCTGGTCCATGTCGTTCTGGGTTCCCGATGATGAAGCATTTCCCTATAAAGATCCATATTAGTCGACTAAGCTGGAAAAATGAATCAGTTAACAAGCTGCAAGCCAACTTACCAAGTTGAGGTTGAACGGCGGTAGAGGAGGTAGAGGAGGAGCTGATGAATCCCGTGGAAGAGCGCTGACCATCTGCAAAGTTGAAAAGAGATAGACCAGTGAGTTTACACGCATATAATGATGAATGGAACTAAAATGGGTGAAAATAATACCTGCATTATTGCCTGCATCCATGCATGCTGGCTACTCATCTGCGCCTCCATTCTCTGGACCTTCTCTTGTGACTCCATCGCAATCCTCTTGTTTTCATCAACTTCATCCTACGGGATGTTTAATGTCAACAATTGCGCAACGCAAACAAGATATACATGTGCTGAAGAATGATTGTACCTGCATAGCGGCGATGGCATCTAGTCCTGGCCGTGGGCGGCGCTCGATAGAGGGCGATGAGCTAGTGGACCTCGCACGGATCTGGGAGAGTGTGGGTGTACCTGTGGTATCGAAGGCGCCATTGGCGAAGGCAAATCTGTCGTTCCTTCGACCCTCTCCTGCAACCATAGCAACCTGTGGATCATAGGGGGCCGTGAAGGGGTCACAGTCAGGGCCGTGCTTCTCCTTCATCTTCTCGACGTACGCGTCCCACTTCTTGCCGGTTTGCGAGTTGATCCACTGCTGATCAGCCGGTACATCCGGTTTCGGCACCTTGGGGGTCCGGGTCCTACGGAAGGCCTGCATGCGAGTGGTCTCATTGCCCTTCTCGGCCTACAATTGAAAGCAGAAGTATATTAGCACAAACCTATAAAGTTACAAAGAACATTGCATTGAAAAGGAAAAATATGAACGGTTATTTACCTCTCTCTGGACGATGCCGGTGAGGGTGAGGCCGCCCTGACGGTGTCCCTCGCCTAGCAGAAGACGCCGGGCCCGGCACGCGGCGTGTTCCGCCTTGTACCCGTCGCTCACCCACTTCGCGACCATCACCTTATAGCAGGGCAGCTTGTTGGCTAGCCACTGAGGCACCACCTGTTTGAAAAAATTAGAGCCACGTGAGACCACCCGGCGGCCATATACAAATAACTTTAAAGACTATGTCCTTACCTTTAAGTATTGGACCTCGGACATGTGAATCTTTCGGGCTTCCTTCTTGGACAACGTGGTGTTCAAGTATTTGGCGTAGAACTTAACCACGCACAGCACACGCGCCTCGTAGTGTATGTCACGGATAAGCTTCTTGGTCATCTTGATCAGCACAGCCGTGGCCCTACCCTCTTCCCCCTCGACGCAGGTGAAGTAGTCCTACAACCATTGCAGAAATTGAAGACATTAGCACGATATATATATATTTCACGAAAGATATTGCCCTAAAACCATTTAGCATTGGAAAATATACTAACCCAGAAATCTGAAATCACCGGAGTGCCTAAGTGGTCGTACACCCGGCCCCACCTGTCCTCCACATCAGGCACCTGCTCATAGTGCTTCCAGGAAGCAGCTGGCTCCTCCTTGCCATCCAGGGTGACCAAGCCTGGGAAATGCTTCTTGCAAAGAAGCCCAAGGATGCCGCTCATGGGCCGTGGTGGCCTGGGCCCCACATACGCCAAGGACCTGCACGTGCACAAAAGAAAAACAAGCTAGTTAGTTATGTTTTGATGAAAAATTAATATAGCAAAAATGTAGCAACGATGATTAACAATCACTTACGTGCCTCCGTCCGGTCTGACCAAGTGGTGCCGGTGGGGGTATGGCGGGTCAGGTAGCCGCGTGGGCCCGCGCAGAAAAGGTTTCTTGTCCGCGGGCCACACTTTCCCTAGCTCGGGGAGCGGGTGTGCGAATAAGTCCTCGTCCTCCTCGGACTCCGGGTCCGAGGGCTGCTGCTGCTCCTCCTCGTCCCCGTCAGACCCGTCCTCGGCGTCTGACCCCTCCTGCTCGTGCTCCTCCTCCTTCTCCTGCTCCTCATCCTCCTCCACCTCCTCCTCGTCAGAAGAAGTAACCTCGGGAAAGGGGCTCTGTGAGCGAGAAGCCCGGTGCGAACCACGCCCCCCTGAGCCACGGGCTGGGGCTCTCCGTGAGCTAGAAGTCTCGGACGTGCCCGCGCCGGTCACCACGGCCCACCTTCGCCCTATCAGTTTGCTCGTGCCATCCGCAGATCTGGCGTACAAGCCCACCAACTCGGCCTTCTTGGGGGCGGTGCGCTTTACCCCCTTGGCCGCCTTGGAACCCGCCATGTTTCACCTGTTATGACACAAGAGGGAAACCGATTAGTACACATGATAACAAATGTTAAAAAGTTAAATAAACAAAGAGTGATTCATACAAAGCATATTATGTACATGCAATAAAAAATTAAAGCGCAATTAAAATATTAAAGTGTGACAATTTCACCTTTTCTGTACTTAAATATCTAAATCAGAAGCGCTCATCGTAACCACGGGCTGCTTAAAATCCTGACATTTGTCATGTGCACGATTTTCTGCTGAAAATCTCCTCCCATGAGCTTGAAGAACCTGATCTTGTTCACGGCCATGTGCTCCCAGTAGTAGTGCTCTTGCCACTCCCTGCACCGATATTTTGGTGACCAAAATAACAGCGCAGGGAGTGGCAAGAGCACTACTACTGGGAGCACATGGATGTGAACAAGATCAGGTTCTTCAAGCTCATATGGGAGGAGATTTTGAGCACAAAATCGTAAGTGCTTGGAGACTCTAAGCACCATGAAAAATGTCAGGATTTTAAGCGCAAGTAATGTAATAGCAATAAGAAGTTCGGAATAGAAAAATATTACAATCTATAAGTTTCGAAGTGACACACAAATAGTGAAAACTAAATGCTAATTATACAATGACGGTTACATAGTTGGAACACAAATGGTTCAGAACCCATTGTCTACATCCTTGGGATCATAACTTGGACCGGGATCATCATCATCGTCGCTATCACGAGTGTACCACCACTCTTCCATGTAGTTCGATGGTGGACCGCTCGGCTCCTCAACATCGGGTATGTGGAGACGTTCAAGTAGTTCCACGTCCTTAGAGTTAAGAACAGCTGGATCGTCGTCTTGCTCACTCTCGGCGCCCATGCCATCATCACCGTCGTCTTCTACCATTTCGTCAATTGTGGGCAAGTCGATGCTGAACCGGCCGGTGATCCCATCGTCGTCCTCTTGATATAACTCTCCCTCATAGGTGATGGGGTTTATGCGCTGGTGGTAATCTTCATCGTTTGGAGGAGGTGGTCTATTACGCGGTGGCACCGTGATCACCACATCCCACCCCTGGAGACGTTTCATAGTTTTGCATGGGTAGGGGAGATAGAATACTTGGGTGGCATGTTGTGCAATGATGTAGACATCATCTCCCCCATAGACAGATGCTCGTTCAATTTCGATCAATCCAATTTCAGGATTTCGTCTCACTCTCGTTGGATCGAACCAATGGCATTTGAACACAACCGGGTTCTTCGTGCCGAAATGGAAATCGAGCTCATAAATTCCCTTGACGATGCCGAAGTAATCACCACCGGCCTTCGTGAAGACCCCGAAATTATTTGTCTTCCGGTTCGGCCGTTTCTCATCGTAAGAACGGGTATGGAAGCGATACTGATGGAGGGATAATAACCCGGTAGGCCAACTCCAAGGTGTAACCCGGCCCAAAGGACGCTGCGCAAGATCCGGATAAGGATAAAGAAACTTCTGGAAGGCCCAAATTTGTAGGCCTCGTAACCCGGATTGTGCGTTACGGTAAAGGAAAGTTAGGGTTTGTATGTGGTGTCCGGGTAGGATTCAGGGTGCGCCTTGGAGGGTAAGCCAGGGGGTACGGGTGCTTTATAAACCGACCCCTAGGTTTAGTTGAGAGAGACCTAAGAGCCCTAGCAATATCGCTTGGTATCGAGCATCCAGTATAACACGAGAGTTGAGTTGATATCTTGAGATCGGAGACTCGGCGACTTGATTGCCAGCTACCAGATCGAGTTCCATCATGTTTTCCTCTGAGCTAAACCCTCTCCCAAACGCCTGTGTCGTCTTGCCCCAAGATCAGTTACCCCCGGTAATATCTGCCGTGATTATCCCACGACAGTTGGCGCCCACCGTGGGGCCTACGTCCAAAGGTGTTTACATCACGGGAGAAGCTCGGAAGAACATGGAGAATCTTGTCGTCGGCGAGATCTACATCGACCACGAAGGGGAGAAGATGGTGGACGATTCCGGCTGGGGGCCGGAGTCGGATCACCTCGAATCCGGATCTATTGTGACGATCGGCCAGATCAGCGTCTTCATCGGTATGGTACGTACATCTGATTTAAAAGGACAATATCATGTGCATACTACAGGAACATCTAATAGGGACAAAAAGATACTCAAGCAAGCTGTGAACTCGGTCTCCTCGGCTGGTCCGGGATACCTAATATGGGCGGAGCAAGAGATAACGTGGAGCAGAAGAGATCACCCGGAAAGAATAGAGCTCCCAGGAGTCTTAGCATTGGTAGTCGCACCACAGGTTAATGGTTACGAGTTAAAAAGGGTCCTGATGGACGGTGGAAGTAGCATCAATATCTTGTACTAGGAAACTTTTTCACGCATGGGTCTCAAAGAGTCCCAGCTACAGAAAAGCTCAACAATTTTTCATGGAATAGTGCCGGGTCACTCGGCATGTCCCGAGGGGAAAATCGCATTGGAGGTAGCTTTCGGAGAATCAACGGATAATTATCGAGTTGAGTGGCTCACATTCGAGGTGGTCAAATTGCGCAGTCCTTATCACCCACTATTTGGAAGACCGGCTTACGCCAAATTCATGGCCAGGCCGTGTTATGTGTATTTGCAGCTGAAGATTCCGGGTCCTAAGCAGACCATCACCATACATGGAAGCCGGGATATAGCGGCCGAGTGCGACGAAGGAGATTCGGTAATGGACGAGCAAGCTTGTAGAAAAGAAGAACTCAAGTATTATCGGTCTCAAGTAGATCCGGATGATGGAACCGCATTAAAAAGGCCGAATACTGAGGACGAAAGAGCAAAATTCAAGGCAGCACAGGACACCAAGATGATAGATTTTGTCGAAGGTGATCCCACTAAGCAATTTACTATAGGGTCTAACTTGGACAGCGAGCAGGAGAAGGCACTTGTGGAGTTTATTCGTTCGAATGCGGACGTATTCGCCTGGACACCTAGCGACATGCCGGGTATCCCTACAGAGTTGGCAGAGCACAGTTTGCATGTAGATCCCAAGTCCAGGCCTATGAAGCAGGGCTTGAGGAAGATGAATGAGGAAAGAAGGAAAGCTATAGGAGAAGAAATTGCTCGGCTATTGACAGCCGGCTTCATCATGGAAGTATTTCACCCGGATTGGTTAGCAAATCCGGTGCTAGTGATGAAAAAGACCAATGAGTGGAGAATGTGCATTGATTTTACGAGTCTCAACAAGCATTGCCCAAAGGATCCGTTCGCACTACCAAGGATAGATCAGATCATAGATGCAGTAGCTGGGAGTGACCTATTGTGCTTTCTGGACGCTTATTCCGGATATCATCAGATTAAACTCAAGAGGGAGGATTGGGAGAAAACATCGTTTATAACCCCTTTTGGGGCCTTTTGTTACAAAACCATGACATTTGGGTTGAAGAACGCTGGCGCAACTTATCAACGGTGTATTCAGAAGTGCTTCGAGGACCAAATTGGACGCAACGTCCATGCTTATGTGGATGATGTGGTTATCAAGACCAGGAAGGCGGAAACATTTATCGATGATCTAAAGGAAACGTTCAAGAACTTAAGGAGGTATCAGATGAAGCTTAACCCGACAAAGTGCGTATTTGGAGTTCCAGCCGGGAAATTACTTGGCTTTATCGTTTCCGAGAGAGGAATTGAAGCAAACCCGGACAAAATCAAAGCTATCCAAAGTCTGAAAAAGCCAGAAAATTTGAAGCATGTTCAAAAGCTCACGGGCTGCATAGCAGCCTTGAGCCGATTTATATCAAGACTCGGAGAAAAGGCAATACCCTTGTACCGACTCTTGAGGAAATCCGACAAATTTGTATGGGATCAAGAGGCGGATGAGGCGTTCGAAGCACTAAAGAAGCAGTTATCTGAAGCACCAGTACTAGCGGCCCCGGGTCCTAAAGAGCCTATGTTTCTATACGTGGCAGCTGGCCCCCGAGCCGTCAGTGCAGTAGTGGTTGTGGAGCGTAAAGAGGATGGGAAAGGTTATCCAGTCCAGAGACCGGTTTATTATGTCAGTGAGGTATTATCAGAGGCAAAGCAGCGCAATCCGCATTGGCAAAAGCTGGTTTTCGGGGTCTTTATGGCCAACCGGAAACTGAAGCCGTATTTCTAGGAACACCCCATAACAGTGGTTAGCTCAATACCAATGTCGGATATCATCAGAAACTCGGATGCGACCGGAAGAATAGCCAAATCGGCGATAGAAATGGGGGATTATCACATCAGCTACGAGCCCAGGTCAGCAATCAAATCTCAGGCTTTGCTTGATTTCGTTAATGATTGGAGACACACAGGCATGACTACCATGGTTCCAAACTCCGAGTCATGAATTATGCACTTCGATGGATCAAAGCAGTACGAGGGATCAGGAGCTGGAGTGGTGCTAACATCACCCAAAGGAGACAAATTGAGTTACGTACTACAAATTCACTTTGACTGTTCCAACAACGTGGCCGAGTATGAGGCCCTATTGCATGGCTTAAAGGTAGCCAAGGAGATGAACATTAAGAGGATACGATGCTTCGGAGATTCGGACCTTGTGGTACAGCAGGTGTCAGGAACTTGGGATAGAAAGGACGCAACTATGGCAGCATACCGCAGGGAAGTTGATAGGGTTGCAGGATGTTTTTCCGGGTACGAGGTGGAGCATATAGACAGAAGAAAGAATGAGGCAGCCGACGCCCTCGCTAGACTCGGCTCGCGCAGAGAGCCGGTTCCACCTAACGTTTTCCTGGACGAATTATGGCGACCATCAGTTAAAACCAAGTCAGAGGAGGAATTGGCAAATCAAGACCCGGATTTAGGACTCGTGGCCACTGTACGTACTATTCCCGAGTGGACAGAACCGTTTTTGGCCTACCTATCACGGGGCGAGTTACCACAGCAAGAGGTGTTAGCAAGGCAAATTCTGTGGCGAGCAAAGGGATATTCAATCATCAATGGGGAGTTATACAAGAGAAGTGCAGCAGGAGTCTTTTTGCACTGTGTAGCACCAGAAGAAGGCCGACAGATTCTTAAGGAAATCCACGAAGGTGATTGTGGGCATCATGCATCCACAAGATCCCGTGTGGCCAAAGCTTATCGACACGGATTTTTCTGGCTCACGGCTCTAGCAGATGCGGAGCGCTTAGTGGCAAGGTGTGACGGATGTCAAAGGTACGCACGCCAAACCCACGTGCCGGCTATGGAATTACGGACTATTCCGTTAACTTGGCCGTTCGCGGATTGGGGTATGGACATGGTTGGTCCCTTTCACATGTCACCTTGCAAGAAGAGGCATCTTTTGGTGGCTATTGATAAGTTTACCAAGTGGGTTGAGGTTATGCCAGTCACCAACTGTGAAGCAGTTACAGCAGTCAAGTTCCTGAAAAGAATTATCTATCGGTTCGGGTATCCCCACAGTATAATTACCGACAATGGAACCAACATGTCCCTTGGCGCAATGGAAAAGTTTTGTGGTAGCAATGGAATCCGGCTTGACGTAGCATCAGTGGCTCATCCGCAGGCCAATGGACAAGTGGAGAGGGCAAACCAAGAATTACTTCGTGGACTAAAACCACGACTGCGAGTCCCTTGCATCAGGGCTGCGGGTGCATGGGTCGAAGAACTACCTTCCGTGGTCTGGGGTATCAACACTACACCTAACAGATCTACTCAGATGACACCATTCTTCACGGTTTATGGTGCGGAAGCAGTGCTGCCGAGTGATATTATTCATGATTCACCTCGAGTATCAGCTTACGTCGAGGTAGAGAACGAGAAGACCCGGCAGGACGCCGTAGATATGTTAGAAGAGCAAAGGGAACAAGCCCTGGAAAGATCAGCCATATATCAGCAAGATCTACGGAGGTATCATAGCCGGCGCGTGAAAACCCGGGTATTCCAGGAAGGAGACTTGGTTCTGCACCTGGTACAGTCAAACGAAGGAAAACACAAATTATCACCACCATGGGAAGGACCGTTTATCATAAGCCGGAATCTGCATAATGGATCATATTACTTGGTAGATGCAAGGGAAGAGTCGGCTACAGTTAATGACACCGCTCATACCACTTCATCTATGCAAGAAAGAGACAGACCATGGAACGTGGCTCAGCTACGTCCATATTATACTTAGTAAAGACTATATTGGCAAGTGGAATTGCACGATGTAACAGGCAGCAGGTTTCAGACGTACTCTTTTCCTATCAAGGGTACCCTTGGGGACTGGATGGGTTTTTAATGAGGTGGCTTGCTGACCCAACATTCTCATATCAAGAAAAGAAGTGGTTATTCTCATGTTCCTTAATCTCAGTACGTTGCATATATATAGGTCTTGGGGGCTGATTGCTTGAATAGCACAGTTGCAAACTCAATGACCCGGCCTTGATGCCTATGAGTTATAAGGGCCGATTACTCGCAAACGAGTACGGCTGCAATCTTATAACCGGACAAAGGAGCCAAACTTTCTTGACTTTTCTTACTTAAGTGTAACATCCAAGTATGAAAACATCCCTTAGTGGTTCAATTTCTTGTTTACTTTCAAGCAATGCATCATGTCATCATATCATTGCATTTGTTTTACTTATGTTTGCATTGTTTTCATAATGAATCAAACCTTGTTTTCACACTTGTCTGTTACAATCTTTCAAACAAAGAATTGCAAAACAAAACCTTTCATTGTTTTCCAAATAATTCATTGATGTTCAACTATTAAATTGTTGCCTCAAATCATTCCTTTAATTCCACCAATTAAATTCAAATCACTTCCAATTCTCAAATCAGTACCTTTGGAAACCATAACAACTCACCAAACATTCTTCCCTCTAAATCATTCTAAAACCCTAGGGGTAACCCTATTCATATACATGTTTTTATTAAGGTTTTATTAAACTCAAATCCCTCTATTTTGGTTTCAAACACAAACTACTATTTTAAAATTTAATTTTTGAAATCCAAGCTTGCAATGTGGTTTCTAATCACCTAAAAAGCTTAACTAAATTTTTATGAAATTTTTCTCCACAAAAACCTTAACAGTTTCTTACAAAAGCAAACTACAAAAAAAAATAAAACAGAAAAGAATAAAAAACGAGCTAACCCAGCGCAGCGCGCGGCAGCTAAGCAGCCCAGCCGCCAGGCCTGCCCGCGCGCAGCGGCCCAGCCCGCTAACAGCCACTTACCGGTTCGATGCTGCGCCAAGATTCGTGCCTGCTCTCTCCGCCTTCGTCAAACAGTACGGCGGCCATCGGGGGACGCCACCGCGACAGCTGCGCCGCCGGCCGACCCTCCCGTGTGTTTCCGCCCCTATAAGAAGGCCCTAGGGCCCTGGCAGGTGCCCTAGGCTCCTAGGGTTCCCCCATCCCATCGCAAGCGCCGCCATTCCTCTCCTCGCTGTCGCACCACCTCTCTGCAATTTCCCCCGCCGGCGATCTTCTGAATTTCAACATGGCGCCGCCACCTCTCTCTCCCATCTAGCCACCCACCTACTGCAACCTCGTCGCCTCTCTACCCTCTCTCTGCTGGACACCAAAACCCCCACTGGTAAGCCCCAGATCGACGCCGCGTTTCTTCTTCTGTTCCGGCCACCGCGCCACCGTGGTTCTGAATCCGAGCTTCACCTCGCCGTTGCAGTGCTTCGTTGTACCAATTGGTTGCTGGATTCGCTCGGGCTCGCCTTCCTCTATGTCTGGGACACCTGAACGTGCACGGAGGAGCACCACGTCGACGGCGCCGTCCTCGACCTCGCCGCAGAACCCTGTCATCAGCCAACGTCACCGTCCGCCTCCGCGTCGAATTGCTCCGGTGGTGAGCACCATTTCCCTTCCCCCTCCCTTCTCTGCATCCGTGCATCGTTCTGTAATGTCCACGCATCCGTTCGTATCGAGAGCCACTGTGTATCGTCGACGTTCTCTCCGGCGAGGTGCTGTCTGACGGACGAGCACGGTTCTGTTCGTCAGAAAGTTCAGTTATTCTGAACTGAATCATAACCTGTTTCAGCTCGCTATACTGTCAAAGCACCGCAGCGCAGCGCACTGGTTGCGTTCCTTTCTGAACTTGCGTAGGGCGCGGGTTCGAGCCGCCAACCCCCCACCTTTTTTGTGGAATTGTTTCCACTGCGCCTGGCCCACTGTCATCGACCCCTGTGGCCACGCAAGCGTCTGCTCAGCGCCACGCTGGCTGGGCCCACGGGCAGAGGCAGTGGCTAGCTACCAGCTGGGTAGAAAAGGTTTCTGCGAATTCCTTAATTTCCAAAACCACTTTTAAATAACAGATTTGAATATAAACTTCTAAATTCCATATCTTTATTTTTATAAGTCCAATAAACACAAACTTTATATCTATTCTGATCCAAATTTCCTAATCTATCCAAATATCCAACTTGTGTTCTGTTTTGAATTTTCAAAATACTTTTAAATTTCAAATTTGAATAATTCAAATGCAAATTGAAATAATTCATAACTAACTCATACTGTTTTCAAATGATTCAAATAAAATATGTTTTTCACACCTTTTTGAATGTTCTATTCAAATATAAATTTTGTTTTCTGGTTTGAATAATTTAAATTGCCTAAACAATTTAAACCTTGTTTAATTCAATTAAAAATTGATAAAATCATAACTTGATTAATATAAAATATTTTTTGAACATGCAAATTATGTTTTCAAACCACTAAAGTGTGAACTTTTCAAATGTGGATTTGAATTTATGGGTTGAACAAATAAAATTCAATTAATATTTAAGCTTGTTTTAAATTCAATTAAAACTTGTTTAATATTGTTTAATTCATAACTAAATAATCTAAAGTCCAATTTCAAAATGTGAAACATGTAATCCAACTAAAATTTAATAACCTTTTCAAATATAAAATTTGTAAATTGTTTGCACACCCTAACTTGATGAAAACAATAATTGTTTGTGTACCATGTTTAAGTAGCAAAAAATTCCAAACTTAATAAATGCTTCTCTAAATTGTTAACTATCATTCCAATTGCATTTAAATTGTTATGTTATTGTTATTCATCATGCATGCATCATGATAACAACTATCACCTAATAAATAGTTGTAAATCATTTGCTCCAATTTTTTTTCAATGGATCCTTTTCCATATGCAACCCTTGCATATGGGTCCATTTAATTTGTGCTATCATGTTAGTCAGTTTACCTAGATGCACCTATTAAATTGTCATGCATCATATTGCCTGTGCACAATGCCATGAACATGATTGTTTACATTCCTGTTTTGTCTGTTTGCTTCTTCTCGGTTAGACGACGACTACGTTGAGACCGACGATCCTTACGACACCACTACTCAGGACCTAGCCCAGTACCCGGCTACTGAGCTGCCAGGCAAGTTATCACTCACATGAATCATCGAGTTCCTTTCCACACTCGTTGTCGATACTATCCTTTTGACTACTATTGCTAGCTCTATGTATCGTTGCTTGTTCTCCGAACCTATCACATGATACCCTGAACCAATGCTATTGCCTCACCTCCATACCTACAGCCTTTGTTTGTGCCTTAGTACTATCTAGCATGCTTAGGGTTGCTTTTACTCGAGTCTGTTGTCGGTTACTACTTTTACTATCTTATTACTTGTACCGGGGGCTCGATGTTAATCAATCAATCCTGTTAATTGCTAATGGTAATAATAATTTGATGATAAGGCACCGGCAGGTGGCCCATGAGAGGTTTTGGAGCCTGCTAGTGTCGACCCTAATAGGAAAAGGGTCTTATCTACTGATCCATGATGAGCGCACTACCCGCATGTGGGAAGCGAGTATGGGCGCCCCCCTCAACTGGACCTGATTCGCATCTCGTCCAAATCGCCTCATTTAGTTCGTGTTTTCCATTTGCCGCATGCATGTTTTTGCGAGCCCAGCGCAGGGTGGAACTTTCGTAGTCGGCATATAGGGGGACACGGTCTTAGAGTGCTATGATGGTCCATTTTCTTCTGGGCTTGATTAGCCGTGCGCCCAAGGTTCTTTGGGCTTGATGCGAAGAATGGTTGGTTGTGTAGAGTACCCCGCTTGGTGGGAGGCATCCCATCTGGCGGGTTATTCTTGCGTGTACGGCCAAATTGGTGCAACCCTGCAGGGATAATCTTCTCGAGAAGCCGTGTTTTCCGCGGTTATGGATTACTTGGTGAAAGTACTGGCTAACAAGTACTCAGGACAACTTCAACATAATGATCAATCATGTTTCACCCAATGATTAATAACCTGACTAGTAATAGGTTATTCACACAATAACTTGATTCACCTTATCACAACTGTGTGAGTTATCCTCGGATTGCTTCTTTGGATAAGGGGCGAGATCCAGGATGGGTTTGGTTGAAGTTATCTTTCAGTTGGTTACAATCCTCGATCTTATCTTTTCTGTTAGCCGGAAGTTGTAGTTATTTTTCTGTAGTTGGTTAGAGCAGCCAGCAGCAACTTTCATATCACCCCTTTCTTCCGTTGATCCCAAGCATCAATGCTTGTGTTGACGGGTAACTCTTTGATGAACTGTGAGTCTTGCTTGCCAGTACTTGGATGTACTGACCCCGTTGGGGCTGTGGTTTACGCAGAGTACGACTACGACTATGATGCTTCCCAGGATGGCTACTTTGTGGAGTTCGACGAGACTGCAGACGAGTAGTTAGCTGGACCAGGGCTGGATCCAGGACCTACGTGGATGGGCTTCGTCTTATTTATTTTCTCCGGCTTCTTAAGCCTGTTGGATTTGTCTGTACTCAGACCCTCTGATTGCTTCCGCTGTTGTAATGGATGATATGTTGGGACATGTGTCCTCTGGATGATTGTATTCGCTATTTCTGCCTTAGTGAAGGCCAGTTGCAACTTTATTTCTATCTTTTGTGTCGTAGAGATGAGTTGTGATAATCATTCGTTCAAAGCTGTTGACGTACAGTGCGTGCTTGTTATGAAGTACGTCGACAGTAGTGCATGTGACTCCTAATGGATAGTTTACATCGACGGTGGAATAGTAGGGCTTGTGTTGTCGCGCATAAGCGCAGGCCTACCAGGAAGCTGGGACGTGGGAGCAGTTATGCCCCATAATCCAAGCACCTACTATCCAGTTCGTACGATGAGTATCCCTTAGAAGCCAGGGTGCGACAAATGGTATCAGAGCCTGTCTGCCTGTAGGATCCCTTTTACTGGTCGCAGTTGAGTCTAGAAACTATTTTGTAGCTATATAGGAAAAATGAAACGTGAGAGTAGGAATTCTGCCATTTTTCTTCTTTCCCCACCCACCCACCCTTTTCTGGTAAGGAAGTGCAACGTTGTTTTCTGTTCTCACCTAAACTTTCAAGTTAGGATTTCACGTGTTTTGGGTTCTCTTTAGTACCTCAGGACTTTTGGTCTCGTTTTCCCGATGTTGCTTCGATATCATGTTCTTTTCAACATCCTTTTCGTCCGTTGAACCTTGTTGTTGTTTTCCACACCCTTTTTCATCTACCGGAGTCTAATCAAAACCTTCCAAATCATCTGCAGATGGGTCTCAGCTACTACCCGCAGGTGGTTCGCATGACTCGCTGTGAGAGCACCGCCGGTTTTCCGGAGATGCTGAGAGACATGGTTACCTATCTGGGGTTCCGTTGGGCACCAGAGTACCAGGTCTACGAGCACCAGCGCGAGTTTGACCAGACTTGCTACCGGGCTATCGTCTACATTCTGTCGGATGATGGCAGGAGCATTGTCCACCAGTACGAGGCAGTAGGGTCCACAGTGGATATGGCCGTGCAGCAGGCAGCGTACGTGAGTCTCACCGTTCTCCGTGCTGACTACTGGGGGTTTGATAAGTCCAGTTTTCGTCACATCCCCCGTGGTTACATCACGGCAGCGGGAGTTCACTTCACTGTCCACCGCGACCTGGATACCTACGAGACTGATAGCTCCAGGCTGCAGACCACTGCCCAGTTCGTGTGGCACAGTGACGCCGTTGCTTCCGCACTTTCTCAGGAGTTAGCCTCAGTCAGGGAGCAGCTCCACCTTGCTCTCACTCGTCTGGCGACGTACACCACAGACTTTGTTGGAGACGAGCGCTTTGCACGTTTCCAGCAGACACTGGGTTTTCCTCTGCCAGATGCTGGAGGTTACGAGCCGATCAGAGGCCCACTTCTCGACCTCGGAGCTGGTTACACAGGGATTCCCCGCTATGGAGCACAGGGACACGACGCTTTCTACTTCACCACACCGAGAGTTGCTCTCAGAGCAGTTCCTATCTACATGGATCGTCGTGATACCTACTTCCGTGGGGTTCCTCCTCACCGTATCTCTCGTCGTACTACTCACCGCCGTCCTGCGTGATGAGCATGGGAGTACCGTTGTATCCATTACTAGCTGTGTCTAGTTTATCCTTTCGTTTTCGAACCATGTATTGGTCTGTTGGATATTCTGATGTATTTGAACATGTGATGATGTACCTGTTGGTTATCTATTCATGCGTCGGAATAATCTATCTTTCGGTTACCAAGTATATCCTTTTCTGTTGTTGTGCTAAAATGAATTTCTGTTCAGGATGCCTCCAACCAGGAACACCCCGCCTCCGCCACCACCAATGGGGGAACTGTTGGCTCAGATGACCCAAGTGGTGACACAGATGGCCCAGATCCAGGCTAACCAGCACCACAACCAGAATGCTCCAAGGGTCACCATCAAGGACTTCCTCAGCTTGGGCCCAAAAGCTTTCGTGGCAACACGTGAGCCCCTGGATGCTGATGACTGGATCCGTGACGTAGCAAGAGCTCTGGAGATTGCTCATGTTGCAGAAGAGGATAAGGTCAAGTATGCCACCTACCTACTGAAGGGTCAGGCAGCTACTTGGTGGGAGAACTACCAGACCATGAGAGCTGTCTATCCTATCACCTGGGGATGTTTCAGGGAGGCCTTCCTGAAGCACCACATCCCGGATGGTCTCATGGAAAGGATGCGTGAGGAATTCTGCTCTCTCAGACAGGGCAAGCTGGACGTTCTCGGCTACCAGAACGAGTTCAATCGTCTCGCTCGGTACGCTGGTGACGAAGTGTCCACCGAAGCCAAGAAGATGGCAAGGTTCCGCCAAGGTTTTAACCCGGAACTGAAGTACGCTCTCACCAACATCAAGTGCAAGGACTTCGTGGAGCTTGTGAACACCGCGCTCAATGAGGAGAATGGGCGCAAGGCGTTCGAAGAGTCCCGCAAGCACTCGCGTGAGGGTGGTTCCTCCTCCAACATGACCACCCCTCCGCAGAAGCGCCGCATCTGGGTGCCAAATGGTGCTGTCACTCGGGCTCCAAATGCCCAAGCTTCTCCAGGCTTTGGTCCCCGCCCACCCAACCCATCTCAGATGCAGGGTCAGAGGTTTCCGATGGGGCAGCCAAGGCCAGGTCCTTCTCGTGTCGTCACTTGCTACAAGTGCAAGGATACTGGACATTATGCTGATAAGTGCACTCAGAAGCAGCTACCCCTACCTCCTCGCCCCAACACCAACCAGGCTATGGTTCGTGCTCCCCCGGCTAAAGCCTTCAACTCCAACAACAGGCCTGTCGGGAGGAACGCGAGGGTGAACCATATCAAGGCCGACACTGCTGAGGAAGCTGCTGACGTCGTTCTCGGTATATTACCCGTAAACTCTATTCCAGCTAAAGTGTTGTTTGATACTGGAGCATCGCATTCGTTTGTGTCAAAGATCTTTGCTACAACGTACAATTTACCTCTGGTTCCACTAAGCAATCAAATCTATGTGCACTCTCCGGGAACTAAAATGATTACTTCCAAGATAAGCATGGACAATGAGATACTAATTGGAGGTCGCATATTCCTTGCTTCACTCATGTTGCTGGGAAATTCTGACATTGATGTCATTCTGGGCATGGATTGGTTGAAGACCAACAAAGCCAAAATTGACTGTGCTCAAAAGTCAATAACTCTCTCCCACACTTCAGGCCAGATAGTCTATTCTCCATTTGGATCAAGTTCTGCGCAGCTGTTCAGCCTCGATGCCAAAGCTCTTCCTGCAATTGAGGATGTTCCGGTGGCTTGTGAATTCCCTGACGTCTTTCCAGAAGAGTTGCCAGGGATGCCCCCGGATAGAGCAGTTGAGTTCGTGATCGAGCTTGAGCCAGGTACTGCTCCAATCTCTAAGCATCCATATAAGATAGCTCCTCCTGAACTGAAATTGTTGAAGGAGCAAATCGATATGTACATGGACAAAGGTTTCATTCAGCCTAGTTCCTCCGCTTGGGGTTGCCCAACTCTGTTTGTTGCCAAGAAGGACCAAACAAAAAGACTCGTGGTTGACTATCGTCCTCTCAACGAGAAAACAATCAAGAACAAGTATCCACTTCCTCGTATCGATGATCTTTTTGATCAACTTGCTGGAGCCTCAATATTCTCAAAGTTGGACTTGAGGATGGGTTACCATCAGATAAAGATCAGAAAGGAAGATATTCCTAAAACAGCTTTCACCACTCGTTACGGTCTGTATGAATACACCGTCATGTCCTTTGGTCTCACCAATGCACCGGCAACGTTCTCAAGACTCATGAATTCTGTCTTCCACGAATACCTCGACAAGTTCGTTGTGGTATATCTTGACGACATTATAGGAGGAAGAGCATGGAGAACACCTTCGTCTCACTCTCATGAAACTTCGCGAGCATCGTCTGTATGCCAAGTTTTCCAAATGTGAGTTCTGGATTCCAGAAGTTGCATATCTTGGTCATATCATCTCTGCCAAAGGCATTGCCATTGATCCTGAAAAGTTTAAGGCAATTGTTGACTGGAAACCCCCTAAGACGGTGAAGCAAGTCAGAAGTTTTCTTGGCTTGGCTAGCTATTGCCGTCGTTTCGTCCAAAACTTTTCCAAGATTGCTAAACCTCTCACTGATCTCACAAAGAAGGACAAAAAGTTCGTTTGGACTCCACAATGTGATGAGAGTTTCAACCTCCTGAAGACTAAACTCACTTCCACACCTGTTCTAGTTGGCCCCGACACTACCAAACCTTTCCAGATATTCTGTGATGCATCTCTCCAAGGCCTAGGAGCAGTTCTTATGCAAGAACGTCAAGTTGTGGCTTATGCTTCACGTCAGTTGAACCCACATGAGCAAAACTATCCCACTCATGATCTTGAACTTGCAGCAGTTGTGTTTGCCCTGAAGAAATGGAGACAATACTTGTTGGGTAACAAAACTGAAATCTTTTTCGATCATAAGAGTCTGAAATACATCTTCACTCAGCCAAATCTGAACCTCAGGCAAAGGAGATGGATTGAGAAGATTAAAGACTTTGATCTCACCATTTCTTACACTCCAGGCAAGGCTAATGTTATGGCCGATGCTCTCAGTCGCAAATCCTATTGCAATAATCTCATGATCATGGAAAGCCAACCTCCACTTCATGAAGAATTCCAGAAGCTGAACCTTGGTCTTGTTCCTGAAGGATACCTTGCTAGCTTGACAGCCAGCCCAACTCTCGAGGACAAGATTCGTTCTGAACAACTTCGTGATAATGAAATCAAGAAGATGGTAGAGCAAATCAAGGAAGGCAATGATAAGTTCAAGTCCTTCTCAATTGATGACAAGGGAACTGTGTTCTTCGAAGGACGCATTGCAGTCCCTCAGATTCAAAGTCTCAAGGATATCATTCTCAAGGAGGCTCATGAAACTCCTCTATCCATTCACCCTGGAAGTACAAAGATGTACCAGGATCTCAAGACTCTGTATTGGTGGCCTGGCATGAAACGTGAAATTGCTCAATACGTTTCTGAATGCGATGTTTGTCAACGTGTTAAGGCAGTCCATCAGAAGACAGCAGGTCTACTCCAACCTCTGAAAATTCCTGAGTGGAAGTGGGACATGATTGAAATGGACTTCGTTACTGGGTTTCCAAAGAACAAAAAGGGCAACGATGCAATCTTCGTTGTTATTGATCGTCTCACTAAGGTTGCTCACTTCTATGCTGTAAAGGAAACTATCTCAGCTAGCCAGTTAGCAGAGCTCTACACAGCAAAGGTTGTTCCCCTTCATGGTGTTCCATTGGAAATAAGCTCAGACCGTGGAAGTATCTTCACTTCTCATTTCTGGAAAAGCTTTCAAGAAGCACTGGGCACCAAACTTCTGTTCAGCACAGCTTACCACCCTCAGTCTCAGGGGCAAGTCGAAAGAGTCAATCAGATTCTCGAGGATATGCTCAGAGCATGTGGTCTCTCCTTTGGCATGAAATGGGAGGATTGCCTTCCATATGCTGAATTCTCCTACAACAACAGCTACCAGGCAAGCCTAGGCATGGCACCATTTGAGGCACTGTATGGTCGCAGATGCAGGAGTCCAATCAATTGGTCTGGAGCTGGTGAACGTTCACTCTTAGGCCCTGACATTGTTAAGGAAGCCGAAGAGAAAGTTCGTATCATTCGTGACAATCTCAGGATTGCTCAATCTCGTCAGAAGAGCTATTATGATAGCAAGCACAGGGATATGGTCTATGTACCTGGTGATAAGGCATATCTCCGTGTAACTCCCCTCAGAGGCACTCATCGTTTCGGTGTGAAAGGAAAGCTTGCACCAAGATACATTGGCCCTTTCAACATCCTCTCAAGACGTGCAGAGAATGCTTATCGTCTTGAACTTCCAGAAAAACTATCCAAAGTGCACGATGTGTTCCACGTGTCACAACTCAAGAAGTGTTTCAAAGATCCAGATCGTGCAGTTGATCATGATTCCATCGAACTGCAAGATGATCTATCTTATGAGGAGCACCCTATTCGTATTCTCGATGAGACCGAGCGTAAGACTCGCAACAAGAGCACCAAGTTCTTGAAAGTCCAATGGTCGCATCATTCTGATAAAGAGGCAACGTGGGAGACCGAAGAGGATCTTCGCAAGAAGTATCCGGACCTTTTCACATCTCAGTAGGGAATCTCGGGGCGCGATTCCTTCAAGGGGGGGCGTTTTGTAACATCCAAGTATGAAAACATCCCTTAGTGGTTCAATTTCTTGTTTACTTTCAAGCAATGCATCATGTCATCATATCATTGCATTTGTTTTACTTATGTTTGCATTGTTTTCATAATGAATCAAACCTTGTTTTCACACTTGTCTGTTACAATCTTTCAAACAAAGAATTGCAAAACAAAACCTTTCATTGTTTTCCAAATAATTCATTGATGTTCAACTATTAAATTGTTGCCTCAAATCATTCCTTTAATTCCACCAATTAAATTCAAATCACTTCCAATTCTCAAATCAGTACCTTTGGAAACCATAACAACTCACCAAACATTCTTCCCTCTAAATCATTCTAAAACCCTAGGGGTAACCCTATTCATATACATGTTTTTATTAAGGTTTTATTAAACTCAAATCCCTCTATTTTGGTTTCAAACACAAACTACTATTTTAAAATTTAATTTTTGAAATCCAAGCTTGCAATGTGGTTTCTAATCACCTAAAAAGCTTAACTAAATTTTTATGAAATTTTTCTCCACAAAAACCTTAACAGTTTCTTACAAAAGCAAACTACAAAAAAAAATAAAACAGAAAAGAATAAAAAACGAGCTAACCCAGCGCAGCGCGCGGCAGCTAAGCAGCCCAGCCGCCAGGCCTGCCCGCGCGCAGCGGCCCAGCCCGCTAACAGCCACTTACCGGTTCGATGCTGCGCCAAGATTCGTGCCTGCTCTCTCCGCCTTCGTCAAACAGTACGGCGGCCATCGGGGGACGCCACCGCGACAGCTGCGCCGCCGGCCGACCCTCCCGTGTGTTTCCGCCCCTATAAGAAGGCCCTAGGGCCCTGGCAGGTGCCCTAGGCTCCTAGGGTTCCCCCATCCCATCGCAAGCGCCGCCATTCCTCTCCTCGCTGTCGCACCACCTCTCTGCAATTTCCCCCGCCGGCGATCTTCTGAATTTCAACATGGCGCCGCCACCTCTCTCTCCCATCTAGCCACCCACCTACTGCAACCTCGTCGCCTCTCTACCCTCTCTCTGCTGGACACCAAAACCCCCACTGGTAAGCCCCAGATCGACGCCGCGTTTCTTCTTCTGTTCCGGCCACCGCGCCACCGTGGTTCTGAATCCGAGCTTCACCTCGCCGTTGCAGTGCTTCGTTGTACCAATTGGTTGCTGGATTCGCTCGGGCTCGCCTTCCTCTATGTCTGGGACACCTGAATGCGCACGGAGGAGCACCACGTCGACGGCGCCGTCCTCGACCTCGCCGCAGAACCCTGTCGTCAGCCAACGTCACCGTCCGCCTCCGCGTCGAATTTCTCCGGTGGTGAGCACCATTTCCCTTCCCCCTCCCTTCTCTGCATCCGTGCATCGTTCTGTAATGTCCACGCATCCGTTCGTATCGAGAGCCACTGTGTATCGTCAACGTTCTCTCCGGCGAGGTGCTGTCTGACGGACGAGCACGGTTCTGTTCGTCAGAAAGTTCAGTTATTCTGAACTGAATCATAACCTGTTTCAGCTCGCTATACTGTCAAAGCACCGCAGCGCAGCGCACTGGTTGCGTTCCTTTCTGAACTTGCGTAGGGCGCGGGTTCGAGCCGCCAACCCCCCACCTTTTTTGTGGAATTGTTTCCACTGCGCCTGGCCCACTGTCATCGACCCCTGTGGCCACGCAAGCGTCTGCTCAGCGCCACGCTGGCTGGGCCCACGGGCAGAGGCAGTGGCTGGCTACCAGCTGGGTAGAAAAGGTTTCTGCGAATTCCTTAATTTCCAAAACCACTTTTAAATAACAGATTTGAATATAAACTTCTAAATTCCATATCTTTATTTTTATAAGTCCAATAAACACAAACTTTATATCTATTCTGATCCAAATTTCCTAATCTATCCAAATATCCAACTTGTGTTCTGTTTTGAATTTTCAAAATACTTTTAAATTTCAAATTTGAATAATTCAAATGCAAATTGAAATAATTCATAACTAACTCATACTGTTTTCAAATGATTCAAATAAAATATGTTTTTCACACCTTTTTGAATGTTCTATTCAAATATAAATTTTGTTTTCTGGTTTGAATAATTTAAATTGCCTAAACAATTTAAACCTTGTTTAATTCAATTAAAAATTGATAAAATCATAACTTGATTAATATAAAATATTTTTTGAACATGCAAATTATGTTTTCAAACCACTAAAGTGTGAACTTTTCAAATGTGGATTTGAATTTATGGGTTGAACAAATAAAATTCAATTAATATTTAAGCTTGTTTTAAATTCAATTAAAACTTGTTTAATATTGTTTAATTCATAACTAAATAATCTAAAGTCCAATTTCAAAATTTGAAACATGTAATCCAACTAAAATTTGATAACCTTTTCAAATATAAAATTTGTAAATTGTTTGCACACCCTAACTTGATGAAAACAATAATTGTTTGTGTACCATGTTTAAGTAGCAAAAAATTCCAAACTTAATAAATGCTTTTCTAAATTGTTAACTATCATTCCAATTGCATTTAAATTGTTATGTTATTGTTATTCATCATGCATGCATCATGATAACAACTATCACCTAATAAATAGTTGTAAATCATTTGCTCCAATTTTTTTTCAATGGATCCTTTTCCATATGCAACCCTTGCATATGGGTCCATTTAATTTGTGCTATCATGTTAGTCAGTTTACCTAGATGCACCTATTAAATTGTCATGCATCATATTGCCTGTGCACAATGCCATGAACATGATTGTTTACATTCCTGTTTTGTCTGTTTGCTTCTTCTCGGTTAGACGACGACTACGTTGAGACCGACGATCCTTACGACACCACTACTCAGGACCTAGCCCAGTACCCGGCTACTGAGCTGCCAGGCAAGTTATCACTCACATGAATCATCGAGTTCCTTTCCACACTCGTTGTCGATACTATCCTTTTGACTACTATTGCTAGCTCTATGTATCGTTGCTTGTTCTCCGAACCTATCACATGATACCCTGAACCAATGCTATTGCCTCACCTCCATACCTACAGCCTTTGTTTGTGCCTTAGTACTATCTAGCATGCTTAGGGTTGCTTTTACTCGAGTCTGTTGTCGGTTACTACTTTTACTATCTTATTACTTGTACCGGGGGCTCGATGTTAATCAATCAATCCTGTTAATTGCTAATGGTAATAATAATTTGATGATAAGGCACCGGCAGGAGGCCCATGAGAGGTTTTGGAGCCTGCTAGTGTCGACCCTAATAGGAAAAGGGTCTTGTCTACTGATCCATGATGAGCGCACTACCCGCATGTGGGAAGCGAGTATGGGCGCCCCCCTCAACTTGACTTGATTCGCATCTCGTCCAAATCGCCTCATTTAGTTCGTGTTTTCCATTTGCCGCATGCATGTTTTTGCGAGCCCAGCGCAGGGTGGAACTTTCGTAGTCGGCATATAGGGGGACACGGTCTTAGAGTGCTATGATGGTCCATTTTCTTCTGGGCTTGATTAGCCGTGCGCCCAAGGTTCTTTGGGCTTGATGCGAAGAATGGTTGGTTGTGTAGAGTACCCCGCTTGGTGGGAGGCATCCCATCTGGCGGGTTATTCTTGCGTGTACGGCCAAATTGGTGCAACCCTGCAGGGATAATCTTCTCGAGAAGCCGTGTTTTCCGCGGTTATGGATTACTTGGTGAAAGTACTGGCTAACAAGTACTCAGGACAACTTCAACATAATGATCAATCATGTTTCACCCAATGATTAATAACCTGACTAGTAATAGGTTATTCACACAATAACTTGATTCACCTTATCACAACTGTGTGAGTTATCCTCGGATTGCTTCTTTGGATAAGCGGCGAGATCCAGGATGGGTTTGGTTGAAGTTATGTTTCAGTTGGTTACAATCCTCGATCTTATCTTTTCTGTTAGCCGGAAGTTGTAGTTATTTTTCTGTAGTTGGTTAGAGCAGCCAGCAGCAACTTTCATATCACTCCTTTCTTCCGTTGATCCCAAGCATCAATGCTTGTGTTGACGGGTAACTCTTTGATGAACTGTGAGTCTTGCTTGCCAGTACTTGGATGTACTGACCCTGTTGGGGCTGTGGTTTACGCAGAGTACGACTACGACTACGATGCTTCCCAGGATGGCTACTTTGTGGAGTTCGACGAGACTGCAGACGAGTAGTTAGCTGGACCAGGGCTGGATCCAGGACCTACGTGGATGGGCTTCGTCTTATTTATTTTCTCCGGCTTCTTAAGCCTGTTGGATTTGTCTGTACTCAGACCCTCTGATTGCTTCCGCTGTTGTAATGGATGATATGTTGGGACATGTGTCCTCTGGATGATTGTATTCGCTATTTCTTCCTTAGTGAAGGCCAGTTGCAACTTTATTTCTATCTTTTGTGTCGTAGAGATGAGTTGTGATAATCATTCGTTCAAAGCTGTTGACGTACAGTGCGTGCTTGTTATGAAGTACGTCGACAGTAGTGCCTGTGACTCCTAATGGATAGTTTACATCGACGGTGGAATAGTAGGGCTTGTGTTGTCGCGCATAAGCGCAGGCCTACCAGGAAGCTGGGACGTGGGAGCAGTTATGCCCCATAATCCAAGCACCTACTATCCAGTTCGTACGATGAGTATCCCTTAGAAGCCAGGGTGCGACATTAAGCTTGATGTGACTCGCAATAAAAGTGGCATGATTTGCTCACTTACGATTACAATCAGCCATGAAGCCCAATGGGACTTGCCTGACCCTGTTTTCGTATAGATGTAACAACATGATATCCACGCGAAAGCCGGCTTATAGTACAAGATTGTCAAAAGGGTCATCTAAACCACAAGTTATGCAGAGTATAAGGCTAATAGCTGGAAACTCAATGTTTATCAAGCATAACTTCATTACCTATGTGAAACGGCTCCGGGTTTGGGCTTAGCAAACAACAAAACTCGTTCTCTTCGAAAAGACCACATATCCCAGACTCGGAAATTCGGGTCTTGGCGATTCGGGATTTTGGAAAGGAAAAAGTAGCTTAGTTGCTAAGGCTCAAAAAACCCAAACATCCGAGTCTTGGGGACTTGGGGGCTTAGAAGCAAGTCCGCTCGTCAACACCCACGAAACTCGGAAACCGAGTCTCACATAAGGAATCGTAAAGAAAGTCGGATATCAAGAACAAGTTGACTCAAAAGTGGATAAATTTAAACGATCAGAAGAATCACAAAGTGTATCAAGAACTTAGAGTGCATTACAAACTCCGGTAAATAGTATCAAAGGTGCACAGGCGCACCATCCAAAAATAGTTGTTTTAACGACACATCGATCAACTGACGCGTATGAAGTAGCATCAGGCATCAGGTATCACTCGGCGTTCTAGGCCGCGGCGTCCATCTTCGCCTTGCCCTTGCTATCACTTGGGGTAACAGCAGCACCCGGATCAGTAGTACCGGCTCGCGCAGGGGGAGGAACGACTGGTGTGGAGGTAGCGGGTGCAGAATAGGCTTCAGCTTTCTTTTTGGCAGCCTCCTCCCTCAACTTAGCAGCTTCCTCCTTCCATCGGGCCAGCATGTCATACGGCTCGGGAAGATCCGACTTAACCTCTTTACCAGCAGCATCATATGCAGGAACGAGGGAATCGACATCTAAGCCGTCAGCAATCACGCTGGCCGGGTAACGGAACTCCTTCTAGACGGCCTGGAAATCCTTCACGGAGAACTTGGACCCATCAAGCTTGTATTCCGGGAAACCGCCCATAAGCTTGGCTAGCTCGAGCTTAGGGAAGTAAGCCTTGGCAAGCGCAAGACCCTGGGTTACTCCAACCCGGCAGGACGAGCGTTTCCAGTGCCAAATCCACTCGGGGATAGTGGAGCAAGCGTCTAGCATTCTCTTCAGGTCGCCATGCCCTTTACCCGGCCACCGTATTTCTTGAAGGATCCATTTGGTTCCGGCGCATAGCTTCCGGATAATGCTCTTGATAGTTTTCAGCCTGGCAATGTCACCCTCGTCCGGCATCACTTCATCCGGACCTGCAGAAATGGAAACATGAGTCAGGAAACCCCGGCTATTTATCAAAAGGATAACCCGGATGAAGAAACGTACCAAGCAAAGCACGATACGTATCAGCAATTTGAACAGAAAGGCTCGTTAGATCATCTTCTGCTGTGTGAGCCCTCCTCCTATACTTCTTCATTATCGTCCTACTCCTCCTGGCCTCAGCCTCGGCCGCCTCACACAGAGCCACCTCCTTTTCAATGAGCTTGGTGGCCTTTGCCAGTTTCTCCTCAGATTGAGTCACGAAGGACTGCGTGGATGCAAGGAAGGATTAGCCGGGTAAAGGGGCAAGTTATCAGTCGCATATATCGTAAAGTCCCAAGCAAATTGTGAATCAATTCACTCGGAACTTGGGGACTGGATAAGGACACAAGCAATATTAGTCGGGTTTACCTCGTGTTTGTCTATTAAAGCCTCCAAGATGTTTTCTTCATTATCCCTCAAAGCGCGTAGGGTTTCGAGCATCTGGGCAAACGGCAGGTCCTCGGGTCGGACACCGGAAGAGCCGGCAGCCTGGTCGCCTGATGGGGGAGCTCTCCCCGCCCTTGGGGTCGAGACCCGGACAGTCTGAGTATCCGGGTTGGGAGAACCCATCCTCGTGTCCGGAACCTCGATCTCCTCGTCCACTGGTTCGGATGAAGCAGGAGACCCGGCGGCTTGGTGAAGTGGATCGCCCAAGGGACCTTGTTCCTGGTTGTTCTCAATATCACCGCCAGTCACGGCATCTACGTTCTCAGTCGGCTCCTCTGTCTGACGGTTATCCGCCTCCCGGTTATCCATCTCCACATTCTCCGGGTCACTAACGGTGACTTGAGCGCTAAAAGAAAGATGAGAGGAGGCAGTTAGCAATGGTTTATTGAAAATTGTCAGGTATCAAAGGATGTCATATAGCAAAAACTTACCCGGTATTTACGGCGTAATCCGGCGGGAGCTCGCTACTGGAAGCAGACGAAGATGTCAAAGGGACCGACAGCGGAACCCGGAATTGCCCGGCACGTGGATGGTTAGGAGAAGGGTGGCGCTGAGGAGAATTGGAAGGACGAAGCGGAGGAGCACTGGCACGATGGACGGGGGAGGTGGAGATGCCCGGGTTAAGGGGATCCTCACCCGGGGAACTCCGAGTTACTCTGCGCTTGGCTGGAAGAGAATCCTTCAAGTACGACGAGTTCGATAATTGATGGTTAAGTTGTCGCATGGCATCAAAGGAGTAAGGTTCAGAGGATATAGAGGAGAAAGGAACCTTGGACACTGCCCCTCTGGTCTTCCTCTTGGCTCCAACTGTTGCCTCTTGATCAGATTCGGTAGCCTCCGGGTCATCCTCGTTATTCTCACCTTCGTCCTCCAGCCCTGCGAGCCGAGTGTGTGTCCGTGGGAAAAAGTTAAATGGGAGGAAAATGATGCAAGTAAAGATAATACAAGATCCGGGCAAATACCTTCATCACCGTCAGCCGGCTCATCTTCTTCTTCCGGGTCTCTGGAAGGGGGGGAGGTTTCAACTGTCCAGAAAGGATCATCGGCCTGAGACATAAAGATGAAAATAAGAACTAGGAGCAGTATCGAGTCAAGATGAGGAAATAAACTTATGAGTATCGGGTCTTACCGCTGGGGCCGGGTTTTCCCGAGTAAACGGAGGTAACCCGGCGATGTTCTTTATCACCTCCAGCTTCTCCGTCAAGAAACCCTTGATGGTTTTGTTGGTATCCCCGGCTGCAAAGCTCTTGGTGGAATATCGAAGGGCGTCTGTGGTGTGCCCCGAGTATTCGCACATCAATTTGGAGCGGATAGAATTGGGTTGGATCCGGAAGTCGACCCAAGTTTTCACTAAGTTGAGCCCAAGAAGGCCTTGGGCTGAGAGAACGGCTAACTTAGCTAGCAAAGGTATGATTGCCTCCCTGTCTGAGTCAGGGGCGAAAGCATTGAAATTCTCGGAAGTATTGAGGAGGCCCTCCGAGTAACCCGGCAGTCTCTTCTCGCCGGGTGGAGAGTTGTCGTGGCAGTAGAAGAAGGATAGTTGCCAGTGTTTAACATGGGAGTTCAGATTAAGGGTTGGCATTGGGGAGTTTTTGCGGCGTTGGATGGATACCCCGCCGCAAGTGAGAAGTGCTCCGTCACCGCTTTCGCGGCACGGCTTGCACTGGAAAAGTTCAATAAAGAGAGTCAAACTTGGCGGAGTGCACAAGTATGACTCGGATAGGACAATCAAGTGGGTAATATTCAACATAGAGTTAGGCCCTATGTCGAATACCCGGAGGCCGTAGTGGCTCAGGACCTCGCGAAAGAAAGGGTGACCCGGAGGGCGGAATCCCCGGGTCACGTGCTCTGTGAAACAGATTACCTCGCCGTCGGCGGGTGTGGGCCGGGTCTCGTCACCCGGCGCCCTCCATTGAATGTCCTTCTGAGGGGGAAGAACCCCCAACTCGGCCAATTCTTCTAGCTTGGGCTTTGTGACAGTGGATCGCCCCCAATTGGCGGATATGGATTGGGTTGTCTTTGCCTGGGCCGGCTGTTTCCCTTGCCTTTTGGGAGCCATGGGATCAACCTACAAAACACAAGGAAAAAAGGTACATGAAATAAGACTCGGAAGTATTGGATTATCCGAGTCTGGGGTATCAAGAAAGTATGAAACTAAGAACTATCCGGGTATCACGCCATGGAGTGGAGATTGCGAGGTATCCGGGTGTTAAGTACAACTATGGAGATTATTGGTCACTTACGTATGGAAAAGTATTTGGGGAAGACGGATGGTTGCCCATGTATCTACTGCAAGCAAAATAGCCGGAAAAGGAGGATTTTCCGGGTGTCAATGTTATGCGCGGAAAATTGAGGTCAAATGGATCTAGATTGGAAAACTTGCGAACGATTCTACGAAGAAATTGGTGATTAATAATGGTAGGAGGATGAGGTGTAATCATCAAACAGATGGTTAAAGGAGTTAGCGAGCGTCAAATCAATCTAATCCGGTGCAACAGGAAGAACGTCCCGCAGGTTGACCTAGATCCAATCTAAGGTGAATCGAAAAATTGCGGAGCTATTTTAACAAATACTTACTGGGAGGAGCTTGAATCTGGCGTGGCGGCGGCCGATGTCGCGGTCTGGATGTCCCCCTGCAACCCTTGATGAGCGGAATGAAGGCGCGGTGGCAGAGTTTGGCGGCGGCGCGGAACAGTTCAAGGATGAACGTGGCCGACGGCGGCCTTGCTACGATGGCGGGCTTGAGATTCTTGTGGAATTGCGGAGCGCAGGGAATAAGGAAGCAAAGGGAAGGTTGGAATGAAACGTTGGGATCTAAGTTACCCTATGGGCTCTATTTATAAGATGCGGGCGGATAAACCTATCCTAACGGGCGGAATCCGGAAATTTTGGGATATGCTTCAAGTGTTGAACGTGATATCCGGGCAGAAATAAGAAGGAGATATTTTCTGCAATATCAGGGTTAATTATCGAGTAAAGTAAGTCGGGCTTTTGGCATTTTTATCAGGGTTTAGACCTGGAGAGTTAAGCCAAGTACTTGGAGAAAAGCCGAGTTACTATATGGCCACCATGGAGTTAGGCCTAGCTATTTATCAAAGCACCTTAACCCGGCCTCCATACACTTGTGCGTTTGATATTTTTGCAGGGAATAGCAAGCGCTTCAAGGAAGGATCCGTGAAGCCCAAGCTATTCTGGGGACTACTGATGGAGGGATAATAACCCGGTAGGCCAACTCCAAGGTGTAACCCGGCCCAAAGGACGCTGCGCAAGATCTGGCTAAGGATAAAGAAACTTCTGGAAGGCCCAAATTTGTAGGCCTCGTAACCCGGATTGTGGGTTACGGTAAAGGAAAGTTAGGGTTTGTATGTGGTGTCCGGGTAGGATTCAGGGTGCGCCTTGGAGGGTAAGCCAGGGGGTACGGGTGCTTTATAAACCGACCCCTAGGTTTAGTTGAGAGAGACCTAAGAGCCCTAGCAATATCGCTTGGTATCGAGCATCCAGTATAACACGAGAGTTGAGTTGATATCTTGAGATCGGAGACTCGGCGACTTGATTGCCAGCTACCAGATCGAGTTCCATCATGTTTTCCTCTGAGCTAAACCCTCTCCCAAACGCCTGTGTCGTCTTGCCCCAAGATTAGTTACCCCCGGTAACATCTGCCGTGATTATCCCACGACAGATACCCATTCACATCATAAGATGTGAATGTCTTGAGGGAGTAGGTGAAGCCGCGGGCAAGTTGTCTTAACTCGGGACTCATTTCCTTGTCGGTTAAAGCCTACAAGGTCAATAGGAGATGTGAGTCCACTGGTGACACTCTCCATATCCCAGAAAACCAGTCCCCTCGGCATTGAGCTCCAGACTTTCTAGCTGAGCCTTCACGTCTACACCGGTCATCAAAGTTGGTCGTGGAGCATCGACAGCTACATCTTTCGTCCACTTCTTTTTATTTCGCCGGTATTTGTGACCAAGACGAAGGAACTGACGATGTTGGTCAAAGCATGAGTATTTTCCACCCTTTTTGAGCCAAACGAAAGTCACAGCCTGGTAGCACACCGGACAAGGCCACTTCCCATGAGTGCACCAGCCGCAGAATATCGTGCGAGCCGGAAGGTCATGCAGGGAAGTGAAGTACCAAACATACATATCGAAGTGCTTCTTTTCTGCGGCGTCGTATGTCCGTACCCCGGTGTTCCAAGCAATGAGCAGATCATCTACCAGCGGCTCCATGAACACGGACATATTCTTCCCTGGATACTCAGGCCCTGGAATTATCAGCGACAGGAACATGTTCTGCCGTTGCATGCACACGCCGGGGGGAGGTTCATCGGGATAACAAACATCGGCCAACAGTTGTATGAGGCAGACGTCATACCATATGGGTTGAAACCATCGGTTGATAACGCAACGGCTACACTCTTGGGATCACCCGCTTTCTTCTTATGTTTGCCAACGAAGTCCTTCCATGCTTCACCATCAGACGGATGTATCATCTTATGAGGACGGTACCTCTTCCCGTCTGACGGCCATCTCATCTGTTTCGTAGATTCCTCGGTCATAAAAAGCCTTTGGATCCGCGGTATGAATGGAAGATAGCGAAGGATCTTTTTGGCGACCGTTAGCTGCGTCTTCTGACCATTACCGGAGTCCACCTCCAGAAACCTAGAGGCCCCGCATTTGACACAGTACTTTGTCTTCTCATGCTCTTTCCTGAACAACATGCAACTCTTCGGACAACAATCTATCTTTTCATACGGCATCTTAAGGGAACCGAGGATTTTTTTCGACTCGTACATGTTCTTTGGAAGAAGGTGTTCCGCCGGCAGGAGGGTGGCAATAACGGTCAGAAATGCATCAAAGGAGGCTATGCTTACATTGTGCTGGCTTTTGACCACCATAAGCCGGTCGATGGCATCAAGTTGAGAAACTCGTGTATGCTCGTGCAATGGTTTTTGTGTCTCAAACAATGTGTCATAGAACTGTTTCGTGCTCTCCTCCGCATACTCGGGGGCATCTCTCTCACCGGTTGAATTTTCAGGTGCATGTGCAGTAGTGAAATCGTCTAACATCCTGTCAAAACCGGTATCAAAATCGGTCGATGCATCCTCTGTGCTAGGTGCCACCTTCTTCTTCTTCTTTCTCCGGCGTACGGGACCGGCAGTCTCGCCATGGTACACCCAACGGTAATAGTTTGGCATAAACCCGTACTTCCCAAGGTGATCAGAAATGACTATCCTCGGTTTCTATGTCATGTTACGACAACGACTACAGGGGCACCATACATCAGATGAATCATCAACTCTAGCAAATGCAAAATCCAAGAACTGGTTGGTCTTTGTAACCCAATCCATTGTCATATCCTTCACACTCGGTCGGCCACTGTACATCCACTCGCGTTCCTCCATTTCCACGCTGATGAATGCTCAGACATATTAACATGTGTTTAAAATTTAACAAGTTTGTTTAAATTATCTACAACATACTGCAAGTTTTACGCTTTGAATGCAATCCTACATGCCTACTAGGTAAAGATAGGTCCTAATCCCACCCGTGGATGTGTAGCTTGTGTTTGTTTTCCATGTCTACTCCTATCCGAGACAAATTTCGGCAGCACCTCCCCGCTGTTCTCCTAATACACGTCTCGACCACGGGGGTCGAGAGAATGTGTACTCGGAGAACAACAGAGAGGCGCCACCGAAATCTGTCTCGGATAGGAGTAGAACATGGAAAACAAACACAGCTACACATCCACGAGCTGTCCAAAAACGTGCACAATTCGAAACAGTCGCGGTTATAAAAATATAGATCTTTGTATATAAATATATACAAAGAGTTCTATTTTTATAACTACAACTCTTCCGAATGGGAGACGCCTAGGGTAACGCGACTAGTTTGGTGATCTACATAAGAAAATCTAAAGATCGGCCGAGGGGGAGGTTTTTACCCTCTAAGCGTGGCTGTGTGCCGATGAAGATGATCATAGATGATCCCGGCCTACGATGACCCTCCTCAGCAAACCCCCTCCCGCGACGAATCTGCTCGCCTCAAGCGCGATCCATATCCTGCAAAAAGGAAAGACATACTGTTAGTAAACACTACACCAACAACTAATCGTATGGCTAATTTAGATTGTGTTGATCAGAGTCCCATCATCAGAAAAAAAATGTGTTGATCAGACTATTATCACTCTAAGTTCTTTATTTGAAATAAAAAGTAATGGACATGATTACTTGAAATTGTACTGCTATTTGTTTAAGTCCATCACATTTCACAACAGATGTGGTCATGATTACTCCCTTCTTTGAGAAATGATATGAGCAGATAAAGGGGAAAACTTAAACAATAAAATGTACTGCTAGTCAAGAGAGCAATATATTTAGAGAATGTTACTGATCTAGCATATATTGGGTGGCTGATTATCATGGAACAAAATATTTACTGACCTCCAAATAATTAAAGAGAACATGAGGTAACAAAAATGCAACCTCGATATTCAGATTGAAACATGATTTTGAACTTCATCTAAAATAGAGATTGCTATTCTTTGAATTTGGTCCAAAAAAACCTCTCCGTGTACTCCAGAGGATTATACAGTTGCCCTACGAACAGAAGATGAAAACCATAGCATTATTGTGGTGTTGGTGGTCGGAGAGGAACAAGGAAAATCATAACCAGAAAAGGCTGGCTGATGGTGAGTTTCAATTCCTTGTCATCCGACACATAAATAAATGGGTCCAATTTTATAAGCCGAAACCTGCCCAAAAGGTGTGCACTGCCAGGCGGTGGTTACCACCACCAGAAAACTTTGTCAAGTTGAATACAGATGGTGCATTCTTTGAACAGTCTCATAGTGGTGGTTGGGGTGCCATTGCTCGTGATTTTATGGGAGAAGTCGTTTTTGCTGCCGCTGGAAGTGCTTTACATTTGTCGGATGCCCTACATGCAGAAGCCATGGCACTACAGAATGGCTTGCGGATTGCTGACCAAATGGGTAATGGGTATTGGATTGCTGACCAAGTGCTAAAAAGTGCAATTGAGAGTTCAGGCCAGGACCTCTCTCGCCTGGGAAAACTTTTCCTTGACATCAAGTATCAACTGGCTATGGAGTTTATTGACTACAAAGTTGAGTTTTGCCCTAGGCAATGTAACAAACCTGCTCAGCTGCGTTGGGTAAAGAAATGGACCAGAACAACCAATCTGTGTGGTTGTCAGGGTTCCCAGTTCATAAAAGTGGTGCCAGACAGCAAACAATGCACTCTTCCTACTGTCTACAATAGATAAAACGATCAAGTATTGGAAGGTAACCCAGGAGATCAAGTATTTGACCCACCGGCTATCCCAGATATCTAAGAAGAAAACAGAATATGTTTAGAACACACAAATTGCATACATAATACTCCCTCCCATCCATATTAATTGTAGCTGAATGGTACATATCTAGTACTAAAACAAGTGTAGATAGATCCGATTCAGCTAAAATTAATGTTTCATAGGGATTATATATTACAAGGGAGTTGGAACCAGTAAGCATGGAGTCAAGCATGATTAGCTGCCGAAGTTAATACATAGTACATGTTTTGAACTAATTTCATACCATCTAGTCCTTTCTCAATGAATATCACTAGTTTTAGAATGTTGAATCACAACTCTCAAACTTGCATTGGCACACAGTCTGGAATATCAAGCTAACAAATTATACTACTAGGCATGTAGTCTCTACAATTTCTTCAGATAAGTCTAGAGAAAATACTACATTCGGTTTCTGATTCTCTATAACATTCTTCGAAGCAACATACTAAAGCATTTTACATTGTTTTCTTTTTGGAATTTTGTGCATTTTTCAACAATTCCACTCGAACAAAACATACACGGATAAACAGAAAAGGGGCAAAAGACAGCACTGTCAACAATTTCTAAATTCAGAATTGCAAAGATATTAGCAGCCAGACCACATGCAATTCACGAGTACAGAAACAACGTCAGCTTAGCACATTGACCTGCTGTATTGCGCTCCAAAAACACGATGTCCAGCCGCTCTCGGCTGCGAGGCAGGTTGGATGACCAAAGGGCTCAGCTCCCCATAAAGACCGGCGCAGATGCAGAGAGTTGTCGCACCCGGACTTCTAGAGGATACTCACCGTACGAACTGAACAGTATTTTGATTGGATTATGGGGCTTACCGGCACCCGCGTCCTCTTACGAGTAGGACAACACTTATGTGTGACAACCAATCGTTACTGTTCACCGTCGATGTAAACTATCCCGTAGAAATCAGGACACTACCATTGACGTACTTCATACCATACACACATGGTACGTCAACGGCTTTGAACAAGATGATAACACAACATATCTCTAAGACACAAAAGATTGAAATAAGTTGCAACTGGCCCTCACTAGGGCAGAGATAGCAAATACAATCATCCAGAGGACACATGTCCCAACATAACATCATTACATCTCAGCGGAAGCATTCCAAGGGGTCTGAGTGCAGACAAATCCAAATAGGCTTAAGAAGCCGGAAACTGAAATAAAGACGGAGCCCATCCACGATGTCTCGGATCCTGCCCGGGTCCGCTAACTACTCGTCAGCAGCCTCGTCAAACTCCACGTAGTAGCCGTCACCTGGATCCTCGTAAGCGTAGTCTGCGGAAACCACAGCCCCAAAGGGGTCAGTACATAGACGTACTGGCAAGCAAGACTCACAGTTCACCAAAGGGTAACCCGTCAACACCAAGCACAGATGCCTTGGGTTCAGCGGAAAGAAGGGGAAAATAAAAGATGCTGCGCTAACCAACTACGGAGATTCTATCACTTCAGACTAACAGAAAGGAGATAAGATCGAGTATTGTAACCAACCGAAAGATAACTTCAAACAAACCCATCCTAGATCTCGCCCCTTATCCAAAGAAGCAATCCGAGGATAACTCACACAGTTGGATTAAGGATGCATCAAGTTATTGTGTCAATAATCCTATTACTAGTCAAGTTGTTATCCATTGGGTGTGAGATTGTGAAATCATTAGGTTTAAGTTGTCCTGAGTACTTGTTAGCCAGTACTTTCACCAAGTTAACCATAACCGCGGAAAACACGGCTTCTCGAGAAGATTATCCCTGCAGGGTTGCACCAATTTGGCCGTACACGTATGAATAACCCGCCAGATGGGATGCCTCCCACCAAGCGGGGCACTCAACACAACTCAACTCTTCTTCGCATCAAGCCCAAAGCACCTTGGGCGCACGGCTAATCGAGCCCAGAAGAAAATGGACCCTCATAGCACTCTAAGAACGTGTCCCCCTATATGCCGACTACAAAAGTTCCACCCTGCGCTGGGCTCGCAAAAACATGCATGCGGCAAATGGAAAACACGAACTAAATGAGATGATTTGGACGAGATGCGAATCGAATCAAATTGAGGGGGCGCCCATACTCGCTTCCCACATGCGGGTAGTGCGCTCATCATGGATCAGTAGACAAGACCCTTTTCCTATTAGGGTCGACACTAGCAGGCCTCAAAACCACACAGGGCCTCCTGCCGGTGCCTTATCATCAATTTATTATTAACAATAACATTAGCATGATTGATTGATTAAACATCGAGCCCCCAGAACATAATAGAATAAATATAGTAACTGAAAAGTAACGGGTAGCAGACTCGAGCAAAACAACCTAAGCATGCTAATAAGACACTGGCTCAATCAATGGGGTGGTAGGAGTGGTGGTGAGGCAATATCAGGGTTGAGGGAGTCATGTGATAGGTTCGTAACAGAAACAACTACTACTAAGGCTAGCAGAAATAGACAACGGAAAGTATCGGTAACCAGGGTTGAAAGGAACACAGTGGTTCATGTGAGTGATAACTTGCCTGCAAACTCAGCAACCGGGTACTGAGCTAGATCCTCAGAAGGGGTGCTGTAAAGATCGTCTGTCTCAACGTCGTCGTCTATTCGAGAAGAAGCAAACAAACAAGACAGGAATATAAACAATCATTATCATTGCATAGTGCACAATCATGGGATGATGCATGTCAATTTAATAGATGCATCCAAATAGGCTAAGTGACATGGTAACACAATTAAGATGGACCCCTATGCAATTTTGAGTTGCATATGGAAAAGGGTCCATGAATTAAGTGGAAACAAATGATTTACAATTTAATTATTATTTGAAAGTTGTTAGCATGATGCATGCATGATGATAATAACAAAATAACAACAATAGATGCAAGTGTTAAAAGAGTAAAACAAATTTGGAAATTATTTGTTAAGTTGGGAAAGTTTGGTTACTTAAACATGTCACACAAGTATTTGTTGTTTTCAACAATTAAAGTGTGCAAAACAATTAACAAAATTTATATTTGAAAAGAACATCAAATTTTAGTTGGATAACATGTTTCAAATTTTGAAATAGGAGTTAGTATGAATTTATTATGACTTAAACAATATTAAACAAGTTTTAAATGAATTTAAAACAAGTTTGAATTTTATTTGAATTTTATTTATTCAAAACATAAATTCAAATTCACATTTGAAAAGTTCACACTTTGATTGTTTGAAAACATATTTTGCATGTTCAAAAATATTTTATTTGGGGCAAGTTATGATTTTATCAAATTTAAATGAATTAAATAAGGATTAAATTATTTAGGCAATTTAAATTATTCAAACCATGAAACAAAATTTATATTTGAATAGGTTATTCAAAATGTTATGTAAAACATATTTTATTTGCATTTATTGGATTAATAATGAATTAGTTATTGAATTTAGCAAATTGCATTTGAATTATTTGAATTCAAATTTGAATTGCATTTTGAAAATTCAAAACAGGAAACAAATGATACCAATGGGTAGACAATTAAATTTAGATTAGTGTGCATATTTTATTTTCATTTATTGGAGTTATAAAACTATTTTTATTGCCAAAATACTTCCAGGGACCAATCTGCAAAAATAAAAGGACTGGATTTAAAACAGAATTCGTGTTACACTTTTTATACGCACAGATTAACTACCCAGACGCTGCCAGGGGGGCCCTTGGGCTCACTGTGCTTGCGTGGACATTGTGCGGCTGACAGGGGGCCCTCCCTGTCAGCGTGGCGTGGAAAAAAGTTGGGGAATTTTATCCCGCGAGGGCAGGACTCGATCCCTGCACCTCTCGCTCGCGCTGCGGCAGTGCAACCACTGCGCTGTCTTCGTCAGTTCGACAGAGTAAACGACGCACACAGGATATGCTTCAGAGCCAAGTTAACTGAACTTTAACTGAATCGCGCAACACCTGAAACTGATAGAGAAACAGAGCGAGGCTCGCCGGCGGGGAGCAGTGGCCGTGCTCGATTGCTGCTGGATGCGTGCGTGTGCTGATCTGGTGGTGCAGATGCTGGTGCAACAGAGGGAGAGAGAGGAGGAGACGGTGGTGCGCTCACCGTGGTGCGTCGTGGAAGCAGATGGTCGAGGTGGCGCGGCCGGCGGCGATGGCGTTGATGGCGGTGGTGTTTCCAGGGTTCACCGAGCGAGTGCGAGTGTCCAACAGAGAGAGGAGAGTACGGGGTTTCGGTTCCGGGGTTTAGGTGGCGAGGTGGAGCATCTAGGTGGGCGGCGCCATGGCGGGTTCAGGCGAGCTCGCCGGTGAGAAGGACAGAGAGGGGAACGGCGACAGAGAGAAGGAATGGCGGCGGCTCGAGGAGGGACAGGTGACCTAGGGTTGGGTGCTGCGCCCTAGGGCTCCGTGGGGTTCTTATAGGGCTCTAGAGTGGCTGGTGGCCGTCGGAGCGTGCCGTACTGCCGCCGTGGCGCTCTCCGATGGGCGCCGTACCGCGGAGGACGACGAAGAGGTTCTAATCGAACCGGTACGCGGCGCGGTAACGGGCTGGGCCGCGCTAAAGAGGTGGGCTGGCGGTGCTAGGCTAGCTGCCGCGCGCGTTTCCCTTTTTTTCTATTTTGCTTTTTCTGTTTTTTTTTATAGCAATGAGAGATGGAAACATTTGATAGGTTTTTTTGGTTTTAAAAATTTAGAGAAAAATCATGGGGGATTGTTAGCTCAATATCTATCAATTGGCAATTTAGGTTTTTTGAAATTTCAAATTTTACTTGCTGTTTGGAAATAAACCAAATTTAGATGATTTTGCATAGTTAAAATGATTATTAAAATCAACATTTTAATAAAGTGACCAAAATGATTTAATTGGAAACAAAAGAGTATAAAATGTTTTGGTTATTATTTTTATACTTTCAAATTGGGTTCTGTTTGAATACATTTGGTTTGAATTGGAATAATTTGTTAATTAATATAGAAAACAACAACTTAATAGGGTGAACCCTATTATTAATTGGATTAAAAATGTTGGAATGGTTTGGTATTTTTATAATTTCCAAATGAGGTGCTGATTTGGGAAATTGATTTGAGTTTGAAATGATTTGGAATTAATTGATTGAATTAATTGTTTGATTAAAACCAACAATTTAATAAGTGATCAACATGGAATAAAATGGAACAAATTGGTTGTTTTCATTTGTGATTTTTATTTCAAATGTTGTAACAGAGCAAGTATGAAAATAATGTTTGGCTATTGTTTGAATTTCAAATGTGAAAACAAGATAAAACAGATGCAAAACAAATAGTAAACAAATGCAAACAAATAATTAAACATGATGACATGATGCAATGCTTTGATTAAACAAGAAACAAAACATTCTAAATGGTAGGTTTTCATACTTGGGATGTTACAAAACGCCCCCCTTGAAGGAATCGCGCCCCGAGATTCCTTACTGAGAAGTGAAAAGGTCCGGATACTTCTTGCGAAGATCCTCTTCGGTCTCCCACGTTGCCTCTTTATCGGAATGATGCGACCACTGCACTTTCAAGAACTTGGTGCTCTTGTTGCGAGTCTTACGCTCGGCCTCATCGAGAATACGAACAGGGTGCTCCTCATAAGATAGATCATCTTGCAGTTCAATGGAATCATGATCAACTGCACGATCTGGATCTTTGAAACACTTCTTGAGCTGTGACACGTGGAACACATCGTGCACCTTGGATAGTTTTTCTGGAAGTTCAAGACGATAGGCATTTTCTGCCCGCCTTGAGAGAATGTTGAAAGGACCAATGTATCTTGGTGCAAGCTTTCCTTTCACACCAAAACGATGAGTGCCTCTGGGGGGAGTTACACGGAGATATGCCTTGTCACCAGGTGCATAGATCATATCCCTGTGCTTGCTATCATAATAGCTCTTCTGACGAGACTGAGCAATCTTGAGATTGTCACGGATGATACGAACTTTCTCCTCGGCTTCCTTAACAATGTCAGGGCCTAAGAGTGAACGTTCACCAGCTCCAGACCAATTGATTGGACTCCTGCATCTGCGACCATATAGTGCCTCAAATGGTGCCATGCCTAGGCTTGCCTGGTAGCTGTTGTTGTAGGAGAATTCAGCATATGGAAGGCAATCCTCCCATTTCATGCCAAAGGAGAGACCACATGCTTTGAGCATATCCTCGAGAATCTGATTGACTCTTTCGACTTGCCCCTGAGACTGAGGGTGATAAGCTGTGTTGAACAGAAGTTTAGTGCCCAAAGCTTCTTGAAAGCTTTTCCAGAAATGAGAAGTGAAGATACTTCCACGGTCTGAGCTTATTTCCAATGGAACACCATGAAGAGGAACAACCTTTGCTGTGTAGAGCTCTGCTAACTAGCTAGCTGAGATAGTTTCCTTGACAGCAAAGAAGTGAGCTACTTTAGTGAGACGATCAATAACAACGAAGATTGCATCGTTGCCCTTTTTGGACTTTGGAAAACCAGTAACGAAGTCCATTTCAATCATGTCCCACTTCCACTCAGGAATTTTCAGAGGTTGGAGTAGACCGGCTGTTTTCTGATGGACTGCCTTAACACGTTGACAAACGTCGCATTCAGAAACGTATTGAGCAATTTCACGTTTCATGCCAGGCCACCAATACAGAGTCTTGAGATCCTGGTACATCTTTGTACTTCCAGGGTGGATGGAAAGAGGAGTTTCATGAGCCTCCTTGAGAATGACATCTTTGAGGCTTTGAATCTGAGGAACTGCAATGCGTCCTTCGAAGAACACAGTTCCCTTGTCATCAATTGAGAAGGACTTGAATTTATCATTGCCTTCCTTGATGTGCTCTACAATCTTCTTGATTTCAGCATCACGAAGTTGTTCAGAACGAATCTTGTCCTCGAGAGTTGGACTGGCTGTCAAGCTAGCAAGGTAACCTTGAGGAACAAGACCAAGGTTCAGCTTCTGGAATTCTTCGTGAAGTGGAGGTTGTCTTTCCATGATCATGAGATTATTGCAATATGACTTGCGACTGAGAGCATCGGCCATAACATTAGCCTTGCCTGGAGTGTAAGAAATGGTGAGATCAAAGTCTTTAATCTTCTCAATCCATCTCCTTTGCCTGAGGTTTAGATGTGGCTGAGTGAAGATGTATTTCAGACTCTTATGATCGGAAAAGATTTCAGTTTTGTTACCCAACAAGTATTGTCTCCATTTCTTGAGGGCAAACACAACTGCTGCAAGTTCAAGATCATGTGTGGGATAGTTTTGCTCATGTGGGTTCAACTGACGTGAAGCATAAGCCACAACTTGACGTTCTTGCATAAGAACTGCACCTAGACCTTGGAGAGATGCATCGCAGAATATCTGGAAAGGTTTGGTAGTATCTGGGCCAACCAGAACTGGTGTGGAAGTGAGTTTAGCCTTCAGGAGATTGAAACTCTCATCACATTGTGGAGTCCAAACTAACTTCTTGTCCTTCTTTGTGAGATCAGTGAGAGGTTTGGCAATCTTGGAAAAGTTTTGGACGAAACGACGGCAATAGCTAGCCAAGCCAAGAAAACTTCTGACTTGCTTCACCGTCTTAGGGGGTTTCCAATCAACAATTGCCTTAACCTTTTCCGGGTCAATGGCTATGCCTTTGGCAGAGATGATATGACCAAGGTAAGCAACTTCTGGAATCCAGAACTCACATTTGGAAAACTTGGCATATAGACGATGCTCGCGAAGTTTCATGAGAGTGAGACGAAGGTGTTCTCCATGCTCTTCCTCGGATTTTGAGTAGACTAGAATGTCATCAAGATATACCACAACGAACTTGTCGAGGTATTCATGGAAGACAGAATTCATGAGTCTTGAGAACGTTGCCGGTGCATTGGTGAGACCAAAGGACATGACGGTGTATTCATATAGACCGTACCGAGTGGTGAAAGTTGTTTTAGGAATATCTTCCTTTCTGATCTTTATTTGATGGTAACCCATCCTCAAGTCCAACTTTGAGAATATTGAGGCTCCAGCAAGTTGATCAAAAAGATCATCGATACGAGGAATTGGATACTTGTTTTTGATGGTTTTCTCGTTGAGAGGACGATAGTCAACCACGAGTCTTTTTGTTTGATCATTCTTGGCAACAAACAGAGTTGGGCAACCCCAAGCGGAGGAACTAGGCTGAATGTAACCTTTCTCCATGTACATATCGATTTGCTCCTTCAACAACTTCAGTTCAGGAGGAGCTATCTTGTATGGATGCTTAGAGATTGGAGCAGTACCTAGTTCAAGCTCGATCACGAACTCAACTGCTCTGTCCGGAGGCATTCCCGACAACTCTTCTGGAAAGACGTCAGGGAATTCACAAACCACCGGAACATTTTCAATTGCAGGAAGGGGTTTAGCATCGAGGTTGAACAGCTGAACAGAACTTGATCCATATGGAGAATAGACTATCTGGCCTGAAGGGTGAGAGAGAGTTATTTACTTTTGAGCACAGTCAATTTTAGCTTTGTGGGTCTTCAACCAATCCATACCCAGAATGACATCAATGTCAGAATTTCCCAGCAACATGAGTGAAGCAAGGAATATGCGTCCTCCAATTAGGATCTGATTGTCCATACTTATCTTGGAAGTCAACATTTGCGGTCCCGGAGAGTGAACAGTCATTTGATTGCTTAGCGGAACCAGAACTAGGTTGTATGCTTTTGCAAAAATCTTTGACACAAAAGGATGCGATGCTCCGGTATCAAACAACACTTTAGCTGGAATAGAGTTTACGGGTAATATACCGAGAACGACGTCAGCAGCTTCCTCAGCTTTGTCGGCCTTGATATGATTCACCCTCGCGGTCCTCCCGACAGGCCTGTTGTTGGAGTTGAAGGCTTTAGCCGGGGGAGCACGAACCATTGCCTGGTTGGTGTTGGGGCGAGGAGGTGGAGGTAGCTGCCTCTGAGTGCACTTATCAGCATAGTGTCCAGTATCCTTGCACTTGTAGCAAGTGACGACACGAGAAGGACCTGGCCTTGGCTGCCCCATTGGAACCCTCTGACTCTGCATCTGAGCTGGGTTGGGTGGGCGGGGAGCAAAGCCTGGATAAGCTTGGGCATATGGAGCCCTAGTGACAGCAGCATTTGGCACCCAGATGCGGCGCTTCTGCGGAGGGGTGGTCATGTTGGAGGAGGAACCACCCTCACGCGAGTGCTTTCGGGACTGCTCGAACGCCTTGCGCCCATTCTCCTCATTGAGCGTGGTGTTCACGAGCTCCTCGAAGTCCTTGCACTTGATGTTGGTGAGAGCGTACTTCAGTTCCGGGTTAAAACCTCGGCGGAACCTTGCCATCTTCTTGGCTTCAGTGGATACCTCATCACCAGCGTATCGAGCGAGACGATTGAACTCGTTCTGGTAGCCAATGACGTCCAGCTTGCCCTGCTTGAGAGAGCAAAATTCCTCACGCATCCTTTCCATGAGACCATCTAGGATGTGGTGCTTCAGGAAGGCATCCTTGAAACATCCCCAGGTGATAGGATATCCAGCTCTCATGGTCTGGTAGTTCTCCCACCAGGTAGCTGCCTGACCCTTCAGTAGGTAGGTGGCATACTTGACTTTATCCTCCTCAGCAACGTGAGCAATGTCCAGAGCCCTGGCCATCTCCCTGATCCAGTCATCTGCATCCAGAGGCTCACGTGTTGCCACGAAAGCTCTCGGACCCATACTCAGAAACTCCTTGATGCTGACTCGCGGAGCATTCTGGTTGTTGTGCTGGTTAGCCTGGATCTGGGCCATCTGAGCCACGACCTGAGTCATCTGAGTCAACAGCTCCGTGAGCGGAGGTGGTTCAGGCGGGTTGCTCCTTGTTGGCGGCATCCTGGATAGACATGCATTTTAGCACAACAACAGAAAAGGATAGACTTGGTAACCGAAAGATAGATTATTCCGACGCATGAATAGATAACCAACAGGTACATCATCACATGTTCAAATACATCAGAATATCCAACACACCAATACATGGTTCGAAAGACAAAGAATAACTAAACATAGCTAGGAATGGATACATCGGTACTCCCATGCTCATCACGCAGGACGGCGGTGAGTAGTACGACGAGAGATACGGTGAGGAGGAATCCCACGGAAGTAGGTAGAACGACGATCCACGTAGATCGGGACTGCTCTGAGAGCAACTCTCGGTGTGGTGAAGTAGAAAGCGTCGTCTCCCTGTGCTCCAAAGCGCGGAATCCCAGTGTAACCAGCTCCGAGGTTGAGAAGTGGACCTCTGATCGGCTCGTAACCTCCAGCATCTGGTAAACTACGTCCAACTGTCTGATGGAAACGTGCAAAGCGCTCATCTCCAACAAAGTCTGTGGTGTACGTAGCCAGACGAGTCAAAGCAAGGTAGAGCTGCTCCCTGACTGAGGCTAACTCCTGAGAAAGTGTGGTGGCAACAGCGTCACTGTGCCTCACAAACTGAGCGGTGGTGTGCAGCCTGGTGTTATCATGCTCGTAGACATCCAGGTTGTCGTAGAGGGTGAAGTGAGCTCCCGCTGAAGTGATGTAACCACGGGGGATGTGGCGGTAGATAGAATCGTCAAACCCCCAGTAGTCAGCACGGAGGACGGTGAGACTCACGTAAGCTGCCTGCTGCACGGCCATATCCACTGTGGAACCTACTGCCTCGTAGCGGTGGACAACGCTCATACCATCATCTGACAGAATGTAGACGATAGCCTGGTAGTAGGTCTGGTCAAACTCTCGATGCTGCTCGTAGACCTGGTACTCTGGTGCCCAATGGAACCCCAGATAAGTGACCATGTCTCTCAGCATCTCCGGATAACCGGCGGTGCTCTCGCAACGAGTCATCCGAACCACCTGCGGGTAGAACCTGAGATCCATCTGCAGATGATCGGGGAAGTTTTGATTAGACGCCGGTAGAGAACTGAAGTGGAAAGCAACAACAAGGTTCAACGGACGAAAAGGATGTTGAAAAGAACAGGATATTGAGGCAACATCGGGAAACACGAGACCAAAACCTGAGGTACTACGGAGAACCCAAAACACGTGAAATCCTAACTTGAAAGTTTAGGTGAGAACAGAAAACAACGTTGCACTTCCTTACCAGAAAAGGGTGGGTGGGTGGGGAAAGAAGAAAAATGGCATAATTCCTACTCTCACGTTTCATTTTTCCTATATAGCTACGAAATAGTTTCTAGACTCAACTGCGACCAGTAAAAAGGGATCCTACAGGCAGACAGGCTCTGATACCATTTGTCGCACCCGGACTTCTAGAGGATACTCACCGTACGAACTGAACAGTATTTTGATTGGATTACGGGGCTTACCGGCACCCGCGTCCTCTTACGAGTAGGCCAACACTTATGTGTGACAACCAATCGTTACTGTTCACCGTTGATGTAAACTATCCCGTAGAAATCAGGACACTACCATTGACGTACTTCATACCATACACACATGGTACGTCAACGACTTTGAACAAGATGATAACACAACATATCTCTAAGACACAAAAGATTGAAATAAGTTGCAACTGGCCCTCACTAGGGCAGAGATAGCAAATACAATCATCCAGAGGACACATGTCCCAACATAACATCATTACATCTCAGCGGAAGCATTCCAAGGGGTCTTAGTACAGACAAATCCAAATAGGCTTAAGAAGCCGGAAACTGAAATAAAGACGGAGCCCATCCACGATGTCTCGGATCCTGCCCAGGTCCGCTAACTACTCGTCAGCAGCCTCGTCAAACTCCACGTAGTAGCCGTCACCTGGATCCTCGTAAGCGTAGTCTGCGGAAACCACAGCCCCAAAGGGGTCAGTACATAGACGTACTGGCAAGCAAGACTCACAGTTCACCAAAGGGTAACCCGTCAACACCAAGCACAGATGCCTTGGGTTCAGCGGAAAGAAGGGGAAAATAAAAGATGCTGCAACTGGCTGCGCTAACCAACTACGGAGATTCTATCACTTCAGACTAACAGAAAGGAGATAAGATCGAGTATTGTAACCAACCGAAAGATAACTTCAAACAAACCCATCCTGGATCTCGCCCCTTATCCAAAGAAGCAATCCGAGGATAACTCACACAGTTGGATTAAGGATGCATCAAGTTATTGTGTCAATAATCCTATTACTAGTCAAGTTGTTATCCATTGGGTGTGAGATTGTGAAATCATTAGGTTTAAGTTGTCCTGAGTACTTGTTAGCCAGTACTGTCACCAAGTTAACCATAACCGCGGAAAACACGGCTTCTCGAGAAGATTATCCCTGCAGGGTTGCACCAATTTGGCCGTACACGTATGAATAACCCGCCAGATGGGATGCCTCCCACCAAGCGGGGCACTCAACACAACTCAACTCTTCTTCGCATCAAGCCCAAAGCACCTTGGGCGCAGGGCTAATCGAGCCCAGAAGAAAATGGACCCTCATAGCACTCTAAGAACGTGTCCCCCTATATGCCGACTACAAAAGTTCCACCCTGCGCTGGGCTCGCAAAAACATGCATGCGGCAAATGGAAAACACGAACTAAATGAGATGATTGGGACGAGATGCGAATCGAATCAAATTGAGGGGGGCGCCCATACTCGCTTCCCACATGCGGGTAGTGCGCTCATCATGGATCAGTAGACAAGACCCTTTTCCTATTAGGGTCGACACTAGCAGGCCTCAAAACCACACAGGGCCTCCTGCCGGTGCCTTATCATCAATTTATTATTAACAATAACATTAGCATGATTGATTGATTAAACATCGAGCCCCCAGAACATAATAGAATAAATATAGTAACTGAAAAGTAACGGGTAGCAGACTCGAGCAAAACAACCTAAGCATGCTAATAAGACACTGGCTCAATCAATGGGGTGGTAGGAGTGGTGGTGAGGCAATATCAGGGTTGAGGGAGTCATGTGATAGGTTCGTAACAGAAACAACTACTACTAAGGCTAGTAGAAATAGACAACGGAAAGTATCGGTAACCAGGGTTGAAAGGAACACAGTGGTTCATGTGAGTGATAACTTGCCTGCAAACTCAGCAGCCGGGTACTGAGCTAGATCCTCAGAAGGGGTGCTGTAAAGATCGTCTGTCTCAACGTCGTCGTCTATTCGAGAAGAAGCAAACAAACAAGACAGGAATATAAACAATCATTATCATGGCATAGTGCACAATCATGGGATGATGCATGTCAATTTAATAGATGCATCCAAATAGGCTAAGTGACATGGTAACACAATTAAGATGGACCCCTATGCAATTTTGAGTTGCATATGGAAAAGGGTCCATGAATTAAGTGGAAACAAATGATTTACAATTTAATTATTATTTGAAATTTGTTAGCATGATGCATGCATGATGATAATAACAAAATAACAACAATAGATGCAAGTGTTAAAAGAGTAAAACAAATTTGGAAATTATTTGTTAAGTTGGGAAAGTTTGGTTACTTAAACATGTCACACAAGTATTTGTTGTTTTCAACAAGTTAAAGTGTGCAAAACAATTAACAAAATTTATATTTGAAAAGAACATCAAATTTTAGTTGGATTACATGTTTCAAATTTTGAAATAGGAGTTAGTATGAATTTATTATGACTTAAACAATATTAAACAAGTTTTAAATGAATTTAAAACAAGTTTGAATTTTATTTGAATTTTATTTATTCAAAACATAAATTCAAATTCACATTTGAAAAGTTCACACTTTGATGGTTTGAAAACATATTTTGCATGTTCAAAAATATTTTATTTGGGGCAAGTTATGATTTTATCAAATTTAAATGAATTAAATAAGGATTAAATTATTTAGGCAATTTAAATTATTCAAACCATGAAACAAAATTTATATTTGAATAGGTTATTCAAAATGGTATGGAAAACATATTTTATTTGCATTTATTGGATTAATAATGAATTAGTTATTGAATTTAGCAAATTGCATTTGAATTATTTGAATTCAAATTTGAATTGCATTTTGAAAATTCAAAACAGGAAACAAATGATACCAATGGGTAGACAATTAAATTTAGATTAGTGTGCATATTTTATTTTCATTTATTGGAGTTCCAAAACTAATTTTATTGCCAAAATACTTCCAGGGACCAATCTGCACAAATAAAAGGACTGGATTTAAAACAGAATTCGTGTTACACTTTTTATACGCACAGATTAACTACCCAGACGCTGCCAGGGGGGCCCTTGGGCTCACTGTGCTTGCGTGGCCACTGTGCGGCTGACAGGGGGCCCTCCCTGTCAGCGTGGCGTGGAAAAAAGTTGGGGAATTTTATCCCGCGAGGGTAGGACTCGATCCCTGCACCTCTCGCTCGCGCTGCGGCAGTGCAACCACTGCGCTGTCTTCGTCAGTTCGACAGAGTAAACGACGCAAACAGGATATGCTTCAGAGCCAAGTTAACTGAACTTTAACTGAATCGCGCAGCACCTGAAACTGATAGAGAAACAGAGCGAGGCTCGCCGGCGGGGAGCGGTGGCCGTGCTCGATTGCTGCTGGATGCGTGCGTGTGCTGATCTGGTGGTGCAGATGCTGGTGCAACAGAGGGAGAGAGAGGAGGAGACAGTGGTGCGCTCACCGCGGTGCGTCGTGGAAGCAGATGGTCGAGGTGGCGCGGCCGGCGGCGATGGCGTTGATGGCGGCGGTGTTTCCAGGGTTCACCGAGCGAGTGCGAGTGTCCAACAGAGAGAGGAGAGTACGGGGTTTCGGTTCCGGGGTTTAGGTGGCGAGGTGGAGCATCTAGGTGGGCGGCGCCATGGCGGGTTCAGGCGAGCTCGCCGGTGAGAAGGAAACAGAGAGGGGAACGGCGACAGAGAGAAGGAATGGCGGCGGCTCGAGGAGGGACAGGTGACCTAGGGTTGGGTGCTGCGCCCTAGGGCTCCGTGGGGTTCTTATAGGGCTCTAGAGTGGCTGGTGGCCGTCGGAGCGTGCCGTACTGCCGCCGTGGCGCTCTCCGATGGGCGCCGTACCGCGGAGGACGACGAAGAGGTTCTAATCGAACCGGTACGCGGCGCGGTAACGGGCTGGGCCGCGCTAAAGAGGTGGGCTGGCGGTGCTAGGCTAGCTGCCGCGTGCGTTTCCCTTTTTTTCTATTTTGCTTTTTCTGTTTTTTTTTATAGCAATGAGAGATGGAAACATTTGATAGGTTTTTTGGTTTTAAAAATTTAGAGAAAAATCATGGGGGATTGTTAGCTCCATATCTATCAATTGGCAATTTAGGTTTTTTGAAATTTCAAATTTTACTTGCTGTTTGGAAATAAACCAAATTTAGATGATTTTGCATAGTTAAAATGATTATTAAAATCAACATTTTAATAAAGTGACCCAAATGATTTAATTGGAAACAAAAGAGTATAAAATGTTTTGGTTATTATTTTTATACTTTCAAATTGGGTTCTGTTTGAATACATTTGGTTTGAATTGGAATAATTTGTTAATTAATATAGAAAACAACAACTTAATAGGGTGAACCCTATTATTAATTGGATTAAAAATGTTGGAATGGTTTGGTATTTTTATAATTTCCAAATGAGGTGCTGATTTGGGAAATTGATTTGAGTTTGAAATGATTTGGAATTAATTGATTGAATTAATTGTTTGATTAAAACCAACAATTTAATAAGTGATCAACATGGAATAAAATGGAACAAATTGGTTGTTTTCATTTGTGATTTTTATTTCAAATGTTGTAACAGAGCAAGTATGAAAATAATGTTTGGCTATTGTTTGAATTTCAAATGTGAAAACAAGATAAAACAGATGCAAAACAAATAGTAAACAAATGCAAACAAATAATTAAACATGATGACATGATGCAATGCTTTGATTAAACAAGAAACAAAACATTCTAAATGGTAGGTTTTCATACTTGGGATGTTACAAGAGTGTAGTTCCGCGGCGGGTTCACAAGGTGCCTCCTCAGGTGGATCGTGACTATCACCCACCGGATCTCCCGCCCGCGTAGAGGAAGGACAGTGGCTGGCAGATGCGGTCGAAGAGAGACTGCAAATCATCACAAATTCGAGGAATGCACTCTTGTCAAGTAGCAATCTGAATGAATTTAGCAGATTCAGCGGAAGTTCAATGGTGAAGTTTCGGGCGAGAAACTCGGACTCAAGAATCGCATGCTCCAGTCCAGATGACAAAATCGAGGAAGGCATGGGACGAGGAAACTCACATGAGTCGGTTCCTAGTCCGGGAGCTCTGGCCTGGCAGCAGCCCTGGGGACGCGCTCCACCGCCCACTGTGTCGCCCCGCAGCTGGCGGAGACGTGGAGTCCGGAGCAGCACGGCAGGAGGCACCTCGAGTTGGCGCGGAGGGAGGGGGAGGAAGAGGCTGCTGGCGGAGAGGAGAGAGAAGGGCGTGGCGGCGCGGCTCGGTGGGCGGCGGCACAGGTCGTCGGTGGTGGCGGCGGCGGCGCGGGGAGCTAGGGATCGGTGGAGGAGAGGGATTGGCGCGATCTGGATTGGGGGCGAAAAGGAAGTTGGTCCATCGCACATGTACACTGCCCGCCTATTTGTTTGCCGAGTGCCCCTGTTGTGCCGAGTGTCAAGTGTCGGGACACTCGGCAAAGCCCAGGGATGTGATTGCCGACATGGGCTTTGCCGAGTGTCATATGTCGGGACACTCGGCAAAGTGCAAACTTTAATTACTTTTCTGTTTAAGACAAAGACCGGTGAATGGTGGCACCAAGTACATACATATATGGAAAATGGAAAGGCACCGGTTTAAAGTGCCCATTGGGTAGTGGTGTTCAAGCTAGATCAATCTTTAAAATGTTGATCCTTCTAAGGATCACAAGGAGGCATTTCGTCCTCAACTGCCATTTGTCTTATGTTTGAGAAGTAAACAAAGGACACATGCTTCTTTAGTTTTTTTAAGGTGCTTTCTATTGTTTTCTCTATTTACCTGTGTACTCGATGTGAGGAACACATGCCATCCGGAGCACCTTTCATGTTGTGCCCCTCCCCCTTCCCCACCCAATATATGTGTAATGTCGTGTAATTATGGATACAATATGTCTCCCACTTCTAAAAATAAGTCATCGGTGCATGTGATCATATATTCATATGTAAAAATGATAAATCACAAAAATAAAATAGCTTGCTTGTACTTCTCTCACAAGAATCATGCTATGATGTTATGTCTAGTATGTATGATATGATTAGAGACCATACTTTTAAAATATTCCTTGTGAGACCGTGAAAAGAGAGGACCAACTTATATTTTACCATCCATAACATCAAACCTGTTTTACAAGATTTATGACAGCATATAATTGTATAATGTTTAATATTTTTTCCATGCCGAATTTGAGGGGTGTTGCCGCCCTAAAAGATTCGTAATATGGATCATAGCAAGTCTCTAGCATCTTGCGGGAATATTAGGAATTTTCTTGTGATTACACTATTTCAATGAACAGAATATATTACTTATTGCATAAAGTTAAACCAGAACTATTTCCCATGGGTCTTGGGTGCCAAAGATACCATCACTCTCTGTGTTGGGGCCTCACCGACGTCGGATTCTCTCTCGCGGGTTCCAGGACTGCTCACACCCCGAAACTCCCGGATCTGACGTAACGGGGGGAATCTTGCAAGGAGGTGGGCCCTACCATTGTCAAGGGTGTTCCTTGGGCCTAACATGACACAACCAAGCAACTAGTTCCACTTTGCTACCCACTACCGGCTCACGCAGAGGGGGCTGGACGCCGGTTCCGTCCTTTTCTACACCGGGGCTAGGGTATCTCCGGAGCGTCGGGATCCCACCTAAACAATTGTTTTGCCATTACATGTGTGTTAGGGTGTCTCTTGGGTCTTGGGTGCAAAATATACCATCACTCTCTGTGTTGGGGCCTCACCGACGTCGGATTCTCTCTCGCGGGTTCCAGGACTGCTCACACCCCGAAACTCCCGGATATGACGTAACGGGGGGAATCTTGCAAGGAGGTGGGCCCTACCATTGTCAAGGGTGTTCCTTGGGCCTAACATGACACAACCAAGCAACTAGTTCCACTTTGCTACCCACTTCCGGCTCACGCAGAGGGGGCTAGACGCCGGTTCCGTCTTTTTCTACACCGGGGCTAAGGTATCTCCGGAGAGGGGATCCGGAGCGTCGGGATCCCACCTAAACAATTGTTTTGCCATGACATGTGTGTTAGGGTGTCTCTTGGGTCTTGGGTTCCAAATATACCATCACTCTCTGTGTTGGGGCCTCACCGACGTCGGATTCTCTCTCGCGGGTTCCAGGACTGCTCACACCCCGAAACTCCCGGATCTGACGTAACGGGGGGAATCTTGCAAGGAGGTGGGCCCTACCATTGTCAAGGGTGTTCCTTGGGCCTAACATGACACAACCAAGCAACTAGTTCCACTTTGCTACCCACTTCCGGCTCACGCAGAGGGGGCTAGACGCCGGTTCCGTCTTTTTCTACACCGGGGCTAGGGTATCTCCGGAGAGGGGATCCGGAGCGTCGGGATCCCACCTAAACCAATGGTTTTCCATGCCATGTGTGTTAGAGTTTCTCATGGGTCTTGGGTTCCAAAGATACCATCACTCTCTATGCTGGGGCCTCACCGACGTCTGATTCTCTCTCGCGGGTTCCAGGACTGCTCACACCCCGAAACTCCCGGATCTGACGTAACGGGGGGAATCTTGCAAGGAGGTGGGCCCTACCATTTTCAAGGGTGTTCCTTGGGCCTAACATGACACAACCAAGCAACTAGTTCCACTTTGCTACCCACTTCCGGCTCACGCAGAGGGGGCTGGACGCCGGTTCCGTCTTTTTCTACACCGGGGCTAGGGTATCTCTGGAGAGGGGACCCGGAGCGTCGGGATCCCACCTAAACCAATGTTTTGCCATGCCATGTGTGTTCGAGTGTATCATGGGTGTTGGGTGCCAAAGATACCATCACTCTCTGTGTTGGGGCCTCACCGACGTCGGATTCTCTCTCGCGGGTTCCAAGACTGCTCACACCCCGAAACTCCCGGATCTGACGTAACGGGGGGAATCTTGCAAGGAGGTGGGCCCTACCATTGTCAAGGGTGTTCCTTGGGCCTAACATTACACAACAAAGCAACTAGTTCCACTTTGCTACCCACTTCCGGCTCACGCAAAGGGGGCTAGAGGCCGGTTCCGTCTTTTTCTACACCGGGGCTAGGGTATCTCTAGAGAGGGCATCCGGAGCGTCGGGATCCCACCTAAACCAATGGTTTGCCATGCCATATGTGTTAGAGTGTCTCATGGGACTTGGGTGCCAAAGATACCATCACTCTCTATGCTGGGGACTCACGGACGTCGGATTCTCTCTCGCGGGTTCCAGGACTGCTCACACCCCGAAACTCCCGGATCTGACGTAACGGGGGGAATCTTGCAAGGAGGTGGTCCCTACCATTGTCAAGGGTGTTCCTTGGGCATAACATGACACAACCAAGCAACTAGTTCCACGTTGCTACCCACTTCCGGCTCACGCAGAGGGGGCTGGACGCCGGTTCCGTCTTTTTCTACACCGGGGCTAGGGTATCTCCGGAGAGGGGACCCGGAGCGTCGGGATCCCACCTAAACCATTTTTTTGCCATGCCAAGTGTGTAAGAGTGTATCATGGGTGTTGGGTGCCAAAGATACCATCACTCTCTGTGTTGGGGCCTCACCGACGTCGGATTCTCTCTCGCGGGTTCCAGGACTGCTCACACCCCGAAACTCCCGGATCTGACGTAACGGGGGGAATCTTGCAAGGAGGTGCTCCTAACATTGTCAAGGGTGTTCCTTGGGCCTAACATGACACAACCAAGCAACTAGTTCCACTTTCCTACCCACTTCCGGCTCACGCAGAGGGGGCTAGACGCCGGTTCCGTCTTTTTCTACACCGGGGCTAGGGTATCTCCGGAGAGGGGATCCGGAGCGTCGGGATCCAACCTAAACAAATGGTTTGCCAAGCCATGTGTGTTAGAGTGTCTCATGGGTCTTGGGTTCCAAAGATACCATCACTCTCTGTGTTGGGGCCTCACCGACGTCGGATTCTCTCTCGCGGGTTCCAGGACTGCTCACACCCCAAAACTCCCGGATCTGACGTAACGGTGGGAATCTTTCAAGGAGCTGGGCCCTACCATTGTCAAGGGTGTTCCTTGGGCCTAACATGACACAACCAAGCAACTAGTTCCACTTTGCTACCCACTTCCGGTTCACGCAGAGGGGGCTGGACGCCGGTTCCGTCTTTTTCTACACCGGGGCTAGGGTATCTCCGGAGAGGGCATCCGGAGCGTCGGGATCCCACCTAAACCAATGTTTTGCCATGCCATATGTGTTAGAGTGTATCATGGGTGTTGGGTGCCAAAGATACCATCACTCTCTGTGTTGGGGACTCACGGACGTCGGATTCTCTCTCGCGGGTTCCAGGACTGCTCACACCCCGAAACTCCCGGATCTGACGTAACGGGGGGAATATTGCAAGGAGGTGGTCCCTACCATTGTCAAGGGTGTTCCTTGGGCATAACATGACACAACCAAGCAACTAGTTCCACTTTGCTACCCACTTCCGGCTCACGCAAAGGGGGCTGGACGCCGGTTCCGTCTTTTTCTACACCGGGGCTAGGGTATCTCCGGAGAGGGGACCCGGAGCGTCGGGATCCCACCTAAACCAATGTTTTGCCATGCCATGTGTGTAAGAGTGTATCATGGGTGTTGGGTGCCAAAGATACCATCACTCTCTGTGTTGGGGCCTCACCGACGTCGGATTCTCTCTCGCGGGTCCCAGGACTGCTCACACCCCGAAACTCCCGGATCTGACTTAACGGGGGGAATCTTGCAAGGAGGTGCTCCTAACATTGTCAAGGGTGTTCCTTGGGCCTAACATGACACAACCAAGCAACTAGTTCCACTTTGCTACCCACTTCCGGCTCACGTAGAGGGGGCTAGACGCCGGTTCCGTCTTTTTCTACACCGGGGCTAGGGTATCTTCAGAGAGGGGATCCGGAGCGTCGGGATCCCACCTAAACAAGTGGTTTGCCATGCCATGTGTGTTACAGTGTCTCATGGGTCTTGGGTTCCAAAGATACCATCACTCTCTGTGTTGGGGCCTCACCGACGTCAGATTCTCTCTCGCGGGTTCCAGGACTGCTCACAACCCGAAACTCCCGGATCTGACGTAACGGGGGGAATCTTTCAAGGAGCTGGGCCCTACCATTGTCAAGGGTGTTCCTTGGGCCTAAAATGACACAACCAAGCAACTAGTTCCACTTTGCTACCCACTTCCGGTTCACGCAGAGGGGGCTGGACGCCGGTTCCGTCTTTTTCTACACCGGGGCTAGGGTATCTCCGGAGAGGGCATCCGGAGCGTCGGGATCCCACCTAAACCAATGTTTTGCCATGCCATATGTGTTAGAGTGTATCATGGGTGTTGGGTGCCAAAGATACCATCACTCTCTGTGTTGGGGACTCACGGACGTCGGATTCTCTCTCGCGGGTTCCAGGACTGCTCACACCCCGAAACTCCCGGATCTGACGTAACGGGGGGAATCTTGCAAGGAGGTGGTCCCTACCATTGTCAAGGGTGTTCCTTGGGCATAACATGACACAACCAAGCAACTAGTTCCACTTTTCTACCCACTTCCGGCTCACGCAAAGGGGGCTGGACGCCGGTTCCGTCTTTTTCTACACCGGGGCTAGGGTATCTCCGGAGAGGGGACCCAGAGCGTCGGGATCCCACCTAAACCAATGTTTTTCCATGCCATGTGTGTAAGAGTGTATCATGGGTGTTGGGTGCCAAAGATACCATCACTCTCTGTGTTGGGGCCTCACCGACGTCGGATTCTCTCTCGCGGGTTCCAGGACTGCTCACACCCCGAAACTCCCGGATCTGACTTAACGGGGGGAATCTTGCAAGGAGGTGCTCCTAACATTGTCAAGGGTGTTCCTTGGGCCTAACATGACACAACCAAGCAACTAGTTCCACTTTGCTACCCACTTCCGGCTCATGCAGAGGGGGCTAGACGCCGGTTCCGTCTTTTTCTACACCGGGGCTAGGGTATCTTCAGAGAGGGGATCCGGAGCGTCGGGATCCCACCTAAACAAATGGTTTGCCATGCCATGTGTGTTACAGTGTCTCATGGGTCTTGGGTTCCAAAGATACCATCACTCTCTGTGTTGGGGCCTCACCGACGTCGGATTCTCTCTCGCGGGTTCCAGGACTGCTCACACCCCGAAACTCCCGGATCTGACGTAACGGGGGAAATCTTGCAAGGAGTTGGGACCTACCATTGTCAAGGGTGTTCCTTGGGCCTAACATGACAAAAACAAGAAACTAGTTCCACTTTGATACCCACTTCCGGCTCACGCAGAGGGGGCTAGACGCCGGTTCCGTCTTTTTCTACACCGGGGCTAGGGTATCTCCGGAGAGGGGATCCGGAGCGTCGGGATCCCACCTAAACCAATGGTTTGCCATGCCATGTGTGTTAGAGTGTCTCATGGTTCTTGGGTGCCAAATATACCATCACTCTCTATGCTGGGGCGTCACCGACGTCGGATTCTCTCTCGCGGGTTCCAGGACTGCTCACACCCCGAAACTCCCGGATCTGATGTAACGGGGGGAATTTTGCAAGGAGGTGGGCCCTACCATTGTCAAGGGTGTTCCTTGGGCCTAACATGACACAACCAAGCAACTAGTTCCACTTTGCTACCCACTTCCGACTCACGCAGAGGGGGCTGGACGTCGGTTCCGTCTTTTTCTACACCGGGGCTAGGGTATCTCCGGAGAGGGGACCCGGAGCGTCGAGATCCCTCCTAAACCAATGTTTTGCCATGCCATGTGTGTTAGTGTGTATCATGGGTGTTGGGTACCAAAGATACCATCACTCTCTGTGTTGGGGCCTCACCGACGTCGGATTCTCTCTCGCGGGTTCCAGGACTGCTCACACCCCGAAACTCCCGGATCTGACGTAACGGGGGGGGAATCTTGCAAGGAGGTGGGCCCTAACATTGTCAAGGGTGTTCCTTGGGCCTAACATGACACAACCAAGCAACTAGTTCCACTTTCCTACCCACTTCCGGTTCACGCAGAGGGGGCTAGACGCCGGTTCCGTCTTTTTCTACACCGGGGCTAGGGTATCTCCGGAGAGGGGATCCGGAGCGTCGGGATCCCACCTAAACCAATGGTTTGCCATGCCATGTGTGTTAGAGTGTCTCATGGGTCTTGGATGACAAAGATACCATCACTCTCTATGATGGGGCCTCACCGACGTCGGATTCTCTCTTGCGGGTTCCAGGACTGCTCACACCCCGAGACTCCCGGATCTGACGTAACGGGGGGAATCTTGCAAGGAGGTGGGCCCTACCATTTTCAAGGGTGTTCCTTGGGCCTAACATGACACAACCAAGCAACTAGTTCCACTTTGCTACCCACTTCCGGTTCACGCAGAGGGGGCTGGACGCCGGTTCCGTCTTTTTCTACACCGGGGCTAGGATATCTCCGGAGAGGGGACCCGGAGCGTCGGGATCCCACCTAAACCAATGTTTTGCCATGCCATGTGTGTTAGAGTGTATCATGGGTGTTGGGTGCCAAAGATACCATCACTCTCTGTGTTGGGGCCTCACCGACGTCGGATTCTCTCTCGCGGGTTCACGGACTGCTCACACCCCGAAACTCCCGGATCTGACGTAACGGGGGGAATCTTGCAAGGAGGTGGGCGCTACCATTTTCAAGGGTGTTCCTTGGGCCTAACATGACACAACCAAGCAACTAGTTCCACTTTGCTACCCACTTCCGGCTCACGCAGAGGGGGCTAGACGCCGGTTCCGTCTTTTTCTACACCGGGGCTAGGGTATCTCCGGAGCGGGGACCCGGAGCGTCGGGATCCCACCTAAACTAATTTTTTTCCATGCCATGTGTGTTAGAGTTTCTCATGGGTCTTGGGTGCCAAAGATACCATCACTCTCTATGCTGGGGCCTCACCGACGTCGGATTCTCTCTCACGGGTTCCAGGACTTCTCACACCCCGAAACTCCCAGATCTGACGTAACGGGGGGAATCTTGCAAGGAGGTGGGCCCTACCATTGTCAAGGGTGTTCCTTGGGCCTAACATGACACAACCAGGCAACTAGTTCCACTTTGCTACCCACTTCCGGCTCACGCAGAGGGGGCTGGACGCCGGTTCCGTCTTTTTCTACACCGGGGCTAGGGTATCTCCGGAGAGGGGACCCGGAGCGTCGGGATCCCACCTAAACCAATGGTTTTCCATGCCATGTGTGTTAGAGTGTCACATGGGTGTTGGATGCCAAAGATACCATCACTCTCTGTGTTGGGGCCTCACCGACGTCGGATTCTCTCTCGCGGGTTCCAGGACTGCTCTCACCCCGAAACTCCCGGATCTGACGTAACGGGGGGAATCTTGCAAGGAGGTGGGCCCTACCATTGTCAATGGTGTTCCTTGGGCCTAACATGACACAACCAAGCAACTAGTTCCACTTTGCTACCCACTTCCGGCTCACGCAGAGGGGGCTGGACGCCGGTTCCGTCTTTTTCTACACCTGGGCTAGGGTATCTCCGGAGAGGGGACCCGGAGCGTCGAGATCCCACCTAAACCAATATTTTTCCATGCCATGTGTGTTAGAGTGTCTCATGGGTCTTGGGTGAAAAATATACCATCACTCTCTATGCTGGGGCCTCACCGACGTCGGATTCTCTCTCGCGGGTTCGAGGACTGCTCACACCCCGAAACTCCCGGATCTGACGTAACGGGGGGAATCTTGCAAGTAGGTGGGCCCTACCATTGTCAAGGGTGTTCCTTGGGCCTAACATGACACAACCAAGCAACTAGTTCCACTTTGCTACCCACTTCCGGCTCACGCAGAGGGGGCTGGACGCCGGTTCTGTCTTTTTCTACACCGGGGCTAGGGTATCTCCGGAGAGGGGACCCGGAGCGTCGGGATCCCATCTAAACCAATGTTTTGCCATGCCATGTGTGTTAGAGTGTATTATGGGTGTTGGGTGCCAAAGATACCATCACTCTCTGTGTTGGGGCCTCACCGACGTCGGATTCTCTCTCGCGGGTTCCAGGACTGCTCACACCCCGAAACTCCCGGATCTGACGTAACGGGGGGAATCTTGCAAGGAGGTGGGCCCTACCATTGTCAAGGGTGTTCCTTGGGCCTAACATGACACAACCAAGCAACTAGTTCCACTTTGCTACCCTCTTCCGGATCACGCAGAGGGGGCTAGATGTCGGTTCCGTCTTTTTCTACACCGGGGCTAGGGTATCTCCGGAGAGGGGATCCGGAGCGTCGGGATCCCACCTAAACCAATGTTTTTCCATTAGATGTGTGTTAGAGTGTCTCATGGGTCTTGGGTGCCAAAGATACCATCATTCTCTATGCTGGGGCCTCACCGACGTCGGATTCTCTCTCGCGGGTTCCAGGACTACTCACACCCGAAACTCCCGGATCTGACGTAACGGGGGGAATCTTGCAAGGAGGTGGGCCCTACCATTGTCTAGGGTGTTCCTTGGGCCTAACATGACACAACCAAGCAACTAGTTCCACTTTGCTACCCACTTCCGGCTCACGCAGAGGGGGCTGGACGCCGGTTCTGTCTTTTTCTACACCGGGGCTAGGGTATCTCCGGAGAGGGGACCCGGAGCATCGGGATCTCACCTAAACCAATGTTTTGCCATGACATGTGTGTTATAGTGTATCATGTGTGTTGGGTGCCAAAGATACCATCACTCTCTGCGTTGGGGCCTCACCAACGTCGGATTCTCTCTCGCGGGTTCCAGGACTGCTCACACCCCGAAACTCCCGGATCTGACGTAACGGGGGGAATATTGCAAGGAGGTGGGCCCTACCATTGTCAAGGGTGTTCCTTGGGCCTAACATGACACAACCAAGCAACTAGTTCCACTTTGCTACCCACTACCGGCTCACGCAGAGGGGGCTGGACGCCGGTTCCGTCTTTTTCTACACCGGGGCTAGGGTATCTCCGGAGAGGGGACCCGGAGCATCGGGATCCCACCTAAACCAATGTTTTGCCATGCCATGTGTGTTAGAGTGTCACATGGGTGTTGGATGCCAAAGATACCATCACTCTCTATGCTGGGGCCTCACCGACGTCGGATTCTCTCTCGCGGGTTCCAGGACTGCTCACACCCCGAAACTCCCGGATCTGACGTAACGGGGGGAATCTTGCAAGGAGGTGGGCCCTACCATTGTAAAGGGTGTTCCTTGGGCCTAACATGACACAACCAAGCAACTAGTTCCACTTTTCTAGCCACTTCCGGCTCACGCAGAGGGGGCTAGACGCCGGTTCCGTCTTTTTCTACACCGGGGCTAGGGTATCTCCGGAGAGGGGATCCGGAGCGTCGGGATCCCACCTAAACCAATGGTTTTCCATGCCATGTGTGTTAAAGTGTCTCATGGGTCTTGGGTGCCAAAGATACCATCACTCTCTATGCTGGGGCCTCACCGACGTCAGATTCTCTCTCGCGGGTTCCAGGACTGCTCACACCCCGAAACTCCCGGATCTGACGTAACAGGGGGAATCTTGCAAGGAGGTAGGCCCTACCATTGTCAAGGGTGTTCCTTGGGCCTAACATGACACAACCAAGCAACTAGTTCCACTTTGCTACCCACTTCCGGCTCACGCAGAGGGGGCTGGACGCCGGTTCCGTCTTTTTCTACATCGGGGCTAGGGTAACTCCGGAGAGGGGACCCGGAGCGTCGGGATCCCATCTAAACCAATGTTTTGCCATGCCATGTGTGTTAGAGTGTATCATGGGTGTTGGGTGCCAAAGATACCATCACTCTCTGTGTTGGGGCCTCACCGACGTCGGATTCTCTCTCGTGGGTTTCAGGACTGCTCACACCCCGAAACTCCCGGATCTGACGTAACGGGGGGAATCTTGCAAGGAGGTGGTCCCTACCATTGTAAAGGGTGTTCCTTGGGCCTAAACTGACACAACCAAACAACTAGTTCCACTTTTCTACCCACTTCCGGCTGACGCAGAGGGGGCTAGACGCCGGTTCCGTCTTTTTCTACACCGGGGCTAGGGTATCTCCGGAGAGGGGACCCGGAGCGTCGGGATCCCACCTAAACCAATTTTTTTCCATGCCATGTGTGTTAGAGTTTCTCATGGGTCTTGGGTGCCAAAGATACCATCACTCTCTATGCTGGGGCCTCACCGACGTCGGATTCTCTCTCGCGGGTTCCAGGACTTCTCACACCCCGAAACTCCCAGATCTGACGTAACGGGGGGAATCTTGCAAGGAGGTGGGCCCTACCATTGTCAAGGGTGTTCCTTGGGCCTAACATGACACAACCAGGCAACTAGTTCCACTTTGCTACCCACTTCCGGGTCACGCAGAGGGGGCTGGACGCCGGTTCCGTCTTTTTCTACACCGGGGCTAGGGTATCTCCGGAGAGGGGACCCGGAGCGTCGGGATCCCACCTAAACCAATGGTTTTCCATGCCATGTGTGTTAGAGTGTCACATGGGTGTTGGATGCCAAATATACCATCACTCTCTGTGTTGGGGCCTCACCGACGTCGGATTCTCTCTCGCGGGTTCCAGGACTGCTCTCACCCGGAAACTCCCGGATCTGACGTAACGGGGGGAATCTTGCAAGGAGGTGGTCCCTACCATTGTCAATGGTGTTCCTTGGGCCTAACATGACACAACCAAGCAACTAGTTCCACTTTGCTACCCACTTCCGGCTCACGCAGAGGGGGCTGGACGCCGGTTCCGTCTTTTTCTACACCGGGGCTAGGGTATCTCCGGAGAGGGGACCCGGAGCGTCGGGATCCCACCTAAACCAATATTTTGCCATGCCATGTGTGTTAGAGTGTCTCATGGGTCTTGGGTGCAAAATATACCATCACTCTCTATGCTGGGGCCTCACCGACGTCGGATTCTCTCTCGCGGGTTCGAGGACTGCTCACACCCCGAAACTCCTGGATCTGACGTAACGGGGGGAATATTGCAAGGAGGTGGGCCCTACCATTGTCAATGGTGTTCCTTGGGCCTAACATGACACAACCAAGCAACTAGTTCCACTTTGCTACCCACTTCCGGCTCACGCAGAGGGGGCTGGATGCCGGTTCCGTCTTTTTCTACACCGGGGCTAGGGTATCTCCGGAGAGGGGACCCGGAGCGTCGGGATCCCACCTAAACAAATATTTTGCCATGCCATGTGTGTTAGAGTGTCTCATGGGTCTTGGGTGCCAAAGATACCATCACTCTCTATGCTGGGGCCTCACCGACGTCGGATTCTCTCTCGGGGGTTCCAGGACTTCTCACACCCCGAAACTCCCAGATCTGACGTAACGGGGGGAATCTTGCAAGGAGGTGGGCCCTACCATTGTCAAGGGTGTTCCTTGGGCCTAACATGACACAACCAGGCAACTAGTTCCACTTTGCTACCCACTTCCGGCTCACGCAGAGGGGGCTGGACGCCGGTTCCGTCTTTTTCTACACCGGGGCTAGGATATCTCCGGAGAGGGGACCCGGAGCGTCGGGATCTCACCTAAACCAATGGTTTGCCATGCAATGTTTGTTAGAGTGTCTCATGGGTCTTGGGTTCCAAAGATACCATCCCTCTCTATGCTGGGGCCTCACCGACGTCGGATTCTCTCTCGCGGGTTCCAGGACTGCTCACACCCCGAAACTCCCGGATCTGACGTAACGGGGGGAATGTTGCAAGGAGGTGGGCTCTACCATTGTCAAGGGTGTTCCTTGGGCCTAACATGACACAACCAAGCAACTAGTTCCAATTTGCTACCCACTTCCGGCTCACGCAAAGGGGGCTGGACGCCGGTTCGGTCTTTTTCTACACCGGGGCTAGGGTATCTCCGGAGAGGGGACCCGGAGCGTCGGGATCCCACCTAAACCAATGGTTTGCCATGCCATGTGTTTTAGAGTGTCTCATGGGTATTGGGTGCCAAATATACCATCACTCTCTATGCTGTGGCCTCACCGACGTTGGATTCTCTCTCGCGGGTTCCAGGACTGCTCACACCCCGAAACTCCCGGATCTGACGTAACGGGGGGAATCTTGCAAGGAGGTGGGCCCTACCATTGTCAAGGGTGTTCCTTGGGCCTAACATGACACAACCAAGCAACTAGTTCCACTTTGCTACCCACTTCCGGCTCACGCAGAGGGGGCTGGACGCCGGTTCCGTCTTTTTCTACATCGGGGCTAGGGTATCTCCGGAGAGGGGACCCGGAGCGTCGGGATCCCATCTAAACCAATTTTTTTCCATGCCATGTGTGTTAGAGTGTATCATGGGTGTTGGGTGCCAAAGATACCATCACTCTCTGTGTTGGGGCCTCACCGACGTCGGATTCTCTCTCGCGGGTTTCAGGACTGCTCACACCCCGAAACTCCCGGATCTGACGTAACGGGGCGAATCTTGCAAGGAGGTGGGCCCTACCATTGTAAAGGGTGTTCCTTGGGCCTAAACTGACACAACCAAGCAACTAGTTGCACTTTTCTACCCACTTCCGGCTCATGCAGAGGGGGCTACATGTCGGTTCCGTCTTTTTCTACACCGGGGCTAGGGTATCTCCGGAGAGGGGACCCGGAGCGTCGGGATCCCACCTAAACCAATTTTTTTCCATGCCATGTGTGTTAGAGTGTCTCATGGGTCTTGGGTGCAAAATATACCATCACTCTCTATGCTGGGGCCTCACCGACGTCGGATTCTCTCTCGCGGGTTCGAGGACTGCTCACACCCCGAAACTCCTGGATCTGACGTAACGGGGGGAATCTTGCAAGGAGGTGGGCCCTACCATTGTCAATGGTGTTCCTTGGGACTAACATGACACAACCAAGCAACTAGTTCCACTTTGCTACCCACTTCCGGCTCACGCAGAGGGGGCTGGACGCCGGTTCCGTCTTTTTCTACATCGGGGCTAGGGTATCTCCGGAGAGGGGACCCGGAGCGTCGGGATCCCATATAAACCAATTTTTTTCCATGCCATGTGTGTTAGAGTGTCTCATGGGTCTTGGGTGAAAAATATACCATCACTCTCTATGCTGGGGCCTCACCGACGTCGGATTCTCTCTCGCGGGTTCGAGGACTGCTCACACCCCGAAACTCCTGGATCTGACGTAACGGGGGGAATCTTGCAAGGAGGTGGGCCCTACCATTGTCAATGGTATTCCTTGGGACTAACATGACACAACCAAGCAACTAGTTCCACTTTGCTACCCACTTCCGGCTCACGCAGAGGGGGCTGGACGCCGGTTCCGTCTTTTTCTACACCGGGGCTAGGGTATCTCCGGAGAGGGGACCCGGAGCGTCGGGATCCCACCTAAAACAATATTTTGCCATGCCATGTGTGTTAGAGTGTCTCATGGGTCTTGGGTGCCAAAGATACCATCACTCTCTATGCTGGGGCCTCACCGACGTCGGATTCTCTCTCGGGGGTTCCAGGACTTCTCACACCCCGAAACTCCCAGATCTGACGTAACGGGGGGAATCTTGCAAGGAGGTGGGCCCTACCATTGTCAAGGGTGTTCCTTGGGCCTAACATGACACAACCAGGCAACTAGTTCCACTTTGCTACCCACTTCCGGCTCACGCAGAGGGGGCTGGACGCCGGTTCCGTCTTTTTCTACACCGGGGCTAGGGTATCTCCGGAGAGGGGACCCGGAGCGTCGGGATCCCACCTAAACCAATGGTTTGCCATGGAATGTTTGTTAGAGTGTCTCATGGGTCTTGGGTGCCAAAGATACCATCCCTCTCTATGCTGGGGCCTCACCGACGTCGGATTCTCTCTCGCGGGTTCCAGGACTGCTCACACCCCGAAACTCCCGGATCTGACGTAACAGGGGGAATCTTGCAAGGAGGTGGGCCCTACAATTGTCAAGGGTGTTCCTTGGGCCTAACATTACACAGCCAAGCAACTAGTTCCACTTATCTACCCACTTCCGGCTCACGCAGAGGGGGCTGGACGCCGGTTCCGTGTTTTTCTACACCGGGGCTAGGGTATCTCCGGAGAGGGGACCCGGAGCGTCGGGATCCCACCTAAACCAATGGTTTGCCATGCCATGTGTGTTAGAGTGTCTCATGGGTCTTGGGTGCCAAAGATACCATCACTCTCTATGCTGGGGCCTCACCGACGTCGGATTCTCTCTCGCGGGTTCCAGGACTGCTCACACCCCGAAACTCCCGGATCTGACGTAACGGGGGGAATATTGCAAGGAGGTGGGCCCTACCATTGTCAAGGGTGTTCCTTGGGCCTAACATGACACAACCAAGCAACTAGTTCCACTTTGCTACCCACTTCCGGCTCACGCAGAGGGGGCTGGACGCCGGTTCCGTCTTTTTCTACATCGGGGCTAGGGTATCTCCGGAGAGGGGACCCGGAGCGTCGGGATCCCATCTAAACCAATGTTTTTCCATGCCATGTGTGTTATAGTGTATCATGGGTGTTGGGTGCCAAAGATACCATCACTCTCTGTGTTGGGGCCTCACCGACGTCGGATTCTCTCTCGCGGGTTTCAGGACTGCTCACACCCCGAAACTCCCGGATCTGACGTAACGGGGGAATCTTGCAAGGAGGTGGGCCCTACCATTGTCAAGGGTGTTCCTTGGGCCTAACATGACACAACCAAGCAACTAGTTCCACTTTGCTACCCACTTCCGGCTCACGCAGAGGGGGCTGGACGCCGGTTCCGTCTTTTTCTACATCGGGGCTAGGGTATCTCCGGAGAGGGGACCCGGAGCGTCGGGATCCCATCTAAACCAATGTTTTTCCATGCCATGTGTGTTATAGTGTATCATGGGTGTTGGGTGCCAAAGATACCATCACTCTCTTTGTTGGGGCCTCACCGACGTCGGATTCTCTCTCGCGGGTTTCAGGACTGCTCACACCCCGAAACTCCCGGATCTGACGTAACGGGGGAATCTTGCAAGGAGGTGGGCCCTACCATTGTAAAGGGTGTTCCTTGGGCCTAAACTGACACAACCAATCAACTAGTTCCACTTTTCTACCCACTTCCGGCTCATGCAGAGGGGGCTAGACGCCGGTTTCATCTTTTTCTACACCGGGGCTAGGGTATCTCGGAGAGGGGACCCGGAGCGTCGGGATCCCACCTAAACCAATTTTTTTCCATGCCATGTGTGTTAGAGTGTCTCATGGGTCTTGGGTGCCAAAGATACCATCACTCTCTATGCTGGGGCCTCACCGACGTCGGATTCTCTCTCGCGGGTTCCAGGACTGCTCACACCCCGAAACTCCCGGATCTGACGTAACGGGGGGAATCATGCAAGGAGGTGGTCCCTACCATTGTCAAGGGTGTTCCTTGGGCCTAACATGACACAACCAAGCAACTAGTTCCACTTTGCTACCCACTTCCGGCTCACGCAGAGGGGGCTGGACGCCGGTTCCGTCTTTTTCTACATCGGGGCTAGGGTATCTCCGGAGAGGGGACCCGGAGCGTCGGGATCCCATCTAAACCAATGTTTTTCCATGCCATGTGTGTTAGAGTGTATCATGGGTGTTGGGTGCCAAAGATACCATCACTCTCTGTGTTGGGGCCTCACCGACGTCGGATTCTCTCTCGCGGGTTTCAGGACTGCTCACACCCCGAAACTCCCGGATCTGACGTAACGGGGGGAATCTTGCAAGGAGGTGGGCCCTACCATTGTAAAGGGTGTTCCTTGGGCCTAAACTGACACAACCAAGCAACTAGTTCCACTTTTCTACCCACTTCCGGCTCACGCAGAGGGGGCTAGACGCCGGTTCCGTCTTTTTCTACACCGGGGCTAGGGTATTTCCGGAGAGGGGACCCGGAGCGTCGGGATCCCACCTAAACAAATGTTTTGCCATGACATGTGTGTTAGAGTGTATCATCGGTGTTGGGTGCCAAAGATACCATCACTCTCTGTGGTGGGGCCTCACCGACGTCGGATTCTCTCTCGTTGGTTCCAGGACTGCTCACACCCCGAAACTCCCGGATCTGACGTAACGGGGGGAATCTTGCAAGGAGGTGGGCCCTACCATTGTCAAGGGTGTTCCTTGGGCCTAACATGACACAACCAGGCAACTAGTTCCACTTTGCTACCCACTTCCGGGTCACGCAGAGGGGGCTGGACGCCGGTTCCGTCTTTTTCTACACCGGGGCTAGGGTATCTCCGGAGAGGGGACCCGGAGCGTCGGGATCCCACCTAAACCAATGGTTTGCCATGCAATGTTTGTTAGAGTGTCTCATGGGTCTTGGGTGCCAAAGATACCATCCCTCTCTATGCTGGGGCCTCACCGACGTCGGATTCTCTCTCGCGGGTTCCAGGACTGCTCACACCCCGAAACTCCCGGATCTGACGTAACGGGGGGAATATTGCAAGGAGGTGGGCTCTACCATTGTCAAGGGTGTTCCTTGGGCCTAACATGACACAACCAAGCAACTAGTTCCAATTTGCTACCCACTTCCGGCTCACGCAGAGGGGGCTGGACGCCGGTTCGGTCTTTTTCTACACCGGGGCTAGGGTATCTCCGGAGAGGGGACCCGGAGCGTCGGGATCCCACCTAAACCAATGGTTTGCCATGCCATGTGTGTTAGAGTGTCTCATGGGTCTTGGGTGCCAAAGATACCATCACTCTCTATGCTGGGGCCTCACCGACGTTGGATTCTCTCTCGCGGGTTCCAGGACTGCTCACACCCCGAAACTCCCGGATCTGACGTAACGGGGGGAATCTTGCAAGGAGGTGGGCCCTACCATTGTCAAGGGTGTTCCTTGGGCCTAACATGACACAACCAAGCAACTAGTTCCACTTTGCTACCCACTTCCGGCTCACGCAGAGGGAGCTGGACGCCGGTTCCGTCTTTTTCTACATCGGGGCTAGGGTATCCCCGGAGAGGGGACCCGGAGCGTCGGGATCCCATCTAAACCAATTTTTTTCCATGCCATGTGTGTTAGAGTGTATCATGGGTGTTGGGTGCCAAAGATACCATCACTCTCTGTGTTGGGGCCTCACCGACGTCGGATTCTCTCTCGCGGGTTTCAGGACTGCTCACACCCCGAAACTCCCGGATCTGACGTAACGGGGGGAATCTTGCAAGGAGGTGGGCCCTACCATTGTAAAGGGTGTTCCTTGGGCCTAAACTGACACAACCAAGCAACTAGTTCCACTTTTCTACCCACTTCCGGCTCATGCAGAGGGGGCTAGACGCCGGTTCCGTCTTTTTCTACACCGGGGCTAGGGTATCTCCGGAGAGGGGACCCGGAGCGTCGGGATCCCACCTAAACCAATTTTTTTCCATGCCATGTGTGTTAGAGTGTCTCATGGGTCTTGGGTGCAAAATATACCATCACTCTCTATGCTGGGGCCTCACCGACGTTGGATTCTCTCTCGCGGGTCCGAGGACTGCTCACACCCCGAAACTCCTGGATCTGACGTAACGGGAGGAATCTTGCAAGGAGGTGGGCCCTACCATTGTCAATGGTGTTCCTTGGGACTAACATGACACAACCAAGCAACTAGTTCCACTTTGCTACCCACTTCCGGCTCACGCAGAGGGGGCTGGACGCCGGTTCCGTCTTTTTCTACATCGGGGCTAGGGTATCTCCGGAGAGGGGACCCGGAGCGTCGGGATCCCATCTATACCAATTTTTTTCCATGCCATGTGTGTTAGAGTGTCTCATGGGTCTTGGGTGCAAAATATACCATCACTCTCTATGCTGGGGCCTCACCGACGTCGGATTCTCTCTCGGGGGTTCCAGGACTTCTCACACCCCGAAACTCCCAGATCTGACGTAACGGGGGGAATATTGCAAGGAGGTGGGCCCTACCATTGTCAAGGGTGTTCCTTGGGCCTAACATGACACAACCAGGCAACTAGTTCCACTTTGCTACCCACTTCCGGCTCACGCAGAGGGGGCTGGACGCTGGTTCCGTCTTTTTCTACACCGGGGCTAGGGTATCTCCGGAGAGGGGACCCGTAGCGTCGGGATCCCACCTAAACCAATGGTTTGCCATGCAATGTTTGTTAGAGTGTCTCATGGGTCTTGGGTGCCAAAGATACCATCCCTCTCTATGCTGGGGCCTCACCGACGTCGGATTCTCTCTCGCGGGTTCCAGGACTGCTCACACCCCGAAACTCCCGGATCTGACGTAACAGGGGGAATCTTGCAAGGAGGTGGGCCCTACCATTGTCAAGGGTGTTCCTTGGGCCTAACATGACACAGCCAAGCAACTAGTTCCACTTTGCTACCCACTTCCGGCTCACGCAGAGGGGGCTGGACGCCGGTTCCGTCTTTTTCTACACCGGGGCTAGGGTATCTCCGGAGAGGGGACCCGGAGCGTCGGGATCCCACCTAAACCAATGGTTTGCCATGCCATGTGTGTTAGAGTGTCTCATGGGTCTTGGGTGCCAAAGATACCATCACTCTCTATGCTGGGGCCTCACCGACGTCGGATTCTCTCTCGCGGGTTCCAGGACTGCTCACACCCCGAAACTCCCGGATCTGACGTAACGGGGGGAATATTGCAAGGAGGTGGGCCCTACCATTGTCAAGGGTGTTCCTTGGTCCTAAAATGACACAACCAAGCAACTAGTTCCACTTTGCTACCCACTTCCGGCTCACGCAGAGGGGGCTGGACGCCGGTTCCGTCTTTTTCTACATCGGGGCTAGGGTATCTCCGGAGAGGGGACCCGGAGCGTCGGGATCCCATCTAAACCAATGTTTTTCCATGCCATGTGTGTTAGAGTGTATCATGGGTGTTGGGTGCCAAAGATACCATCACTCTCTGTGTTGGGGCCTCACCGACGTCGGATTCTCTCTCGCGGGTTTCAGGACTGCTCACACCCCGAAACTCCCGGATCTGACGTAACGGGGGGAATCTTGCAAGGAGGTGGGCCCTACCATTGTAAAGGGTGTTCCTTGGGCCTAAACTGACACAACCAAGCAACTAGTTCCACTTTTCTACCCACTTCCGGCTCACGCAGAGGGGGCTAGACGCCGGTTCCGTCTTTTTCTACACCGGGGCTAGGGTATTTCCGGAGAGGGGACCCGGAGCGTCGGGATCCCACCTAAACAAATGTTTTGCCATGACATGTGTGTTAGAGTGTATCATCGGTGTTGGGTGCCAAAGATACCATCACTCTCTGTGGTGGGGCCTCACCGACGTCGGATTCTCTCTCGTTGGTTCCAGGACTGCTCACACCCCGAAACTCCCGGATCTGACGTAACGGGGGGAATCTTGCAAGGAGGTGGGCCCTACCATTGTCAAGGGTGTTCCTTGGGCCTAACATGACACAACCAGGCAACTAGTTCCACTTTGCTACCCACTTCCGGGTCACGCAGAGGGGGCTGGACGCCGGTTCCGTCTTTTTCTACACCGGGGCTAGGGTATCTCCGGAGAGGGGACCCGGAGCGTCGGGATCCCACCTAAACCAATGGTTTGCCATGCAATGTTTGTTAGAGTGTCTCATGGGTCTTGGGTGCCAAAGATACCATCCCTCTCTATGCTGGGGCCTCACCGACGTCGGATTCTCTCTCGCGGGTTCCAGGACTGCTCACACCCCGAAACTCCCGGATCTGACGTAACGGGGGGAATATTGCAAGGAGGTGGGCTCTACCATTGTCAAGGGTGTTCCTTGGGCCTAACATGACACAACCAAGCAACTAGTTCCAATTTGCTACCCACTTCCGGCTCACGCAGATGGGGCTGGACGCCGGTTCGGTCTTTTTCTACACCGGGGCTAGGGTATCTCCGGAGAGGGGACCCGGAGCGTCGGGATCCCACCTAAACCAATGGTTTGCCATGCCATGTGTGTTAGAGTGTCTCATGTGTCTTGGGTGCCAAAGATACCATCACTCTCTATGCTGGGGCCTCACCGACGTTGGATTCTCTCTCGCGGGTTCCAGGACTGCTCACACCCCGAAACTCCCGGATCTGACGTAACGGGGGGAATCTTGCAAGGAGGTGGGCCCTACCATTGTCAAGGGTGTTCCTTGGGCCTAACATGACACAACCAAGCAACTAGTTCCACTTTGCTACCCACTTCCGGCTCACGCAGAGGGAGCTGGACGCCGGTTCCGTCTTTTTCTACATCGGGGCTAGGGTATCTCCGGAGAGGGGACCCGGAGCGTCGGGATCCCATCTAAACCAATTTTTTTCCATGCCATGTGTGTTAGAGTGTATCATGGGTGTTGGGTGCCAAAGATACCATCACTCTCTGTGTTGGGGCCTCACCGACGTCGGATTCTCTCTCGCGGGTTTCAGGACTGCTCACACCCCGAAACTCCCGGATCTGACGTAACGGGGGGAATCTTGCAAGGAGGTGGGCCCTACCATTGTAAAGGGTGTTCCTTGGGCCTAAACTGACACAACCAAGCAACTAGTTCCACTTTTCTACCCACTTCCGGCTCATGCAGAGGGGGCTAGACGCCGGTTCCGTCTTTTTCTACACCGGGGCTAGGGTATCTCCGGAGAGGGGACCCGGAGCGTCGGGATCCCACCTAAACCAATTTTTTTACATTCCATGTGTGTTAGAGTGTCTCATGGGTCTTGGGTGCAAAATATACCATCACTCTCTATGCTGGGGCCTCACCGACGTCGGATTCTCTCTCGCGGGTCCGAGGACTGCTCACACCCCGAAACTCCTGGATCTGACGTAACGGGAGGAATCTTGCAAGGAGGTGGGCCCTACCATTGTCAATGGTGTTCCTTGGGACTAATATGACACAACCAAGCAACTAGTTCCACTTTGCTACCCACTTCCGGCTCACGCAGAGGGGGCTGGACGCCGGTTCCGTCTTTTTCTACATCGGGGCTAGGGTATCTCCGGAGAGGGGACCCGGAGCGTCGGGATCCCATCTATACCAATTTTTTTCCATGCCATGTGTGTTAGAGTGTCTCATGGGTCTTGGGTGCAAAATATACCATCACTCTCTATGCTGGGGCCTCACCGACGTCGGATTCTCTCTCGGGGGTTCCAGGACTTCTCACACCCCGAAACTCCCAGATCTGACGTAACGGGGGGAATATTGCAAGGAGGTGGGCCCTACCATTGTCAAGGGTGTTCCTTGGGCCTAACATGACACAACCAGGCAACTAGTTCCACTTTGCTACCCACTTCCGGCTCACGCAGAGGGGGCTGGACGCTGGTTCCGTCTTTTTCTACACCGGGGCTAGGGTATCTCCGGAGAGGGGACCCGTAGCGTCGGGATCCCACCTAAACCAATGGTTTGCCATGCAATGTTTGTTAGAGTGTCTCATGGGTCTTGGGTGCCAAAGATACCATCCCTCTCTATGCTGGGGCCTCACCGACGTCGGATTCTCTCTCGCGGGTTCCAGGACTTCTCACACCTCGAAACTCCCGGATCTGACGTAACGGGGGGAATCTAGCAAGGAGGTGGGCCCTACCATTGTCAAGGGTGTTCCTTGGGCCTAACATGACACAAACAGGCAACTAGTTCCACTTTGCTACCCACTTCCGGCTCACGCAGAGGGGGCTGGACGCCGGTTCCGTCTTTTTCTACACCGGGGCTAGGGTATCTCCGGAGAGGGGACCCGGAGCGTCGGGATCCCACCTAAACCAATGGTTTTACATTCCATGTGTGTTAGAGTGTCACATGGGTGTTGGATGCCAAAGATACCATCACTCTCTATGCTGGGGCCTCACCGACGTCGGATTCTCTCTCGCGGGTTCCAGGACTGCTCACACCCCGAAACTCCCGGATCTGACGTAACGGGGGGAATCTTGCAAGGAGGTGGGCCCTACCATTGTCAATGGTGTTCCTTGGGCCTAAAATGACACAAACAAGCAACTAGTTCCACTTTGCTACCCACTTCCGGCTCACGCAGAGGGGGCTGGACGCCGGTTCCGTCTTTTTCTACACCGGGGCTAGGGTATCTCCGGAGAGGGGACCCGGAGCGTCGGGATCCCACCTAAACCAATATTTTGCCATGCCATGTGTGTTAGAGTGTCTCATGGGTCTTGGGTGCAAAATATACCATCACTCTCTATGCTGGGGCCTCACCGACGTCGGATTCTCTCTCGCGGGTTCGAGGACTGCTCACACCCCGAAACTCCCGGATCTGACGTAACGGGGGGAATCTTGCAAGGAGGTGGGTCCTACCATTGTCAAGGGTGTTCCTTGGGCCTAACTGACACAACCAAGCAACTAGTTCCACTTTGCTACCCACTTCCGGCTCACGCAGAGGGGGCTAGATGTCGGTTCCGTCTTTTTCTACACCGGGGCTAGGGTATCTCCGGAGAGGGGATCCGGAGCGTCGGGATCCCACCTAAACCAATGTTTTTCCATTAGATGTGTGTTAGAGTGTCTCATGGGTCTTGGGTGCCAAAGATACCATCATTCTCTATGCTGGGGCCTCACCGACGTCGGATTCTCTCTCGCGGGTTCCAGGACTACTCACACCCGAAACTCCCGGATCTAACGTAACGGGGGGAATATTGCAAGGAGGTGGGCCCTACCATTGTCAAGGGTGTTCCTTGGGCCTAACATGACACAACCAAGCAACTAGTTCCACTTTGCTACCCACTTCCGGCTCACGCAGAGGGGGCTGGACGCCGGTTCTGTCTTTTTCTACACCGGCGCTAGGGTATCTCCGGAGAGGGGACCCGGAGCGTCGGGATCTCACCTAAACCAATGTTTTGCCATGCCATGTGTGTTAGAGTGTATCATGTGTGTTGGGTGCCAAAGATACCATCACTCTCTGCGTTGGGGCCTCACCAACGTCGGATTCTCTCTCGCGGGTTCCAGGACTGCTCACACCCCGAAACTCCCGGATCTGACGTAACGGGGGGAATCTTGCAAGGAGGTGGGCCCTACCATTGTCAATGGTGTTCCTTGGGCCTAACATGACACAACCAAGCAACTAGTTCCACTTTGCTACCCACTACCGGCTCACGCAGAGGGGGCTGGACGCCGGTTCCGTCTTTTTCTACACCGGGGCTAGGGTATCTCCGGAGAGGGGACCCGGAGCATCGGGATCCCACCTAAACCAATGTTTTGCCATGCCATGTGTGTTAGAGTGTCACATGGGTGTTGGATGCCAAATATACCATCACTCTCTATGCTGGGGCCTCACCGACGTCGGATTCTCTCTCGCGGGTTCCAGGACTGCTCACACCCCGAAACTCCCGGATCTGACGTAACGGGGGGAATCTTGCAAGGAGGTGGGCCCTACCATTGTAAAGGGTGTTCCTTGGGCCTAACATGACACAACCAAGCAACTAGTTCCACTTTGCTAGCCACTTCCGGCTCACCCAGAGGGGGCTAGACGCCGGTTCCGTCTTTTTCTACACCGGGGCTAGGGTATCTCCGGAGAGGGGATCCGGAGCGTCGGGATCCCACCTAAACCAATGGTTTTCCATGCCATGTGTGTTAGAGTGTCTCATGGGTCTTGGGTGCCAAAGATACCATCACTCTCTATGCTGGGGCCTCACCGACGTCAGATTCTCTCTCGCGGGTTCCAGGACTGCTCACACCCCGAAACTCCCGGATCTGACGTAACGGGGGGAATCTTGCAAGGAGGTGGGCCCTACAATTGTCAAGGGTGTTCCTTGGGCCTAACATGACACAACCAAGCAACTAGTTCCACTTTGCTACCCACTTCCGGCTCACGCAGAGGGGGCTGGACGCCGGTTCCGTCTTTTTCTACATCGGGGCTAGGGTATCTCCGGAGAGGGGACCCGGAGCGTCGGGATCCCATCTAAACCAATGTTTTGCCATGCCATGTGTGTTAGAGTGTATCATGTGGGTTGGGTGCCAAAGATACCATCACTCTCTGTGTTGGGGCCTCACCGACGTCGGATTCTCTCTCGCAGGTTTCAGGACTGCTCACACCCCGAAACTCCCGGATCTGACGTAACGGGGGGAATCTTGCAAGGAGGTGGTCCCTACCATTGTAAAGGGTGTTCCTTGGGCCTAAACTGACACAACCAAGCAACTAGTTCCACTTTTCTACCCACTTCCGGCTCACGCAGAGGGGGCTAGACGCCGGTTCCGTCTTTTTCTACACCGGGGCTAGGGTATCTCCGGAGAGGGGACCCGGAGCGTCGGGAGCCCACCTAAACCAATTTTTTTCCATGCCATGTGTGTTAGAGTTTCTCATGGGTCTTGGGTGCCAAAGATACCATCACTCTCTATGCTGGGGCCTCACCGACGTCGGATTCTCTCTCGCGGGTTCCAGGACTTCTCACACCCCGAAACTCCCAGATCTAATGTAACGGGGGGAATCTTGCAAGGAGGTGGGCCCTACCATTGTCAAGGGTGTTCCTTGGGCCTAACATGACACAACCAGGCAACTAGTTCCACTTTGCTACCCACTTCCGGGTCATGCAGAGGGGGCTGGACGCCGGTTCCGTCTTTTTCTACACCGGGGCTAGGGTATCTCCGGAGAGGGGACCCGGAGCGTCGGGATCCCACCTAAACCAATGGTTTTCCATGCCATGTGTGTTAGAGTGTCACATGGGTGTTTGATGCCAAAGATACCATCACTCTCTGTGTTGGGGCCTCACCGACGTCGGATTCTCTCTCGCGGGTTCCAGGACTGCTCTCACCCCGAAACTCCCGGATCTGACGTAACGGGGGGAATCTTTCAAGGAGGTGGGCCCTACCATTGTCAATGGTGTTCCTTGGGCCTAACATGACACAACCAAGCAACTAGTTCCACTTTGCTACCCACTTCCGGCTCACGCAGAGGGGGCTGGATGCCGGTTCCGTCTTTTTCTACACCGGGGCTAGGGTATCTCCGGAGAGGGGACCCGGAGCGTCGGGATCCCACCTAAACCAATATTTTGCCATGCCATGTGTGTTAGAGTGTCTCATGGGTCTTGGTTGCAAAATATACCATCACTCTCTATGATGGGGCCTCACCGACGTCGGATTCTCTCTCGCGGGTTCGAGGACTGCTCACACCCCGAAACTCCTGGATCTGACGTAACGGGGGGAATCTTGCAAGGAGGTGGGCCCTACCATTGTCAATGGTGTTCCTTGGGCCTAACATGACACAACCAAGCAACTATTTCCACTTTGCTACCCACTTCCGGCTCACGCAGAGGGGGCTGGACGCCGGTTCCGTCTTTTTCTACACCGGGGCTAGGGTATCTCCGGAGAGGGGACCCAGAGCGTCGGGATCCCACCTAAACCAATATTTTGCCATGCCATGTGTGTTAGAGTGTCTCATGGGTCTTGGGTGCCAAAGATACCATCACTCTCTATGCTGGGGCCTCACCGACGTCGGATTCTCTCTCGGGGGTTCCAGGACTTCTCACACCCCGAAACTCCCAGATCTGACGTAACGGGGGGAATCTTGCAAGGAGGTGGGCCCTACCATTGTCAAGTGTGTTCCTTGGGCCTAACATGACACAACCAGGCAACTAGTTCCACTTTGCTACCCACTTCCGGCTCACGCAGAGGGGGCTGGACGCCGGTTCCGTCTTTTTCTACACCGGGGCTAGGGTATCTCCGGAGAGGGGACCCGGAGCGTCGGGATCCCACCTAAACCAATGGGTTGCCATGAAATGTTTGTTAGAGTGTCTCATGGGTCTTGGGTGCCAAAGATACCATCCCTCTCTATGCTGGGGCCTCACCGACGTCGGATTCTCTCTCGCGGGTTCCAAGATTGCTCACACCCCGAAACTCCCGGATCTGACGTAACGGGGGAAATCTTGCAAGGAGGTGGGCTCTACCATTGTCAAGGGTGTTCCTTGGGCCTAACATGACACAACCAAGCAACTAGTTCCAATTTGCTACCCACTTCCGGCTCACGCAGAGGGGGCTGGACGCCGGTTCGGTCTTTTTCTACACCGGGGCTAGGGTATCTCCGGAGAGGGGACCCGGAGCGTCGGGATCCCACCTAAACCAATGGTTTGCCATGCCATGTGTGTTAGAGTGTTTCATGGGTCTTGGGTGCCAAAGATACCATCACTCTCTATGCTGGGGCCTCACCGACGTTGGATTCTCTCTCGCGGGTTCCAGGACTGCTCACACCCCGAAACTCCCGGATCTGACGTAACGGGGGGAATCTTGCAAGGAGGTGGGCCCTACCATTGTCAAGGGTGTTCCTTGGGCCTAACATGACACAACCAAGCAACTAGTTCCACTTTGCTACCCACTTCCGGCTCACGCAGAGGGGGCTGGACGCCGGTTCCGTCTTTTTCTACATCGGGGCTAGGGTATCTCCGGTGAGGGGACCCGGAGCGTCGGGATCCCATCTAAACCAATGTTTTTCCATGCCATTTGTGTTAGAGTGTATCATGGGTGTTGGGTGCCAAAGATACCATCACTCTCTGTGTTGGGGCCTCACCGACGTCGGATTCTCTCTCGCGGGTTTCAGGACTGCTCACACCCCAAAACTCCCGGATCTGACGTAACGGGGGGAATCTTGCAAGCAGGTGGGCCCTACCATTGTAAAGGGTGTTCCTTGGGCCTAAAATGACACAACCAAGCAACTAGTTCCACTTTTCTACCCACTTCCGGCTCATGCAGAGGGGGCTAGACGCTGGTTCCGTCTTTTTCTACACCGGGGCTAGGGTATCTCCGGAGAGGGGAACCGGAGCGTCGGGATCCCACCTAAACCAATTTTTTTCCATGCCATGTGTGTTAGAGTGTCTCATGGGTCTTGGGTGCCAAAGATACCATCACTCTCTATGCTGGGGCCTCACCGACGTCGGATTCTCTCTCGCGGGTTCTAGGACTGCTCACACCCCGAAACTCCCGGATCTGACGTAACGGGGGGAATCTTGCAAGGAGGTGGGCCCTACCATTGTCAAGGGTGTTCCTTGGGCCTAAAATCACACAACCAAGCAACTAGTTCCACTTTGCTACCCACTTCCGGCTCACGCAGAGGGGGCTGGACGCCGGTTCCGTCTTTTTCTGCATCGGGGCTAGGGTATCTCCGGAGAGGGGACCCGGAGCGTCGGGATCCCATCTAAACCAATTTTTTTCCATGCCATGTGTGTTAGAGTGTCTCATGGGTCTTGGGTGCAAAATATACCATCACTCTCTATGCTGGGGCCTCACCGACGTCGGATTCTCTCTCCTGGGTTCGAGGACTGCTCACACCCCGAAACTCCTGGATCTGACGTAACGGGGGGAATATTTCAAGTAGGTGGGCCCTACCATTGTCAATGGTGTTCCTTGGGACTAACATGACACAACCAAGCAACTAGTTCCACTTTGCTACCCACTTCCGGCTCACGCAGAGGGGGCTGGACGCCGGTTCCGTCTTTTTCTACACCGGGGCTAGGGTATCTCCGGAGAGGGGACCCGGAGCGTCGGGATCCCACCTAAACCAATATTTTGCCATGCCATGTGTGTTAGAGTGTCTCATGGGTCTTGGGTGCCAAAGATACCATCACTCTCTATGCTGGGGCCTCACCGACGTCGGATTCTCTCTCGGGGGTTCCAGGACTTCTCACACCCCGAAACTCCCATATCTGACGTAACGGGGGGAATCTTGCAAGGAGGTGGGCCCTACCATTGTCAAGGGTGTTCCTTGGGACTAACATGACACAACCAGGCAACTAGTTCCACTTTGCTACCCACTTCCGGCTCATGCAGAGGGGGCTGGACGCCAGTTCCGTCTTTTTCTACACCGGGGCTAGGGTATCTCCAGAGAGGGGACCCGGAGCGTCGGGATCCCACCTAAACCAATGGTTTGCCATGCAATGTTTGTTAGAGTGTCTCATGGGTCTTGGGTGCCAAAGATACCATCCCTCTCTGATGGGGGGATAGTAACCCGGTAGGCCCACTTCAAGGTATAATCCGGCCCGAGGAGAGCTGAGCAATACCCGGACAGGGGTAAAGAGGTTACTAGAAGGCCCAAAGGCTTGTGAGATTCGTGACCCGGCTTGTGGGTTGCGATAAGGAAAGTTAGGCTTTATATGTGGAGTTCGAGTAGGACTCAAGATGTGCCTTGGAGGGCAAGTTAGGGGTGTACAGGTGCTTTATAAACCGGCCCCTAAGTTTAGTTTGCCAGAGATTCAAGTCATAGTTGTAACACCTGTTATCGAGTATCCAGTATAATAATATCGAGAGCCGGCGAGTTGCTTTCCGGTTCTTAGATTGCTCTTCGTCATGTTTTCCTTCGAGCTAAACCCTCTCCCGAATACCTGTGTCGACTTGCCCCAAGATCAGTTACCCCAGGTAACATCTGCCGTGATTATCCCACGACAGTTGGCGCCCACCGTGGGGCCTGCGTCCAAAGGTGTTTACATCACGGGAGAAGCTCGGAAGAACGTGAAGAACTTTGTCATCGGCGAGATCTACTCCAATGACGAAGGAGAGAAGATAGTGGACAATTCCGGGTGGGAGTTGGAGCCGGATCACCTCAAATCCGGATCCACGGTGTCGATTGGCCAAATCAGCATCTTCATCGGTACGGTACGTACGCTCAGTTTAGAAGGACAATATCATGTGCATGTTACAGGGACTTCCAACAGGGACAAAAAGGCGTTAAAACAGACAGTGGATTCGGTTTCCTCGGCCACTCCGGGATACTTGAGATGGGCAGAGCAAGAGGTAACGTGGAGCAGAAGAGATCATCCAGAAGGAGTAGAGCACCCCGGAACTTTGGCGTTAGTGGTTTCGCCACAGGTCAATGGTTATGAGTTGAGAAAGGTATTGATGGACGGAGGGAGCAGCATCAACATCCTATATTGGGAAACCTTCCTGCGCATGAACCTCAAGGAGTCTCAGCTACAAAAAAGTTCGACGGTGTTCCATGGGATCGTGCCGGGTCATTCGGCACGCCCCGAAGGGAAAATTGCATTGGAAGTAGCCTTTGGGGAATCGGTAGATAACTATCGGGTGGAGTGGCTCACGTTTGAAGTGGTCAAGCTGCATAGCCCCTACCACGCTCTGTTCGGAAGGCCGGCTTACGCTAAATTCATGGCTAGGCCGTGCTACGTATATTTGCAGTTAAAAATTCCAGGCCCCAAACGGACCATCACTATCCATGGAAACCGGGATATAGCAGCAGAGTGTGATAAGGGAGATTCGGTGATGGCCGAGCAAGCCTGCAGAAAGGAAGAGCTTAAATATTACCGGTCTCAGGTGGATCCGGAAGATGGCACGGCATTGAGAAGACCAGATTCTGAAGACGAAAGAGTGAAATTTAAGGCGGCTCAAGACACCAAGAAAGTAGATTTTGTGGAAGGAGACCCCTCCAAGCAGTTCACTATAGGGTCCAATTTGGAAGACGCGCAAGAAAAGGCCCTAGTGGAATTTATACGCTCAAATGCGGATGTGTTCGCCTGGACACCCAGCGACATGCCGGGTATCCCTACCGAGTTGGCAGAGCACAGTTTGCATGTGGATCCCAGGGCCAGGCCTGTGAAGCAAAGTTTGAGAAAAATGAACGAGGAAAGGAGAAGAGCTATAGGTGAGGAAATCGCACGACTATTAACCGCAGGCTTTATCATGGAAGTATTTCACCCGGACTGGTTAGCAAATCCGGTTCTAGTGATGAAAAAGACAAATGAATGGAGGATGTGCATCGATTTCACGAGCCTCAACAAGCATTGCCCAAAGGATCCATTCGCGCTGCCAAGGATAGACCAGATCATAGACGCGGTAGCCGGAAGCGACTTGCTATGTTTCTTGGACGCATATTCGGGATACCACCAGATTAAACTCAAAAGGGAGGATTGGGAAAAAACCTCGTTTATAACCCCTTTTGGGGCCTTCTGTTACAAAACCATGACGTTTGGATTGAAAAATGCGGGCGCAACTTATCAACGGTGTATTCAGAAGTGCTTCGAGGATCAAATTGGGCGTAACGTGCACGCATATGTGGACGATGTGGTTATTAAGACCCGGAAGGCAGAAACATTTATTGATGATTTAAAGGAAACGTTTAAAAACTTGAGGAGGTATCAGATGAAGCTCAACCCGACGAAGTGTGTATTCGGAGTCCCGGCCGGGAAGTTACTTGGCTTTATAGTCTCCGAGAGAGGAATTGAGGCAAACCCGGATAAAATCAAGGCCATACAGAATTTGAAGAAACCGGAAAATTTGAAGCACGTTCAAAAACTCACGGGCTGCGTGGCAGCCCTGAGCCGGTTCATATCCAGGCTTGGTGAAAAGGCAATACCCTTGTACCGGCTTTTGCGGAAATCAGATAAGTTCGTATGGGATCAGGAGGCAGACGAGGCGTTTGAAGCACTAAAGAAGCAGTTATCTGAAGCGCCAGTACTAGCGGCGCCGGGTCCTAAAGAGCCTATGTTATTATACGTGGCAGCCGGTCCCCGAGCCGTCAGTGCAGTGGTTGTCGTGGAACGCAAAGAAGATGGGAAAGGTTACCCGGTCCAGAGGCCGGTTTACTATGTCAGTGAAGTATTATCGGAAGCAAAGCAGCGTTACCCGCATTGGCAAAAATTGGTGTTTGGGGTCTTTATGGCCAGCCGGAAGTTGAAGCCATATTTCCAAGAACATCCCATAACAGTGGTTAGTTCAATACCAATGTCGGATATCATCAGAAACTCGGATGCAACGGGCAGAATAGCCAAATGGGCAATAGAGATGGGAGATTATCATATCAGCTACGAGCCCAGATCGGCAATCAAGTCCCAGGCCTTGGTTGATTTCGTTAACGACTGGACGCACACTGGAATGGTTACCATAGTTCCAAGTTCCGAGTCATGGACCATGCACTTCGATGGATCAAAGCAGTACGAGGGGTCAGGAGCCGGAGTGGTGCTGACATCGCCCAAGGGGGATAAACTAAGTTATGTGCTACAGATTCATTTTGATTGCTCAAACAACGTGGCCGAGTATGAGGCTCTGTTGCATGGCTTGAAAGTAGCCAAGGAGATGAACATTAGAAGGATACGATGCTTTGGAGACTCGGATCTCGTGGTGCAGCAGGTGTCAGGAACCTGGGATAGGAAGGACGCCACTATGGCAGCGTATCGCAGGGAGGTTGATAGGGTTGCCGGGTGTTTCTCCGGGTATGAAGTGGAGCACATAGACAGAAGAAAGAATGAGGCGGCGGACGCACTCGCCAGACTCGGCTCGCGCAGGGAGCCGGTTCCACCTAATGTTTTCGTGGACGAGCTATGGCGGCCGTCAGTTAAATCCGAGTCTGAAGAAGAATTAGCAAATCGAGACCCGGACATGGAGCTCGTGGCTACTATACGCGGTGTCCCCGAATGGACGGAGCCATACCTGGCATACTTATCACGGGGCGAACTACCAGAACAGGAGGTGCTAGCAAGGCAAATCGTAAGGCGGGCAAAAGGATACGCCATTATCAATGGAGAGTTGTACAAGAGAAGTGCGGCAGGAGTCTTTTTACGCTGTGTGACACCAGAGGAAGGCCGACAGATTCTTAAGGAGATCCATGAAGGTGATTGCGGGCATCATGCGTCCACACGGTCTCTTGTGGCCAAGGCCTATCGACATGGGTTCTTCTGGCTCACAGCTCTAGCAGACGCGGAACGGATAGTGGCAAGGTGCGACGGATGTCAAAGGTACGCTCGCCAAACTCATGTGCCGGCTATGGAGTTACGGACCATTCCATTAACTTGGCCATTCGCTGTTTGGGGTATGGACATGGTTGGCCCCTTCCATATGTCCCCTTGCAAGAAGACGCACCTTTTAGTTGCTGTTGATAAGTTTACCAAATGGGTGGAGGTTATGCCGGTCACCAATTGCGAAGCGGCCACAGCAGTCAAATTCCTGAAAAGAATTATATACCGGTTCGGGTACCCCCACAGCATAATTACCGACAATGGAACCAACATGTCCCTTGGAGAGATGGAAAAATTTTGTGGCAACAATGGAATCAGGCTTGATGTAGCATCAGTAGCACATCCGCAAGCCAACGGGCAAGTGGAGAGGGCGAACCAAGAACTACTTCGCGGATTGAAGCCAAGACTGAGGGTCCCCTGTGTCAGGGCCGCTGGGGCATGGGTTGAAGAACTTCCTTCCGTGGTCTGGGGTATTAACACTACACCCAACCGATCCACCCAGATGACACCCTTCTTCATGGTCTACGGCGCAGAAGCGGTATTACCAAGCGACATCATTCATGATTCACCAAGAGTGACAGCTTATGTGGAAGTAGAGAACGAGGAAACCCGTCAAGACGCCGTGGATATGTTAGAAGAACAAAGGGAGCAAGCCTTGGAAAGATCAGCCATATATCAGCAAGACTTGCGAAGATATCACAGCCGGCGGGTGAAAAGCCGGGTCTTTCAGGAGGGAGACTTGGTCTTGCGCTTGGCTCAGACAAACGAGGGAAGGCACAAACTATCGCCACCATGGGAAGGACCCTTCATCGTAAGCCGGAGCCTGCATAATGGGTCATATTACTTGATAGATGCAAGAGAAGAATCGACCACACTCAACGATACTGCTCACACAACTGCACCTATGCAAGAAAGAGATAGACCGTGGAACGTGGCTCAGCTACGTCCGTACTATACTTAGCAGAAAAAGATGTAACAGGCAGCAGGTTTCAGACGCACTCTTTTCCTGTCCAGGGCACCCTTGGGGACTGGATGGGTTTTTAATGAGGCGGCTTGCTGGCCTAATTCTTTCATATCAAATAAAAAGGGATTATCAAGAAAAGAAGCAAGTGTTATTTATACGATGTGAATATTCAGGTCTTGAGGGCTGGTTGCTCATACAAGCACAGCTGTAAACTCAAAAAAAAAAAAGACCCGGCCTTGATGCCAATGAGTTATAGGGGTCGTCACTCGAAAAAACGAGTGCGGCTACAATCTTATAACCGGACAAAGAAGTCCAAATTTCTCGGCTATTCTTACTTAAGCTCGATGTGACTCGCAACGAAGTGGCATGATTCGTTCGCTTACGATTAAATGTCGGTCATGAGACCCAAACGGGACTTGCTTGACCCCGTTTTCGTATTGATGTAACAACATGGTATCCACGCGAAAGCCGGCTTATAGTACAAGATAGTCGAAAGGGTCATCTAAACCACAAGTTATGCAGAGTATAAGGCCGATAGCCGGAAACTCAACAATTATCAAGCATAACTTCAAACCTCATAAGAAGCTGTCCTGAAGTCTTGGGCATTCAGCAACAGGCGATTCGTTTCCTTGAAAGAAAACAATCACGTGTCCCAGACGCGGAAACCCGAACTGGGGACTTATGAGCTCTAAGGAAGAAACAGCAGTATCCAGCCGACAAAATTAAAACGAGCCACGCATCCGGGTCTCAGGAGCTTAGGGATTCAGGTGTAAAACCGATCCCTAGACGCCAACGACACCCGGAGGACGGGTCTTACTAAAGAAAGTATAAAAAAAAGTATAAGGTATCGAGAATAAAGCAAGTGGATATCAAGAACAAGTAAATGCAAAGACACATTCATCAAAAGCCCAAAGGGGGCGCAAAGTGCATTGGGAGTTTAAATAAAAGTGTTACAAAAACCATAAAGTATCAAAAGAGCACAGGCGCTCTGCTTAGACGAATAGTAAAGACTGTTTTAACGATGCTTTGCCGGCTGACGTATGTGGAATGATAGGCATTACTTCAAACTGTAGGGTCCATCTTGGCCTTGCCCTTGTCGCCACCTGTAGTTGCGGCGCCACTCGGGTCAGCAGCAGTCCCGGGTTGTGCAGCAGAAGTTGCAGGAGCAGAGTCGGCCTCGGCCTTCTTGGCGGCTTCTTCCTTCATCTTGATCGCCTGCTCCTTCCAACGGGCAAGCATATCGAACGGCTGGGGGCGGTTCGCCTTGACAACCTTGTCATTAGCATCATAAGCAGGGAGAATCTCATCAATCTCTAAGCTGTCAGCAATGACGCTAGCCGGGTGGCGGACTTCTTTTTGAATAGCCTTGAAGTCCTTTGGCAAAAACTTGGACCCATCCAAGTTGAACTCCGGAAATCCACTCATAAGTTTGGCAAGTTGTAGCTTGGGGGCGTATGCTTTAGCCAGCGCGAGCCCCCGGGTTACCCCAAATCGGCAGGAGGACCGTTTCCAGTGCCAAATCCACTCGGGGATCGTGGAGCAGAATTCCAGTAACCTCTTCATGTTATCTGGCTTGACATCCGGCAGTCGCAGCTCATCAAGTATCCAGCTAACTCCGCCGCAAAGTTGGCGAAGAGTATTCTTGATGGTTTTAAGCTTGGCAGCATCATCTTCTTCGGGGGCAGCATCACGTGGGCCTGCTAAGAAAGGCAAAAGGAGCAAAGATAGTAGGCAAGCAAGCGCAAGTGTTCAAATCAAAGCAATCCGAGTCATAAAAAGGTGAAATTCAAAAATCTTACCAGTCGCGGTACGGTGAACATCAGCAATTTGAGCAGAAAGAGTTGTAAGTTTTTCCTTAGCTCTGTGAGCTCTCTTCCTGTACTTTTTCGTCATCTTTTGGCACCTGCGAGCCTCAGTCTCAGCAGCTTCACGAAGGGCCGTTTCTTTTCCAATACGCTTGGTGGACTTGGCCAGCTTCTTCTCCAACTGTGAAACATAGTCCTGTAAAGAAGCATGAAGAGGGATCAGCCAGAATCATTATGCAAAGTTCCAAGCAAGTTACCTACTAATTTACTCGGAACTTGGGGACTAGGCATGGAGACAATTGATGATTAGTCGGGGTTACCTCGTGCTTGGTTATTAAGGCATCTAGTATGTTTTCTTCGTCGCCCTTCAAGGTATGAAGGGCATCTAGCATTTGAGCAAAGGTCATGTCTTCAGGGCGAAGTTGAGAAGGGCCGGAGGATTGGCCCTCTTGTGGCGGAGTTGTTCCGGGTTTGGGGGTCGAAACCCGGATTGTTTGAACGTCCGGGATAGGAGAGCCCGACTTGGTCTCCACAATGATGTCCTCGTCCACTTCTTCAGAGGGCTGGGGTGATGCAGTCTTTGGTGGGACTGGGTCCTTAAAAGGATCTTCTCCATTTCCATCCTCGGCCTCGTCCTCAACCTCAACGTCCATGTCATCACTTGGCTTCTCTTCTCCCTGCTCTTCTGATTCAGGGATGTCCGGGTCGCTTAGCGTAACTGTGGCGCTGGAGAAAAGAAGGGAGACATTGATCAATGGAATATACGGAAAAAAAGAGAGGTAACTAGTACGAGAAAATGTAAGTAAAGGTAGTTTACCCGGTGTTCACGGCATAGTCCGGGGGAAGCTCGCCGCTGGAGGCGGATGACGTCGGCAGGAGCACTGGCTGCGGCACGCGAAATTGCCCGGCAAGTGGATGATTAGGAGACGGATGACGTTGAGGAGATTGGGAAGGTTGAGCTGGAGGGGTACTGGCTCGATGAGTGGGTGAAGTGGAGATACCCGGGTTAAGGGGATCATCCCCCGGAGAATTCCGGGTCACCCTACGTTTAGTCGGGAGAGGGTCCTTCAAGAAGGGTGAATGTGATAATCGCTCGTTAAGTTCATGCATAGCAGCAAAGGAGTAAGGCGCACGAGACATAGATGAGAAGGGAACCTTTTCAACTACCCCTCTAGCCTTCCTTTTGTTTCCAACTGGGGGCTCCTGGTCAGACTCGGTGGCTTCCGGGTCATTTTCTTCTTCCTCCTCTTCATCCCCCGACCCTGAAAACCGGGTAAGTATCAGATAAGAGAAATAACACAGGTGGTGAGCTCGCCCGCGGCTGGAAAGCCGGAAGTTACGGAGCAATAATTATCCGCACAGATTTGGTGTTGCGGGTGTTCGGGACGAGGTGAAATGTTCCATTAACAGGGGGAGCGCGATTTATCCCGAGATATCAGGGATCCTTATCGAGAGTAGGGCCTTAATATCTTAGGGTTCAAATATGAAAAGGGAATAGCGAGCACTTCAAGAATGGATCTGTGAAGCCCGCGCTATCCTGGGGACTACTGATGGGGGGATAGTAACCCGGTAGGCCCACTTCAAGGTATAATCCGGCCCGAGGAGAGCTGAGCAATACCCGGACAGGGGTAAAGAGGTTACTAGAAGGCCCAAAGGCTTGTGAGATTCGTGACCCGGCTTGTGGGTTGCGATAAGGAAAGTTAGGCTTTATATGTGGAGTTCGAGTAGGACTCAAGATGTGCCTTGGAGGGCAAGTTAGGGGTGTACAGGTGCTTTATAAACCGGCCCCTAAGTTTAGTTTGCCAGAGATTCAAGTCATAGTTGTAACACCTGTTATCGAGTATCCAGTATAATAATATCGAGAGCCGGCGAGTTGCTTTCCGGTTCTTAGATTGCTCTTCGTCATGTTTTCCTTCGAGCTAAACCCTCTCCCGAATACCTGTGTCGACTTGCCCCAAGATCAGTTACCCCAGGTAACATCTGCCGTGATTATCCCACGACACTCTCTATGCTGGGGCCTCACCGACGTCGGATTCTCTCTCGCGGGTTCCAGGACTGCTCACACCCCGAAACTCCCGGATCTGACGTAACAGGGGGAATCTTGCAAGGAGGTGGGCCCTACCATTGTCAAGGGTGTTCCTTGGGCCTAAAATGACACAACCAAGCAACTAGTTCCACTTTGCTACCCACTTCCGGCTCACGCAGAGGGGGCTGGACGCCGGTTCCGTCTTTTTCTACACCGGGGCTAGGGTATCTCCGGAGAGGGGACCCGGAGCGTCGGGATCCCACCTAAACCAATGGTTTGCCATGCCATGTGTGTTAGAGTGTCTCATGGGTCTTGGGTGCCAAATATACCATCACTCTCTATGCTGGGGCCTCACCGACGTCGGATTCTCTCTCGCGGGTTCCAGGACTGCTCACACCCCGAAACTCCCGGATCTGACGTAACGGGGGGAATCTTGCAAGGAGGTGGGCCCTACCATTGTCAAGGGTGTTCCTTGGGCCTAACATGACACAACCAAGCAACTAGTTCCACTTTGCTACCCACTTCCGGCTCACGCAGAGGGGGCTGGACGCCGGTTCCGTCTTTTTCTACATCGGGGCTAGGGTATCTCCGGAGAGGGGACCCGGAGCGTCGGGATCCCATCTAAACCAATGTTTTTCCATGCCATGTGTGTTAGAGTGTATCATGGGTGTTGGGTGCCAAAGATACCATCACTCTCTGTGTTGGGGCCTCACCGACGTCGGATTCTCTCTCGCGGGTTTCAGGACTGCTCACACCCCGAAACTCCCGGATCTGACGTAAAGGGGGGAATCTTGCAAGGAGGTGGGCCCTACCATTGTAAAGGGTGTTCCTTGGGCCTAAACTGACACAACCAAGCAACTAGTTCCACTTTTCTACCCACTTCCGGCTCATGCAGAGGGGGCTAGACGCCGGTTTCGTATTTTTCTACACCGGGGCTAGGGTATCTCCGGAGAGGGGACCCGGAGCGTCGGGATCCCACCTAAACCAATTTTTTTCCATGCCATGTGTGTTAGAGTGTCTCATGGGTCTTGGGTGCCAAATATACCATCACTCTCTATGCTGGGGCCTCACCGACGTCGGATTCTCTCTCGCGGTTTCCAGGACTGCTCACACCCCGAAACTCCCGGATCTGACGTAACGGGGGGAATCTTGCAAGGCGGTGGGCCCTACCATTGTCAAGGGTGTTCCTTGGGCCTAACATGACACAACCAATCAACTAGTTCCACTTTGGTACCCACTTCCGGCTCACGCAGAGGGGGCGGGACGCCGGTTCCGTCTTTTTCTACATCGGGGCTAGGGTATCTCCGGAGAGGGGACCCGGAGCGTCGGGATCCCATCTAAACCAATGTTTTTCCATGCCATGTGTGTTATAGTGTATCATGGGTGTTGGGTGCCAAAGATACCATCACTCTCTGTGTTGGGGCCTCACCGACGTCGGATTCTCTCTCGCGGGTTTCAGGACTGCTCACACCCCGAAACTCCCGGATCTGACGTAACGGGGGGAATCTTGCAAGGAGGTGGGCCCTACCATTGTAAAGGGTGTTCCTTGGGCCTAAACTGACACAACCAAGCAACTAGTTCCACTTTTCTACGCACTTCCGGCTCACGCAGAGGGGGCTAGACGCCGGTTCCGTCTTTTTCTACACCGGGGCTAGGGTATTTCCGGAGAGGGGACCCGGAGCGTCGGGATCCCACCTAAACCAATGTTTTGCCATGCCATGTGTGTTAGAGTGTATCATGGGTGTTGGGTGCCAAAGATACCATCACTCTCTGTGGTGGGGCCTCATCGACGTCGGATTCTCTCTCGCTGGTTCCAGGACTGCTCACACCCCGAAACTCCCGGATCTGACGTAACGGGGGGAATATTGCAAGGATGTGGGCCCTACTATTGTCAAGGGTGTTCCTTGGGCCTAACATGACACAACCAAGCAACTAGTTCCACTTTGCTACCCACTACCGGCTCACACAGAGGGGGCTGGACGCCGGTTCCGTCTTTTTCTACACCGGGGCTAGGGTATCTCCCGAGAGGGGACCCGGAGCGTCTGGATCCCACCTAAACCAATGTTTTGCCATGACATGTGTGTTAGAGTGTCACATGGGTGTTGGATGCCAAAGATACCATCACTCTCTATGCTGGGGCCTCACCGACGTCGGATTCTCTCTCGCGGGTTCCAGGACTGCTCACACCCCGAAACTCCCGGATCTGACGTAACGGGGGGAATCTTGCAAGGAGGTGGGCCCTACCATTGTAAAGGGTGTTCCTTGGGCCTAACATGACACAACCAAGCAACTAGTTCCACTTTGCTAGCCACTTCCGGCTCACGCAGAGGGGGCTAGACGCCGGTTCCGTCTTTTTCTACACCGGGGCTAGGGTATCTCCGGAGAGGGGATCCGGAGCGTCGGGATCCCACCTAAACCAATGGTTTGCCATGCCATGTGTGTTAGAGTGTCTCATGGGTCTTGGGTGCCAAAGATACCATCACTCTCTATGCTGGGGCCTCACCGACGTCAGATTCTCTCTCGCGGGTTCCAGGACTGCTCACACCCCGAAACTCCCGGATCTGACGTAACGGGGGGAATCTTGCAAGGAGGTGGGCCCTACCATTGTCAAGGGTGTTCCTTGGGCCTAACATGACACAACCAAGCAACTAGTTCCACTTTGCTACCCACTTCCGGCTCACGCAGAGGGGGCTGGACGCCGGTTCCGTCTTTTTCTACATCGGGGCTAGGGTATCTCCGGAGAGGGGACCCGGAGCGTCGGGATCCCATCTAAACCAATGTTTTGCCATGCCATGTGTGTTAGAGTGTATCATGGGTGTTGGGTGCCAAAGATACCATCACTCTCTGTGTTGGGGCCTCACCGACGTCGGATTCTCTCTCGCGGGTTTCAGGACTGCTCACACCCCGAAACTCCCGGATCTGACGTAACAGGGGGAATCTTGCAAGGAGGTGGTCCCTACCATTGTAAAGGGTGTTCCTTGGGCCTAAACTGACACAACCAAGCAACTAGTTCCACTTTTCTACCCACTTCCGGCTCACGCAGAGGGGGCTAGACGCCGGTTCCGTCATTTTCTACACCGGGGCTAGGGTATCTCCGGAGAGGGGACCCGGAGCGTCGGGATCCCACCTAAACCAATTTTTTTCCATGACATGTGTGTTAGAGTTTCTCATGGGTCTTGGGTGCCAAAGATACCATCACTCTCTATGCTGGGGCCTCACCGACGTTGGATTCTGTCTCGCGGGTTCCAGGACTTCTCACACCCCGAAACTCCTAGATCTGACGTAACGGGGGGAATCTTGCAAGGAGGTGGGCCCTACCATTTTCAAGGGTGTTCCTTGGGCCTAACATGACACAACCAGGCAACTAGTTCCACTTTGCTACCCACTTCCGGCTCACGCAGAGGGGGCTGGACGCCGGTTCCGTCTTTTTCTACACCGGGGCTAGGGTATCTCCGGAGAGGGGACCCGGAGCGTCGGGATCCCACCTAAACCAATGGTTTTCCATGCCATGTGTGTTAGAGTGTCACATGGGTGTTGGATGCCAAAGATACCATCACTCTCTGTGTTGGGGCCTCACCGACGTCGGATTCTCTCTCGCGGGTTCCAGGACTGCTCTCACCCCGAAACTCCCGGATCTGACGTAACGGGGGGAATCTTGCAAGGAGGTGGGCCCTACCATTCTCAATGGTGTTCCTTGGGCCTTACATGACACAACCAACCAACTAGTTCCACTTTGCTACCCACTTCCGGCTCACGCAGAGGGGGCTGGACGCCGGTTCCGTCTTTTTCTACACCGGGGCTAGGGTATCTCCGGAGAGGGGACCCGGAGCGTCGGGATCCCACCTAAACCAATATTTTGCCATGCCATGTGTGTTAGAGTGTCTCATGGGTCTTGGGTGCAAAATATACCATCACTCTCTATGCTGGGGCCTCACCGACGTCGGATTCTCTCTCGCGGGTTCGAGGACTGCTCACACCCCGAAACTCCTGGATCTGACGTAACGGGGGGAATCTTGCAAGGAGGTAGGACCTACCATTGTCAATGGTGTTCCTTGGGCCTAACATGACACAACCAAGCAACTAGTTCCACTTTGCTACCCACTTCCGGCTCACGCAGAGGGGGCTGGACGCCGGTTCCGTCTTTTTCTACACCGGGGCTAGGGTATCTCTGGAGAGGGGACCCGGAGCGTCGGGATCCCACCTAAACCAATATTTTGCCATGCCATGTGTGTTAGAGTGTCTCATGGGTCTTGGGTGCCAAAGATACCATCACTCTCTATGCTGGGGCCTCACCGACGTCGGATTCTCTCTCGGGGGTTCCAGGACTTCTCACACCCCGAAACTCCCAGATCTGACGTAACGGGGGGAATCTTGCAAGGAGGTGGGCCCTACCATTGTCAAGGGTGTTCCTTGGGCCTAACATGACACAACCAGGCAACTAGTTCCACTTTGCTACCCACTTCCTGCTCACGTAGAGGGGGCTGGACGCCGGTTCCGTCTTTTTCTACACCGGGGCTAGGGTATCTCCGGAGAGGGGACCCGGAGCGTCGGGATCCCACCTAAACCAATGGTTTGCCATGCAATGTTTGTTAGAGTGTCTCATGGGTCTTGGGTGCCAAAGATACCATCCCTCTCTATGCTGGGGCCTCACCGACGTCGGATTCTCTCTCGCGGGTTCCAGGACTGCTCACACCCCGAAACTCCCGGATCTGACGTAACGGGGGGAATCTTGCAATGAGGTGGGCCCTACCATTTTCAAGGGTGTTCCTTGGGCCTAACATGACACAACCAAGCAACTAGTTCCACTTTGCTACCCACTTCCGGCTCACGCAGAGGGGGCTAGACGCCGGTTCCGTCTTTTTCTACACCGGGGCTAGGGTACCTCCGGAGAGGGGACCCGGAGCGTCGGTATCCCACCTAAACCAATTTTTTGCCATGCCATGTGTGTTAGAGTGTCACATGGGTGTTGGATGCCAAAGATAACATCACTCTCTATGCTGGGGCCTCACCGACGTCGGATTCTCTCTCGCGGGTTCCAGGACTGCTCACACCCCGAAACTCCCGGATCTGACGTAACTGGGGGAATCTTGCAAGGAGGTGGGCCCTACCATTGTCAAGGGTGTTCCTTGGGCCTAACATGACACAACCAAGCAACTAGTTCCACTTTGCTACCCACTTCCGGCTCACGCAGAGGGGGCTGGACGCCGGTTCTGTCTTTTTCTACACCGGGGCTAGGGTATCTCCGGAGAGGGGACCCGGAGCGTCGGGATCCCACCTAAACCAATGTTTTGCCATGCCATGTGTGTTAGAGTGTCTCATGGGTCTTGGGTGCCAAAGATACCATCACTCTCTATGCTGGGGCCTCACCGACGTCGGATTCTCTCTCGCGGGTTCCAGGACTGCTCACACCCCGAAACTTCCGGATCTGACGTAACGGGGGGAATCTTGAAAGGAGGTGGGACCTACCATTGTCAAGGGTGTTCCGTGGGCCTAAACTTACACAACTAAGCAACTAGTTCCACTTTGCTACCCACTTCCGGCTCACGCAGAGGGGGCTGGACGCCGGTTCCGTCTTTTTCTACACCGGGGCTAGGGTATCTCCGGAGAGGGGATCCGGAGCGTCGGGATCCCACCTAAATCAATGTTTTGCCATGCCATGTGTGTTAGAGTGTATCATGGGTGTTGGGTGCCAAAGATACCATCACTCTCTGTGTTGGGGCCTCACCGACGTCGGATTCTCTCTCGCGGGTTCTAGGACTGCTCACACCCCGAAACTCCCGGATCTGACGTAACGGGGGGAATCTTGCAAGGAGGTGGGCCCTACCATTGTCAAGGGTGTTCCTTGGGCCCAACATGACACAACCAGGCAACTAGTTCCACTTTGCTACCCACTTCCGGCTCACGCAGAGGGGGCTGGACGCCGGTTCCGTCTTTTTCTACACCGGGGCTAGGGTATCTCCGGAGAGGGGACCCGGAGCGTCGGGATACAACCTAAACCAATGGTTTTCCATGACATGTGTGTTAGAGTGTCTCATGGGTCTTGGGTTCCAAAGATACCATCCCTCTCTATGCTGGGGCCTCACCGACGTCGGATTCTCTCTCGCGGGTTCCAGGACTGCTCACACCCCGAAACTCCCGGATCTGACGTAACGGGGGGAATCTTGCAATGAGGTGGGCCCTACCATTGTCAAGGGTGTTCCTTGGGACTAACATGACACAACCAAGCAACTATTTCCACTTTGCTACCCACTTCCGGCTCACGCAGAGGGGGCTAGACGCCGGTTCCGTCTTTTTCTACACCGGGGCTAGGGTATCTCCGGAGAGGGGACCCGGAGCGTCGGGATCCCACCTAAACCAATTTTTTGCCATGCCATGTGTGTTAGAGTGTCACATGGGTGTTTGATGCCAAAGATACCATCACTCTCTGTGTTGGGGCCTCACCGACGTCGGATTCTCTCTCGCGGGTTCCAAGACTGCTCACACCCCGAAACTCCCGGATCTGACGTAACGGGGGAATCTTGCAAGGAGGTGGGCCCTACCATTGTCAAGGGTGTTCCTTGGGCCTAACATGACACAAACAAGCAACTAGTTCCACTTTGCTACCCACTTCCGGCTCACGCAGAGGGGGCTGGACGCCAGTTCCGTCTTTTTCTACACTGGGGCTAGGGTATCTCCGGAGAGCGGACCCGGAGCGTCGGGATCCCACCTAAACCAATGTTTTGCCATGCCATGTGTGTTAGAGTGTCTCATGGGTCTTGGGTGCCAAAGATACCATCACTCTCTATGCTGGGGCCTCACCGACGTCAGATTCTCTCTCGCGGGTTCCAGGACTGCTCACACCCCGAAACTCCCGGATCTGACGTAACGGGGGGAATCTTGCAATGAGGTGGGCCCTACCATTTTCAAGGGTGTTCCTTGGGCCTAACATGACACAACCAAGCAACTAGTTCCACTTTGCTACCCACTTCCGGCTCACGCAGAGGGGGCTAGACGCCGGTTCCGTCTTTTTCTACACCGGGGCTAGGGTACCTCCGGAGAGGGGACCCGGAGCGTCGGTATCCCACCTAAACCAATTTTTTGCCATGCCATGTGTGTTAGAGTGTCACATGGGTGTTGGATGCCAAAGATAACATCACTCTCTATGCTGGGGCCTCACCGACGTCGGATTCTCTCTCGCGGGTTCCAGGACTGCTCACACCCCGAAACTCCCGGATCTGACGTAACTGGGGGAATCTTGCAAGGAGGTGGGCCCTACCATTGTCAAGGGTGTTCCTTGGGCCTAACATGACACAACCAAGCAACTAGTTCCACTTTGCTACCCACTTCCGGCTCACGCAGAGGGGGCTGGACGCCGGTTCTGTCTTTTTCTACACCGGGGCTAGGGTATCTCCGGAGAGGGGACCCGGAGCGTCGGGATCCCACCTAAACCAATGTTTTGCCATGCCATGTGTGTTAGAGTGTCTCATGGGTCTTGGGTGACAAAGATACCATCACTCTCTATGCTGGGGCCTCACCGACGTCGGATTCTCTCTCGCGGGTTCCAGGACTGCTCACACCCCGAAACTTCCGGATCTGACGTAACGGGGGGAATCTTGAAAGGAGGTGGGACCTACCATTGTCAAGGGTGTTCCTTGGGCCTAAACTTACACAACCAAGCAACTAGTTCCACTTTGCTACCCACTTCCGGCTCACGCAGAGGGGGCTGGACGCCGGTTCCGTCTTTTTCTACACCGGGGCTAGGGTATCTCCGGAGAGGGGATCCGGAGCGTCGGGATCCCACCTAAATCAATGTTTTGCCATGCCATGTGTGTTAGAGTGTATCATGGGTGTTGGGTGCCAAAGATACCATCACTCTCTGTGTTGGGGCCTCACCGACGTCGGATTCTCTCTCGCGGGTTCTAGGACTGCTCACACCCCGAAACTCCCGGATCTGACGTAACGGGGGGAATCTTGCAAGGAGGTGGGCCCTACCATTGTCAAGGGTGTTCCTTGGGCCCAACATGACACAACCAGGCAACTAGTTCCACTTTGCTACCCACTTCCGGCTCACGCAGAGGGGGCTGGACGCCGGTTCCGTCTTTTTCTACACCGGGGCTAGGGTATCTCCGGAGAGGGGACCCGGAGCGTCGGGATACAACCTAAACCAATGGTTTTCCATGACATGTGTGTTAGAGTGTCTCATGGGTCTTGGGTTCCAAAGATACCATCCCTCTCTATGCTGGGGCCTCACCGACGTCGGATTCTCTCTCGCGGGTTCCAGGACTGCTCACACCCCGAAACTCCCGGATCTGACGTAACGGGGGGAATCTTGCAATGAGGTGGGCCCTACCATTGTCAAGGGTGTTCCTTGGGACTAACATGACACAACCAAGCAACTATTTCCACTTTGCTACCCACTTCCGGCTCACGCAGAGGGGGCTAGACGCCGGTTCCGTCTTTTTCTACACCGGGGCTAGGGTATCTCCGGAGAGGGGACCCGGAGCGTCGGGATCCCACCTAAACCAATTTTTTGCCATGCCATGTGTGTTAGAGTGTCACATGGGTGTTTTATGCCAAAGATACCATCACTCTCTGTGTTGGGGCCTCACCGACGTCGGATTCTCTCTCGCGGGTTCCAAGACTGCTCACACCCCGAAACTCCCGGATCTGACGTAACGGGGGAATCTTGCAAGGAGGTGGGCCCTACCATTGTCAAGGGTGTTCCTTGGGCCTAACATGACACAAACAAGCAACTAGTTCCACTTTGCTACCCACTTCCGGCTCACGCAGAGGGGGCTGGACGCCAGTTCCGTCTTTTTCTACACTGGGGCTAGGGTATCTCCGGAGAGCGGACCCGGAGCGTCGGGATCCCACCTAAACCAATGTTTTGCCATGCCATGTGTGTTAGAGTGTCTCATGGGTCTTGGGTGCCAAAGATACCATCACTCTCTATGCTGGGGCCTCACCGACGTCAGATTCTCTCTCGCGGGTTCCAGGACTGCTCACACCCCGAAACTCCCGGATCTGACGTAACGGGGGGAATCTTGCAAGGAGGTGGGCACTAACATTGTCAAGGGTGTTCCTTGGGCCTAAACTGACACAACCAAGCAACTAGTTCCACTTTGCTACCCACTTCCGGCTCACGCAGAGGGGGCTGGACGCCGGTTCCGTCTTTTTCTACACCGGGGCTAGGGTATCTCCGGAGAGGGGACCCGGAGCGTCGGGATCCCACCTAAACCAATGTTTTGTCATGCCATGTGTGTTAGAGTGTCACATGGGTGTTGGATGCCAAAGATACCATCACTCTCTGTGTTGGGGCTTCACCGACGTCGGATTCTCTCTCGCGGGTTCCAGGACTGCTCACACCCCGAAACTCCCGGATCTGACGTAACGGGGGGAATCTTGCAAGGAGGTAGGCCCTACCATTGTAAAGGGTGTTCCTTGGGCCTAACATGACACAACAAAGCAACTAGTTCCACTTTTCTACCCACTTCCGGCTCACGTAGAGGGGGCTAGACGCCGGTTCCGTCTTTTTCTACACCGGGGCTAGGGTATCTCCGGAGAGGGGATCCGGAGCGTCGGGATCCCACCTAAACCAATGTTTTGCCATGCCATGTGTGTTAGAGTGTCTCATGGGTCTTGGGTGCCAAAGATACCATCACTCTCTATGCTGGGGCCTCACCGACGTCGGATTCTCTCTCGCGGGTTCCAGGACTGCCCACACTCCGAAACTCCCGGATCTGACGTAACGGGGGGAATCTTGCAAGTAGGTGGGCCCTACCATTGTCAAGGGTGTTCCTTGGGCCTAACATGACACAACCAAGCAACTAGTTCCACTTTGCTACCCACTTCCGGCTCACGCAGAGGGGGCTGGACGCCGGTTCCGTCTTTTTCTACACCGGGGCTAGGGTATCTCCGGAGAGGGCGCCCGGAGCGTCGGGATCCCACCTAAACCAATGTATGCCATGTGTGTTAGAGTGTCTCATGGGTCTTGGGTGCCAAAGATACCATCACTCTCTATGCTGGGGCCTCACCGACGTCGGATTCTCTCTCGCGGGTTCTAGGACTGCTCACACCCCGAAACTCCCGGATCTGACGTAACGGGGGGAATCTTGCAAGGAGGTGGGCTATACCATTGTCAAGGGTGTTCCTTGGGCCTAACATGACACAACCAAGCAACTAGTTCCACTTTGCTACCCACTTCCGGCTCACGCAGAGGGGGTTGGACGCCGTTTCCGTCTTTTTCTACACCGGGGCTAGGGTATCTCCGGAGAGGGGATCCGGAGCGTCGGGATCCCACCTAAATCAATGTTTTGCCATGCCATGTGTGTTAGAGTGTATCATGGGTGTTGGGTGCCAAAGATACCATCACTCTCTGTGTTGGGGCCTCACCGACGTCGGATTCTCTCTCGCGGGTTCTAGGACTGCTCACACCCCGAAACTCCCGGATCTGACGTAACGGGGGGAATCTTGCAAGGAGGTGGGCCCTACCATTGTCAAGGGTGTTCCTTGGTCCTAACATGACACAACCAAGCAACTAGTTCCACTTTGCTACCCACTTCCGGCTCACGCAGAGGGGGCTAGACGCCGGTTCCGTCTTTTTCTACACTGGGGCTAGGGTATCTCCGGAGAGGGGACCCGGAGCGTCGGGATCTCACCTAAACCAATGGTTTGCCATGCCATGTGTCAAGGGTGTTCCTTGGGACTAACATGACACTTGAACACACACCACTACGATTATTTTTGAATTTTACGACTAGATTGAAATTCCAAGGAAGCGGGATACACGACAATACGTGGATCTAAACATTCTATTATACATGGACAAACCATTTGTCCCAGCCATCTTTTGGCTCAGGTTTAGTCATACTCCTGTCTAGGCGTATAATACATGTACTCGTAGTCGTCGAAGTCGCCGCCACCGTCGTCGCTGTCGTCAGATGGGGGCTGAAATGTCGATGGGGGAGCACGCCTGGACTGCGGATAGCGCAGGCGGGTGTTATCGCCGTTCCTTATGTAGTTCATGACGCCCTGGAGAGTCCGGCCGCGCCACCACAGCCGACGACCAGCCTCGTTGAAGTTCGAAGGAGGCGGGCCGTCCTCCTCGTACCTGGCGAGCGCCCTCTCACGCCGATTGAAGAAGAAGGCGTCCCAACCTGCGCGGTAGTTGGGATCCCATTGGGGATACGTCCGCTTCTCCGGTGTCAGCTCGAAGTAGTAGTGGTTCGTGATGGCCGCCCGGCGCGCCACACCTTGAGGGACAGGACGGACCGGCACGCCTCCGGCGCTCAGCATCCACCCGGCGGGGACGCCGTACCCGGGAGGGCAGGAGTAGTTCGAGGCGGAGAGCTCCTCCGCCTCCGAGTAGGTTATAGTGGGTACGATGGAAGACATGGAAGAGTTGGCGCGAAGAAATGGAAGAGTGCTGGTTGTAGATATGTGCTAACTAAGCTAGATGCATGTGTGTTTATATAGTGAGAAATGGAGGGAAGAAGCACACGGATCGTGTGTTTTCTTCGAGGTCTTCCGAGCCGTTGGATCTTTCAAGTGATTGTGAGCCGGTGGATCAAAGATAGGCACACGGATCGTGTGTTTTCTTCGAGGTCTTCCGAGCCGTTAGATCTTTCAAGTGATTGTGAGATGGTGGGTCAAAGATAGGCACACGGATTGTGTGCTTCTTTCACTTCTTTGCCGAGTGTCATATCACGGGACACTCGGCAAACCTATAAACCTATTATTTTGATTCCTAGCTTCTCTCTCAAATTCAAATATGTACATGGGACTACTCTGATATATCTCCTGCTTGTGATAACAATGAAATTAGGGAGTTTCATGCACTCAAACATGTATTCTGATTTCTGAGCAAAATATGAGTACAAGGTCATTGAACCCAACAAAGCAAACTTAATCTGAACTTCCCCTATTTCCCTATCCATGTGATTCTTGAATCTTGATACACCATCAGAGTTAACTTATATAATAATAAGTAAAGCAAGGTAAAATAATAACAGCTTCATCCAAATATGCAGACTATATTTTACTTATAATTACATACAATCCATCAAAGATAATAAATGTTTCAAAAAATAAATGTCCGCAAAACGGCAGAGCATTTGCTATCATCATCCTTCTTGGGGCCTTTAACCAGCTTTTTGTGTGGCAACTTGACGAGTGCGCCACATGGAAGTACTCGTCACACTCGTCCATGCCGGCGCCTTCACAATCCATGGCTCAAAACTGCCACCATAATATCAAGATTCATGTTAATAATCAAGAAAATCATTTATTACGATAAAAACTACTGTAAGTGCATACTCATGAACATGGTCAGTTTTCAGCTTCATGTTCTTAGTCAGCACCTTTACTACTGCTGGAACATGTCAGATTATAGCTAGATTTTTCTTGTCAGTACTATCTACTCTCAAGCAACCATATAGGAATGATGTGAAGAACATAACCAGCACAAAGGTGAGTTGTGTTTTGCAATAATTCCATGTTTACAAACAACTAATGAATTGATGTAGGAATTAGATTATAGATGGGTTGATGTTTCAGCTGATTCAAAGTCAGATTCGTCGAAGCCAAAAAGGCTCTAAATCAGATTCTGTTTAAATCATTTCTCCAGTCCGTTATATATTCTGACCCAACAAAACAGAGAAAATTTCATGTCTTCTATAGATTTTCAACCTAGCAAGCATATGATGGATTATTTTCAAAGATCAGATTTCACACAGGCATGGCTAAGACCAGGCAGGGCAAATGAGTGTTTGAAATGAGCCCCTCTTAGAAGTTGAAAAAGTTCAGGTATATAGATTGAACAGCGTTTGACGACTACCCTATTTTTTTCAGAAGTACGATTTGAATCTAGTACAAACTAAAAATTATACCAAGAAAAGCATATTCATATGTACCCGTTTCGAATCTGTGTATTTTCATCGATTTTGTATCCAAACTAATTTTACAATGGCACAATTATTACCCCAAATATGCAAACATATGAACAATTTCAAAACTAAATTCCGTACTGATCTGAATACATCCTACCATTGTCAACAAAGAAGACCAATTTCTAAACCATTCAGTGGATTTTTTATGCCGAGCAGTTAGTCTATATCAAATATGCTAAGATTCCATCATGAACACAGGTGCCATCTACTTCTGAATTAAACAGCTCAGTTTACCTTACCGACGGAAATGGCAAAACAGCAGATGCGGCCGGGGGCGTGCTCCGTCGATTGCCGCCGAGTTCAGGGCCCAGGGGACACCGACGTCCATGTCGACGAAGGCAAAGTGCGACGTGCGGCTGAGGTGTCGATGGCACGGCTAGGTGCGAGGTCCGTCGTTGGATGTGACCTTGAGGCGACGACAACGCGCTCGCTCGTGGTCCACTGCCGCTGTAGGCCGATGGAGGCGGCGTGCGGGCCGAATTGGAGAAGGGACAGGGGAGGCGGCGACGCAGACTTCGGAGGTGCCGCCGGCACGAGCGGACTGGGATGGCGGCGGCGTCCGACGGATGGATCAACGAAGCACATGTGTGCTTGGCGTGTATTTTTCACCAAATTTGGACTACATGGGCTTCCTGGGCCAAATCTCTCTCAACCGTAGGATCAAACCATACTGCTCATATTTTTTGACTAGCAAAAGGTACCATAGAAAAAAATCATATTGTCCAGAAAAACAATAAACAAAAGCAAGGGGTATCAGCGATAAACAAACTCTTGTTGACTACTTTCCCATAGATCACAGGAAGCCACTAGCTATGTTTAAACAAAAATGTGCACATAATAAGAGCAAATGGAAAGATCATCCCAAGATCAGTTCAGGGATAGGCCTGCTGAGCCCAAACTCTTTGATCATTCTCTTCACCACCGTTTCTTCCTCGTTGCTCCACGGACATGTCTTCTTCCTAACCATCTGCCAAGCCCAGAGTCCATTGTACTGAACATGGCCATCCTTGAGGAGAACAATGCGTTGCAACGATGTGCACCCGCTCACAACATACTTGAGAAGCCATACGTGGCGCTGCGTGAATCCAGTGATTACCAGCTCCTTGAGGTGATGGTGCCGAAGATTATTGCGTGGTTCCGACAAATTTACTCTGCGCCACGAGTAACCTGGCTCTGTTTCTGAGTGAGGCACATAAATGTGCAGGACCTCGAGTAATGGGGAGGCTATCAGGAGGCCGTTTGGCCATAAGATGTCCCAGTTCGAAGGTAGGTCGGCGACAAGGAGCCTTTTCAGGTCCGGAAATTTCCTCTCCGGACGACTGGGCTCAATCCATCTTCCCACCCCGGTGAACCGGACGACGAGGTTCGTGATGGTGGGGGACATAGGGAGGAACCTTCCGAGCTTACTTTTCCCCAACCCTGCTGCCAGCAAATCATCATCCTCCATAAATGTGAGGTTAGTGTCCACGAGGCACGGAACCGAGCCGAATACAATCTTCACAGTGTTGGTTAGGCGGCACGCCAGGCGGGCAAGCATTGGGAGGTTGCGCAGCTCGATCGTGAAGAACGAGCAGTGCTCCAGGACGAGCTCCGTGATCTGTGAACACGGCGCGTCTACCACCAGAGTGCGACGTGCACAGCAGCAGGACGTGAGGTGAAGCACCTCCAGCTGAGTACAGTCTTTGAACACCCTCTCGTACACGTCCACGGGCGTGGAAGCAGGCATGTCACGCAGGACGAGCTTGGTGAGCGCGCTGTAGGTATGCAGCGGCGGCAGTGCGCAGTACTTGCCAAGCGTCAGGCTGCGAAGGCTCGACTGGAGGTTGAAGGAGTCGCGGGGCAAGCAGTACGCGGGCGTCTGGTCATCACCGGACGCTAGCCTGACGACGACCTCCAAGTCGTCAACTCCCCATGCGCCGACCGCGGTCGTGATCAGGCGGTCGGCACAGATGCTGTCGTATGTCTGGAAAAACTCGAGACGTAGGGTCTTCATGCGCCGGTCATGGCCACCGTCTGCTTCCAGGAAGCTCGTGACCCCGTTGGCGAACGCCCTCATTGCCTCCATCTCGCTGCTCGCCACGAGACCGTCAAGAACCCTACCCAAAGGCACGTCGCGCGGCAAGTTGCGCCGGCGGAGGGCGACGGTCCGCTCGTACTCCGGCAGTAGTATGTCGCTCACCCTGAAGTCGAGCGCCGGCAGCACGCGCGGGATGCGCACCCACCGCCTGGCCAGGACGGCCGTGGAGAGCGCCGTCCGGGTGTCCAGCCTGCTTACGATGAGGGCGAGCAGATCATCATGGAGCGCGCTAAGGCGGTCCTCGCCGCCACACGTGCGCGGGCGCACTCGACGCAACGTCGGCATGGCTCTCGATCGGCGGTTCGTTCCAGATTGGGTATCCGGTAATGGGGCTATGAGGGAGGTGCTGGGACTATATATGAGGGGCCAGGCAGTTCGATTCGGACGGGAATTCGGGAAACTCGTCGAACCGGAGTCCGATTACTGTTTTTCGTTGGATCGCTCCCGTATCGTCGATTCCTTAGTCACGCAGGGAAACCGCCCATCCATTTCGCATCACACGCTTTACATGTCTCCACCAAGTCCGAATCAAAATATAACATGTAGAGTGATTTGTCGTGCAGGCTGAGCGTCGGAAACGTGAAATCCCCTTCGGTTCCAATCTTGGCCACGGCAAGCAGCCCGCCCTGCCATGGCTTTTCCTCCTCCACGCCACGGCACTGGACCTTGCAGGCGGCCTTGCTCGCCGGCGCGGCCAGCACCTACTCGCCGACGCCGCCCTTCCCTCCCGCGTGGTCGTGAATACACGCGCCGCCGCCAACCTTCCGCACAGGCACAAACCGACAGCGGGAGGGATGACAAGGGCCTGGCCGCGCGTGGCACAGCGCGTCTCGCCAATTGTCGTCCGCGTCGTTTCCGGCACACTGCTCCTACAGCTCTGTCAAGCTCTACTTGACATCTAGGGTTCCGTCCCCCTCGCCGGCGGCCACCGGAGGCGGAGCGGATCACGACCTCTCGCCGGCCGGAGGTTTCCTGTTTTTTGTCCGGTGTCTTCTTTGAGATGGTGATGCGACGGCTACATCTTGAAGTCAGAATAAGATCCTGCACGTCTGGCTCTTCCGATCTATGATTGTCTTCATTAGCGATTATTACGACTTGGTGCCCTGGTCTTTCGAGACTGTGATGACCACAGCACACCACTGTGTACCTCGGTAATTATTTCAATTGCATGCCTTACTGCAATGTAATAAACCAAGGCAAAATGTTTCTATAGTAGTTGTTGTCTAATTTGGTTCTATATAGGACTAAGTACCATGTCAATTGAAATACTACATCCCGATTATGATAAGCTTCTCATGGCATCTATTGATCCTTCATGTTGTTGATCACATCGTAGGAGTAGTAATGTAGCTTCCATCCATGCTTATGCCTTCTCCTAATTCTATACTATACTAAAATGATTCACCTCTAAACATGATAACTAAGGATATGGTGTATACCCCATAATTATGCCTTCTGCTCGCTTTAGTGTTCGTAGTGATCGCTAGATGGTCCGAAGACCTACTTGTAATTTTTACTACTTTTGAAATTCTTTGTATCGTTGACGAAGACATGGATCCTGAACCCTGCGGGTAAGGACACCCCGTCTCAGGCCCAAGGTTAAGGCCCAAGAAGAGGAGCCCTTGGAATGTTCCAGAAGGCCCACGTGAAGCCCACCCGCACTGTCTTGCGGGTTAAATTAGGAAACCTGTAACCGACTTAGGGTTAGAGTTCGAGTCCTCTCCGGGTAGGGTTTGAGACCTGGCCACCTATATAAGGCCAGGAGAGCCACCGGAGGAGGACCAAGCAACACCGCACCACTAAAGCCTTGAGCTCGAGATCATACTCTCGACTTGAGCAACCACCATTGTAACCGATCTACTCGTTAATACAGATCGACAGAGGCAGGAGTAAGGGTTTTACCTCTTCGAGGGCCCCGAACTTGGGTAAATCTTGCCCCCTGTTTAGCCGACGATTCCACCAGCGCTCACGCGTTCTCCTATTCAAAACCCTATGGGTTCACCCGAGGGATTTGTAGAGTCAGAGATTCGACAATTGGCGCCGTCTCTGGGAACGGCGGGCGCTGGATCACCGGCATCTTCGGCTTCATCGACAACCAATTCTCGTTGGAAACCATCGACTACGGCTCCGAACAATCCTATACGGATCGGATCAGTCGTGGTCACCCCTCACTCGCCGGAATCACGCCCGGTATTTGAAGATCTGGAGAGGAGCGTCACCTTGACGTTTGGAGCCTGAAATTCGTGACCAACAGTGACGGAATCCTCCACTTCCCGGAAGAATCAGAATCTGAATCAGGAGCCGTCGACTCGCGCTTTCATCTGGAGAAAAGCGGCGAATCCGTCCGCTTCAACACGAACGACTACCATACCCTCTCGACAGAGGAACCTTCTCGAATCCAGAAGGCTTTCCGATCTACGCCTAGGACACACGAGCCACGACTGGCTCAAGTCTGCATGGCAGGATCAGAGCAACCTCAGGAAACTGAACATAGCGCGGCAGAGCGTAACATAATCGTTTTCGTAGGATCGCTCCCGTATCGTCGATTCCTTAGTCACGCAGGGAAACCGCCCATCAATTTCGCATCCAGCAATGCTACATCTACAGACTCATGTTACGGAAATGTCTTACGGAATTAGGTGGGTTAAATCAGGGAGTGGGCCCAGGTGAAATTCGGGGGGAGGGGGGGGGGGGCATGGGGAGAGTGAAAACTAACCGCATGCTGACACATACTTCCGTAACTCCTGTCCGTGGGGAGGCAGTCCGTAGGTTTAGCATTTCCGTTTCGCATCACACGCTTTACATGTCTCCACCAAGTCCGTATCAATATCTTTACTATCTTTACTATTAACTAGCAATCGTGCCCGTGCGTTGCTACGGGGAGGGAAGAAAGCAATGTTTGGAAGATTAAAGTCGGAGCGGCCACTTGGTGATGGCACCCGACGTCATCTAGAATGACCTTTCCGCCTAGCAGTTAAGCAATTACTGATGGTGATCGACCACAGCTAGAATCATCTCGGTGATGGTGCTTGAGTTCACCTTCCAGCAAATGAGATGAACATGTCCGCTGGGGCGTGGAAATTATCGGCCCAGTCCTACACCTATAGGAAGAGTTCGGAGACCGTCATGGTGACCCAAGCTATATCTGGCAATGCCGCGGTATCCATGGCCACACACTATAGCGCATACACCTTGAGTATCTCACAGCACAGGGCCTTGAGCATCCAAGGCCACTCACCATAGCGCATGCACCGTGAGAATCTCACAGCACATGGCCTTGAGCCTCAGGTCGACTAATTGCCGCATTCCCTCGTCGGTACTGTTGGCCACCGCGGTTCCTCCACAGATAGCAGCTCCAGCAGCAGTATGTCGAACTTGAATTTTTGTTTTCAAAGGAAATGACACCTCCAGGTAGTTCTAAGAATATACATATTTTAATCCAAACAATATCATTTAATTTCCTTAAATCACAAGAAAAACAACATCATAGTCACCTACCCACTGGCTTTCCACACATGAACTATATGGTTGGAGATATATTCCTAGTTTTGTGCAAAGTTTTCAATCAGATGATAGTCCTCAAGGATGATAAACCTCATGTTTTGCATCGCTCGCCAGAGAGATTTGCAATTGACAAATTACCAATATTGCAAACTAGAGTTAAGGGCTCGGGCAGTCTATCAAGTTGCCACGGACGAGGGTATTGGTCACTAACTCAAAAATTGCTAACAGTCGGTCATAAAGTTGTGACAATGGTGTGAACTAGTCATTCCGTCACTGTGATCCGTTAGAAGCTGACGTGGCCATCTGTTATTTTACAAACACCCCCTTCAGTTTTTCTTTCTTTTAATTTATATGTCCTCAGCCATTTTGGCTCTGTGTGAAATAACCTAACACAAGCAACCACATCGAGCAGGCCCACTCAGCAAGGTGGTTAATGCTGCTACTGAGCAGGTCGTGCCGCTGCAGGAGAGAGGAGATGGACCACGGGTCCACGGCGACGCCGACTAGCGGCCGGAGAGGGACACCATGATTCATTCGCAGAAGCATGCCGCACAGCCCCGACACTGTCGGCGCTCCACTAGCCTATTCCGCCACATGAGCCCAAGATCTACACCGAGTGCCTCGACTCGGAGACCGGCTCGGACGACTTCCCGACGCCGGCAGCCGCACAGACAGCTCGTTCTCAGGATCCGACGAGGCGTCGACGACAGCGAGCAGGCGCGAACGTGATGGCTGTACGCGCGGCGCCATTGCGGATGTTCTCGCCTTTGCCTTCTGTGGGGCGCAGCACCATGGGGTCGCCGGAGATCTCCGGCTCGGCGGCCACCTTGTGGTCAACGCCGCCTGGTTACTGCCCCCGCTTCCTTTTCTGGTGCAGCACCGACGCGATGGGCGCATGTACGCAGCTCCCGTTTGGTCCAACACTCTGTTCCGCGCGTAGTGCCGCGACGAGCGCTTGGTTCTCTCCTCCGACACCGCCGCTCCGGCCACCGACTAGGAAAAGATCCAGGACCAGGTTGGGTTCTAGCATGACGCACAATAGTGCAGCGCCATGCACGGCTCCACGCTCGTCTATCCGGTCAACACACCTGAGATCAACGTCACAGCCGCTGCACCACCTCAGCCTTTGACTCTCAGCGCCATGCACGGCTTCACACTCGTGATGTTGTTGTTGCGCTTGTGGCAAGAAGGGAAGCTCATGCTCTTGATCATGAAGGTCATTGTCCTTCCTCAAAGAATGTCGCTCATGGAAGTTGTGGGTTGGTGTTGATGGTGAAGTATCTCTCGCCTCTTGTCTCGATGAAGTAGTGGTATCATAGTGTCTATGGCGAGGATCTTCTTGATCCTTGTCGAAGGTTGGGTGCGAGGAGAAAGCACATTCTTGATGAAGATGAGGTGGAGGCTCCCATTCCTCATGTTGGTTATGATGCAATGGAATTCCGTGCTCAAGTTGGTGCGGTGCTTCATCCAATATGGTAAGAGTAGAATCATGGATAGCAACTCCGTTTGCTTGTTGTTGGCGAAGTCGCTCATGTGGATCCTCATCAAAAATAGGAAGTGAGAGGTCACTTCGAGCATCTTCACTTGCTTGTTGGTTAAGTGGTCGCTCAAGAGGTTCCTCATCAAACAAGAGGTTCCTCATCAAACAAGGGAAATTAGAGATCATGGGTAGCATCCGCGCCTAGTTGTGGCCGAAGTGGGCGCTCATTGGGGTCTTCATCAAAGAGAGGAAGTGAGAGATCATTTGTAGCATGCCCACTTGGTTGTTGATGATGGTGGTGCTCAATGGGGTCTTCCTCGAAGATGGGGAAAGACAAGCCATAGGGAGCATTCGCAGTCGCTATGTTGAGAAGTTCTCTCATTTGGGTCTTCATCAAATATAGGCGGTGGAAGCTCATGTGGGTCATCCTCATTGGTTTGGCGATGTCGATCATGATGGAGAGGATGGCGCCGATGGTCATTGTGGTGGAGTCGAGGGAGGCATTCACTAGAAGCCATGTCGAGGGCACCTTCTTGATAATGGCCTTGGTCTTGGTGGTCATTGTGGTGGTGACACACATTTTGCCTTGGAAGCCTTGAATGTGGGCAAGCACCATCCACGAAGCCATTTAGACCAATGTCATGAGTCGAGCTTGGAGAAGGTGGGTGATGAAGAATATCCGGTCGTAGAGGGTGATCTTGAAGAGCGTCACCACGGCCTTGTCGGTGTCGAGGTCGAGGTAGTGGTGATGGCGAGCAATTGTCAAACCAATGTCGTCGCGGAACTTGTGGTGGAAGATGCGGTGAGGTGGGTGGACCACTTTCTTCCATATGACGGTGATGATCATGGCGAAGGTCTTGGTGATGAGCTTGGTGATGATGGATCGAAGTTTGTTGACGATGGAGCTTGCGGCGTTCCCGCACCTCATGTGTGGGATGACTCCGAAAGTCATTTGGATGCCTTGGCTTCTTGGCCTTCTCGCTAGATGGGGTCTCGATGGTGTCCTTCTTGTGGCGTCGTCTTGATGTTGAAGGAGACCATCTTGACGTTGCCAACTTGTCGGATTTCTTGTCGTTGCGCCATCTTGAGGTTGAAGGTCGTTGTCTTGTCTTGGCCTTGGCATTCTCCTTGGAGTTCCTTGGTGGTGAGCATGAACCATCGGACATATGATGTCTTGGCAATCAAAGCTTCGCGAGGAAGTTCTTGTAAGTGAGCTCATCCATGTCGGAGTCGAAGTAGCTTGTGGAGTCGTTGTCAGTGTCGTACTCCGTCATGTTTGTGGATGCATTGTCGGTGTAGTATGGCTCCATCTCGTCATCCAAGCTTGCGATGTCGTAGTTGTAGTAGTGGTTCATGTCGGTGGAGCTCATGGAGTCGAAGTCGTCGTGGTTGTTGTGGTGCTCCTCCATGTCGATGATGCTTGGGGAGGAGTAGTCGGTGTAGAGCTCGACGTCGTGGTCGTAGTAGTGGTGGTGATCCACCATGTCATGCTCGTAGTAGTGTTCATCCACGACGCCGGGCTCGTAAGAGTGGAGGTCCATGTTTTGGTCGTTGTAGTCGTAGTGGTCCATCAAGGACTCATCATGGTCATCATGGCCTCCATATGATCCGCTCTCGCTATACATGGTTAGTCACAAGCGCAAGTGTATATATAGAGTGTGAGGACCTAAGATCTCAACCCTCACCTTTTAGCAAATGTTGGAAACTAGTGGACCAAGCCAAGAGAAACCGATAACCAAAAGAATGAAGTGACTTGAGTTCGAAAGATCCCAAAAACACGCTCCAAAACACACGTGGCTTATGGGTGGATGGCAATGGCTTAGAAATGAGGCGAGAAAAATGACAAATCCAAAGAAAAGTGTGTTGTAAAACATGGAGAAGAATCAAAGAAAAGTTAGCATGAAAACCAAACCTAGTGGAGGAAAATGATATGGTGGAAAACTAAAAACACACACACACACAAATGATAAATGAGGTTAGTGCGGCCAATGGACGAGCGGAGACAAAATGTACCTATCGAAGATTAAGCTCAATGCCACACCAACGCAAAGAGGATGCTAGCTCAAACCGCAATTAATTAGAGGCAACAAGATTCGCAATGTGGCAACCGGTCACTCTCTTATCTCTTGCAACTCGAAGCTAGGCGTTCCTACAAATGATAGCAATTGGCATCGATCATTTTCTTCTTTTGGCTCTTTTTGCTTCTTTTGCTCTTTCTCGTTTTTTTTTTGATTTTTCGCTTTTTGATGGATGATGATTCCCAAATGCCAATGCCTACTCGTAGCTAGTCTCTCACAAGCGCAAAACTCGCACTCTCGGTGCCACAATGCGATGCCAAGCGGTGTAAAAGAACTAACCGACTTAGGGTTAGAGTTCGAGTCCTCTCCGGGTAGGGTTTGAGACCTGGCCACCTATATAAGGCCAGGAGAGCCACCGGAGGAGGACCAAGCAACACCGCACCACTAAAGCCTTGAGCTCGAGATCATACTCTCGACTTGAGCAACCACCATTGTAACCGATCTACTCGTTAATACAGATCGACAGAGGCAGGAGTAAGGGTTTTACCTCTACGAGGGCCCCGAACCTGGGTAAATCTTGCCCCTTGTTTAGCCGACGATTCCACCAGCGCTCATGGGTTCTCCTATTCGAAACCCTATGGGTTCACCCGAGGGATTTGTAGAGTCAGAGATTCGACAATGGGCGCCGTCTCTGGGAACGGCGGGCGCTGGATCACGGGCATCTTCAGCTTCATCGACAACCAATTCTCGTTGGAAACCATCGACTACGGCTCCGAACAATCCTATACGGATCGGATCAGTCGTGGTCACCCCTCACTCGCCGGAATCACGCCCGGTATTTGAAGATCTGGAGAGGAGCATGACCTTGACGTTTGGGAGCCTGAAATTCGTGACCAACAGGGACGGAATCCGCCACTTCCCGGAAGAATCAGAATCTGAATCAGGAGCCGTCGACTCGCGCTTTCATCTGGAGAAAAGCGGAGAATCCGTCCGCTTCAACACGAACGACTACCATACCCTCTCGACAGAGGAACCTTCTCGAATCCAGAAGGCTTTCCGATCTACGCCTAGGACACACGAGCCACGACTGGCTCAAGTCTGCATGGCAGGATCAGAGCAACCTCAGGAAACTGAACATAGCGCGGCAGAGCACAACATAATCGGCGTCTCACGGGAAGCCTGGGACCGAGCCAAGGAAGCCATGCGAACGAGCAAGCCACCTGCATCGGGAGCGCCACACGAAGACATGGTTGCCTACCACTATCATCTAGTGAGAGCAGCCGCAACCATCAAGGACGCTCGAATAGATCTGGCCCGTCGAAGAAGAGCGGCAGATGAATCGAGTCAACGACGAGCTGAGCTATCCCTAGCACCCTCGGTCGGTACCCGACCCGCGAGGAAGGGATACACATCAACATCCAGGGACATCGAGTCCTTAGGTGGGACCAGCAGGTCAGTCGCACCATCCCTCATGAGGGTTGATGACGACGGGAACGTCTACCCGCAAACTCCAGCCGCCGCGGTTCTGGCCGCAACAACCTACATGCAGATGAACCAGCCGACAGAAAGCGATCCTCGGGCTGAGCAGTATAAACACGTGCGCAAGGGGCTAGGACTGGCAGCCGCAAGGCTCGCCTCCTACGACCGCAGGAAGGCAGCAGAGCAGCTGGAGAAGGAGCAACAGGAGAAGGAGAAGGAGAAAGAAAGAGAGGCGTCCCGCAGGCATAGGAGCTCTTCGCCAAGGAGGGACAAGTCACCACGTCGTGGTTGAGGAAAAGAAGCCCGACGTCGCAACGACAGTCGACGCAGTAGCGAAGGCAGCCCGAGAGACAAAAGCTCGCGACATCACAGCAGCCGGTCGCGAAAACGAAGCAAGGAGCCAAGGAGAAGGACGCTGACCGCGACCGGCCAGGACATGACGCGCGATATGACATCGCACAAAATAAGGTGGATAAGGCAAGGGCATCGCGATATCGCGAGCGCTCTTCGTCCGGCTCTTCGGATGAAGAAACCTGCGGTGCACTCTGCTTTGCCCGCAGCATCCGCGAAGCGCCTCTACCCAGAAGATTCAAGCTCAGCATAGAAGTGACAAAGTACGACGGTTTACTCGAGCCCTCTCAATGGCTAAGATTTTACCTCACAGCAGTAAAATGCCAACGTGGGAACAAGAACACAGCTATGCAATATCTCAATCTACATCTCGTCGGCGCAGCCCGTAGCTGGCTGGAAAGGAGACCAAGATCCTGTTACGCATCATGGGACGACCTGCACCGCGACTTTTGCAAGAACTTCCAGTCAACCTACAAGAGGCCGACCACCATCGAAGAATTGCGAGCATGCAAGCAGAAAAGCGGCGAGTCCACCCGCGAATATATGCAGCGATGGACCACGCTCAGTAACACCGCGGGAACCATCTGGAAGAAGTAGCGATTGAAGCCTTCGCAAAAGGCGCCCGAAGAACTGCTTTCAGAGAAGAACTGGGCAGAGCCGCACCCAAAACTATCGGGGAGCTGATGATCATCGCCGAAAAATGGGCTAATGGAGAAGACGCAGTGCGCAATGAGAGAGCATCATCACCTGCACGCGAAGAAGACCGCCATGGCCGAAGGAAGAGGAGGAAATATTACGACCATGAAGATCGAGAGGAGATGGTAGCGGCGGAAGTCGCGACACCGGTCGCCGTGGAAGTCGCGAGTGGAGACCAAAGGTTGAAGACAAAACTCCCGAGGAAGACCTCGATGCATACTGCTCGCTACATTTATTTACAGATAAGCGCACGGGTAAAACTAAGGCAACACACCATCTTAAGGACTGCCGAAAGTTTATTGAAATCTCGGAGGCCTTCTCGAGGAAAAGACCGGCAGCCAGTCAAAATTATCCACCGCTTCCAGGAGCAGGACACCAAGGATTCCAGCCGCCACAACCCCTACCTCCACCCGCAAATCCAAACATGGTGTTAGCTGCACTGCCTGCGCCACCTGCACAAAACACCGGAGCCAACGCGTACTCGAACCCGGCAGGACAACTAGCAATGATCTAGAAGGTATGTCCATCTCGTAGAGCTCAAAAGACTAACACGAGGAAGTTGTGCATGGCTGTGCAGACACCGCCAACAAAGCCCGAATACTTGAAGATGGCGGACCAACCGATCACATTCTCGATGAAAGACCACCCACCACGAGTCTATCGACCAGGAAACGCCGCCCTCGTCATCCAAGCGCAGATTGGCAACTACGACTTGGCCCGTGTATTCATGTATGTTGGCAGTGGCATCAACATTATTTACGCGGATACACTCCGTCGGATGAACAGGAACCTGGATGGCCTGGCGGAATCAGAAATATCCTTCCACGGGATAGTTCCAGGAAAGGAAACGCTCGGAACAATTAACTTAGAAGTTGTGCTGGGCACTCAAAGCAACTACAGAAGAGAATTCCTCGACTTCGAAGTCGTCGACTGGCCCTCACAGTACCACGCCATTCTTGGTCGAACAGCGTTCGCCAGATTCATGGCAGTACCACACTACGCATACCTAAAGCTCAAACTACCTGGAGAATATGGGGTGATCACCATCGACGGAGATTTTCAGAAATCCAACAAGTGCGACATTGAATTCAATGAGATCGCAAAATCTTTCGGGATGCAAGAAGCACTGCAAGAGCTGGCAAAAACCAGGATCACTCCGTGATGCCCCTCACGAAGAAAAATGCGCCCGAGCTGGAGTTCAGCGCCAACAGTGACACCCGAAAACATCAAGTGCACCCGACAGATTCTGCGAAGACAGCGATGGTCTCAACCACCCTCTCGCAAGCATAGGAAAGCGCTCGTCGAACTCCTCCGTGAGTACTAGGAAATTTTCGCCTGGCAGCCCTCAGATATGCCAGGAATACCCAGGGAGTTCGCCGAGCACTCACTTGAAGTCTTTCAGGACGCAAAACCCATCAAGCAGACTACTCGACGATTTTCAGAACCCAAGCAGAAAGCACTTGGAGAAGAAGTAAACAGATTGCTAGCAGCAAAATTCATCAGGGAAATCAAGATATCCTCTTGGTTAGCAAACCCAGTGCTGGTCCCCAAAAAGAACACTGATATCCTTCGGGTGTGCATCGACTACACGTTGTTAAATAAGCACTGCCCCAAGGATAACTTTCCCCTCCCGCGAATCGACCAGATCGTAGACTCCACGGCAGGCTGTCAACGCCTCTCTTTCCTGGACGCCTATTCGGGATATAACCAAATCCGAATGAAACAGGAGGACGAAGAAAAGACAGCATTCATCACACCACATGGTGTATACTGCTACACGACAATGCCCTTCGGTCTCAAGAACACAGGCGCAACATATCAGCGCTGCATGAAAAAATGCCTCGCCAAGCTCATTGGCAAGAACGTACAAGTGTACATTGACGACGTCGTCATCAAGACTCGAGTAGAGGACACACTCCTCGAGGACATTAGAGAAACATTCGACGCCCTCAACGCATACAGGATCAAGCTCAATCCGACAAAATGCGTCTTCGGCGTTCCAGCAGGAAAACTTCTCGGGTACTTGGTATCCGCCAGAGGCATCGAAGCCAACCCAGAGAAAATACAAGCAATCTTGACTATGAAGGAGCCAACCAATCTACGCGGAGTCCAACAGCTCGCAGGGCGACTAGCCGCCTTGAGCAGGTTCATCGCACGATTGGGAGAGCAGGCGTTACCCTTCTATAAGCTGTTGAAGAAAATGGACAAATTCGAGTGGACACCAGAAGCTAAACAAGCGTTCGCAGACCTGAAGCGATCGTTGCAAAGCAGGCGCGTCCTTGCAACACCGCAAGAGAGGGAGACACTCTACTTGTACCTAGCCGCCACAAACCAGGTCATCAGCACAGCAATCGTAGTCGAATGACCTGAAGAAGGCAAAGCGTACGGAGTCCAACGACCGATCTATTACATCAGTGAAGTGCTCTCGCAATGCAAGCAACGATATCCTCATTACCAGAAGCTCGCATATGGAGTTGTTCTTACAGCTCGAAAACTCAAGCACTATTTCCAGGAACACGCCATCACAGTGGTTAATGATGCGTCACTCGGGACAATCATGAACAACCCTATGGCATCCGGAAGAATAGCAAAATGGAGCATCGAGCTGGGCTCTTGGGACATCACCTATGCAGGACGCAATGCAATCAAATCCCAAGTACTCGTGTAATTCCTAAGGAGTGGACAGAGCTACAAACGCCCGGACCGCCTGAGTACACGAGCAACTGGATAATGTACTTTGACGGGTCCAAAAGAAATGAGGAAGCAGGAGCTGGAATCGTCCTTATATCGCCTAGGGGAGACAAGCTGCAATACGTCCTACGATTGGACTTTCCACCCGATGATCCGCATCAAACAACGACGCAGAATATGAAGCCCGGTTGCATGGGATGAAGATGGCAGTCGCCTGTGGAGCCACCCGATTAATGATCTACGGCGACTCCAATCTCATCGTGCAGCAGACAATGAAAGAATGCAACGCAATTGCTGAAAATATGGTCGCATATCGCGACATGTACAACCTACTCGAAGGAAGCTTCAAAGGATGCGAGCTGAAGCACATTGCGAGATCCAGCAACGAAGAGGCAGATAGACTGGCAAACATGGGTTCCACAAACACACCCATACCGCCAGGGATATATTTTGAGCGGATGACCAAGCGATCGGTCAAAGTCAAAAAAGCTACAGGAGCACCCGCAGCACCAGAAACAGAGGTCAGCCCGCAAGTTGCCATCATCGAGCTTATTCATAATCTTTCACGGCAAGTATTTATGGTTGAGCCAGTCTGGACGCAGAAATACCTCGACTACCTGTCCACCAAGCAGCTCCCGGCCGATCCTCGCGAGGCTCGACAAATAATCAGACGCAGTAAATCCTTTTGTGTAGTCAACGGAGAATTATACAAGAAGAGCATCTCGGGTATACTTAAGTGCTGCATTGCACCCGAAGATGGCAAAGAATTACTCCAGGACATCCACCAAGGAGACTGTGGACATCACGCTAGCTGGAAAACAATCATGGGAAAAGCCTTCCGAGCAGGATTCTACTGGCTCACGGCAGCCACCGACGCAAAGGAGCTGGTCGACAGGTGCGACGCTTGCCAGTGATTTGCACCAAGACCACATGCACCCGCTACGGAATTGCACATGATACCCATCGCCTGGCCCTTTGCACAATGGGGGCTGGACATGGTAGGACCACTACGCAAGTCTACGTCGGGCGGATACACACACTTGCTGGTCGCAGTTAAAAAATTTACCAAGTGGATTGAGGCCATGCCAGTAACCTCGGCTAGCGCTCAATGCGCCGTCAAGTTCCTCGATTCCATCGTATGCAGATTCGGAGTACCACACGACATCATTACAGACAATGGTACAAACTTCACAGCAAAAGAAACACAGCAGTTCTGCGAGGAAAATGGCATCAACTTAAAGTTTGCTTCAGTTGCCCATCCGCAAACGAACGGACAAGTCGAAAGATCCAACGGCTTAGTTTCAGCTAGCATCAAGAAACGTCTACTCGATCGTCTGCACCCAGCAGCAGGACATTGGGCCGAAGAGCTACCCTCCGTACTATGGAGCCTCCGCACAACTCCAAACCGGTCCACTAACTACACACCATTTTTCATGGTATACGGGGCAGAAGCAGTCCTTCCCGAGGATGTCAGATTCAGCGCCCCACGGGTCGTGGCTTACAGCGAAGAAACCTCCAACAAGGCACTCGCGGAAGATATAGACGCACTCGATGAGATGCGCGATATTGCGCTCGCAAGATCCGCAGTATATCAACAATCACTACGAAACTATCATAGTCGCCGCATACGCCACAGAGCATTCGCGGTAGGAGATCTGGTGCTGCGGCTCAAGCAGATGGAAGGACACAAGCTCGAGCCACCATGGGAAGGACCCTTCATCATACACGAAGTTATCCCAGGTGGAGCCTACAGGCTGAAGAACCCATCGACTGGAGGAATCTATTCCAATCCTTGGAATATCGCACACCTCCGCAAATTTTATCCCTAGATTTACTTGTTCTCGCAATAATAAGGCTATACTAGCCACTCTTGTAGCTCGAATACATGACTTCTCAGTCATCGCAATAAAATACATGGTTTCACAACCATACTTACTCGAAGATTATTCATCCTTACATGCTAAAAAGTTACAGGTATACGCCCCATAAACACACGGGGGCTACGCCTAAAACTCAGCATCACAGGAAAATTTATACACACAGGGTTACACACCTTACAACAGTTTTTTATAAACTATACAACGTAACAGGATATATTACATCCTACAATCAATCGTGGCACTGAGCATTCTTAGTCGCCAACACTCTATCTACTTCATCAGAGGTCAGTCGAATGATTTCTTCCGCTGCAGGACGAACAGCATCATAATGCGGCGAAATATCATCGACTGGACCATCCGGAAGTCTAGCTACGGAGTTAAAATTCACCTCAGGATGCCATATCCGGACAAAGGAGAGAGCCACCACCGTGCCGCAAGTCATCTGATTGCGAACACACTCGCGAATCTCTCCCTCTTGCCCGAACAGCCTGAGGAGATAGCTCCAATCTTCAGGACCCCTTTGCAGCGGATAGAACAAGGCGTTCATCGCGACCAAGACCTCGTGAAAAGAACTCACGAGAACTTTTGCCTGGATGACTCGGAACTTCAAAGTAGCCAACACAAAGCCTCGACTACGATCAGACCAAAAGTTATTTGCATAAGGCTTTGAGCTGCCAGCTTCTTGAAGAATGTGGTTTTCTACCCACTGTTTTTCCTCCCTATCATCCGGCTTAACAACTGAAGAGCAAACATATGCGATCAGATAAGGAAACAAGACAAAGAAGACTTGGGGGCTGTATTACTTACACAGCAAATCTCTAGCGACAGAAGCCAACTCGTCCATCAGAAATTCTTAGCGTTCAATCGCCAGTTTTTGCTTGGACTTCGCCACATCGGCTACCCCGCGCAAAGCTTTTAGCTTGCGCTCACCCTCCTGGACCCGATCACGGAGACCTGCATAGGTCCCAATAGCGGCAACAAGAGGATTTGCTGGAATAGCACGTTCACCTGACGGTTCTGCGGCGACCCCAGCAGCCTGGAAGGATACAAGGAAAGGAGTAAGATGCCCTATTCGAGATATCTCTAGTCGCGTATTTTACGAGTGCTCGGGGGCTACTCCCATCGGGAGGAAACACACAATTGCAGGAAACATTTCAGAAGAACATTCTCGATTAAGACAATGGAAACACGGGAGCACATCCCAAGGTTCATTACAATCAAAGCAAAGAAAGATAAACTAAGGAGCTACACTGGTGCTGCAACTCGCGGCAGTGGACCCTCCCTTAAGACGAGCAAACAACGCGGATAACTTCCGAGCAAGGACTCCGGCTGGCTCGCCAAAACGACGAAGCCCTACCTTTTTACCCGTGGAAGGATCGACAGGGAGATCCGAGTAGGCCTCCTCCAAGCCGCTAACTCCATGCGCCAGCGCGAACTGGATGGCCGTCTTCGCTCCAGATTCCGACTGAGCGACCGCATAGGCATCAAGGAGATTGCCCTCCGAGAAGATCTTCAGCAGGTCACCTAGCGCGGGTGGAGACACGGCATTGACGAGGAGGCGACCATGCAGGTGTGTCAACACTTGGGTGGCATTGCCAACCAAGGTGCAAACTCCCTCGGCATGCCTCTTGAGCTGAGCAAGGGAATCCGTCAGCGCGTCCACCCGCTGGACTCCAGGAACTTCTAGAGAAGCACCCAGAAATCCTACAAAGAAAAAATGTCAAGACCCGAAAAACTCACCGGGATAGAAGACAAAACCGCAAGGTAAAAACAGCTTACCCGCGAAACGCTCGGCGAGAGAGCGAAGGAAGGCGACAAGGTCAGCATCCGCCTTAGTGCCAGCATCCTCCAAGCTCTTCAGAGCGTGCTGGGCAGCCGCAAGCTTCCCTTCAAGATCAGCCGATTGCGTGCGGGAAGCCTCGAGCTCTTCTCGAATGGCCGCCAGATCGACCTCTTGAGCAGCTGCCCGAGTAGAAGCGCTCGCCTTCTCAGCCTCCATAGACTCGACTTGAGCTGTGCGGCAACAATCATCAGAAAACAGATATTGGTGGAGGCAAGGATAAAAACGAAAGAAGATGAAGAATTTACTTTTTAGGACTTCATTCTCTGAGGCGAGTCGATCATGATCCGCTCGAAGGACCCCGCATTCCGACTCAGCGAAAATTACGCGGCGACCAATCGCCGCAAGGGAATCAACAAGCGACTGCAAAAAACATGAAGACGGAATATTCAGAAGAGTAAAATTTGAGCCTATACCCGATTGTAAACATTCGAGTATAGCCTCGGGGGCTACTCCCATCGGGAGCACTGTCGTGCACCCGATAAAATTAAGAAGAAGGAAAAGGAAAAGGCAAATTCTGAGCCTGTAGCCGATCGCATGCTATCGACTACCGCCTCGGGGGCTACTCCCATCGGGAGCATTGACGTGCACCCGATAAATTCGAAGTCGACAAAGCATTAAAGAGTCAGATAGCAAAGGATTACCTGGCCCTGAGCAGAAGAAAGAGGATCCGCCGAGCTACCTGACACCTCCTTCGGAATCGAAGCCCCAGCAGCAAAACTAGGAAGTGTATATTCCATAATCGCCGCCTTGGGGGCTACGCTCGGTGAATTCCGGGCAGTATCAACGGTGGGAGTCTCACCCGCAGCTCCTGCTTTCCTCCTCCTTTCAGCGGGAAGAGAAGATACGAACCTGCTAGGGCTGATAGCTTGCAAGCTGAGATGAAAACAATAAGTCAGGAAAGATGCGAAAGGAAAATGTTCGACTAAAGAACAAACGGAGAAAACTTACTCGTAATCTTCTTCCTCGTCCAACATATCCGCATTCCAGGCGGTTTGGATAGTTGGGAATGAAGGGGAAGGAGGGCGCGTGCGCAATGGAGTAACAAGGATAGGAGCATTCTCGGGTGATTCCTCCAAAGAATTATCTTTGGAGGTCGCTTCATCATCCTCCACCCGACGGCGTTTACGGTGAAGGAGACCACCGTTCGAGTCCTCAGCATCATTCGAAGAATCGTGCTCAGAACCTGTGACGCCCCGAGATCGGGCACTATGCAGATTTCAGCATTCCCGCCAAAATCCACATAATAACCGATTCCAGGTTGCCACTTGTGATATCATTACAACAGTTCACGAATAATCCACAACAACAACAGAAAAGAGATTTACAAGATGACTCAAACGAGCCAGGGATACAACTGATACAATACAAAGATCCAAATAACAGCGGAAGAAACAACATATCGTCCGGCTACGGACAAGATACAAATTGGACTAAGAGTCCTGAAGATAACCGAGAGCGTCCAATCCCTGCCCAGGCCAAGCCGGAGGGATTCCCAAGCTAATGTCGTCAGACTTCAAACCTGTTGACTGCAATATTGAATATGCAGCCACGAAAAAGATTCGTGGGTCAGTACGGTTAAGTACTGGCAAGGGGGATAAAACCCATACTCACAAGATACCGGCGTAGCCAGTCATCACAAGATACAAACACTTTGGGATCAACGGAAAGGAAGGGGTTATTGCAAATAAGCGACAGCGGGCTGCACTAACCAACTACAGAGAGATACTACAACTTCCGGCTAACAGAAAGAAGATAAGATCGAGTATGGTAACCAACTGAAAGATAACTTCAAACAAACCCATCCTGGATCTCGCCCCTTATCCAAAGAAGCAATCCGAGGATAACTCACACAGTTGTATTAAAGATGAGTCAAGTTATTGTGTGAAATAACCTATTACTAGTCAAGTTATTAATCATTGGATGTAACATAGTTAATCATTATGTTTAAGTTGTCCTGAGTACTTGTTAGCCAGTACTTTCACCAAGTAATCCATAACCGCGGAAAACACGGCTTCTCGAGAAGATTATCCCTGCAGGGTTGCACCAATTTGGCCGTACACGTAAGAATAACCCGCCAGACGGGGGATCAACCCACCAAGCGAGGTACTCAACACAACTCAACCCTTCTTCGCATCAAGCCCAAAGCACCGCGTGCTGTGCGTGCGCGGCTAATCGAGCCCCCCGAAGAAAAGGAGGACCCTCATAGCACTGGAAGACCACGCCGCCCTAAATGCCGACTACAAAAATTCCACCCTGGCCTCGGGTTCGTACCTGCATATGCGTGCAGCAAATGGAAAGCCCGAACTAAGTGCGGCGATTTGGACGAGATGCGAATCGAGTCAAATTGAGGGGGGCGCCCATACTCGCTTCCCACATGCGGGTAGTGCGCTCATCATGGATCAGTAGACAAGACCCTTTTCCTATTAGGGTCGACACTAGCAGGCCTCAAAACCACAAAGGGCCTCCTGCCGGTGCCTTATCATCAAATTATTATTACCATTAGCATTAACAGGATTGATTGATTGATTAACCTCGAGCCCCCAGAACATAATAGAGTAGTAACAGAAAGTAACGGGTAACAGACTCGAGCAAAACAACCCTAAGCATGCTAGTAAGACACGGGCAACAAGCAATGGTTATAGGTATGGAGGTGAGGCAATATCAAGGTTAAGGGATTCATGTGATGGGTTCGTAACAGAAACAACTACTACTAAGGCTAGCAGAAAAGAACAACGGAAAGAATCGGTAACAGGTGATGAAAGGCAGCCATATGGCAGCAAGTGAGTATACTTGCCTGAGATCCCGCAAGGTAGCAGAACTTGTCGTTGCTCACATCATCTCAACGTCCTATCCGCGAAGAAGCAACGAACTAAAAGAAACACCGGATGCAACAATTACTTCTACGGCAAAGATCCAGCATGATCCTATTTTATATGCATGGCATGGCAAGATGCAATGGAGAGGAAACAACTTAAGCAATTTAATCGTAACCGGAGTCCGGAGAAATAGGAATTGGTTCAAGTTGTTTAGCTAACCATCAATTTAATTGTTATTTAGCATGGAAAACAGTAAATAGGTGGGTTAAGCAATATTAAATGGAATAGGGCAACAATTGAATTAAATACCCCAACACATTCCATATTTATTTATTAGGTGAACATACATAACACTACTACAAATGCAACATGCAAGGTGCAAACATGAACATGGATGGCATATCAATATTCCTTGCATTTTTCTGGTTGGAAAACATATTTTACTTGTTGGATTTGGAATTAAAATGAGCAAGTTATCAAATTAGCAATTTTAATGCATTAATTAAGAAATAGTTGTTTTCAGCAATTTAATTTATTCAAAATAGAAAACAAAGTTTATATTTGCAAAGTTTAGAGAATTTTGATTGGAAAACATATTTTATTTTTCAAATTTGGAGTTAAGATGAATTAGTTATGATTTATGCAATTAAATCAATTTAAATTGAGCCGGAAGCCCCACATTTAATTTAGGAGGTTCGAGTTATTTATTTACCCAACAAGATTAAATGTTGTTTAACATGGCGAGATAATATAAAGATGAGCTATGCAATTTTAAATGGAACCGGAACAATATTTAATTATCCCAACTCATTCCATATTTAATTGTTAGATGATATTATTATTGCCCGAACCCACAAAATGTGATGCAACATGATGATATGATATTTAATATGAACAAAATAGATGACATTTAGAAAATAGGCATATAGGGTATAGGGTTGGGGTTTGGGTTCGCACGTTGGAAAGAGGATCGTCGGGGTCAACGCCGGAAACTTCGGAACGTGGAGGAAGTAGTCGACGTCGAGGAAGTAGTGGAAGTCGTCGTTCTCGTTCCGTAGCCGAGGTAGTCGTTCACGGTGCGTCGAGGGAGTAGTCGTGGTCGAGGTGCTTGTCGCATCGGGTAGGAATCTTGGCGATTCCGGTGCTCGGACTTGGCGACGAGGTACGGGTCGGGGTCGATCTTGGCGGCGTCACGATCTCAGACTTGTCGCCGGGAGTCTTGTCGAGGTCGGGTGGACACGCACGAAGGCGGTCACGCACAACGGAACCAACAACGAGCATGGAACAGACGACGGAGGGAACGTCATGCCTCTTGCAGGACTTGCGTCGAACACATGACGGGCATCGAGGAAGCAGTCGAGTAGCAGTGCGCCGCCGTGGTTACGGTGACGGCAACACCACCACAACAGCCAACACCACCAGACCACCCGTACACCACCGTCGTGAGGCAGCAGGTCGAGGACGCCGTGGTTGCGTCGAGGAAGCCGTTCCGACGGCGCCAGAGACGGCACAACAGCAGTGCAGCCACAACATCTTCCCGCCGGCATCAAAGATGGTACAGTAGCGGCATCACCGCAGCCGGCGGCACAAAGAGCACCCCAGCAGCGGCGCATCACCTGCGCCGAGGCACAACAATAGCATCTTGCCACCGCACCACCACACACCCTCGCTGCAATTGCTGGCCACCACCGTACCACCGCCGGTGAGCAAGAGAAAAAAAAAATACCAGTGCGGTCTGTTCGAGCAGGGGATTTCAGAGGAAACCGTGGTCGCTGGGAAGAGCCAGTCGGGGTGGCGGCGCTATACACCGAGGAGGGCATCACGGCGGCAGGGAATAGCGGACACCGGAGAGGAGCAACAGGAGCGCGGGCGACCGAGCCATGGCTAGGGTTAGGGTGCCTCGTGGGGAACTCGATTTGAGGCTTACAGGGAAGAAATTGGTGGGGCAACCCGTGGAGTATGTCGACCTGGTGAAGCGGCAGTGCACGGGGGCGCCAAAGGCGGACAGCACCGGCCGGAGCAGAGCCTGGCGGCGGCCATGGCGGGGAGAGGGGAGGCAGGCGCGGTCGAGCGAGAGAGAGGGGAGACGGGAGGAAGGAGGGAGACGAGGGGAGCAGGGAGGCGGCGGAGCATGGCCTCCTGCCGTGCCGCTCGAGGAAGGGAGGCGAGGGGGAGGCAGCAATCGAGCCCCCTGGCGGCGCTATCTGGAGGAAGGAGACGAGTGGGGCTTCGATCCCCACTGCGTCTCGCGTGCGTGTGTGCGTTGCGGTGTGTGCGTGCGTTGTGTGCGTGCGTTGTGTGGTGGGCTACTGGTTAGGTGTGGGTCGGGTTGGCTTGGCAGGCCCGTGGTGATGGGTTGGCCTGCCTAGTGCCCACACAAAGTTTTTTTTTTCTTCTTCTTTGTTTTAGTTTTATTAATTGTCCAAAGAAATAAAAGAGGTTTAGAATACTACTAGCATTAGTTTTGAAGCATCAAAAATAATTTCAGAAATTTTAGAAGATAAGATTTGATGAATTTTAATTAGTTGGCAAGTTTTAAATGCATGCAGATGCATGATGCTATGCGATGCAAAAACGAAAACAACCAAACAAATTGGGGAAAATCCCCGGGTGTTACAGAACCCGAAGAAGCGTTGGCAATGCTGGCATCGGCCGGGCCGTCCAGGTTGCTCGCCAACAAATCCGAAGCCTCCTCCTTAGACACTGGCGGGTAGCAGGTGGCCACGGATAGGCTCTATAAAAATAAAGATAGACGAAAAACGAGAGGGAAAGTCAACCGACCAAATCCCAAAGCAAGGAAAAGAAAAGAAGACAAACAGAGTCATAACTTACCTCGGCTGGCGGTGGCCTTGAGGCTTCAAAAGCATGTCCCGAGCAGATGGGGAAGCTGTCGCCCTCCTTCAGGTTGGTGATAGCCGCGATCTTCTTCTCGAACTCGGCATTCGAGAATTCTTCACGGCTCACGCGACTGGGATCTTCGACGCCTTGGTACTCCCACATCGCGGATGGCCTATCCTGCAGGGGCTGCACCCGACGCTTGAGGAATACACTCGCCAAGTGTAGACCGTTCAGCGCGATTCGTGTGGCTTGGTCACGAAGAACAACCACTTTGGCGAGTAGGGGAGTAACTACTCGGTTCTCTTCAACCGAGAGTTGGTGCGCCCAGGACTTCCGCCTCTTCAGAACATCGAACGGGTGAAATTCGTGAACTCCACCCGCGCTGTTGTCAGTTACGTAAAACCATTTCTTCCTCCACCCCTGAGCGGAGTTGATGAAGTGCATGGTGAAGTAGCCGACTTCTGGCCTCGCCTGGATCCCGAAACCGCCGGTGCGCAGCGGCTCCCCAAGCTCGGTCTCCACCCGTGATTTCTCGCGGAAGATGCGCACCTTGAAGAGGGCCTTCCTAAGGCCCCAATGAGGGCGAATGCCCAGAAAGCACTCGCAAAGAACGATAAAGCACGAGATGTGCTGTATCGCATTTGGAGGCAAATCAAGAAGCTGTATGCCATAGACATACAGCAACGCGATGAAAAAAGGATGGAGAGGGAGAGAGAGCCCGCGCGACACGTGATCTGCAAAGATCACGCGCTCGTTCGCGCGGGGATTGGGTACCTCCTCCTTCTTGCCGAGGCGTACCAGTTTCTCCGCTTCCGGAGGCAGCAGCCCTTCCCGTTGCATCCCCTTGACGCTCTTAGCCGTGGTGTTGGGCAAGCGCCAGTCACCTGAGCGTGGCGCGGGTGGCGCAAGGCCATCTCCTGAAGCCCTCGATGACGAAACGGTGGCGCGCTTCTTTCCGCCTGCCATGACTGCTAGCACAAGCTTGAGAAAAGGGAGATGAGCGAGAGGAAGAAGATGAACTAGAAGACGAAGGCCGGGAAAGTTTTACCGCATCGCCAAGACCCGTACTTATACACGGAGCAACTCGATCCTGGCCACTCGATGCGCCAGGTGGCGCTCATCGCAGCCACCACGTGCGAAGGCGAAACGAGGAGGCGGTGGATGCTGTTTCCTGCCACGACCTTAATATTAGATCATGCGCATTTACTGCACGGTTCGCGCGAAAATCGGGAACGACGTCTCGTTTCTCGGTCAAAAAGCTGACTAGGTGGGCCAGCCCTTCTGCTCTCACTCCGTCACGTCCCATCGGGAGGATAAAAGTGCGCCATGACGTCATAGCGTGCATTATCAAACTGAAGAAATTTTTGAATGGAAGGTTCAAACACGAAAATAACTTCGTATGAACAAACTCCTTCGAATTGAAGCAACTCTTTCATGAACGAATCATGAAGCAAAACCTCTTTAACAGAGAAAAATACCCTACACACGAAAACTCTTTCGTATGGGCGCAATATCCCAAACATGAAAATTCCTTCATATGGGCATAAAACTCCTGTCACGAAAACTCTTTCGTATGGATAGAAAACTACTAATTCAAAAAATTACGCGAATAGGCAAAACCCGCCTTTTCATTCACATGATATTCATACATCATAAAACCTGGATTGTTCAGCCGACTAGGCACATCTAGATGACATATTCTTTCGAATATGAAGGTAAGACCCGAAAGATCTCTCTTGAGGGCCTGGAATCGCACTCAAGCTGCGTCCTCCGGTATGATTCCGTGTCAACAACACGAAGAAAAATCCTAGCGGACGCGCCGGGTACCCCCATAGGTTAAGTTCGACTCGATAAGACCACAACGGCCCCTCGCAACAATCACCTTATCGGGTTCGAGTCGGAGGTCTCGAACCTGTGTAGGCCAGAACTGTTTTTGCCCTAGTTGCAATTAATTGGCCCTAATCTTTCGGGAGAGCCAAGCTACTGTGCCATATCCTTCTGCGATAAAAAGCCATAAAGACATGCATTTGTATTACTCGATACTCGGGTATAAATACTCATTACACAGGGTACGTGCCCTCTAAACAGGAAAACAACCATGCTGGTTGTCCGAAAGAAAGAAAGACCAAAAAAGGTTTGACCGTCTACTCGACTGGAAAAATCCCACTCGAGCAAACGCTCGGGGGCTACTGACGAAGACATGGATCCTGGACCCTGCGGGTAAGGACACCCCGTCTCAGGCCCAAGGTTAAGGCCCAAGAGGAGGAGCCCTTGGAGTATTCCAGAAGGCCCACATGAAGCCCACCCGCACTGTAGGGTTAGAGTTCGAGTCCTCTCCGGGTAGGGTTTGAGGCCTGGCCACCTATATAAGGCCAGGAGAGCCACCGGAGGAGGACCAAGCAACACCGCACCACTAAAGCCTTGAGCTCGAGATCATACTCTCGACTTGAGCAACCACCATTGTAACCGATCTACTCGTTAATACAGATCGACAGAGGCAGGAGTAAGGGTTTTACCTCTACGAGGGCCCCGAACCTGGGTAAATCTTGCCCCCTGTTTAGCCGACGATTCCACCAGCGCTCATGGGTTCTCCTATTCGAAACCCTATGGTTTCACCCGAGGGATTTGTAGAGTCAGAGATTCGACAATCGTTGTTGATGATAAATAGACTGGTTGGCTTTGTCGAAAAAAAGCTCTACTTGCCTATCGGATGCCTGTGTGCGCTACTGCTCCTATAGCAGCTGCGACTGGTTAGCCATGGCCAACGCACATGCCAATGACAAAAAATCATGCGACCACGTCCCCAGCCCGGCCCACGGCAAGTGACGTCTGCAGGCATGTTTTTGATTTGCTGCTGCCCGCGTTGCCTCAATGCTCATTGTTTAGGAGCACAGATCGGCTCATCTGAGTAATTACTGAAACTAACCAAAGTACCTCATCGTTCTTGCTCTCTCAATTTGTTGCCTAACATCATGTAGTACTTGCTCAATTATATTAACTTGTTGTCTAACATCGTATATAGTAATTTCTCAATTATGTTGATTGTTTGCCAACATTAAATTGCTCAATCCTATCAATTTGCTCTCTAACATCATATAACACTTGCTCAATTATGTCGATTAATTATCCAACATCCAATAGAAGTTGCTCAATCATGTCAATTTGTCTAACATCATATAGTACTTGATGAGGACATCCCTAATTCTTCTACACATTTTCCAATTGAAGATGTTGCCATTCAAGATAAACCCAATGAATTGAGAATTGGTCCAATGAAAAGGTCAAGAACCAAGTTATTAGAACAGAAGGTGTCGATGAGTCATCTTAAGAAATCTCTCGGATGAAGCGGTAGGATTTCGAGTAGAGGAATGAAATAGACGATGGCGGATACGACGACTAACAGGGGACGTATAATTCTCTGTGGAACCTTCAGGAATTCTAAGACTTTCGGGCTTCAAATTTTCCAATTCCTAGAATATTTCCAGAACAACTTTTCTGAAATTAAAAACACCAGAAAACATGGAACTCGCTATGTGGAATCTTGTTAATAGGTTTGTCCCGAAAATCGTTAAAAATGACATAAAGTGTATAGCAAACATGTGTGAAATAACATGAAAAAAACATGGAACATCAGAAATTAAGGATACGTTTATGACGTATCAACACCCCAAGCTTAGTTCCTACTCCTCCTCGAGTAAGTAAACGATAGAAACACATAATTTCTGAGGTGACATGCTACCAACATGAACTTGAACATCAATAATGTAAAAGCATATGTAAACTGAGATGATAGAACTTACGCATAAGCATGATAAATAAAACTTTAATAATAAAGCATAGCCATCACCTTGCATCATGAGAAGCAACACATATAAAAGATCATGAATAACAGTGCATCAAAAGTCATACGTTTGTTTCAAGTATAGAGAAAGCATGTCAAAGTGATATTTCGCTAGTCCTTAAGAGTGGGGCAAAACATAAATGCCAGGAGACCTTCAAAGTTTATGAGGAAGACTAGAACAAATAATTAGAGAGGAAGCAATAACACATCATGAATCAATTAATACTGTTTCTGCGACAAATGCACATTGAACTCAGAATAACAACTATGCTCTCTCAACTGTGCATACAGTTAGAAGATGGAGACTCAACATAAAAAGTAAAACAAAGGCCCTGCGTAGAGGCAAGCATGGATCACTCTTGTGCTAGAGATTTTATTTTATTAAACAGAGGTATAAAATGTTTGACACTCTTTCCATCCATCTTACACAAACCATGGCTAACCGAATCCTCGGGTGCCTGCCAGCAATCACATACCGTGGAGGAGTGTCTATTTTTAGGGAGGTTTATGCTAATGTCAACGAATGGTAAATATAAAATATAGTATGTCATAAGACAACTAGACTTCACAAGAGCGGCTCCCATATGAAGGACGCAACTGGTGTAGAAGGTCATCCCTCTTTCTCTTTTGTTTACACAATTATGCTTTGACTGATAAATCAGGGGGAAATAGTGAAGATAATTCATTTGTATTAGTTTGGGGTTGGGCACCCCGCTACCATCTCTTCTATCAATTGGATAAGCGGATGAAGCCACTAGTCCAGGGTGTTAAATCCAATCAACAAGTGAGATAAAGATTCTCTTTTTACGTCCTCATGAGCAAAAAGAGGAACACAAATCAGGAGTAATTTTGAAAGTTTTAAAGGTAGCACATGAGCAATTTACTTGGAGTGGCGGTTAATAATCACATGTAGGTAGGTATGGTGGACACATTTGGCATACTTTGGTTTTTTGGGAGTTGGATTGCACGAGTAGAGCTCATATTCAGTACATGTGGAGGCTAGCAAAAGACTGGGAGCGGCAAATCAAGAAAGCAATAATGGCCATAGTCATGCATAGCGACATAAACATCATTAATCAAAGAATAACTGTTACCACAAGTTCGAAAACTAAATGATCATGGAGGCTATTAGTGACTAGTTCATAGTCATAGACATGGTGTGAGCATGCGGCAAGTCCATCAAATAAAACATTCAAAGTAGACCACCACAAATTTATGCTCCAATATGACAAGAACAACTCATGATTCTTTCAATGGAACATTAAACACTCTCAGCTATTTGAGAAAAATCATGATACTCAATATCCACTAGGATTTAGAATTAAAATAACATCTAGTATGATATGAAAAAGTCTAGTCATAGTCCACATAAGCTTCTATTTGCATTGTTTATAATTTTACCAAATGTAGCAGTTTCTTTTCCCAACAAGCACCATACAAAATATGTTTTAACAAAAACTCTATAAATGATACATAAAGCAAGCATGAGAGTACTTGAATAACTCTACTAAAACTAACAGCTCTGAACAAGAGATGTAGCGAAAACAAGAGCTAAACAAGAATTTTCGCAGCAGCTAGAAGAAAAACTAAGAATACGAGCATAACGAGTATTCAAATGAAAAAGCGGAGCATGTCTCTCTCCCAAAAAAGGATGCTAGGTTCCAATGATATTATTGCAGCAATGAAAAAAGGATGCTAGGTTTCATATGATGTGACCGAATAAAAATATAGTTTCATTAGAAGTGACCTGATAATGGTTGATGAAAAAGGGGATGCCTTGGGCATCCCCAAGCTTAGATTCTTGAGTCTTCGTAATATTTGCTGGAATGAACCACGGGGGCATCCCCAAGCTTTGACCTTGCACTCTTCTTGATCATCTATATCACCCTCTTCTCTTGACCCTTGAAAACTTCCTTCACACCACACTTAAAGAGTAATTCACATTAGAGGGTTAGTGCAAAAATAAAAAACCATGGATTATCTATGGGAACAAGTGATATTGATACTTTCAAACATTAGCTACAACCACTGATTTTTCGTGAAGCAAAGAAATTCACTTGACACTGTAAAAGAGCAAATGCAAGAAAAATGGCAAAATCTGCCAAAACGAGAAAAGTCTGTAAAGATGAATTTTTTCGGGACACTTACAGTAATCAAATAAAAAAATTAAAGAAAGAAAAGTTTCATAATTAGGTGAGGAATAAGCTCAAAAAGTTTCAGGTCATTTTGATTTTTCTCTGAATTGTACGATTATTTACGGTGGACATGAGAAATCTGTTTCCTGCGTAGAAATTTAAAACCAACTCCAACTTTCGTCAGAAACTTTACTTGGCACAACTAATACATGAAAATAAAGATACAAAGGAGGCCTTTTAGCTAGGCCTAGAAAAATGGATTCACGTGTTTTCAAATGAAGAAGAATACAAATCAATATAAGGTAATTTCTCAATAATGCGTTGTATTTTATGTAAATGTGTTTCAGATGTTCCTCTCTTAGAATTTTTAGGTTTACTATTCTCATCAAAAAGATTCGCAGTAACAATCTAGTCAAAATTATTTTCTTGGGCTTCGTGCAGTGCTATCAATTTAAAGGGTATTGGTATTTTCTCCTCATTTTCATTTTTAGGTTCAGATTTTTCGAGCGCACCAACAACATCTACATATGAGCCTAACATATTGAAACGATTGAATACTTTTCTAGCTTCTATAGAAACATCTCCAAATTCTTTAAGCATGGTTTCTATGACAAAATTTCTTTTCTCGATGTCTTTTATTGTTTAACTTGAGGAACATATGCTGCAATATGAGACGAAGGTTAACAAAGCTTCTAACATGTGATTCAGAGAAGTTCCAGCAGTTTCATAATTTGGAGCAAGTTCTACTATTGATTTTTCCTCTAGATTTTCATGCTTACTAACATGATTAAAGAATTCTTTAATGGTATTCTTTCCATATATAGAACCCGTCGAGACATTATAGTAGAGTTTATAGATGGGGGTGCCATGAGCCTACTGGTAGAACCGTGGGGGGAACGTGGAAGTACTATAACGAGAACACCGAGTTTACCTAGGTTCGGTACATCGCAACTAAGGCGACGTTCCTACTCCTGCAATCTCACTAAATCAGGGCTAAAGCCCGAAGTATACAAATTACAAATGTGAGTGGGGTTTCGCTAACTTGACGAGGATCAACTTCTCAGCGAGTTGGCTTCTAGCTAAGATTCGATGTTGTTCTTCGCTCCCGTCCATCTTTATATAGATAGCCGCGTTAGGGCTTACAGAAAGGAAAACTAGAAGACTACATAAAGTATCTAACTTGGAAAATAAGGAATCCTTCTTCTCCTCCAAGCTGTACCACTTTGGGACGTGATCCGGGTTCTTCTAGAATACGGCTTCCTGCACGTCTGCTTACTGGGCCGCCCAGTGGATCTTTATCCATTACTTGCGGGCCACCCTGGTAATCCGGCCTTTGGCCAATCTGAGACATACCCCTAGTTGGTATATATCCGACAGTAGCCCCCAAGAAGGATTAAGACTTCATTTCGCCGTTCCCTGTGGATTTGTATTATTTTCTGATGAACGCCGACTTTAGTATTGATTCTTCTTTTAGGAAAATTCCATAATGCCAAACTCGGATTTAACGGAAGAGGGCTTTTCTTCCACGAGCCTTTGTGAAGAAGGAAATTCATGATATCAACGATGACATCTTGGTGATGTCACGGACGTTTGGGTTCAGTCAAACCTGAAAATGTATGCTCTGAGAAACGACGAGAGAGCAATAATCACCCCGCCCCCTCATTTTTTTGGAATTTCGTGCGTTACACGCGTCATACATCCAACGGCTAAAAGAGCCGTTGGAGCTAATCTCCACGCGTTTTGGCTATAAATAGCCATCTCGGGGGCTCAGTTTTCTCTTCCTCTTCCTTCTTCCTCCTCGAGCACTTCGAGAACCAAGCACTTAGCTCCCAAGCCCAAGTTCCAGAGAGCGCACAGACCCGAGCCCCCGAGCTCTTCTCCGGAGAGATCATAGCAGGATCAAAATCTCGGCCGCGCTGCCACAAGATGGTCACCGGAGATGCTTGCCGCGCCTCTGATCTGCGAGCGCCGCCGCTGAAATAGAGGACATCATCAACGACTTGGATCCTCTCTTCGATTCTCCCCCGCACACTGCTCGGAGCGCGCCGGAGTGAGCCACCAGCGAGCCGGCAGGCGGGGATCCACCTCCCACGGCCGGAAACATGTTGTCGTCATCAGCCACTCCTCCTCCATTCCCCGAGTCCACGAAGGAGGAAAACACTTCTCGCGGCGGCGAGGACATCGCCGCTTCCACCACCGCCGGAGGCGAGGAAAAAGGGAGGAGAATGCCGACAATTGGAGCCGAGCCGTGTCTGCAACCTGGCGAACACGTTCTTATGGCTTCCCATATCAACAGAGCTATGGGCTTTCCACCTTCCGCATTTTACTGCTAGGTCTTAGACCACTACAAAATCCAACCACAGAATCTACCACCAAATTCCATTCTGTACTTAGCCGGATTCCAAGCCCTCTTTGAGGGTTATCTAGGGATAGAACCCCACCTGGATTTCTTCCAGTATTGTTTTAACGTTAAACTCAACACCTCGAAGGGCGTACTTAGGACTTGCGGGGAAATCTCTTTCAACCTCCGTAGGTTTAGGGAGGATTGGTTCCCCAAGATCAAAACCTCCGAGTCTGTAAAATTGGGGACGGGCTCGTTCTTCTATCACGCGGATGTTCCGTTTCCTGGAAAGAAAATGGGCATTCCGCCTTTCGTCAATTCCGCGTCCACACCCAAAGACAATTGGGCGTTGGACGCGGTCCAGGTTCTGCCTCCAGACCTGATGAGAATCAAGAGGCGAATCACAAAACTCGTCTCTTCCACTCCTCCGTTAACCGGCATGGACACAATCATATGCTGGTTCGGAAGGCGGATTCAGCCCCTTGCTCATCGCGGAAAGCGGCTCATGTGTGACTACACGGGCCTAAGTGATGCGATGAGGGCAACGAAGAGCGCTCTGACCAAAAAAAAGTTAAAAAAGCGCGCGAACCAGCTCGTCTCTACTCGTGACCAATACGAGGAGAGCCGAGAAATGTACCATGCGAAGAACCCCGCTCACATGGTATGTTCTTGTCATTTGGGGGATTTCTCGAGTTCTATCTTTTCTCGGATGTTTCTACTAATCCAGAATTTGGGTTAATTCTTTTTCAGCTCCTTGAATTTGCTGAAAGCGAGCTTTCCACCGATGACGAGTTGGCTACGCTACGTGCCAACTTTCAGTCTGGAGGGCGTAAGTGCAAAAAGGCATCCGCCAACCAGGAAGTCATCGATCTTGATGGCGTGCCCATCGCCACTTCTAGGTAAACCCCAGAATTTTTACATTTGCATGCATTTTCTTGCGTATTCTTTTTTCTCGGAATCTCAATCTCGAATTTTCTTCCTTTTTTCTTTTCAAGCCTTGCCCCTGCCACCTTGAAGGGAAAAGGCCGGAAGAAACTGAAGGCTGCTTCCCACATAGGAGCAAAGCCGTCTCCCGCTGCTGCCCCAGACACTCCAATGGCGGCTGGAACAGAAAACTCGGCTGCTCGGGAGGAGACTTTGCAGACCAACCAGCCCGTTGCATTCGACTCGGAAGTGCGGGAAAGGGCGGCTCCTGATGAAGCTGGGCCTTCAAACCTTCCCAGGGAAGAGCCCATTCCCACCTTTGACGAAAAGTTCAAGGCAAAGCAACAAGATTATTTTGACGAATACGGGTATATTCATCCTGGGAAAAAAATATTTGCCCCATCTCCCTTGGTTCGCCCTTGGAAAAATACGACTTGGTCGTACGGAATAATTACGGGTTCTCGCCTCAGCAGGTTATACAAGACGACATCCACCACATGGGGATTACCTTTGCGGAATACACCAAGGAATTCTCCGAGGATCTCGCTGGTTTGAAGAGAATGAGCAAGGTAAATACCTCTAGCCCCTAAGATTTAAGACAAATATATTCTTTCTATTTTTTCCTTAATGCTTTTCTCTTTCGCCTGCTTATTTTTGACTAAGCAACTTTTCCTTTGTCGATTTCTCAGCAAATCTCCGAGAACATAAACGTGGAAGTTTTCGACAAGCTTACCATTAAGAAGCAAGAGGTTAGATATCTCCTTGGTATTCTTAGTGACAAAGACTCGGAACTGGCCGCAATTCAGTAGCAGTTGAAGGATACAGCAGGTAAATGTCTATCTCCGTTCTTTCAGCTGTTTTCGGAATTTTTTCTAAGTCTTTTCTCCGAGTTTCAAACTCGTCAATTTTCATTCTTTTCAGCTTCTTTGGCTAAATCCAAACAAATTGCTGAAGGTTCTGGCAACGCCGAAACCCTCCGCAAAGAAAATTTAGAACTTTACAAGATGACTGTAAAGCTCCACAAAGATTTGGAGGCAAGCCAACTGGTTGTCGGATTGGCTCAGTCCCACGCTTCTTCTCAAAATGAGAAGGATAATGCGACTATCCGGACCTAGAGAATTCCCTCAACCAAAACCTTGAAGAAGGCGTTGAGATGGACAAAATTCTCGGTAAGTTTTTATTACTTTACCAAGTTTTTTCCTTATACTTGTGAAGTATGCATCCTTATTCCTCCTTCTGTGTTTTTGTAACCTTTCTTAGTTCTTTCAATAGAAGGGAATCCTTTGCTCACCCGGATCGACAGAATTCGGGCTTTCGGGAAAATCGTTGCCGATCTCAAGACTGTTGGGATGCTGCTTGTTAGCAAGTGCATTCCTGACAAGGCTGGAGATTATTCGGAAGTCAGCAAACTTACGGAGGCCATTGAAGAGGTGGCGAACCAGAGGGAATCCTGGCCCCATTCTGCCGCTCGAGGTGGTGTGCGCATGGCCCTTGGGCTAATGCATATGCATTACACCACCTCACAGTCCTGGCACGTCGCTACCGGTGTCCCTCAAGGATACACAGGAGCTGAGAGGGTGGATATCTTCGAGTCTGTCAAGGGGCATGCCTCCAAGATAGCTCGGATGGTGTCAACCTCGACGTTATACCCAGAGGAAAAAATTCCGGAAACTCCGGAGAACCGGAGCGACATCGACGAGGATGACGATGAGGAGTTCGACGACGCCGTCTAGTTCCTGCATAGCCAGCCGAGGAAATAGAAAGCATTACTATTGTTAGAATGTAATATCAATTATAATGTTATCTATCTTTTGTATAAACAAGTACTTGTCCTTTTGGAGTAAAGTTTAAATCTTTGCAAGTTTTTTCAGAGTTTTAATTCCTTTTCCTTCTAAGTTCTCTGGTTTGTATGCCTTAACTTTCCTTAGTGTTGAAATGGCTCAAAACTATGTAATCTTCATGTCAAGTGACCGGGGTCGGACCTATCAGGCAAAACTCGGAATCATGGATTATACTTAGGCACTTTTACTTACTAATTCCAGTAACCCAACACACAAACGGTCAGATAATACTTAGGGAAAAATAAGGAATTTTGAAAAGTATGAAACTAAGGTATGGAGGCACAATCTTGGTTTCTTAAGACTCCTTAGACTATAAAAGCATTCAGTTTTATAACTATGAACACGCAGGAAAATTTCGGGTTAACATTGAAGCAATTTGAAAGATCATTGGGAAATAGATAAGACAGACTTATGCTTTGAACAATAATGATAGGACAAAACAAAAATGCATGAATTCCGACAAATTTATCTCATGATCTCAAAGATGTTTACATAGAATTTGAACTAAGTGTAGAAGGGACGTAACTGCTGGATGCTCCAGGGCCTATTTGTCTCTCCAAGTTCTACATCTATGTTTCTTTTTCTCTTGCGATTCAGATTTTTTGGGTCATCTTTCGTGTCTCGAATATCTACAAGGTAATATGACCCATTTTTCATAGCCTTGCTAATGACAAATGGTCCTTCCGAGATTGGGGCTAACTTGTGTTTTCTGTCCTGTACCAATCTTAGCACGAGGTCACCTTCTTTAAAAGATTGGTGTTTGAATTTCCGACTATGATATCACCTTAACCCTTGCTGATAAATGGCGGATCTTTGTAACACTAGTTCTCATTCTTCTTCTAAGAGATCGACGGCATCCTATCATGCATTTTTGGCATCCGAGTCATCATATGCTTGCACTCTTGGGCTATCATCGATCATGTCCGTAGAAAGCACTGCTTCTGCGCCCTAAACCAAGAAAAAGGTGTTTGCCCTGTTGATCTATTTGGCATCGTTCGGATACTCCAAAGCACGGAAGGCAGTTCTTCTACTCATGATCCAGCTACGCTATGAAGAGGAGATTCGAGTCTTCGGCGTATTCCTTGCAGGATTGAACTATTCATTCGTTCAACCTGTCAATTGGACTGCGGGTGTGCCACAGATGCAAGATCGAGGCGAATTCCCGTTTGTCGGCAATATTTTGCCAACTCACGAATAGCTAAATTTGTCCCATTATCCGTGATTATACTATATGGAACGCCGGCCAATCCGGTCATGGTGGACAAGAAGAAGGAGGACCCCAAGGCCGCGGTGGCATGGCGCATGTGCGTGGACTACACCGACTTGAACAAGGCCTGCCCCAAGGACCCGTTTCCGCTACCCCGCATAGATCAAGTGATCGAGTCCACTACCAGCTGTGAGCTTTTGTCTTTCATTGACGCCTACTCTGGTTTTCATCAGATACCTCTTAACCCGGCTGATCAAATAAATACTGCTTTTATTACCCCGTACGGGGATTATTGCTATCGTGTCATGTGTTTCGGGTTGAGGAATGCTGGGGCTACTTATCAAAGATGCATGCAAAAATGTTTGCATGACCAGATAGGCAAGAATGTGCAGGTGTACATAGATGACATTGTCATCAAAACGAAAGAAACACATACTCTGCTTAGTGACATTGAGGAAACATTTGCCAGCTTGCGCAAATACAGAATGAAACTGAATCCGACTAAGTGCACATTTGGCGTCACGGCTGGCAAGCTACTCGGCTTCTTGGTATCCAGTCGGGGAATTGAGGCCAATCCTTCAAAGATAAAAGCTATAGAGAGCATGTATTTACCGAGATCACTAAAGGATGTGCATAAATTCACTGGGTGCTTGGCTTCCCTTAGCCGATTCCTGGGAAGAATGGGTGAGAAGGCCTTTCCTCTCTATCAACTCATGAAGAAAAGTGACAAGTTCATCTGGACACACCACAAGATGATGTGGCCTTCAAGGAACTCAAGACCATGCTGGGTAGCGCTCCCATCCTGGCAAGCCCTCTTCCCAAGGAGCCAATGCTGCTTTACATTGCAACTACCAACCGGGTAGTGAGTGTTGTGGTGGTAGTAGAAAGAGAAGACGAAGGCAAAACTGTGCAGTGGCCGGTGTACTATCTCAGTGAGGTGCTATCCAGATCCAAGAAAAACTACCCGCACTACCAGAAGATGACTTACGGCGTGTACCTGGGTGCCAAGAAGCTCAAGCACTATTTCCAAGAGCATCACATCACAGTGGTGAGCACTGCTCCCATCTCGAAGATCATGGGCAACAAGGATGCAAGCGGCCGAGTTGCCAAATGGGCAATCGAGCTAACCGCGTACACCCCTCTGTACGCGAGAAGAGAAGCAACCAAGTCACAGACCCTCACTACTAGGAAAATGGGCATCAGTGGCGCACCATTTTGGGAATCAGTGGCGCACCACGGTGCGCCACTACTATTGCGCCACTGATTCCCCGGGGAATCAGTGGCGCACCAATGTGATGCGCCACTGATTCCTCTGGGGAATCAGTGGCGCATGACTTTGGTGCGCCACTGATTCTCTAGAGTATGCATGCACTTTAGGGAATCAGTGGCTCACCAGACTGATGCGCCACTGATGCTCTATGCCACTGATTCCTTTTTGATGCGCCACTGATTCCTTTGGGGATGCGCCACTGATTCTTACGTACATTTACGCAATTTTGTTTGTACACGTATTTATACGGCTATGTATACATGTATTTATACAAGTTATACAATTCAGATAGCAGATTGCAAAGTAGTATAAATAGACAAAGATGATCATTGTCGCAATCTAGTTCATCATCTCACTCATAGCTAAAACCCGAAATAGTGACAAGTTTGGAAATATTACACGTTCATCAACACATAGTCTAGCTAGATAGTAGCAATTCGTCCATCACAAGTTCATCGATCTCATCACATTACACATTAAGTAGGTGACAGTCACCTATATTACCAACAGAAGAAATAGATCAGAACCACGGTCACGGCGGCAAGCAAGACAGCAAAGGTCATCTGGTTCCTTTTCCTCTGATCACGTTCCTCTAGCCTGTGCTTCATCCACCGAGCCTCCACCTCCGCTATAGTATTGTAGCTTTTGTAAGAGTCCTACATACCTTTAAAATATTAATATGTTTATTATACTCCAAAAAATGGAAGGTATAAGTCATTATGTATATGTATTTCGGCCATTGCAAGTTAAGCACAATATGTTAAAATTAATCATTTCTAGCTCTATAAATAATCATGACTAAATTTGATGACAGGAATAGCTAGGAAAAATCCTTATTATAATTCTCTAAAAAAAATAGGTACATTCTGGAAGGAAAAAAACAGTTCTACATGTGGAAGCTCCAAAGCAATTCTACATTCTGGAGTTCAATGCGATTGTGCTTTATGATGGTCGCCTTGCTAGCGTAATAATTCCCATTGTTCCTATCCCAAAGAGGTCTCTGTAAACACACTTTGGTGCTGTCAACACACCTGCTACAGTATAAATAACCCATCAACTGCATGGGAAGGGGATCAATATCACACTTTCCCATGTTCCTGCTCGGGTTGTGAAAACAACCAAGAACAGGAAGAACCAGCACCACCAGAACATCCACCCAAAATCATCCACAAGTACAAGTGAATCAGATTGAAGATCCAGCAATCAAGAGCACAAGGCCAAGCCACAGGGAAGGAGAGGATTGAATCAAGCAAGCCACACGCACAAAAAACCACCAACCAATTGTTCATCACACAAGGTTAATCTTTATGCACCATCAAAGCCATCTAGTGGCTATTTATACAGAAAGAGGGGTTGGGGTTTATTACCCTCAGAGTAGCATAGAGGTGCTATGCTAGATTCATCATAGGGAATGAAATAAATCAAGAGAGCATCTGTTCTTATTAAAAAGGGCCTCAGGATCTGCATCATAGGCTTAGGGGCAAAAAGAAACAAGTGCAAGCAATCTGCTCTTAGCAGTTAAATTTTATAGAGATAAAAGAATCAGGTGTTGTAGTCTGTTCTTATCAAGTGATGCATAGGGACAACAGATCAAGAGAGCTCAAGTTCTTATCAGTGTATAAGATGCAGAAGCCAAGATTTGAGCCAAATAATTACTGAATCATATCACAGCCCCAATATGTCCTCAGTACAGTTGCTGGGCACCAGATCTAAGGATCTGGTACCGCAACACAACCTAACAGAAGGATTTAATCATTGAACTTGTATAAATAAATGATGGCATATTCTCTGAACCAAAGGTTTAGAGTAACACCTATCAAAATAATCATACCCATAGAATTTATCAGAGTAATCACATCAAGGTGCGTTCTGTACCGAATCTAACAGAGAGCTACCAGTAGTAATAAATTACAGGGAGAGAACCCTAGTGGATTCTTCCACAGCACAAGCACAGGGGGGGAATTCCCAAATGATTTTCCGCAGCACTATCACAAGGAAAAATCCCTAATATATTCCCCACAACATACTAGCATCAGAAAAATCATTCCTAAGTGATAATCGAGGAAGGCGAGCTGAGGCGGGCTGCGTTCCACGTGGTGTGCGGCGAGTGGGAAGACGCGACGTGCACGATGTAGTTCGATATGGCGCCATCTTGTGCTGGTTCGACGAGCTCTGCCAGCGTCACCGCAGACATGGCAAGAAGACAGCACAACAGGACGCCTGCAAATGGTTTGCGGGTTCCCATTGCCGTGGTTTCTTTGAGCTCTGGTATGAGGTGCATCGTGTGCTCTTCTTCTATGTGTGGGACTGCTTAAACCGGGACACGGAGGTGCCTATATATACAGGCAGAGTACACACAAACGTCAAACCAGATTCTATAGTTTGTTGTTGCTGATGACTTAGCTTATTAATAACCTAGTACTATTCGTTAATTAACAGATTTTCTTTTGAGATATGACGCGGTGCGAGCAGTGTGTTCTTGTACGTACAGTTGCTAGCTATGTCCAAACGGGGCCTTAATTTCGTATTGCTGGCATTGGATGCAGACATAACATCAGCATCAATAGTACTAGAAACACTTGTAGAAAATAGGCCTTCCATACGCCCCTATTAGTCCCCAAAATAATCGACCCGCGACCATAGGGGTCTTTAGTCGCGGTTCGGGACGAGACCCGCGACCAATAGTCTGGGCCCAGCGCGCTCGGTCCACAGCTGGAGGAGGGGAGGGGCTTTAGTCCCGGTTGGCCAGACCAACCGGGGCTAATAGTTCCTCGGGCTGGCCCCAAGGCCTTTAGCCGCGGTTGTCCAGGTGAACCGGGACTAAAGGCCCATCCCTATATATAGGACTCAGCTCGTTGCACTTAGCCACATTTTGTGTCACTTCTGCTCACAACATTCACAAGGGGTGGTGGGTATGCTTTTGGTTCCTACTATGCACACAAGGTGTTCGATGAAATGCCCGATAGCATGAAACACACATGATATTAAGTGTCCAAGCCGCACTTGAGCGTTTTCATTTATTTTACCTCCGCGATCGCGGTTAGCAACTTGAACCCTTTCATGATTTGTATTATTTCCAGCTAGTTAGTTTAACAAATGCATAATGGTTAATTATATACTTTATATAATAATAATGCAGATGAAAGATTTCCTCGTAGTGGCAAATGCGAACAAGCAGCGAGGTTTTATTATCTGTCCATGTGCTGAATGTAAGAATGAGAAGGGTCACTCCTCCTCAAGAGTCGTTCACATGCACCTGCTTCGGCACGGTTTTATGCCAAGCTATAATTGTTGGACCAAGCATGGAGAAAGAGGGGTTAGAATGGAAAAAGATGAAGAAGAGGATGATATCGATTTCAACTATCATGACGCTTTCGGTGATACCTTCATGGAGGATGATGCTGAAGGTGGGGAAGGGTTTGGTGAAGGTGAAGAAGAGGCACATGATGAGCCCGCTGATGATCTTGGTCGGACCATTGCTGATGCACGGAGACGCTGCGAAACTGACAAGGAGAGGGAGAATTTGGATCGCATGTTAGAGGATCACACGAAGTCGCTGTACCCAGGATGCGACAATAGTGTGAAAAAGCTGGGCTGCACACTGGATTTGCTGAAATGGAAGGCACGGGAAGGTGTAGCTGACTCATCATTTGAAAATTTGCTGAAAATGTTGAAGAATATGTTTCCGAAGAATAACGAGTTGCCCGCCAGTACGTACGAAGCAAAGAAGGTTGTGTGCCCTCTAGGTTTAGAGATTCTGAAGATACATGCATGCATTAACGACTGCATCCTCTACCGCGGTGCATACGAGGATTTGAATGAATGACCTGTATGCACTGCATTGCGTTATAAGATCAGAGGCGATGACCCTGGTGACGATGTTGAGGGCGAGAAACCCAGGAAGAGGGTTCCCGCCAAGGTGATGTGGTATGCTCCTATAATACCTCGGTTGAAACGCCTGTTCAGGAACAAAGAGCATGCCAAGTTGTTGCGATGGCACGAAGAGGACCGTAAGTCCGACGGGGAGTTGAGACACCCCGCTGATGGAACGCAATGGAGAAAGATCGACAGAGAGTTCAAAGATTTTGCAGCTGATGCAAGGAACATAAGATTTGGTCTAAGTACTGATGGCATGAATCCTTTTGGCGAGCAGAGCTCCAGCCATAGCACCTGGCCCGTGACTCTATGCATCTACAACCTTCCTCCTTGGTTGTGCATGAAGCGGAAGTTCATTATGATGCCAGTGCTCATCCAAGGTCCGAAGCAACCCGGCAACGACATTGATGTGTACCTAAGGCCATTAGTTGATGAACTTTTACAATTGTGGGGCAGACCTGGTGTACCTGTGTGGGATGAGCACAAAGAAGAGGAATTTAACCTATGAGCGTTGCTTTTTGTAACCATCAACGATTGGCCTGCTCTCAGTAACCTTTTGGGTCAGTCAAATAAGGGATACAAAGCATGCACGCACTGCTTACATGAGACTGAAAGTGTATTTTTGGATAATTGTAGGAAGAAATTGTACCTGGGTCATCGTCGATTTCTTCCCCGAAATCATAACGTAAGAAAGAAAGGAAAGCATTTCAACGGCAAGGCAGATCATCGGCCGAAGCCTGCGGAACGTACTGGAGCTGAGATATTTGATATGGTCAAGGATTTGAAAGTCATCTTTGGAAAGGGTCCTGGCGGACAATCAGTTCCGCAGGGAGTTGACGGGCACGTACCCATGTGGAAAAAGAAATCGATATTTTGGGAGCTACAGTATTGGAAAGTCCTAGATGTCCGCTCTGCAATCGACGTGATGCATGTTACGAAGAATGTTTGCGTGAACCTGCTAAGCTTCTTGGGCGTGTATGGGAAGACAAATGATACAAAGGAAGCACGGCAGGACCAGCAACTTTTGAAAGACCCAGATGACCGGCATCCGGAATGGTTTCAAGGTCGTGCCAGCTACGCTCTTACGAAAGAAGAGAAGGTCATTTTTTTTGAATGCCTGAGCAGTATGAAGGTCCCGTCTGGCTTCTCGTCGAATATAAAGGGAATAATAAACATGGCGGACAAAAAGTTCCAAAACCTGAAGTCTCACGACTGCCACGTGATTATGACGCAATTGCTTCCGATTGCTTTGAGGGGCCTCCTACAGGAAAATGTTCGAGTAGCCATTGTGAAGCTGTGTGCATTCCTCAATGCAATCTTTCAGAAGGTAATCAGTCCAGAAGATCTACCACGGTTACAGAACGATGTGGTCCAATGTCTTGTCAGTTTCGAGTTGCTGTTTCCACCATCCTTCTTCAATATTATGACGCACCTCCTGGTCCACCTAGTCGAAGAGATTTCCATTCTCGGTCCTGTATTTCTACACAATATGTTCCCCTTCGAGAGGTTTATGGGAGTATTAAAGAAATATGTTCGTAACCGTGCTAGGCCAGAAGGAAGCATCGTAAAGGGCTATGGAAATGAGGAGGTAATTGAGTTCTGTATTGACTATGTTCCTGACCTTAAGCCGATTGGTATTCCTCAATCGCGGCACGAGGGGAGACTAAGTGGAAAAGGCACGATCGGAAGGAAATCAACGATATGTATGGACGGTCATTCTATGACTGAAGCACACTACACAGTTCTACAAAATTCGAGCTTGGTGGCTCCGTACTTCGAGCAACACAAGAATATTTTACGCTCGAACAACCCGGGGAAGCCTGAATCATGGATTAGAAAGGCCCACATGGAGACTTTCGGCAGTTGGTTGCGAAAACATTTAATGAATGACAATGATGTTGGAGATCAGCTGTACATGTTGGCCAAGACACCATCTTCGACTATAACGACTTTCCAAGGGTACGAGATTAATGGGAATACATTTTACACGATCTCCCAAGATAAAAAGAGCACCAACCAAAACAGTGGTGTCCGCTTTGATGCAGCAACCGAGATTGGGCAAAAGGTCACATATTATGGTTACATAGAGGAGATATGGGAACTTGACTATGGACCCTCTTTTAAGGTCCCTTTGTTCCGATGCAAATGGTTCAAGCTAACAGGAGGTGGGGTAAAGGTGGACGAGCAATACGGAATGACAATGGTGGATTTCAACAATCTTGGTTACCTTGACAAACCATTCGTCCTAGCCAAAGATGTCGCTCAGGTTTTCTATTTGAAGGACATGAGTAGCAAACCGAGGAAACGGAAAGATAAGAAATCGATCAGTACATCATGCGATGATCCAAAGCGCCACATTGTTCTTTCAGGGAAAAGAAACATCGTGGGAGTGGAGGACAAGACAGACATGTCAGAAGATTATAATATGTTTGGTGAAATTCCGCCCTTCAAAGTGAACACTGACCCAAGCATTAAGTTAAATGATGAGGATGCTCCATGGATACGTCCAAATCGTAAGAAAGCGGAGACACAAGGGAAGAATTGATGTGTAATAATTTATTGTACCAAACTTTGTTGAATGGATCATGTTTAATGGATCATGTGAATTATATTATCTCTAATTTATTGTACCAAACTTTTACTAAAAACAGAAAACAGACGGTATTTGCTCGATGAACTGAATATATGATGTATCAAACCTTAAAGGGGGTGTAGAACAAAACAGACGATATCGCCGTCATACAGCCCAACCGTGGCTACTGGGTGCATATATGCATACCAAATGCACGGCTGGACGTATGACGGCGAATCCGGATGTTTTGTATTTGCTCGATGAACTGAATATATGATGTATCAAATCTTAAAGGGGGGTGTAGAACAAAACAATCGGTATCACCAGTATACAACCCTGCAGTGGCTACTGGGTGCATATATGCATACCAAATGCACAGCAGGGCGTATGCTGGCGATTCCGGATGTTATGTATTTGGGAGATGAACTGATCGGTGTATGAAGCTGGGCTATATATAGGGTCCTCTGGCTCACAAAGTGTTGAGCTAGGGTTTTGATCCAACGGTTAAGAAACACCTCATCCAACGGCTCACATCAGCTCGAAAGAAACACACCATAGCCCTGATCGAACAGCTCACAATAGCTCGAAAAAAACACACCCGGATCCAACGACTCACAAGCGCTTGAAAGAAACACACGATCCGTGTGATTCTATCTGATTGGTCCAAACGAAACCCTAATTCCCATGTAGTCCCGGTTGGTGTCACCAACCGGGACTAAAGGGATGATCCGTTTCCCAATGAAACCCTAACCCATTTAGTCCCGGTTGGGGACACCAACCGGGACTAAAGGGATGTTTTCTTCTCGCTATATATATGTATGCATTGCCACACCATTGGCATAAACACATACAAACTCACCACTCTCTCATGGCTTCTACCGTACCCACTCTAACATTCATCCAGGCGGAGGCACTTTCCGCCTCGAACTACCCCTGCCCGCCCGGCTGCAGCGTTCCCGCCGGTTGGATGCTTAGCGCCGGAGGAGTGCCGGTCCCTCCTCTTCCTCAAGGTGTGGCGCGTCGGGCGGCCATCACGAACCACTACTACCACGAGCTCACGCCGGAGCAGCGGAGGAATCCCAGTTGGCATCCCGATAACCAGCATACTTGGGATGCCTTCTTCATCAATCGGCGTGAGAGGGCGCTCGCCAGGTATGAGGAGGACGGCCTGCCTCCTGGGAACTTTCACGAGGCCGGTCGTCGGCTATGGTGGTCCGGTCGGACTCTACAGAGCGTCATGGACTACATCAGGGCCGGCGATATCCCCCGCCTGCGCTACCCTCAGGCCCAGTCCTGGAGTCGTGATCCTCCGAGGGAGTGCAGAGCACCGTCAGACGATAGTGACGACGACGGCGGCGACTAAGACGACTAAGAGTGGATGTACTATAGGCCTAGGCAGGAGTATGACTAGCAGAAGATATCAGATCATGCATCTATGCTCTCCGTTTAGGTTTAGATCCACTCTTGCCATTATGTACTGCCTTTTTTATATATATATTTTCAAGATTTTAAAAAGAATTATTTTTTTTCTGAATTTTCTGATATATTATTTGTATTTTTAAGATTTTAAAAAGAATTAGTTTTATTTTTCTGAATTTTCTGATATATTATTTGTATTTTTAAGATTTTAAAAAGAATTAGTTTTATTTTTCTGAATTTTCTGATATATTATTTGTATTTTTAAGATTTTAAAAAGAATTAGTTTTATTTTTCTGAATTTTCTGATATATTATTTGTATTTTTAAGATTGGAAAAAGAATTAGTTTTTTTTTCCGAATTTTCTGATATATTATTTGTATTTTTAAGATTGAAAAAAGAATTAGTTTTATATTTCTGAATTTTCTGATATATTATTTGTATTTTTAAGATTGGAAAAAGAATTAGTTTTATTTTTCTGAAATTTCTGATATACTATTTGTACTTTTAAGTTTGGGAAAAGGAAAAGAATTCGAATAACCACCTTTAGTCGCGGTTCGTGTCACCAACCGGGACTAAAGGCTCGTTCTGCGCGGGAACGGAAACGCCGCGAAAAATTTCACCTTTAGTCCCGGTTCGTGACACCAACCGGGACTAAAGGCCCGCGGAGGGTACCCTAGGGGACCTTTAGTCCCGGTTGGTGTCACCAACCGGGACTAAAGGCTGGCCCTATATATTCCCGGCCCCAAAAATTTCTAAGTCCGAACCCTCGTCTTCCTCGCGCCGGCGCCCTGCTCGTCGATTCCGTCGTCGTCGCCCGATTCCGTCGTCGTCGCCTGCGAGAGTACCGCGCCGTCGCCGTCGCCCGCGCCCTTCTCTCCACCGCCTCCGCCCTGATCCGGCCCCGCCCCGTCGCCGTCTCCGGTAGGTTCCCCGCGGGCCTCACGCCGCCCTCGAACAAACGCCGCCCTCCCGCTCTTGAACGGCGACCATGAACCAACGCCGCCCTCGCCGCGGTCCTCGCGCCGCCGAACCGTGGCCGGAATCGCCGGAGACCCTTCCCCGTGGCCGGAATCGCCGGAGACAAAGAGCAGAAATTGCCACACCGCCGGCCATCGTGTCACGCCAGGGTGACGTCATCATGACGTCACCTGGCCACGTGTTGGCGAGTTTTTTTTTAAATGACGTCATCGTGACACGTGGGGCCCACTGTTTATGGAATTACAGAAAATAATTAAATCTTCTAAATTAAACAACTTTTAATTTATAATTCCAAAAATTATGGAAAAATATGCAAAATGTTCGCAAAAATGTAAGCTATCTGTTTATATCATTATCAATCATGTTTGACAAAGTTCAAAATGAGACCATATTTGAATTTGAGTTAAATTCATTAAAATAATGAAAATAAGTTTTAATTCAATAAATTCAGAATATTAAGTGTAATATACCAAAATGACCAGAAAAGCAAATGCAACCTAGCTATGGGGTTCTCCAAGTCATTTGAGCAACTAATCTTGGACACAACTCTAAAGTATGGTTTTCCCCCTCCGGTGGTCATCGTTCTTCCACCCAAAACCCTAGCAATCTGTTTTCCCTCCTTCTACGACAATATTTGCTAAGTATCCTATATACTTAATTAATTTTTACTACATGCATGTCTGCAGGAGTGACATATGGCGGACAATAGAGCCTTGCCGCTTACGGATCAGGAGGCTGAAGGTATTATATACGGCATGATAGCCAACCAGATCCCTTATGTGACGGGCCCAGAAGATGAGCAACAAGAGGATGTAGTCTCTTCTTATCTGAACTTTGATGATCAAGAACGTGAAGGAACGGACATTGTCGATGATCAAACAGGTGAAGAAACGGACATTGTCGATGATCAAGGAGGTGAAGGAATGGACATTCATGACGGAGGTCAACCGTCGACAAACGACGATCTCCAATTGCAAAGAACAACCACCTCCGGTGAGGTATATATATATACATTGGGACTCTCGTGATACAAACTTACTGAAATGTGAATACATATGCACTAACGCGCGCGACTCTCTTTCTTATTTTAGCCCTCGGCCGGATCTAGTATGACAAAGCGTGGCAAATCCAAGGCGATGAAAGATGGAGAAACATATACCATCGAATCAGTCAGTGAAACCGGCAAGCCCCTACAGCACACCACAAAGTTTATCAACCAATGCGGAGTCATTGTTAGAGACACCGTCCCGATCACCGTCCAGGAATGGAAGGAGCCAAAGAAAGCACGTCTTGGTTTCAGTTATGTCGACAAGAGAACGAAAAAGATTATGTTTAGAAAGCTTATTGCACATTTCATTCTACCTCCGGAATACAACAAAAAAGATGAATTCGGTGAGGAGGTTCCGGGTGGACGTCAGAGGAGGAGGATAGTCAAAGAGTTCGCTCTTCAGAAGATGGCCGAAGCATTCCGGAACTTCAAGAAAAAATTGTTCCGTGAATATGTCAGCAAGGGCAAGACTCTGATTTTCACTGGACAACATGAGAAACTGAGAGATGATTGGACAGAATTTGTGACGCAACATAAATCGGAGCATTTCAAGGAAATGTCGAAAAAAATAAGACTAATGCATAAAAGAAACAGTACCATCATGTTATGGGGCCAGGAGGATACCGCGTTTCGGCGCCTAAGTGGCAGGCGATGGAGGACGGCCTGACGGCAAGAGGAATCCATCTAGGTACAGAGGGATGGGACGAAAGAGCCAAAATGTGGTGGTACGGGCATGGAGGATCACTAGACCCGGAGACAGGGGAGTGTGTTCACCGGCAGAAAACGTTTGCTCCCACAATTAACCTTGTTGACGCAATGACCAAAGCTCAACAGGGCGTGCTCACGTTCAACAGAGAGAGAGAGACCAACTAACCCATGCCCTCGGGAATCCTGAACACGGAGGACATATACGAGGCAAAGGCAGATTGCCGTGGAAAGTAGGGTTTTCCCAGGAGGGTGACCCGTACTGTTACAGAAGCCGTAAGAGAGGTACGGACCGGGCTGCAGATAAAATGTCGCATCTTGCAATGGAAGTTAGTGAGCTGAAGAAGATCGTGGCGGGAATACTTGAGAAAGAAAAAGCGTCGGCTGCAGGGCCGCATGAAGAACATGCAGCGGATCTCGGAAGCCAGCATCAGCGGAGAAGCAGCGTGGCTTCCACGGAGGCCCCGACTGCAGGTGCTAATGCACCGATGATCGAGAGTCGTGCACCGGAGCCTCACTACCCCGTGGATGATGTAAAGGAGATGAAAGAATGTGATCTGCATTATCCCGTGGGGAACATTTCCATGAAGGTAGCTACCGGCAGTGCTTTACCCTGTACACCTGGAGCACTCCATCACAATAACCCCATTCCATGTGGCTATGCTCTTGTCACGGTGGAAGACATAGTCCAAGCGTTTGAGGACCTGGAGATTGACATAGCTACACCCGAAGGGGAGAGAAGACTTGGAGATGTCAAGCGCCAGTTCATTCTATGGAAAAAGAAGTACATAGTGTTTCCAGGCGAGACGCCAAGGCTAACAAGTCCACCCCCTTCTGATGGTGCAGGTGCTGGTGGTGGTGGTGGTGGTGCTGGTTCACCTACGCCTCCTTCACGCCATTCGACGCCATCCCCCGATCCACAATCTCCGGCGGGTAAGCAGTCGTCGCCCCCGATTCCTCCTCCGGCGGTTAAGCAGCCGTCGCCCCCCATTCCTCCTCCGGCGGTTAAGCAGCCGTCTCCCCCCATTCCTCCTCCGGAGGAAAAGCAGCCGTCTCCCCCCATTCCTCCTCCGGAGGATAATCAGTCGTCGCCCCCCATTCCTCCTCCAGCGAAGAAACAGAAGCAGGCGGACAGCAAGGGAACCTGCTCTTGGTCTATTAACCCGGAGCCTTATGTACCTAAGACCACACGGGTACCGGAGCCATCACTGAAGCCTCTCCCCCCCAAGGCCTTGGGAACTTAATGATGCTGAAACCAAATTGGCCGTGAAGGCTGACGTTAAGAAATGGAAGGCCCGTCAGAAGGCGCTAAAGGAGCCTGAGCCCAAGGAAGTATTCCCTCCGATTGTAGACAAGTGGGCTACAGGTTTTTTGTCGACAGTGTCCCAAGCCGAGAAGAATTTGCCTAAAGACTATGATATTGAACTTCGTAAGCAAGCGAAAAATTGGAGGAGGAGAAAGCAAAAATATTGGAGGAGGAGACAGGAAAAGGAAAAAGAAAAAAAAGCGGGAAACAAGTTGACCAGCTCGGGATGCAGAGTAAACAATCGATCCCCCCGCTCATAGTGAAAGCCGCTCCGGAACAGGACCCCGAGGTCATAAAAGCTGCGACATCAATGGGATTGACTGTAGCTACTGCCATGCAAACTGCGTCCGAGATTGGTATGTCTCTTCGTGTCTTGTTAGGCCTGGACGCTGCGCCAATTTGTGAGGTAGCATTACAATATGTGAAGAAAGGGCCTCTCGTCGAGCCTACGAAGGAAAAGGATCTACCACCACTAATGAAAAGTCTGCTACGTTGGTACAAACAATTCATATCATGGACCGACAAAGAATTTGTGTATGTGGATGTTACAGAGGAGCATCACACCAAAAAGTACTCTGTAACAGTTGAGATGAGTGAATTGTTCCAGCTGTTCAATCTGCGCGAGCTCGACAAATCTATCCTGAGTTGCTACGTTCTGTAAGTGATTTATTTCTACCTCATCTCGTTCTTCATTGCCTACACTACATATATATATATATGTATATTGTCCTAATTAACTATATTGTTGCGTACGCTATTATGCAGATTGAAGATTTGGGAATGCAGAATAAGACTCATCCATGATGTTGGGTTCATTGACCCACAAATCATTAATGGAACTATGTTAGAACGTCACCCCAAAGACGTGGAGAAAGACTTGTACAATTTTCTTAAAAAGCATGAATCCAAAAGTTATATTCTATTTCCTTACCATTTCGGGTGAGTGTTTCTCTCATGTTCCCATTCTCTTTTGTTTACTCCATGCATGGTATGTCTAATCGATAAGTTATGCATGACTGTGCATGTAACGTGTCCGCAGGTTCCACTGGATTCTGCTAAAAATTAAACTTCACAGCTCCATAGTTTTTATCATTGACTCTATGAATTCAAATACAGATCTTTGGATCGACATGAGAAGAATGATGCAAAGGTAATTATTTTCAATCATTTGCGCTCTATATTGATCGGTCTCTTTTGTTCATTTCCTAATATGCAGTAGCTAATAACTCCCTTGTTCATTTAATTTTATTTTCAATGTAGAGTTTGGAGACGGTTCTCACATGGACATGTCGGTGAATTCAAACATCAGCTACAATTTAAAAATGTGGTCAAAGGTGTGGATAAGCAGCCACCGGGGACCGGTCTATGTGGATACTATGTCTGTGAGAACATACGGAAAGAAATCTCTAAGAGGAAGAAGGACGAGATCACGCGGAGGGGTCTCAATAACTTGCGGAGGGCGCTTACTCCAGAAGCTCGCTTCCGACCAATTCAAGAGGAAATAGCAGGATTTTTCCTTAGGCATGTCATCGATAGGAAAGGAGAACACCATGCGTCCACCGACGATGACTATTATACGCATCAGCCCTGAGTACTTTGAAACTTGTTCGAATTTGTGTATGGTCATCCATCTTAATTGTGTAATATGGAAACTTGTTCGAGGTTGTATATATGGTCACCCGATATTGAATATATATTATATATTCCTATTGAGTTCTCCTTGTTTGAAATTTCATATATATATATGCATGTATATAGTAGCGTAAAATATATATATATGTGTACTGAAACTTCATCAAAATTAAAATAAAACACAAAATAAAATATAAAAGAAATAAAACAAAACAAATTAAAAAGGAACCAGGTTTAGGGGGTCTAAAACCCTAAACCTGCGCAGGTTTTCAGTCCCGGTTAGCCACAAGAGCCGGGACTAAAGGTCCTCCGCCGCAACGGACTCCTGGCGCCCACGTGGACGGGCCTTTTGTCCCGGTCCGTAAGTGGCGGGACTATGGGGGGGGGGGGTCTTTAGTCGCGCATAGCTAGTCCCGGTTGCGCGGCCGGGACTACTGGCCTTGGCGAACCGGGACTATAGGCCTATTTTATACCAGTGAAAAGCAACGTTTTTCCACATCGAGATGGGTTTTTATTGTAGACAGGCTACACCTGCACGAGCACTTCTGTTAGATATTTTTGGTGTACCAAAATTTTGAACAAAAATTATCTACATATTGTGTAGTACAAAAGTTATATTGATCTATTAAGTTCGAGGTTAATAAGTGCTGTGTTATTTGAGAGAAACGAAGAAAACATAATTTGATGAATTTTATACATTCACATATATTTGCTAGAGGGAGAAGATGAGGAGAAGAGGAGAACTCACAGGTGGTCACCATCGTGGTGACCACATCCAGTTGATGAATCGCGGTGGTGGGCGGCGTGGCACCGCGGCTGCATCCGTGGAGGCCATCCCGGCGGCGCCTCGCCACCACAACACATCGAGGGCGACTGGAGCAACAACGGCAACAGGGAAGCACCCGGTGGCGCCCTGAACCACCTCGGGAGGAAAGAACACGCCGGAGAGGGGCGGAGCACCTCGGGCTCCCGTAACCCTAGGGTTAGGGTTTGGAAGCGCACGGGGAGCGCGGAGAGAGGAAAGCAAATCGAGGAGGAGGAAGTTGGAGAGGGCTCGGTGGCGCATCTTTCGCACCTAACCGCGGCTGAGGAGGTGGTCGGAGCCGGCCAGGAGAATTCGTCGGAGGCGCGGCGACGCAGTCACCTAGAAATCGCCAGGGCATTGGGGAAGCGAGGGGAGAGGAGAAGAGACTCGGGTGCGTGCGTGTGTGCGTGGCGTGGGCTCGGGTTCAACCAGCGGGGTTGGCCCACCTGTAAGCCCTAGGCGCACAATGGTCAATTGACCATTTCTTTAATAAAAGAATACTAAATTTGATAAATAAAATTTATAAATTACTAAAAATAGTAATAAAAATAAAAAAAATTTTAATAAAGAACTTGAATACTCCAATAAAGGAAATTAACTAAATAATACTTGTAGTCTTAAATTTATGGTTTAAAATAATAATTTTAATAATAAAACTTTGATAATAAAATTAAGAAGAATTCAAATTTATTTAGTCAAATGTAAATTTATTCTCTCAACCTTATTTAATTATATTTAGCATTTCAAAATATTCCATAACGATGTTGTCTGTTAAAACAATCAAATAAATAATAAATTATAACAAAAAAAGAATAAATAATAAACTCACAAATAATTAACTACCACCAAGACTTTGCAAGAGCATCAGTGGCGCACCGTCTAGTGGTGCGCCACTGATTCTATGAAGAATACATGGGTGGCAAGAATCAGTGGCTCACCACTAGACGGTGCGCCACTGATGCTCCATAGAATCAGTGGCGTATGGTTGGTGGTGCGCCACTGATGCTTCCGGGCATACATGGCACATAGAATCAGTGGCGCACCACTAGGAGGTGCGCCACTGATGCTATGGAGCATCAGTGGCGCACCTCCTAGTGGTGTGCCACTGATTCTTTTAGGTACACATGGGTGATGGGTATCAGTGACGCACCGTTGATCGTGCGCCACTGATGCTTGGAGCATCAGTGGCGCACAGCTACATGGTGCGCCACTGATGCCTGTACATGTATGCTCCGAGCCACATCAATGGCGCACGGCTACATGGTGCGCCACTGATGCTATGTCATCTATGCCCATTTTCCTAGTAGTGCCTGGCAGATTTCTTGGTGGATTGGGCCGTGATGCAGTACGAGCCCGCCTTGCCAGAAACCAATTTCTGAAAGATGCATTTTGATGGCTCCAAAGTAAAAGAAGGGCTTGGTGCTGGTGTGGTGCTCACCTCCCTCAAGCGATATCAACTCAAGTATGTGTTGAAGATCCATTTCTCGGCGTCCAACAATGTGGCCGAGTATGAAGCACTGGTACATGGCCTGAGGGAATCCAAGGAGATTGGGGTCCGGCGCATTGTGTGCTATGGTGACTCGGACTTGGTGGTCCAGCTAGTTTTCGGCAATTGGGATGCCTTAGATTCCAACATGGCGTCCTACCGGTTTCTGGTGCAGAACATGACCGGGTTCTTTGATGGGTGTGTTTCATCACATACTCCGAGCTGAGAATGATGCAGCTGCTGTCCAAGTTGGGATCTTCTCGGCAGTTTATCCCTCCTGGGATTGCCTTGGAGCATTTGATAAAGCCATCTATCAAGCCATCTCCCAACTCGGAGTGCATCTTCATTCCATCTCTGCCAGGATCAGAGGCTGTTCCCATGGACATTGATTGGGAAAATGCAAAAGAGAACCCGGGAACTGCCATATGCAACCCGGGGACTGCCCCTCCTGACTCGGGGATTGTCGCATTCATCGAGGGGATCATTTCCCAGTGCTCGGGGACTCGTCTCCAACTCGGAACAAGTCATGGTACTGATCCAATGAAAGTGGACGAACCAGTGTTTCCCATCCGGGAGACACCGAGTTGGGCTCTACCCATATTAATTATCCTTTCTAACGGATGGCACATTGCCGAGTGACGAGGTCACAGTCAGGCAAATACAGAGAAGATCCAAGGGCTACACCATCATCAACAAGGAGCTGCACAGAAGAAGTCCTACTGGCGTGCTGCAACGTTGCGTTGACCAAGAAGAAGGAGAAGAGATCCTCAGAGAGATACACCAAGGAGAATGCGGGCACCAAGCCTCTTCTCGGGCTCTAGTCAACAAGGCTTTTCGGCATGGTTTCTTTTTGCTCACTGCCTTGCGTCAAGCTAAAGATCTAGTTAGAAAGTGCAATGGATGCTAGAGGTTTGCAAGCAAGATACATATGCCAGCATCCGAGTTGAAGACCATCCCCATTACTTGGCCATTTGATGTATGGTGCTTGGATATGGTAGGACCTTTCAAGCCAACTAGAGGAAACATGACTCACATCTTGGTCATGGTGGATAAGTTTTTGAAGCCTATCCGGAAATGTGATGGAGTCACAGTTGTGATCTTTCTTAAGGATATCATTCTGAGATACGGCTACCCGCACAGCATCATGACGGATAATGGAACAAACTTTGCTGAGATACGGCTATCCGGCTAGACATTGCGTCAGTCGCGCATCCGGCCTCAAATGGGCAAGTTGAAAGAGCAAATGGCATGGTTCTATCAGGGATAAAGCCAACGCTAATTGAGCCATTACAGCGAACCCCTGGTTGTTGGCTGGACGAGTTGCTGGCGGTGTTGTGGAGTCTAAGGACTACCCCTAACCGATCAACCGGATACACACCATTCTTCCTGGTATATGGATCTGAGGCCGTGTTGCCCGCTAACCTTGAGCATGACTCACCCAGAATAACCCTCTATACTAAGGAAGAGGCAAGAGAAGCCTGAGAAAACGATGTGGACCTTCTTGAGGAAGCAAGAGCGTTAACTTTGTCCCGCTCAGCTTTACATCAACAAAGTCTGAGGAGGTATCATAGCCGGAAAGTAAACCCGAGGGTTTTCCGAGAAGGAGACATGGTCCTTAGGCTCGTGCAGCGCACAGCCGGGATGCACAAGCTATCCCCTCCATGGGAAGGGCCTTTCATTGTGAGCAAGGCTCTACACAATGATGCCTATTATCTCTACACAATGATGCCTATTATCTCGTTGACGTACAGGCACCGTAGGAGAATAGGCCGGAGAGGGCCGGAGAGGAATCCAAGCGTCCTTGGAATGTTGCTCTACTCCACCGGTTTCATTCATGAGCAAACATTGTATGTATTTCCTCAACCGAGTTAAAATTCAAGTCGGCACTCCGAATTCGAACTCGGGGACTGCCCTTAACAAAACTTCCTCTATGTCATCTACTTTGTTTACTTTGTCTACTCGGTTGATGTACTTAGAATTTGAAGCGCATATTTAGTAATGTGTTTAAACCCAAGGGCCAACTCTTCGACTCTTCTGTTGTCCCCAATCCGGCTTCATGGCAAGCAAGAGAACAAGCCAAAGGTCAATGAACACACGAAAAATTGCTAAGGAAAAAAGAAGTATAACAACCGAGTAGAGTGTTTTTTACTTTTGTGTTTTCTTTTCGGCTAAGTTGTGGGCAGTGTTAACATGAAAATTTCTAAGTGGTTAAGTATTTGAAACTTGGTTCTGAAAATCTTGTGACTCGACTATCAAAAAGCCACAAGTGGCAGGTAAGAGCAAAGACAAAAGGACTAAGTGGATGAGAAATGCAACTCGGGGACTTGCATCTTAACGCAATCCGGCATTAATCCAGTCTTGCTAAAAAGTAAACTAAATAAAAATGAGTAGCGCAAAGAACAATAAGAGTATTGGTTACATCTGCACCCGGCATCCCGGGATTTGATAAATGTTTGAGGATAAATCTGCAGGAATTTAAACAACAGTTGATGAGGTGGTGTCCGTCTCGGTGCTAGTAGGCGCCACGGGCTCGGTTGCAGGGGTTGTAGCGGCAGGCTATGGTGTAGGAGTGGTCGGATGCAGTGTTGGGGGTTTGAGCAGCGGATGCGCTGGGAAGCGGGTAGACATCAGAGGCGGTGTTCTCGTAGGCAGCTTCAGTTGCGCTCAACTCAGGAGCGAGGTCGTCGATCACCGTCTCGGTGGTGACAACCTCCTCCTGTGCCACGGACTACGACTCAACTCGGGCCTCGTCAGAGCCAGCTACTAGCTTGACGATCTCCGAGTCAGTCTCCATCCCGGGCTCCTCTGTAGTGCCGTGCTACTCGGTCCCTTTGCCCTCCACTGCCTCGTGCTTTGTTTCCTCGTGTTCCTCCTCCTCATCGCCCCAGCTACGGTCTTCTCCAGCATCTTCCCACCCTTAGCATCTTCCTGCTCCTCCTCATCTTTTTCAACGTCAGTATCCGGCTCGGTGGGGCCGTCGATATACTGATTGGTCTCAGCATAGGAGGCGAGCTCGTACGCCACTTCTTTTCGGCGCATGACACACTCAGGCCGGCCAGTCCACTTGGAGGCATTTCTGACGGTGCCGATCCTGTTAAGATCAAGATTTTCATACCATGAGAGGATGAAGTGGAGGGTCCCGTCAGCTCTAGCCCGAGCTGCAGAAGCGCGCCATTTCTTCAGCTCTTCCTTGACGTGGTCCAGATTGGCCGTCATCTCGTTGATGGTATCCGGGACCTGTCGCTGTGGCCAGAACAACTTGTGCAGGTTCATAGCAGTGGACACCATGGAGGCCTTTGTGGGACTGTACCCGGGTCTTGATATTGACGAGATGGTCATCAATGCTGGAGGATTCATCAACGTTCAGGCCGGCTATGGTTTTCTCCGGAGAGGGGCCTCCAGATCGTTTGAATGCAACCAAATGCCATGGTATGACATACATGTGTGTTAGAGTGTTTCATGGGTCTTGGATGCCTAACATTTACTCAAACGGTGTGTTATGGCTTCACCGGCGTCGGATTCTCTCTGGCGGGTTCAAGGACTACTCAGAGCCCGAAACTCCCGGATGTGACGAAACAGGGGGAATCCTGCCAAGAGGTGGGCCCTACCATTGTCTTGGGTGTTCATTGGGCCAAAAATAACACAACCAAGCAATTGGTTCCACTTTTCTTCCCTCTTACGGCTCAGGTAGAGGGGCCAGAACGGCAGCTCCGTCTGTTTTCACAACGGGGCTAGGGTTTCTCAGGAGAGGATCTATAGAGCATCTTAATCCCACCCAAGCCTAGGGTATCACATAACATGTCTGTTAGAGTGTTTCATCGGTCTTGGATGCCCAAGATTCCCCCAATATTTGTGTTAGGGCTTCACCGGCGTCAGATTCTCGATCTCTCGTGGGTTCTAGGGGCTACTACTCATAGCCCGAAACTCCTGGATCTGACGAAACGGGGGGAATTTTGCCAAGAGGTGGGCCCTACCATTGTCTTGGGTGTTCCTTGGGCCTAATTAACCTAACAGAACCAAACAATTAGTTCTGCTTTGCTACCCCCACCCGGCTCACGTAGAGGGGCTAAATCGGCATTTCTGTCCTTTTCTCCAACGGTCCTAGGGTTTCTCCAGAGAGGAGCTTCGGAGCGTCTTAATACCACCCAAGGCTATGGTATCAAATAACATGTTTGTTTTAGTGTGGCATGGGTCTTGGATGCACAAATTCCCTCACTCTTTGTGTTAGGGCTTCACCGGTGTCAGATTCTCTCTCTCGGGTTCTAGGACTATTTAGAGCGCGAAACTCCCGGATCCGACGGAACAGGGGGAATCTTGCCAAAAGGTGGGCCCTATCATTTTCTTGGGTGTTACTTGGGCCTAGCCTAACACAACCAAGCAATCACTTCCACTTTGCTATCCCCTTCCGGCTCACGTAGAGGGGCCAGAACGATAGATTCATATTTTTCTCCATCAGGACTAGGTTTTTTCCGGAGAGGGGTTCCAGAGCGTCTGAATCTAACCCTAACCAATGGTTTGGAATACCATGTGTGTTAAAGTGTGGCATGGGCCTCGGATGCGCAAGTTCCCTCACTCTTTGTGTTAGGGCTTCACCAGCGTCAGATTCTCTCTCGCATGTTCCAGGACTACTTAGAGCTTGAAACTCCCCCTTCGGACGAACCCGAGGGAATACTATGAGAAAATGTGGTAGATATTAGTTTTCCACCTACCTATATCCTACCCTAACATGACCAAACAAAATATTCCATTAGGACACCCCCTTCCGACGCCGGTGGAAAGGGTAGACGAACAAGTTGACTTTTGGGTCAACATGCCAGAGTTTGGCTGAAGCGGGGGCTCCGGAACATAGGAATCCCTACAAAACCTAGATGGGGTCCAATCATTTCTATACAAGTGTGTTTGGATGCGGAGAGAGATCCAAAATCCTAATAAGAGGTGTGACCGGTTTTACCGACATCACTTGTACAAAGGAAGGGTTCTTCCACTACATCTCGAAACTCCCCCTTCAGACGAACATGAGCGAATGTCTTATCAGAACTAGTGGTGAATATTAGTTCTCCATGTACCTATGGCCTACCCTAACACAACCAAACAAAATATCCCATTGGGACACCCCCCCCCCTTCCGACACCAGTGGAATGGGTAGACGAAAAAGTTGACTTTGGGCATGAGAAGCCTACCACAGGCAAACTAAATATACAATTGGGACACCCCCTTCGGAGCTGAAATTTGGGGAGTTTCAATCAAACTTGAGTCAAAATAAAGATAATACATTCACACTGAAGGGAGCTTAATTAAGATAATAATAATTACATTCAATAGAAGCCTAAACTAGGTGGTGGCACTTCTCGAACCCGCAGTTCGGGTAGGTTCCCGATTGTGCAAATGCCCAGCTGCAAATGGGGCAGCTACATGGGAGGAAGAAGGCGTTTGCTGGCGGGGCGGCAGGTTCCGGCGGTGCCAAGGGGTGCCATTCTGTCTCGGGCGAGTCCTCTTCCTCCTCCTCCTCGTCGGAACACTCCGTGTCGCTGGAATGCACGCTGCTGTCGATGATGTAGGAGTGGAGCCGCCCTAAGTACTCCAGCTCCACTTGCTCGTCCCAGTACAATGAATACATGGCGTCCTGGGGGTAATGATGCCTCGTCTGCCACGGCATGTTATCGTAGCACTGGTTGATGTAGTTGACCCGTGCCTGGCCGGAGAGACGCGGCACCACCGGGACGAAGATGGTGTTGGCCGTCCAACCTTCCGGGAGGCGTAAAGCAGCCGACACAGGAGTGTTCGTGCGGATAAGTGCGCGCGCGTCCTCCTCCGTCAGAAGATTATCGTCAGATGGAGGCGCGTGGGCAGCCGCAGCTCGTTGTCCGGCCGCGTCGCGTCGGCGTTGGTGCATAATGCAGGCCGAGAGAAGCTAATGGATGAGTGGACTTTAGGAGTGGAGGAGGACAGAAGCTAATGGAGTAGTGGAATTTAGGAGTGCAGGAGGAGAGATGCTCTGACCCTTAAAATTTCGTGTCTCCGTGCATGGGAAAGACGGGACGTCGCCACAGTTTTGTCTACATGCGTGCTGAGCCTACTTTGGGCTAGCTAGCTCTTGCACGCCATGCCTGCAAACTTTGGGCGAGCTAGCTGCATGCCGCGCGAGACGTGCACTCTTTGCCTCCGTGCGCAGCGTGTTGTGCCTGCGTGACCCGTTGCGTCTTTATAGTAATGCGAGCCTGCGCGCGTGCCCGGCCATGTGCATGCATGCCCATACCTCGCTTCTGCTGTTGCACACACAAACGACTAGCTGTGGACTGTTGGGTCGAAGTCGGCGCCGGCCGTTTGTGTGTGCTCGTTTTCATCGCTGCGCCTGGACAGCAAATTCAATGGTAAAGGCCGGCCTCGGCACCAATTAATGTTGTTTTGTGATCCCCCGGACGGCCTCTTCCCGCCGCTATATTACCCGATCGGTGCATTTGGAGGGCCTCTGCGAAATGCACCCCCTTCATCAACACGTCTCGAATAGATAGCTTGTGCAAAACAAAAGAGCTAGGTCAGCTTTGTGCTCTCTCAGCGCGCCATGGCCTGGACGACCATCGAGCTGATCGGGGAGAAACCGCTCGAGGACGCACACCAAGTGGAGTGAGTCCGCACTGACGGCTATGACCTCTCCGACGTGGTGCAGTTCTTCACCGCTGGTGTAAATATCTATGCTTGGAGCGCCGCGCACATCGTGCTTGGCGCAAAGTACGACGATCGGCAGATGTTCATCATCGACCACGGCAAGGATTGCGGCGGGGTCTACGCCAGGCTTTGTGAGCATTCGGGAGCAAATCTGCACGGCGGCCTGTACTGGCTGAACGACACCCTGGTGTGCTGCGTCCAGGTCAACCCTTTGCTCCTCTGGAACGAGTCCGTCCCACTGGTGCGCCCGGTTGTTCGTGTCCATCGTGGCAACTAGTGTGCTTATAGAGCATATGTGTCACCTGCTACGTCGTCGACTCGTCGTGTTTTACTTGTCGACACGTCTGTGTGTGATGTGATTGTGTTTTGCTACTCTATAATTAAGTTAATAGTATTTGTTGTGTTGCAAGTACTCAGTTATATGTAGTTCTTTAGTTACTGTTGGTTTCACATAGAACCGTTTTGCATATTCTAACGCGTTTTATGCCCGACGACCTCAACTCCAAAATTATTTCATAATACTTCTTTATTTCCTCACAAGGTCTCTTTAGTAAATTATTGCATAAATGGTCAATTTCTTTAAGCCACCCATCAGGTCCCTTTAGTAAATTATTGCAAAAATGGTCAATTTGTATAATCCAGCCATCAGCATCCGACGGCTAGCATAGTTTTCCGCAAACAAAATTTCGCGTCCCTCCGAAAATTTGGCGCCAAGACAGCCCACTCAAAAATTTCCGCGCAAGAATATTACTTCTCAGCCCTCCCGCACACAACGGTCAAACTTTATCACGGAGCGCATTTCTGTAATCATTTTGAAACTCTCCCTTATCCCCTCGGCCTTCGCCCAAAGAATCGACTACTCCCCCTTCTCCCCTCCAATCCCCGTCCTCCCAGACCATATCCTACCCCTCTTACACATCGTCATATAGCTCGCTTGCCAGATCTCCGACGTCGTCATCGAAATCCCCCACCCCACTCAAGACACCGTCTAGGACCACCACCTCGTCGTCGTGCTCACCGGTCTGCAACATCGTCACCAACCTCGTCGTCGTGTGCTCCCTGGTGTGCCACCTCGCCGTCGTGCTCACCGGTCCGCCACATCGTCACCAACCTCGCATTCGTGTTCTCGCTGGTGTGCCACCTCGCTGTACGACCATATCGGCCACCTTGTCTCCAACCTCGCCTTCATGTGCTCGCTGGTGTGCCACCTCGCCATTAACCTCGCCGTACGTCCAGATCTGCCACCTCGTATCCAACCTCGCCGCAACTTCATCGTCAATGTCTGCAACCACGCCGAGATGGGTAAAGGTTGAAGGCGAGAAACGCAGTAAGATTGATGGTTCTTCATATGTTCGATGCAATTAATCTTTCTTAATTAGTTGTCTGTTTAATTGTATGCTTGATTCTTCTTATGTTCGATGCAATTAATCTCTCTAAATTGTTTGATTGATGCTTCTTAATTATCCTGCTAATGTTTGATGTAATAAATCTCTCTAAACTGTTTCTCTGTTTAGTTGTATGATTGATGGTTCCTTATATGTATTTGTTATTGGCTTCGCATTTATATCTTTGTATAGTGGTAAACAAAGGCTTGTCCATGTGTTAATTATGACAAATATGTAGCAGAAATGGGTGTGTTGCCCTCCCGATGCTTCTTTTTTTAATTATTTTCTTTCGTAGTAGAAAAGACTGCATGGTTTCTTTTAATGGAAATCATTAGGGGGATCTTCTTTGTAATCTTGCATAAAAATAAAAATAGAAGTATCCACCTTTGTTTTCCTACGGTAAAAGTTTGATTATTTCCAGCCTGTATACGATTAGGTTTAAGCTCACTTTGCTTATGATCCTATCAGTCTTAGTTACGAATCTACGATCATAATTTATATTACTTACACTGGACTGTTCTTACAGGATGAGTACCTTAATTTTTGATGATGTATTAGGTTCTTACCAAGTGTTTATATTTGGAGGTTACTTTGAGTTATTTATTCATGTTAGGATCGCCACTACACCCCATGGAAGAAGAGCGTGCCAGAACTATCGTGGCAAACATTGCAAGGATGCATCAACTGGGTGTAAAGTATTTAGCAAGTATTCTTTAATGTCCTACTTATTCACACCCAAAAACATCAAGAAGGAAGACTCTGGATCTGAGTACACTCCTGAGGATGATGTTGAAGAGGAATCAGATTCCAGTGAAGGAGACTCGTCATGTCAATCCCTATTCAGTAAGGACAATGAGTTGCAAGTTATTCCCTAATTCGGCAGCTCAACATTCTTCCATGATATCACAACAACTAGGGTGTAATGCTTAAAACTCTTTAAGTAATAAAAAATCCCTTTAGTTAAAAAAACAACAACTAGGGAACATCTTACTTATCTTGTGTTGAACAGTTTGATTATTGCCGTGTCATATATTTTGTGCTACTTCATCTATTCCATACCATAAGATGTCTTGGAAAGCTAATTAAGGCTGTGGTTTTCATTTTAACATGGTTTCCATCTGTGCTCCTGACATGCTTGACATGTGCTAGGTCATTTGTCATTACAGACACGCTTATTTAATTGTCATCTGCTATTTTTCAAATATTTTCTGTACATTGCTGGCCATCTGTTAGTTCCATCTATTTTCTGTACATTGATGGTCACCTGCTAGTTTCATCTGTTTTCTGTACATACTTACATCTATTTTCTTTCCATGCTTGATAGGCAAGCAAGAAAAGTATGATGTCCACACCAGCTTCAGAGGATGAGGATGATACTTTAGGTGTCATGTTGGATCGTGGAAAGCATAATTTGTCAAAGAAATCTTGTTTGGAAACAAGTATTTCAAAGTCTGAACACCAAGTGCAAACTTATGTTGAGAGAGGGGGCATGCCAATATGCGCAACACAATTGCTGATTTGAGGGCAGCGAATGCAGAATCTGAGCAAATGAGTCTCCGGTTTGCATTTGAAATGGATGGAATGCAGAAGGAACAAGACGAGCTAAAAACATGCCAACAATAAGTAGTTTCCCTGCTTGAGCAGTTAGCTCAGCGCATATGTGGTAATTGAAACTATGGTCGTGTTGTTGAAAGCTGAAATTTTGTATGTTGGTTTGCTTTTCTGTAAAATAAACCACTAGTGGTGCAATTTCTGTATTTGATGCCTGCTATGTGGTTTGTTTTTCTGCATATGGAACATGGAAAGGTCAATTCGAACGATGATTTAAGCACCCATCTCGCACGAGAAAAAACGTCGTAGTATCGTAACGTAAAAACAGACCCGAATTAGGTGCCGTATGCCATGACCACGTGTAGTTTTACGGTTGGACAGTTCCACAACGAAAATAAAAACGTCGCGAAAAAGGTGCCACGTGGCACCGTACACATGGTCCACTTGTCGTTTTATGACTGGTTAGTTCCACAACGAAACAGAAACGCCGCAGAAAATGCGCCACGTGACAACACGCACTTGGTCCACGTGGCATCATTTTGGGTCGGAAAACAAATCCGTCACCGCGTAGCCCGCGACGATCGGAGATCGTCGCCGAAAAAAAACACGCGGCGATGTATGATTGTTCCACGTGGCGTCATCTCGTTGCGTCATCTCATACCACGACGCTAGCAAGTCCGTCACAGATGGTGTCCACATGGTTTCACATGATTGGTCGAGGCCAGAACAACAAAAATCATCGTGAACGGTATCGGCGGTCATGACGTCATGAATGGATTGGTGATTTCATAAACGGGGCCTCAACAGAATCTATTTTTGACGGAAAAATACGTTGCGATCGTAATGACGTAAGCTACATGTACTGTGACGTCAGTTGATTACGCTACGGCCGTCAGTTAATCCTTTGCCACGTGTCAACCGACAGCGACGAAAAACAATGTTGCCGCTTAATGGGCCGGGACCAGACGGCCCAGATGCTCGCGACGATTTTCTGAACATTCCGGATATCCTCAACGTTCTCCCGTTCAAATTAACATCGCAGAATCGCCCGTGACAGTCGATCAGGGACGTTCTCACTCCGTCGAGCGAACCGTCGCGGATTGCCATTAGCAACCGTCCCAAACCGCGCATAATTTGGTAGTTTGAATTGATGATTTATGCGTATAAATGAAAATAAATAGCTCATACATGTTCTTTACAAATAGCCTTATCTTTCATTGGGATGTGACAACATAGAGTTAGAAAATCTTAGTGATGTACTTCCTTCATTCCAAAATGTAAGCCTTTTTAGTGAACTAAAACAGTTTGCTAAAAAGGCTTACATTTTGGAACGGAGGGAGTAGTTCGCTGTTTGACCATATCAGTAATTTAATTTGTGGACCTAAGTATGATAGGATCGCAGGAGAAGTGATCTTGAGCTTTATACAAGCTCGAAAATAATAAAACTCTGACCAAAGGAACTTGACGGCTACCAGGCCGGCGAGGTAGCAGATCTTGACGACGACCTGGATGGCGAGGTATCAAATCTGAACGGCGAGGTGGAAGCCGGGGAAGGCAAGCTGCACGGCAAGGTGGAATACCAGGGACAACCAGGTGGAAGCCCGGGAAGGAGAGCTACAGGGCGAGGTGGAAGGCCGGGACGGAGTAGATGGGGTTTAGGAGGAAAGGGGGATTTCGGAAAGAAGAGGAGGGGAAATTTCGGCGAGGGGACAGATAAGAGGGAGAGGTTTGAAATGTAGGGCGGCATAGGCCGCAAAATTTTTGGTCGATAATTTGGGTGGGTGGCGCGAAATTTTCTGCGCCCGCCATATTTTGGTACATTGGCTGGAGAACATTGCTGGTCGTTGGATACATGATGTATGGCCTAAAAAGATAACCATGATTGAAATCTGTTATTTAAGGATAATGGGAAGACATCTATAAATTACTGACAAAATATTACTAATGAATAAATTAGCCTACCATTGTGTTGGGTGTTCCTTGAGCCTAACCTAACACACCCAAACAATTGGTTCCACTTTGCTACCCCCTTTCCTGCTCACGTACAGGGGCCAAAACGGCAGTTCCGTCTTTTTCCCAGCGGGGCTATGGTTTCTCCGGGGAGGGGACTCTGGAACGTCGGAATGCCACCACAACACAAGGTATGCCATAACATGTGTTTTAGAGTGTGGCATGGGTTTTGGATGCCCAAGATTCCCTCTCTCTTTGTGCTAGGGTTTCACCGGCGTCGGATTCTCTCTTGCAGGTTCCAGGACTACTTAATAAGAGCCCGAAACTCCCGGATCTAACGGAACTGGGGGAATCTTAACAAGAGGTGGGCCCTACCATTTTTATTGGGTATGGTTTCTCCGGAGTGGGGGGCTCCGAATTTTCTGAATGCCACAAAATCCCATTGCACGCCATACCATGTGTGATATAGTGTGGAATGAGTCTTTTATGCCCAAGATTCCCTCGCTCTCTGTGCTAGGGTTTCACCGGCGTCGGATTCTCTCTCGCGGGTTCCAGGACTAACTAATGAGAGACCGAAACTCCCGGGTGTGACGGAACTAGGGGAATCTTGCCAAGAGGTGGGCCCTACCATTCTCTTGGGTGTTACTTATGCCTAACCTAACCCAACCAAGGAGTTATTTCCACTTTGCTACCCCCTCTGGCTCTCTTAAATGGGGCAGAACGATAGTTCCGTCTTTTTCCCCATCGGGGCTATGGTTTCTCCGGAGGGGGCTCCGGATCTTGTATGAATTCCACCAACTCCCATGGTATACCATACCATGTGTGTTTGAGAGTGTCATGGGTCTGGGATGCCCAAGATTCTCTCACTCTCTGTGTTAGGGCTTCACCGGCGTCGGATTCTCTCTAACGGGTTCCAGGACTACTTAGAGCCCGAAGCTCCCGGATTTCACAGAACTAGGGGAATCTTGCCAAGAGGTGGAAGCTAACATTTTATTTGGTGTTCCTTGGTCCTAACCTAACACAACCAAACATTTGTTTCCACTTTGCTACCCCCTTTTGGCTCACGTAGAGGGGCCAAAACGACAGTTCCGCCTTTTTCCCCAGCGGGGCTATGGTTTCTCCGGAGGGGGCTCCGGATCGTATTAATGCCACAAAATCCCATGGTATGACATAACATATGTCTTAGATTTTTTCATGGTCTTGGATACCCGATATTACCTCGCTCTCTATATTAGTGTTTCACAGGTGTTGGATTCTCTCTCGCGGGTTCCAGGACTAATTAATGACAGCCCGAAACTCCCGGGTGTGACGGAACTGGGGGAATCTAGCCAAGAGGTATGCCCTACCATTCTCTTGGGTGTTCCTTGGGACTAACTAACACAACCAAACAGTTAGTTCCACTTTGCTACCCCCTTCCAGCTCACGTAGATGGGGCAGAACGACAGTTCCGTCTTTTTCCCCGGCGGGGCTATGGTTTCTCCGGAGAGGTGGCTCCAGATCGTTTGAATGCGACCAAATCGCATTTGCACGCCATACCATGTGTGCTAGAGTGTGGCATGGGTCTTGGATGCCCAAGACTCCCTCGCTCTCTGTGTTAGGGTTTCATCGGTGTCGTATTCTCTCTCGCGGATTCCAAGACTAACTAATGAGAGCCCGAAACTCCCGGGTGTGAGGCCTAAACTAACACAATCAAGCAGTTAGTTCCACTTTGCTACCCCCTTCCGACTCTCGTAGATGGGGCAGAACGACAGTTCCGATCCGGATCGTCTGAATGCCACCAAATCCCATGGTATACCATACCATGTGTGTTAGAATGTTTCATGGGTATTTGATGTCCAAGAGTCCCTCTCTCTTTGTGTTAGGGCTTCACCGGCGTCAGATTCTTTCTAGCGGGTTCCAGGACTACTTAGAGACCGAAACTCCCGGATTTGACGGAACTAGGGGAATCTTGCCAAGAGGTGGACCCTAAAATTTTCTTTGGTGTTCCTTGGTCCTAACCTAACACAACCAAACAGTTGGTTCCACTTTTCTACCCCCTTTTTGCTCACGTAGAGGAACCAAACCGGCAGTTCCGCCTTATTCCCCAACGGGGCTATGGTTTCTCCGGAGGGGGCTCCGGATCGTATGAATGCCACCAAATCCCATGGTATGACATACCATGTGTGTTAGAGTGTGTAATGGGTCTTGTATGCCCAAGATTTCCTCGCTCTCTGTGTTAGGGTTACATCGATGTCGGATTCTCTCTCGCGGATTCCAGGACTAATTAATGAGATCCCGAAACTCCTGGGTGTGACGGAACAAGGGGAATCTTGCGAAGAGGTGGGCCCTACCATTCTCTTGGGTGTTCCTTGGGCCTAACCTAACACAACCAAACAGTTAGTTGCACTTTGCTACCCCCTTCCGGCTCACGTAGATGGGGCAGAACGATAGTTCCGTCTTTTTCCACAAAGGGGCTATGGTATCTCCGGAGAGGTGGCCCAGATCGTCTGAATGCCACCAAATCCCATTGGACTCCATAACATGTATGATAGAGTGTGCAATGGGTCTTTTATGCCCAAGACTCCCTCGCTCTCTGTGCTAGGGTTTCACCGGTGTCGGATTCTCTCCCGCGGGTTCCAGGACTAATTAATGAGAGCCCGAAACTCCTTGGTGTGAAGGAACTGGGGGAATCTTGCCAAGACGTGGGCCCTAAAATTCTCTTGGTTGTTCCTTGGGACTAGCCTAACACAACCAAGCACTTAGTTCCACTTTGCTACCCCCTTACGACTCTCGTAGATGGGGCAGAGCGATAGTTTCGTATTTTTCCCAAGCGGGGCTTTGGTTTCTCCGGAGGGGGTTCCGAATCGTCTGAATGCCACCAAATACCATGGTATACCATACCATGTGTGTTAGAGTGTGTCATGGGTCTTGGATTCCCAAGAGTCCCTCGCTCTCTATGTAAGGGCTTCACCGGCGTCAGATTCTCTCTAGCGGGTTCCAGGACTACTTAGAGCCCGAAACTCCCGGATTTGACGGAACTAGGGGAATAATATTGCCAAGATATGGACCCTAACATTGTCTTTGGTGTTCCTTTTTCCAAAACTAACACAACCATAGAGTTGGTTCCACTTTTCTATCCCCTTCCGGCTCACGTAGAGAGGACAGAACGTTAGTTCCGTCTTTTATCCCAACGGGGCTATGGTTTCTCCGGAGGGGGGCTCCGGATCGTATGAATGCGACCAAAACCCATGGTATGACATACCATGTGTATTAGAGTGTGTCATGGTCTTGTATGCACGAGATTACCTCGCTCTCTGTGTTAGGGCTTCACCGGCGTCGGATTCTCTCTAGCTGTTCCAGGACTACTTAGAGCCCGAAACTCCCGCATGTGGCGAAGCTGGGGGAATCTTTCCAAGAGGTGGGCCCTACCATTGTATTTGGTGTTACTTCTCCTTAACATAACACAATCAAGAAATTGGTACCCCCTTCCGGCTCATGTAGATGGGGCAGAACGACGATTCCGTCTTTTTCTCAGCGGGGCTATGGTTTATCCGGAGAGGGGGCGCCGGATCGTATGAATGCCACAAAATCCCATTACACGCCACACCATGTCTTATAAGAGTGTGCCATGGGTATTGGATTCCCAAGATTCACTCGCTCTCTGTATTAGGGTTTTACAGGTGTCGAATTCTCTCTCGCTGGTTCCAAGACTAACTAATGAGAGTCCGAAACTCCTGGGTGTGACAGAACTATGGGAATATTGTCAAGAGGTGTGACCTAACATTCTCTTGGGTGTTCCTTGGGCCTAACCTAACACAACCAAATAGTTAGTTCCACTTTGCTACCCCCTTCCAGCTCACGTAGATGGGGCAGAATGTCTTTTCCGTCTTTTTCCCCAGCGGGGCTATGGTTTCTCCAGAGAGGTGGTTCCAGATCGTTTTAATTCCACCAAATCCCACTGCACGCCATACCATGTGTTCTATAGTTTGTCATGGGTCTTGGATGCCCAAGATTCCCTCTCACTCTGTGCTAGGGGTTCACCGGCGTTGGATTCTCTCTCACGGGTTCCAAGACTAATTAATGAGAGCCCGAAACTCCTAGGTGTGACGTAACTTGGGGGATCTTGGCAAGAGGTGGGCCCTACCATTCTCTTGGGTATTCCTTGGGCCTAACCAAACACAACCAAGCAGTTAGTTCCACTTTTCTACCCCTTTCGGCTCTCGTAGATGGGTTACAACGACAGTTCTATCTTATTTCCCATCGGGGCTATGTTTCTGCGGAGGGGGCTCCGGATTGTCTGGATGCCACCAAATCCCATGGATACCATACCATGTGTGTTATAGTGTGTCATGGGTCTGGGATGACAAAGATTCACTTGCTCTCTAAGGGCTTCACCGGCGTCAGATTCTCTCTAGCGGGTTCCATGACTACTTAGAGCCCGAAACTCCTGGATTTGACGGAACTAGGGGAATATTGACAAGAGGTGTACTCTAACATTTTATTTGGTGTTACTTGTGCCTAACTCAACACAACCAAACAGTTGGTTCCACTTTGATACCCCCTTTTGCCTCACTTAGAGGGGCCAGAATGGCAGTTCCGCCTTTTTCCCCAGCGGGGCTATGGGTTTTCTGGAGGGGGCTCCAGATCGTATGAATGCCACAAAATTCCATGGTATGACATACCATGTGTGTTAGAGTGTGACATGGTCTTGGATACCCGAGATTACCTTACTCTCTATGTTAGGGTTTCACCGATGCCGTATTCTCTCTCGTAGGTTCTAGGACTAATTAATGAGAGCCCGAAACTCCCGGGTGTGACGGAACTTGGGGAATCTTGCCAAGAGGTGTGGCCTACCACTCTCTTGGGTGTTCCTTGGGCCTAACCTAACAGAACCAAACAGTTAGTTCCACTTTGCTACCCCCTTCCAGCTCACATAGATGGGGCAGAACGACAGTTTCGTCCTTTTCCCTAGCGGGACTATGGTTTCTCCGGAGAGGTGGCTCCAGATTGTATGAATGCCACCAAATACCATTGCACGCCATACCATGTGTGCTAGAGTGTGGCATGGGTCTTGGATGCCCAATATTACCTTGCTCTCTGTGTTAGGGTTTCACCAGTGTCGTATTCTCTCTCGCGGGTTCCAGGACTAATTAATGAGAGCCCAAAACTCTCGGGTGTGACGGAACTGGGAGAATCTTGCCAAGAGGTGGGCCCTACAATTCTCTTGGGTGTTCCTTGGGCCTAACCTAACATAACCAAGCAGTTACCTCCCCTTTTCTACCCCCTTCCAGCTCTCGTAAAATGGGGCAGAACGACAGTTCCGTCTTTTTCCCCAGTGGGGCTATGGTTTCTCCGGAGGGGGCTCCGGATCGTCTGAATGCCACAAAATCCCATGGTATACCATACTATGTGTGTTAGAGTGTGTCATGGGTGTTAGGGCTCCACCGGCGTCAGATTCTGTATGGGGGTTCTAGGACTACTTAGAGCCTGACTTCTTTTTCTCTGTGTTTCTCTCTCGAATTTACATGCCCTATTGTCCCAAAACTCCCGGAACGGAGAAACGGGAGGGAATCTTGTGAAGAGTTGGTTCATACCATTGTCTTGGGACTTTCTAGTGTCAATCCTAACACATCTAAGCAAGTAGATAGTCATTTATAAAAAAAGGCACGATATCACTAAATAATCAACACAATTCAGATAAGCTTGGTTTTCCAAAAGTTGAATCTGCATTTTGTCTTTCAAAAAATTCGGGGAAATTGTTTTTGTTATGTCAGATCAAACGGATGGAGTATTTTGTGGTTAAGTTATTATTATTCTGTATTAATTGTTTTTCTTTCCAGTTCAAATTATTTTTCTTCTCTTTGTGAAATGTTTTTGGCAATTGGCTCCAGGCCGGCACTTTATTGCGCGGGAGACGGAGCGTCAAACCCTTCAGGAAGGCGCGGCCTTTAATTGCGCTCACCTCCTCCTCTCTCTCTTCTAGTCATATCACTATCTATCTCTCTTACCGCCTTCCTAAGCTTCCCCTCTCTCCGTCGGCGGGTTTTCTTCCGCCTGGACATCGACAGCACCGCGGCGACCATCCTCGGCGGGAAACGAAGGCCAGACCTCCTCTTCCTCCCTGGGCAGGCGGGATATTCATCGGCTTTTTTAGATCACCGCGTGCGTCGTCCCGTCCTCTTCGAGGGCTTTGGCAATGGCGGTAAGATGATATCTAACCCTCTTATCCCTTGTATCTATCGTAGATCTGTAGAGTGAGCTTGATTTTTCTGCGTAGCACGACATGCACGGTACATCTACATGTTTTTACCATTCATTCTGCATCTCTGCTTCGTATTTTCTCCCGTAGACGTGGTTTTGTTCTATGGCTTAAGTTTGGGATATCCGGCACGCTTAGTTCATCTATTTCCACCATGATTTTGATAGGTTATGGTTTAATTCCGTACCCTATTTGGGTGCTTCAGTTAGATTAGGCTTATATTTTGGTTTTTTTTGGGTTCACGGCTTAGATTTGGTATTTTTGCAAGGTTATTTCAATTTTGGCCAATTATTAACACTTTGGCGAATGATTTACCGAGGCCAGGTGCTAGTAGTGACTATACTTGTTGTACTTAGAAATTCTGAGGTCAGATTCATTTTTTATTTGCATTTTCCATTGCCACATCTGTTTTTCTTTTGTGTATCCTAATTTATCAACATGATGAATGTCGTCCTATTTATATGTCGATGATTAAACTAGGCAATGGTAAAGGCAAAGAGAGTGTCTAAAATACCTTGTAGTGTATACAATTTGATTATTTCCATTCGTATATGCTATTTTAGGCACTCTATTGGCCTTGGTTTGTATGGCAATCATATATGAGGCTTGTATTACATTTGTTTCTATTGTTTTACTTTTCTTTGCCTTGAATGTCCTCCTAGTTGTATGCCAATGATTAAACTAGGCCATGGTAAAGGCAAAGATAGTGTCTATAATACCTTGTAGTGTATACAAATTGAGTATTTGTATTCGTATATGCTATTATAGGCACTCTCTTGGCCTTAGTTAGCATGGCAATGATATATGATGCTCGTATTACATTTTTTCTCTATTGTTCTAGTTTTCTTTTCCATGAATGTCCTCCTTGTTATATGCCAATGATTTAAACTAGGCCATGGTAAAGGCAAACAGAGGGCTACAATACCTTGTAGTGAATTTGAGTATTTGTATTCGTACATGCTATTGAAGTTCTCTTGTTGCCTTTGTTTGCACGGCAACGATATATCACTGGTGGAGAACAGGCCAGTAGCACCGGTTTGTAAGGGCCTTTGGACTCGGATACAAAACCGGTGCTACGTATCCGGGACTAAAGCCCCCCCCTTTAGAACCGGTCAGTCACCAACCGGTTCTAAAGGCCTCCACGTGGGCGCCGAAGAGAGCGCGCAGGCGGAGGACCTTTAGAACCGGTTGGTAATACCAACCGGTCCTAAAGTTTTTTTTTTCTTTTTTTTTTCTTTTTTCTTTTCAGGGTTTCCAATTCCGTATTTAGGGTTTAGGGTTTAGGGCGTGTTCCGTATCTTCAGGGTTTCCGTTTACGTGTTTCCGTTTCTGTTTGCGGTTAAATGTTGATGCACCAAATAGTAGTACATATATATATACATGTAACACGAAGTAATCGACCGATAATTACATAATCTGAGGTTCGTTTTGAATAGTTGTATACTTGCATAGAGAAGGGAGCTGGCTATAATTGGTTCATAGGATGGAAAAATTCTCCGTCTTCTGCTATGACTTGCGTGAGAAGAAATCCTGCCAATTCCTCTGCAATAGCCTTGCAACGGTCGATTGGTTTGAGCTGCGCCCGCTTTCGTGCCATCTTGAAAAGAAGTAGATGAAAACAATTAAGTTACGAACAAAACTAAACATAATTAATGGCAACATAAATAAAGTTGTGAAGATCCGGTTACGTACCTCTAGAGTTCTGGTAGTACGGGATTTCTCATTGATCCTCCTGTGAATGAACTCGCAGACGTAGTATCCACAATAATCAGTTCCCTGTGGTTGTTGCGGGACTTTCTATATACGAGAAACATAATTCAGTCAAATTAATAATAATCAAGAGAATGGTAATGGTATTTAAATCAGGGTACGTAGTACTACTTACTGTGTTAATCTGAAAGTTGAGCTTGTCTGCCCATGTACCGGGTTCTTCCTTGATGAACATTTGCCAAACCCTGGGCGACAAAAGAAAAATGAATAGAAGAGTTAATTATTACTTACTTGATATCAGGGAATGAACGAAAAAGAGGCCGATGAACGAAAGAGGCTGATATATATATACTTTTGAAGCATCTGACGCGCGCTCTTCCATCTGTCAGCGCCCCAGTTTAACGAGTCCCAGACTTCAACTTGTCCTCTATCGATTCTAATGATGAACAATATGAAGTGGCCGCTGCGCACGTGTACACACGCAGTCATGCATACTCATCAATTACACTTAACATCAGGTAAGCAAAATGGAATGTCTACAAGACAGTAACACTCACCTGAATCCGTAGGGCCAAAGTATTTATTTTTTGGTATTTTGTCGCTTCAAAAACCTTAGCAAATCATCCGGTGTAGTCTTGTTGAACTTTTCTACTGTGGTTTGATGATACGAATACGGGTCAATGAACCCAAAGTCCCAGATTCCTGCCAGTCTGCATTCACGAATCTTCATTCTGCATAGTAGCGTATAAAAAGAATGTCGTAAGTGATAATTATACGGGCAACGAACGCGAGCTTAACTAAATAATTAAATTACACAAATAAATCACTTACAAACAGTAGCAGCTGAGGATAGACTTGTCGAGGGCACGTTGATTGTACATCTGGAAGAAATCATCGAACCCAAGCTCCACACCGTAATCTCCGAAGTAGTGTTGATCCTGAATTTGAGCCATGATACAGTCTCTCTCCTGCCTTGCGGCCTCCAAGTACCAATCATGTAAACTCCGTAATTGGGTTGTTAGAGCAGTAGGATCTTCGACCAGAGGGTGCCCGGGCTTGTATTTATATACCACATCAGCAATAGCGTAACCCACGTCGCCCATGCGTGGACAGGACACTGAAGCCGCGTCAGATAAGACCTTGAGCGGGCCAACTGACTGTGCTTCTTGTTGTCCGAGCTGGGGAACTTGTTTCCCGCATTTCGTCTGCTCCGCCTGCTTCATCTGTGCGGCGTGCTTCTTTTCAATATACCGTTCATAGTCTGAAAGGGGCGGCGGTGGCGGCGGTGCAGGATAATATAAGTTGTCGATGGTCCGCTCAATTTTCCACTTTGGGATGTCCTTCAGAGTTTCCTTCCAGACGTCTGGAGGGGGCTTCTGGGGAAACTGTGCGAACCATGCCTTGGTTTTGGATGCCACTGCATTGGTTAGTTCCTCCTCAGTCATCAAGCCTGGTAACTTCGGGGGACTCTTGACTTTCTTGGATTTCCTTGGTCTCTTCTTGGGAGGAGTCCCGTTTCTTCTGAACTGCAGCTTCCGCTTTGTCGTACCCGTAGTGGGCGCATCCGTCGGCTCACGGGAGTGCACGGGCGATGGACCCTCGGCCTCGGGCTCCGGCCAATCTTCGTTGTGGGGTGGACTTGGAGGTTCGTTGGGGGGTGGACTTGGAGGTCGTGCATTCTCTGTACGAATGTGAAAAAACTATTAAAAATAAGATAACATGTGGTGCAACATTCAGTAATGGATGGAGGTATGGTGCATTCGTACCTGGAGGAGTCGGTGGCCTTGGCGCCGAGTTAGGGAACACGATGTGTTTCTTATTCCACAAGATGATACCAAGCTCCATTTCTCCCAGTGTCTTCTCGCCAGCTCGTCGTTCTCTCTATCGGGAACAAAAGTTCCTTTTCGAACAGCTTCTATTGCCTTCTCTAGTTCTGCTACGACTGTTGTTATTTTTTCCGACCATGGTCCCTGAGCAACAATCATCCCAGTCTCAGCGTCCAACGTTGCCCCATGCGCGAACAACCAGAACTTGGACCTATCGGGCCAGTCATGTGTCTGTGGAATGATACCTCTTTTCACAAGCGCATTTTCATAGCTTCGCCACCTAGGCAGGGCAGTCATGTAGCCACCTGACCCCAAAATATGGTGATATTTCTTCTTCTTCGCATTCTCCGAATTTTTGGCCGATCGGGATGCAAAGACACCCGATTTCTTGTACGCCTTAAAATCATCCCAAGCGTCTCTTATCTTCACTAGGTTCCCAGTGAAAACTGGATCTTCTTTCTGATATTTCTTCCACAGTTCTTTCTTCCACCTCTGGAATTGTGTGGCCATCTTCTTCAAAGCCCACTTCTCGACTTTCTTCTTCTTATCTTCCGCTACGCTGAAATTTTGCCATAGCGTTTCGCAAAGAATTTTTTTCAATCTTTCATCGACATAACTAGCTCCAACATTGGCCCCGGTCTTCGGCTTATTCCATTCTATTAAGTTGATCGGGACCAGGTCTCTTACAACAACTCCGCACTGATTTACGAATTTGCGATAAGTTTCTGGGGGCTGCAGTGGTTTGCCATCAGCAGCAACTGTATCAATCGAGAACCTTGCGGTATCTTTCAACCTTGCGGCCGGGCCTCGTTTGGACTTTGTCTCAGTACTTGCGCTAGCTGTTCCGGAGGGCGCCTAAACGGGAAAATAATGATTCGTTAGTAAGTGCAAAACAAATTAATTGTTGCGTGAACAGTGACTTGAGATATACATTGGCAGAGTTTGTTCTGGAGGGCACTTCTTCATCCTCGACGTTGTCGTCGTCATCATCTACTACATCTTCTATATTCTGATCTCCGTCGCCGGAGTCGTTCAAAAATTGATTGCTAAACGCCTGTCCATCGTCGTCATCACGATATATGGCCGTTGCATTATCAAAAATCATCTGGCACACGTATCTTTCCTTCTCCGCCTCACCCATTCCGGCGAGCTGATCGGCGTGCTGATCATGTACAGGTTCTTGGGAATCCATAGCTCAACACCTGCTAGTAAAATTTATAAAATGAAGAACACTTAGCGAAATTTTCATCGGGCACTTGGCGAAATTATTTCATCGGACAGTAATAAAATAATAGTTCTGGACATATTAATGAAATAATAGTTCTGGACACACCAAGAGTTATACATAGCTCGGGTTGATTTTTTTAACCCTAATACATCACGATCGAATAATATCACTTATACATAGTCTCGTGACATCTCTCAAAATAATTAACTCCGACCGGGTCCTAAGCCGCGGGGTGCTGAGTCACGGGTGCTACGCATCCATAGATAAGGAACCCTCCTAGGGTCATAGCTCACGTGGTAAGGAACCCTCCTAATAATCGACCAACTGCTGCTATACTGCCTATACTGCCTATCGAGCAAGTACATGTAGCGACGGACGTGCTCGTCCTCCTCCCTGATACGCTGTTGTACCACCTCCTCAGGGGCCGGCTCTCTCCGCACCGAGCGTGGCCCACGCGATGGCCACCAAAGAATATCCGGGTCGACCACGTCACCCGGATTTCTCACCAAGCCGCGTGCCCCGGTACTAAGGAGCTCCCAATGCCAGCCTGGCGGGGCCCAGTCCCGGACATCCCCCGGCGGGTCCAACAAAGACATGAACTAAAAACCTGCCCGGACTAAGTAAATATTCCATAACTTAGTAAAAAATAGTAAATTGAGAAATATAACAGAAATAAGATGAAAGTTAAACAGGAACAATATGGTAACTTAGTGAAAAAATTTAACTTACTGAAATTATATAGTTATTCTAACTTTCTGAAATTTTCTAACACTAACTTAGTGAAATTTTCTAACACAACATTCTAACAGAAAAATTCTAACACTAAACAAAATTGTAAATACAAAATAAAGCACTAAAAAAAATCTAACACTAACTCTAAAAATTTCTAACACTAAATTCTAACACTAACACTAATAACTCTAAAAAAATCTAACACTAATTAAATCTAAAAATTTCTAACACTAACACTAACTCTAAAATCAATCTAACACTAAACAATCTAACTAATAACTCTAAAAAAACTCTAACACTAAAACAAAATTGAAAAAAAAGAAATAAAACTTAATTACCGTACGTGGCCGGCGACGGGGCGACGGCGATCGAGGGGCGAGAGGCGGGGCGGCGGAGGCGGAGGCGAGACGGACGCGCGACGGAGGCGGACGGCGCGACGGCGCGACGGAGAGGCGGACGGACGGCGACCGCGGAGGCGACGGACGTGGGGCCGCGCGGGGGATCGACGGCGACGGCGATGGACGCGGGGCCGCGCGGAGGCAGACGGCGACGGAGGCGCGGCGGACCGAGGACGCGGAGGCAGACGGCGACGGCGACGAGGCGGACGGACGGCGACGAGGCGGACCGCGCAGGGCTTCGCCGTAGCTAGGTAGAGGAGAAGACGCGCGAAAGAAATGAGGCCAAAATTTCACAAGTCCTGGAGATATCGCCCCACTACAGGCCTTTAGCACCGGTTTGTGTTAGCAACCGGTGCGAAAGGGTCTTTAGCACCGGTTGCTAACACAAACCGGTGCTAAAGGCCTGTAGTTGGGGCCACACCCAGACTGCGCGCCCACTACAGGCCTTTAGCACCGGTTTGTGTTAGCAACCGGTGCTAAAGGTCTTAATACAAACTGCTCGCCTCCCGCGCGCGGCGGTTTTATTGCTACAGTGCGCACCGGCCCGATCGCGAGTCTCTGTTTCTTCTCTTCTTCCTCTGTCTCTTCTTCTTCCTCTCTTGATCTTCCTCCACTAAGCACCATGGCTGAAGTTTCTAAGAGATATGATGTGCCCACACCATGCGGCAAAAGTCTCGACGTGTTCTACACCAACAACTGCGAGGAGCTCCCCGGTGCTATTGGGTATTTGACCAATATGTATTTCTCCTCTCCCGAAGAACACCGGTTTTTCGGGCTTGATTTAGAGTATACGGCGGATAAACGGAATGTTGCAGTCATCCAGATTGCGTTCAAGGAGGCCGTTTTGGTCTTCCAATGGTCAAGGTAACGCACACGTACAATCTTGCATCTTCGATTTGTTTGTTGCATGTGAAGAATACATGTGTTGCCATATATCTAACACGTACACGTATCAAATTTTTGTTGTTGCAGTAGTTCAAAGCATTCTCCGGCACTTGTTGATTTTCTTGTCAACAAGGGGTATGACTTTTGCAGCGTTGACAACACGCAAGACCGTCCGAAGTTGATGCGCTTGGGTATTGTGATACCTGAAGATCACTACATTGATATTCAGGGTCTTATCCATTTGAACGGGCCAAAGACCGGTATGGCTCGCATGGCAAGTGCCTTCATCCACGAGGGCTACGGAACCATGAAGACTGATTTCCCCTCGAAGAATCACTGGTTGTGGGAGAAGAACCCACTGGACTGGACCAACATCACGTATGCAGCCATAGATGCATACGTCTCCTACGAGTTGTTCCGCTTCTACTCGACGGATCCATAGATGTTGTTTGTGTACCGCATCTTGTGTTCGGTATATGCATGTAATGGATATATTAGTATGTAATGGATATATTATCATGTAATGTATATATTATTATGTAATGGATATTATTTCTATATTAATTCCTAGCTAAACTATTTCTATATTATGTCAAACGCACATTTCAAAACAGACAAACAAAAACACATCAAGAAAACAAAACAGAAAAACTACTGTTTCTGTATATGTGATCACTTACCCCAGGCGCACTTTACACAAAATGCGCCTGCGGTAAATCTCTTATCCCAGGCGCATTTCCTGACTGTGCGCCTGCGGTAAAGTTACCCTAGGCGCATTTTGTTGTTTATGCGCCTGTGGTAAGTTAGGGTGGGTAATGAGTAAGGCAACGAGAAGTGAGAGCGCAAGTGATACATCGAGCATATATATCGTGGATACATATATATAGATTGATTTTGCGAGATACCATACAGATTGATTTAGCGATTGCCGCAGTGTCGCCGGAATACAAATTCTTTTATTAAAAAGAGAAAACAGACGAACACTACTCCTCGCCATCGTCGTCGGGGAACTCGTCGGTGACCTCCTCCGGGTCATCATCGTCGCCGAACTCGTCGGTGACCTCCTCGTCATCATCGGAGGTGCATGATGGTATGTCCGAGATAGGCCCCCACCTCGGATCGTCGGAGGCCCAGACTTCGCCGGCGCGGTCGGCCCGACGAAGCTCTTGCAGCGCCCTCGTCCTCACCTCCCGAGCCGCATCTAACGCGAGGTGGCGTTCGAGGCGGCGCTCCGCCCGCTGACCCGCGCGTGTCTGCCAGAGCTCCTCGTCGGCGCTCTCCTCCCCCGGGTTGTTCCGGTAATAATCGCGGACGACGCGGTCTTCCCTGGCGTCGACTAGGCCCTGAAACGCGCGGTGGCGGAGGTGGAGGTGGTCGGCGGCAGTGATGATCTGTGGCTTCGTCGCCCTGGCCTCCGCTTCCCAGACTGTGTGGCAGTCGTTGAAGTTCATCAGCGACCGCGGGCGGTTGAGGCGCCAGGCCGCCGCGTCCCAGGCGCGGGCTGCCTCTGCCGCCGTCGCAAAGGTGCCGAGGGGGATGCGGTCGTCCCCCCAGCGGATATCTGCGCTGAACATTCCGTTCTGCTGTGCTCGGACGCCGCGGAAACCGGTGGTGCTGTTCCTCCTCGGAGGCATGGTGGAAGCGCGACGGTGCAGAGGGATGGAGAAGAAGCGCTCGAGGAGCGACAGTGGCTACTGGGTGCATATATAGGGTCCTCTGGCTCACAAAGTGTTGAGCTAGGGTTTTGATCCAACGGTTAAGAAACATCCCAACGGCTCACAACAGCTCGAAAGAAACACACCGTAGCCCTGATCGAACGGCTCACAACAGCTGGAAAGAAACACACCCCGGATCCAACGACTCACAAGCGGTTGAAACAAACACACGATCCGTGTGATTCTATCTGATTGGTCCAAACGAAACCCTAACCCATTTAGTCCCGGTTGGTGTCCCCAACCGGTACTAAAGGGACGATCCGTTTCTATTTGTCTTCTTGTCTTTCTTATGATTGCGCCGTAACCATGGAACATCTTCATCATTTAACTGAATGCTAGGATCATCTTTGACTTTGAAGGGAGGAATTTCATCAAATTTAATGTAATCTGATCAATTACCCCAGGCGCACATTGCACACCATGCGCCTGTGGTATAGCTCTTAGCCCAGGCGCATATTCTGTCTATGCGCCTGCGGTAATGTTACCCCAGGCGCATATTGTAGTCTATGCGCCTGTGGTAAGTTAGGGTGGGTAATGAGTAAGGCAACGAGAAGTGAGAGCGCAAGTGATACATCGAGCATATATATCGTGGATACATATATATAGATTGATTTAGCGAGATACCATACATGTAGATTGATTTAGCGCGATTGGTATACTAGCCCGCTGGTACTTTGTTTCTCACTTTTAAAAAGTACATACATATATTGCGAGTATTTCCCTCTGTCAACCTTTCATCACAATCTTACGCTTGCCTTTCTTGGTTGATGTTGAATACGTGACTGCCATACCGTGACTTCTTCTGTCTGCCTCTGTGACAACCGGTCGTCACAATCTTACTCTTGCCTTTCTTGGTACCGGTTGCGGTTAACAACCGGTGCTAAAGGGTCTTTAGCACCGGTTGTTAACGGCAAACCGGTTGTTAACGGCAACCGGTGCGAAAGGGTCTTTAGCACCGGTTGTTAACGGCAACCGGTCCTAAAGGCCTGTACAGGGGGGCGCACATTTCTTTTTCTTCTTCTTTCTGTTTCCAAAGGGGGGTGTAGAACAAAACAAACGGTATCGCCATCATACAGCCCAACCGTGGCTACTGGGTGCATATATATATGCATACCAAATGCACGGCTGGACGTATGACGGCGAATCCGGATGTTTTGTATTTGCTCGATGAACTGAGTATATGATGTATCAAACCTTAAGGGGGGTGTGGAACAAAACAGACAGTATCGCCATCATACAGCCCGACCGTGGCTACTGGGTGCATATATGCATACCAAATGCACGGCCGGACGTATGATGGCGAATCCGGATGTTTTGTATTTGCTCGATGAACTGAGTATATGATGTATCAAACCTTAAAGGAGGGTGTAGAACAAAACAAACGGTATCGCCAGTATACAACCCCGCAGTGGCTACTGAGTGCATATATGCATACCAAATGCACCGCGGGGCGTATGCTGGCGAATCCGGATGTTTTGTATTTGGGAGATGAACTGAACGGTGTATGAAGCTGGGCTATATATAGGGTCCTCTGGCTCACAAAGTGTTGAGCTAGGGTTTTGATCCAACGGTTAAGAAACATCTCATCCAACAGCTCGAAAGAAACACACCGTAGCCCTGATCGAACGGCTCACAACAGCTGGAAAGAAACACACCCCGGATCCAACGACTCACAAGCGGTTGAAACAAACACACGATCCGTGTGATTCTATCTGATTGGTCCAAACGAAACCCTAACCCATTTAGTCCCGGTTGGTGTCCCCAACCGGTACTAAAGGGACGATCCGTTTCTATTTTTCTTCTTGCCTTTCTTCTGATTGCGCCGTAACCATGGAACATCTTCATCATTTAACTGAATGCTAGGATCATCTTTGACTTTGAAGGGAGGAATTTCATCAAATTTAATGTAATCTTCTGACATGTCTGTCTTGTCCTCGACTCCCACGATGTTTCTTTTCCCTGAAAGAACTATGTGGCGCCTTGGCTCATCGTCTGATGTATTCGTTTCTTTATCTTTTGTTTTTCTCGGTCTGCTAGACATGTCCTTCACATAGAAAACCTGAGCCACATCATTGGCTAGGACGAATTGATCATTGTCGTACCCAAGATTCTTCTGATCCACTGTTGTCATTCCGTACTTCGGGTCTACCTTCACGCCTGACAGGTTGAACCATTTGCACCAGAACAAAGGGACCTTAAAGGAAGGTCCGTAGTCAAGTTCCCATATCTGCTCTATGTAACCATAGTATGTGACCCTTTGCCCGTTGTCGTCTTTTGCATCAAACCGGACGCCACTGTTTTGGTTGGTGCTCTTTTTATCTTGTTCTGCCGTGTAAAATATGTTACCATTTATCTCGTACCCTTTAAAGGTCAATACAGTCGAAGATGGTTGCTTGGCCAACAAGTATAGCTCATCTTCAACAATGTTGTCATTAATCAGACGTCTTTGCAACCAACCTCCGAAAGTCTTCGCGTGTTCTTTAGCAATGAAATCTTCAGGTTGCTCCGGATATTCCGAGCGTAAAATATCCGTGTGTTCCTGGATATATGGAGCCGCCAAGCTGGAATTAACTAGAACTGTGTAGTGTGCTTGACTGAAAGATTGCTCGTCCATACATGTTGTTGATTTCTTTCCTAGCGTGCCTTTTCCACGCAGTCTCCCCTCATGGCGCGACTGAGGAACCCCGATCGGGTTCAGGTCAGGAATAAAGTCAACACAAAACTCAATGACCTCCTCTGTTCCATAGCCCTTGACCATGCTTCCTTCTGGTCTAGCACGGTTTCTAACATAATTCTTCAAGACTCCCATGAACCTCTCAAAGGGGAACATATTGTGTAAGAATACAGGACCGAGAACGGAAATCTCTTGGACTAGGTGAACTATGAGGTGCGTCATAATATTGAAAAAGGTTGGTGGGAACACCAACTCGAAGCTGACAAGACATTGGACCACGTCCTTCTGTAAACTTGGTAGAGTTGCTGGATCGATTGCCTTCTGAGAAATTGCGTTGAGGAATGCACATAGCTTCACAATGGGTACTCGCACGTTTTCTGGCAGAAGCCCCCTCAATGCAATCGGAAGTAACTGGGTCATGATCACGTGGCAGTCATGAGACTTAAGGTTTTGGAACTTTTTCTCTTCCAGGTTTAGTATTCCTTTTATGTTCGACGAGTAGCCAGACGGGACCTTGATACTACTCAGGACTTGGAAAAAGATCTCCTTCTCTTCCTTGGTAAGAGCGTAGCTGGCAGGACCTTTGAAATTCTCTGGATTCATCAGGTCGTCTCGTTCGTGCATACGTTGGTGGTGCAGCCGTGCTTTTGGTGTATCTCTTGACTTCTTCCCATGCACGCCCAATAAGTTTAGCAGGTTCACGCAAATATTTTTCGTCACGTGCATCACGTCGATCGCAGAGCGAACCTCTAGGAATTTCCAATAGGGTAGTTCCCAGAATATAGATTTCTTCTTCCACATGGCTACGTGGTTGTCGGCGTCATTTGGAACAGATTGTGCGCCAGGACCCTTTCCAAAGATTACTTTTATATCTTTGACCATGTCATATATATCAGTACCTTTAGGGAGGGTTGGCTTCCTCCGTGTATCTGCCTCGCCTTTGAAATGCTTTCCTTTCTTTCTTACGGGATGCCTGTCTGGAAGAAATCGACGATGCCCCGGGTACACATTCTTGCCTATATGTATACTTTCTGTCTCGCCTAAACAGTGTGTGCATGCGCTGTATCCCTTGTTTGACTGTCCTGAGATGTTACTAAGAGCGGGCCAATCATTGATGGTAACAAACAGCAACCCTCGTAGGTCAAATTCCTCTTGTTTGTACTCGTCCCACACACGTACACCTTCGTCAGCCCACAACTCTAAAAGTTCATCAACCAGTGGCCTCAGGTACACATCAATGTTGTTGCCGGGTTGCGACGGGCCTGGGATAAGCACTGGCATCATAATGAACTTACGCTTCATGCATAACCAAGGAGGAAGGTTATAGATACATAGAGTCACGGGCCAGGTGCTATGACTGCTACTCTGCTCCCCAAATGGATTCAGGCCATCTGTACTCAGACCAAACCTTAAGTTTCTTGCGTCACGTGCAAAGTCCTCGTACTTATCGTCGATGTTTCTCCACTGCGACCCATCAGCGGGGTGTCTCAGCATATCGTCTTCCTTACGGTCTTCTTTGTGCCATCGCAACAACTTGGCATGCTCTTTGTTTCGGAACAAACGTTTCAACCGTGGTATTATAGGAGCATGCCACATCACCTTGGCAGGAACCCTCTTCCTGGGGCGATCGTCGCCCTCAACATCACCAGGGTCATCTCGCCTGATCTTATACCGAAATGCACCGCATACCGGGCAGGCATTTAAATTCTCGTGCTGGCCGCGGTAGAGGATGCAGTCATTTATGCATGCATGTATCTTATGCACTTCCAATCCTAGAGGGCAGACAACCTTCTTTGCTTCGTATGTACTGCAGGGCAGCACGTTATTTCTTGGAAGCATCTTCTTCATTATTTTCAGCAGGTTTTCAAATCCCTTGTCAGATAATCCATTCTCTGTCTTCCATTGCAGCAATTCAAGGGTGGTGCCCAGTTTTTTCTGGCCATCTTCGCAAGTTGGGTACAACAATTTTTTGTGGTCTTCTAACATGCGCTCCAACTTCAACCTCTCGTTTTCACTTGCGCAGTTTATCTGTTCTTCACGAATGACCTGACGAAGATCATCATCAGACTCATCAACAATGTCCTCAAGTTCAGGCTCATCTTCCCCCATTTCAGTATCACCGTGTTCATCGAACATAGGATACTCATCATTATCCTCTTCTTCTTCATTGTCTTCCATTATAACCCCTCTTTCTCCGTGCTTGGTCCAACAAAAATAACTGGGCATGAAGCCTTCTTGCAACAGGTGGGTGTGTATGGTTCTTGAGCTAGGGAAATTCCTCTTATTCTGGCATTTTTTACATGGACAAAAAATAAATCCATTCTGCCTGTTTTTCTCAGCCACATTGAGAAAACTATGCATGCCATTAAGGAATTCGGGACGACGTCGATCACTGTACATCCATTGCCGGTTCATCTGCATTATATAAATTTATCAACAACCATTATGCTAAATCATCATGACTAAATTAGTTAATTAATACAAAAAGTTCATCACACGTTAATACCAAACTAGCGTATAGTGACCATATATACATATATAGTTCTCAGAAAAATACACACTGAAACCATCCATAAAAATTCTCTCTAATTAATGCATTTAAAAACAACAACAAATGCGATCAAAATCGCAACAAAGGTAACAATTGACCCGACGACATAATGATACCAAGCCTCTTTACTAATTGCATATTTCCTAATCTTTCTAATCTTCAGGCGCATTGCGTCCATCTCGCTCTTGTGACTATCGATGACACCGGCAAGAACCTTTTCCAAGGTCATCTTCTCTCTTTCAGTTTTTTCCAACCTTTCTTCAGTTTTTTTCAATCTTTCTTTCAAGCCAATATTTTCTTGTTCAACTAAGTATAACTTCTCAACAATAGGGTCGACTGGCATTTCCGGTTCCACTACCTCCTATATAAAAATATCTATGTCAAGTTGGTCGGCGTAAGTAATTGTCGTATAATCAGGAAATGAAAATATGTAGTGAAAAAAGATAATATACCACATCCGAATCATAGACTGGACGAGGGCCAACGGGGACGGATATCAAAACCATGGCTCTAGAAAATTATATACAAGTAAATACGTAAATCATACAAATCAAAATTTGTTTTGGTAAATAAAAACAATAGGCTCACCAAGGTTGTGTCGGTGATGGGGCGATTGACGGTAGTGAGTAAGGGGACAAGGCGCGCGACACTAAAAAAAGCACAAATCATAATTAATTTTGAGCTCAAATTGCATCAATTTGTATACATAACAAAATGAATAACAAATTCTAGCTTAGCTAGGCATTTCATCAAACACCTAGCTAGCACAACAAAAATGAAATGAGCAAGAAAACGAGCAAAACCTGCAATGCCGGAAGAGGGAACGTTGATGCTAACCGTAGAACCGATGGGTACCAACAATCTTGACAAATGGTGGAGAAAATGGGGATGGATTAGACCTCACAAGAGGAAGAAGAGAGCAAAAATGGAGTTGAGCTCGAGCTGGAAAAAATGAGCTGAGCTCGGGGTGGTATGTAGGGTTTAGGGGAGGGATTTAGGACCGGTTTGTGTTACAAACCGGTTCTAAAGGTTATGACAGCGGGACCCGCAATGGCTGCAAAAAATGAGAAAACCTGTAGAACCGGTTTGTGATACAACCCGGTTCTAAAGGTTCTGCCCCTGGGCCCCCCTCCCTGCAGCAAATGGCCCGCAAGGCCTTTAGGACCGGTTTGTGTTACAAACCGGTCCTAAAGGCCTTGCGGGCATTTTGCTGCATGGGTGGGGCCCAGGGACAGACCCTTCTGAACCGGTTTGTATCACATCCGGTTCCATTGGGCTTGGCTCAATGCCCTGTTTTCTACTAGTGTATGAGGCTCACATTACATTTGTTTCTATTGTTCCACTTTTCTTTGCCTTGAATGTCCTCCTTGTTATATGCCGATGATTTAAACTAGGCCATGGTAAAGGAAAACAGAGTGTCTACAATACCTTGTAGTGTATACAATTTTAGTATTTGTATTCGTACATGCTATTGTAGTTACTTCTTTTTGCCTTGATTTGCATGGCAATGATATATGAGGCTTGTTTTACATTAGTTTCCATTGTTCCACTATTCTTTGCCTTGAATATCCTCCTTGTTATATGCCGATGATTTAAACTAGGTCATGGTAAAGGCAAAGAGAGTGTCTACAATACCTTGTAGTATATACAATTTGAGTATTTGTATTCGTACATGCTATTGTAGTTACTTCTTTTTTCCTTGGTTTGCATGGCAATGATATATGAGGCTCGTTTTACATTAGTTTCCATTGTTCCACTTTTCTTTGCCTTGAATGTCCTACTTGTTATATGCCGATGATTAAACTACGCCATGGTAAAGGGAAAGAGAGTGTCTATAATACCTTGTAGTGTATATGATTTGAGTATTTGTAGTCGTACATGCTATTATAGGCACTTTTTTGCCCTTGGTTTGCATGGCAATGATATATGAGGCTCGTATTACATTTGTTTCCATTGCTCCACTTTTCTTTGCCTTTAATGTCCTCCTTGTTATATGCCGATGATTTAAACTAGGGCATGGTAAAGGCAAATAGAGGGCTACAATACCTTGTAGTGTATGCAATTTGAGTATTTGTATTCGTACATGCTATTGATTCTCTCTTGTTGCCTTTGCTTGCATGGCAATGATATATGAGGCTCGTATTACATTTGTTTCCATTTTTCCACTTTTTTTTGCCTTGAATGCCCTGCTTGTTATATACCGATGATTTAAACTAGGCCATGGTAAAGGGAAAGAGAGTGTCTATAATACCTTGTAGTGTATACAATTTGAGTATATGTATTCGTACATGCTATTATAAGCACTCCTTTTGCCCTTGGTTTGCATGGCAATGATATATGAGGCTCGTATTACATTTGTTTCCACGGTTCCACTTTTCTTTGCCTTGAATGTCCTCGTTTTATGCCGATGATTTAAACTAGGCCATGGTAAAGGCAAAGAGAGTGTCTATAGTACCTTGTAGTGTATACAATTTGAGTATTTGTATTCGTACATTCTATTATAAGCACTCTTTTTTCCCTTGGTTTGCATGCCATGATAAATGCTAGGAGATCAGATACAATACGTGGCAGTGATACAAGGCCACATCTTGTATTACTTCCTGGTATCGGGTTCTTTCTTCTAGCCAGTGTTGGCAATGTGTTTATGAGGCTTGTTTTACACTCTTTTTTTTTGCATTGTTCCACATGTGTTTATTCTGGCTGCATGTCACAATGTATTCTAGGATACCCTTTAGTGCATGATCACCTATGTGTTTATGAGGTTTGTTATCACTATGCACAATTTATGAGCTGATTTGGTCAATGATGATAACTTTGACACATGTATATTTGGCTGATGCCTCACTGTCTCCACCACATGGCCAGCAAAAGTTAGAACTAGACACAAATAGATGTGCCATGTCTTTGCTTTTCCTGGCCCACTGGTGTAGAAAAGTTGTGTCAGCTTGTTGTGTCTCTATGATCCCTAAGGCCAATGAGTACACAAATGTGGCTATAGATGTTGTTTTGAATGTGCATGATCCCTTAAAGTCGATGATTAAAATGTGTCACCATATCATTGCAATGAGGGTTCCATACTATCTTGTGCAATGTACAAGCAAATTCATTGTGCATTGCTCTTGGTACTGTAGAATTACTTCTTGGATAAACATGGTTGTGCTTTTATTATGAGGCATTACCAGTTGTTCGTAGTTCGGCCCCAGTTTTACATAAATGTCTTCGTTAAAGAATTGTTCCTTTTTAGAACCAATCTGCTTATATGCACATTTTGTAATTTCTGCTTCTTTTTATTTGATTAACAGGGTATTCCATGCCCTGTATGCAAGAATAATTGCTCAAATGTTGATCCTTCTGCATCCAAGTTCGGTGTTGTTGTAAAAGAGTGTCACCTCAAGTCAGTGGTAAGAAAACAATTCTTTTTCATACACTTGTATTATGTTTTGTGTTTTTATTACAATATCTAATTTCCACATTTGTTTTTATTTCTGATGCACAGGTCGTACCATGCACTGCTCGGATAGCATTGAACAAGTTAGTAGGCGAGCGTGATGTTTAGTTCTCATGGAAGGAAGTACACCTTTCGTGTGTCAAAAGAACAGAGCAAGACCCGTTTGCATGGGACACAATGGGATAGGTTCATCGAGGAAAAGAACATCTCCGTGGGAGATATACTAGTGTTTTCCATGATACCAAGGCCCACTATCTACATTGTTATTATTGGCGACTCCCAAGATGACTCACTTTTCATTTCAAGCGAAGATGACTCAGTTTCAAGCGAAGATGACTCAATTTGCAGTGTAGATGGCAGTTCTGATGATGAGATGCATGATGAGGATTCTAGCAATTCTGATGATGAGGATTCTGACAATTCTGCTGATGAGAGGCATGATGATGCCAACATCGTATATGTCCAAAGAGCCAATCTCGACAATCACGAGAAGAACCGCTTGGCCTGGCTTCTACTCCTTGGACCCTATGTTGGGCTTCCTTTTGTGACTCGTTTCACGGTCACAAACTTGCAGCACTATATTATGATATGTATCTATAAGAAGCCCTCCTCTTTTTGCAAGTAAATTTTCAAGAACCATGAGAAGGTATGCTAATATGGTATGTTATCTTTCATGCTTAGAAACTACCGAAGTTGATAGGGGAACACGCTGGCCTGGGGAATCATGGCAGGGTTTGCCTACGACTTAGAGCAGAAGAGCATGTCACCACCGTAACTTACAACAAGAAAACCGACGGTGGTTTTCATCCAAGGCAATAATTTTCATAATCGGTCACCTGTTTTGATCATTGTGAGAAAGACCGATGACCCCAGGTTGGAGGCGGTCATTGACATGGTGGTGATATGGAACCGGAGCAAATGATAGGCCTTGGGGGTGAAGAGACTAGGCTGCTGCTGAGCTAGGCCTATGAACTTCTTATTTTGTCTCGCTTGATTGTAATTTCGTTTGTTTCATGGACTTGTTAAGGTTTAGTTTGTTTCGTGAACTTCTAAGTTATATTATCGCTGGTAGATCCCTCGTTGTAAAACCCGAGTAAAGATCAAATCTCTAATAGCTGCTAAAACCTCGAGTTTGGATCAAATCCCTCGTGCTCCTAGATCGTGCAACTCATCACTGCAGAACTCAACAAAAGCATGGCAAGCCAACGGTCACTGAACTTCTCGACCTCGTCGCTATCGCATAAATACGACCGAGCACGGACCACGCAACCTACTTTCTACGCCGCCGCCATAGCCTCCGACCTCCCCCTCACTCTCGGCGCTGATTACTGCATGCCACCACAGCCCCCAACCTCCCCCCTCCCTCTCGTCGCTGATCCACCCTATGGCGCCGGCGTGAGAAGCAGCACCGGCTTCCGAGGTGTGCAGCTGCGGCCGTCCGGGTGCTGGTCCGCGGAGATCACACACAACGGCGTGCGATGGTGGATGGGCACCTTCGACACGCCGAGCTCGCCGCCCTCGCATTCGACGTGGTGGTGTGGAGGTTCGGCCGCTCGCGCGCCGAGCTCAACTTCAGGGACGTTGAGAGCGGGGAAGTTGCCGAGTTCCTCGCCCCGGATCTGAGGATTGTGACCCGCAAGGAGGAGCGGGAGAACCGTCGCGCGTTCGTGCAGCTGCGCATCCGCCGTGACGACGAGGCCACGATGGAGAGGTTCCGTCTGATCACCCTGATCTGGTACATGCGCAGTTGCGGCTCGACGCTCAGAGGGACGCGAAGATGCGAGCTCGTACATCCCGGTGGGATGCTGCCCCTCCACCATCGCCGTCTCATCGTCGGATGAGGAGATGGACGAAGCATTATGGGAGAGCCTTATGCAGGACTCCGATGACGACGAACTTGACGACGCATTCTAGGATGATGTGTAGTGTTTTAGAGTGTGGAATATGTTGAAAATGTGTCACAATAATCAAAATTTCGACGTTTTATGTGTTCGTTGAAGTTTCAACATTTCTTCCTTCTTATTTTGGGCTGCAACTGTAGTAGGATAATTATGGGCTACGGAGTGCTGTAAGGCCCAATAAAAATGGCCTCACATGAGAGGGCCCAAGAAAGTGTCATCATGGCCCAAGTATGGAAACAACCGCTCTTCCACTCACCCAGTAACCCTGGCATGCAGCACGTCACGCGTTCGTCACGATATTGTAAATGTGAGACGTGTCGCTTTAGTTCCGGCGGCCAGTTATTGCTCTGTCGTGCATGCGGCTCCACCGTTCCACTCCCCCTCCCAGTGTATAAATAGATGCACTCTTCAGTTCATCCTCTATCTGCCTCTCCGCCTCCCCTCAAGTAAAAACCCTTTGACGTAGTAGCTGCTCGAGCGTTCCTCCACGCGGCCATGGCTCCACCGGCAAAACAGTCTGTTGCCCTCATGTAGGTTCTATTTCCGTTCACGTACTTCTGATCCGTTTCTGGATTCCTCGTGATTTCATCTTTCTTAGATCCGTTTCCCAATTCATCGTGGTTTCATCTTTCTTAGATCCATATTGCCTTTTAGATTAACACCAACTTCCTATCATGCAACTATCTACAGGGCACATGAAGCCGAGTAGAGGGTCATCTTCGCCGCTCTGGCGGAGAGGGTAACCATCCTAGAAGCTGAGCTTGAGAAGGCCTTTAAGCTCCCCTACGGCAATCTCAAGAAGGATTGCGATGCCATGTTGGAGCAGGTGGAGCAGGGCGAAGCTTCCCTCGTAGCGTATCGGAAGTTGATGGATGATAAGTTGAAGATGATGGCCAGCAACCTCGAACTGACCTTGTAGGTTGGGTAACTGAACATCGGTTTAGCCCTGGCAGAGCAGAAAACTCTTATCGTTCTCCTCGTAGCTGTGAGGCCCCAGTCAATGGAGGATCCAGTGCCGTCGTAGGATCCAGTGCCATCAGAGGATCCAGTCCCGTCGGAGGATCCAGTGCCATCGGAGGAGCTGTCGGCCCCCTACTGATGCTCTTTTGCCCCCTACTGCTGCCCCCGTGCTTCTGATGTTCTGTTTAGATCGACAATCTCGTTCGTTGTATTGGATCGTTTCTATTAATATGTAGTCTATGTTTATTTTATTAAGATAGATAATTCGAGTTCACAATATGGAGAAATAGATGATAGAAGTTTTGATGGATCTAAGTGACAGAAATTAAAAGGGTTACATTAGACTAATGTCGATGCAAAAAATATACCAAACAGATAATTCGATTTCACAATATGGACAAATAAATGACAGAAATGAAAAGGGATACATTCGATTAATCTGCGACGTTCTCGTGGAACGAAACTCGCCTCCAACTGGGCCTATTGGACCGGGAACAAAAATCCGCGACAGAAAATATAAGAAACGTCGAGAACGACCGCAAAGTCGAGAGCAAATTCTACTTTTCATCCATCCGCGACGGAAACCACACGACGTTATCAAAACGTTCCGCTCAAAACGTCCCTGGTCACGCGGAATTTGGTAGTGTAGACAGTTTCGTATTAGAGATGTACGTACAACGCATAAGCTAATACCAACGTACAAAACTAAATTACGGTGTACACCGTTTCAATTTTTCGATATACAGGTAACGCATAAAATCTAATACCGACGTACAAAACTAAACTAGGGTGTACATGGTTTCATATCTTCGATGCACTACTAGATAAAAGATTATAGGAGGCTCGTTTTTTTGTTATTCGAGGCGCATATGGAATGAGCCTTCAGCGCCAAGCCTCGCATATTTTGGCTTATAGGAGGCGCATTTTGAAATGCGCCTCCTATACCTGCATATAGGAGGCGCATTTGAAATGCGCCTCCTATATTCAAGTATAGAAGGCGCATTCCAGAATGCGCCTCCTATAAGTTATAGAAGGCGCATTCCAGAATGCGCCTCCTATAAGTTATAGGAGGCTCATTTTAGAATGCGCCTCCCATAAGTTATAGGAGGCGCATTCTGAAATGCGCCTTCTATAAGTTATAGGAGGCCCATATCAGAATGCGCCTCCTATAACTTATAGGAGGCGCATTTAATATGCGCCTCTTATAACATTTTCGAATTTTAAAATTTGCAGAATTACTGCGCGTTCCAGAATACACATATACAGGTATATAGATACACAAATACAGTACAACAGTCGAGAATTTCCAGAAAGTAGCATCACCATGAATACCATCAACTTGAATCAAATCACGACATACATATACGCAAGTTCATTTATACGAAGTACATCACACAACACAAGTGTTTGCGTCTCCGATCGAGTACAAGTTCACAATCACGTTACAACTGCGACGACGAATCGAGCTCTAGATAGCTTAGGTGAGTAAAGCACATAGACTACGATTGATAGTAACGAGGCGATGATGATCACGATGAAGTTGGTCCAGTTCTTCCTTTCGTGCCTCCACTTCTCTTCTGCCACCTCTACCACGAAAACGCTTCACGGCCAAATACTACCAAGCATTCATGAAATACGGCATGTCGTTTGCTCGGAAATCGCCGCGTTTGCTGACTTGAGAGAATCCCTCTCGATGGATGTAATGTAGCACACTCAAAACCATCTCATCGCAGCAAAGTCAAAGCCAATGCAACCTGAAAAACAAACAAGTCTGAGCACAGCCTACTGCATATATATACATACTAGATGAACAGCACGCTTCGCCGCGCCGATTGTCTGCCATTTTCAGTGAGCCTAAGGATCTGGGGCTTACGGGTCTAACAGCGTGTTTGTGATAGTATCAGTATCGATGCCTATAAGTGGGGCAGAAAGCGCTAGAAAGGAAACTAAAAAAAGCCCGAGAGCATAATATGTGCACGTTCACCGGCATTATACTCACCATCAACATGGACCAGGACATCTCAACCAAAAATATGGACCTGGGGCAATCGCAAAATATAAGCTTGACCAGGTTACCAACAACAACCATGTGCTTAATACATTGTAATAATCCTATAACTAACAGGCATTTAGTCATATTTCAACTCACCCAAAGAATACTATTTACATCTAAAAGCTTCTTTACTGCAGAGAAAAGATGCACGCTTCAGTTGTTCTAGAAAATAAAATTGACCAATAGCAACTGCAGTGCAACATAAACCTGTGAAAATTCCAACATTTTACAGAATAAAAATGTGTAGCATCAAAACATTCTTGTTAACTGCATTTAGAAGCAGTGCATATGCATATGGCAAAGATTGTCCATCCGCCGGCACATGTTGAGAGCTGCCCTAATAATGGTAACCTCGCACACACAACACTTTTAAAGTTGGGTATTAGATAAGCACACACAAGACATTGTATATTGTCTTTTTCACGTGTCCACTAACCCCTTACTTCTGCCACGCTTACTGAGATAAAAAAGGTTTAAGGCTGTCAGTTCTATGTTAGAGCTCTATAAATTGTATATGCTTTACGAAAAAATTCCACATTCCCTTGATTTCGAGGCAATGCTTACCCAATTTATATACTTCACCACTAATGGTTTGCTTTTGCTTAATACTAAACCAATTGATTCGGTTAAAAGTACTCTTCACCGCAAAATGGTCCAACTTAGTATAGCTATAGCTACAAATTATACCAGCGTGATGTTACTCTCTGCAACTTGTATGTCATAGGCAGGCATTATGTAACTCAAAACACAAACTGTATGGAGCCATCTAATTATATCCACAAAAGACACAAACAAAGAGAAGGGTACCTTCGCAAATTTTCCACACTTCAAGTTAGGGTTGAGCTAACAGCATATGTCCAGTACTTTGTTGTATATTTGAAATAATAGGATCATTCTATAGTCCTCTGTAAGAACCAAGGTGATACCCTAGTCTTGCATGTGCATGGACCTCTAGTAATTTTCTGTGAGAAGGCATACCTTAGTCTAGCATGGAATGAAACAAACATGGAACTAAGAATATATTTAAATAAAGTATATAAACACACCTTAGAGCTATATAAACACACCTTAAATAAAGTATATAAACATGGAACAACAAACAAGAGAAAGTAGCAGTAATAGTCATATCAAGGAAGTGCACTTTAGAGCTATGATAGAAAACATGGAAAAGGTAAAAAGGCTGAATTGCACAATGTTGTATCCTATTATCAAAATTCTGAAGAAGTTTGAAATAACAAGTTGTAGTCTTTGTTTGCTTGAAAATTGATCTGTACTAACATTCGCCTTGAAAACAAATCAGACATTCATTCATGTGCTACAGGGCTGCAGTACTTAATTTACCTTATATCGTGTCATTGTCCCAGGCACTGCTTCAGATTACGTGGCCATGAACTGATCTGCCAGTTAACTGAAGTGTATATCGCAAGTTGTACTAGCTTGTGCATCATGGATGACACATGCATCATTTTGGGTTACTGCATGAAGATTGTGTGGCTGTGCGAGTATGTACAAAAAAAAATGAATCAATCTATTTCATTCTCCAAATATACAGCGGAGGGCAAATTCATACATGAACAAAACATCAAACCGAACACCTTATTACTACTGTAGGCAAAATTTCTTTTAATCTTACTATGGGATTGTAACTACAGATTTCATCTACATTATGATTTTAAGGCTTGAATAGGCCACGTTTCATTTTTCTCTTTTCATTTTTATGACTAGTACTACCAGTACGCATCAGTGCACAAATATTATTTACATAGCGACCATGCCCCTGCAAATTGCTTATTTGCTTAATGTATTCTAATGTCTTCAGGTCAATCTATGCCTTACGAACCAAACAGAGAAAACGGTTGGCCCTTTTGAAGTATTTCTAGCTCCAAGGATATCTGGTGAACAGAAAACTGTTCTGGTCAATGGATTACAGAAGTTGGTTAGTTGCTGTACTTATAGGTATTTAATGTTTACGTTGATACTCCCAAATTCATAATGCCCAATCTTCATGTCTACTCAACCCTGTGCTGGATTCAAATTGTGTAAAATCCACCTTAACTCTGAATGGGCAAAAATTAAACCTAGCCTCTAATATGCCACACAAAATTTGGCATTGCTGTATCCATCTGTAGCATACGAACTAAGTGCAACAAATAGCTGATTCACGGAGAACAATTGGAGACTTGCCTGGCCCCTTTTGCAGTTGAAGTAGGTCTCCCGCAGGCCGACGCACTCGCTGGTGATGTTGGGCACCTTCTCCCCCGCACACTCCTTGTACGCCCTATTCTGCACCTGTGGACGGAAACGGCGTCAGGGAAGAAGAGCAAATCGGTCGGCAGTACCCAAGAGCTGCTCCAAAGAGCTGCTCCTAGCAAAATTAAATAACTGCAGCACAACAAGTACCACTCTAATTGATTACAGATAAATGAAACTTGCTACCTGAATGCGGAAAAAAATCGCATCATTTTCTTCTTGAAGTAAGCAGAAGGGTTTGAGCTATGGCTCGAGTGATGATCTTAAATACTTTCTCCTATAAATGCAGAATCATTTGTTGGGTGAATGATTTCCATGTCTTGTAGACTGTCAGATGTGCACAGCTGCAGACAAATAACACCGTTGTTTCTCGAGAAAATGCAAAGGATGCGTTGGAAGAAAAAATAGGTTTACAACATCCGGAAATCCCGCTCTGGCACCGAGCTCTGATGCCGCGGTCAGCCGCCCGGATCCCGCGCGCCACCGAGCTCTCGTGTCTACTGATGGTCCGGCTCACAACGGCACCCTCGGCGACATGGCCACATCGGCCCAGCTTTGTTCCTCTCTCTGTCTCTAATTTCAGTTTTATTTTTTAACTGCTCTCTTTTGCAGTACAAAGAACTAAGGAAAAGTCGTACTACAACCACAGATTAAATCTAGTTGCAACATCATACCGCCGATGCAAAGCAAAAGCAAAGCAGAACACGCAGCATACGGAGCTAACCCCAACCCCAATTGTAACATCCGGAAATCCGCCATGAGAACCAATCCCGTGGGGCGCTACTACTAGAATCTGACACAGAAGCAATCTAGAAAACATTCAGATGAAGAAAATACAGGAGAAGGAGAGGAGAAGACCTTGGAAGAAATCCAATCCGTGCACGTGCGCGGGCGGCGCTGCTCTTCTGTGCTCCTGGCTTCCGAGATTCCGGCGAGGAGGTGAGGGGCACGAGAAACGATCGCGAGATTGCGGGATGCTGTTGCCTGCCGCTGCGGCGGGGGGTGGAAGAAGAGGGCTACTGCAGGTTAAGCCGTCGTCGAGCCTCTGCCGCGCCGCCGTCGTCTGTGTTGGTGTGCGTGGGAGAGATTGGGGAACAGGGTTGGGGAAGGACGCGCGTGTCTCTAATTTGGTAAAGAATACCCGAGGCGCATTGTACAACTGCGCCTCCTATAAGTTAGGCGAGCCGCATTTTACAGTGCGTCTCCTATAACTCCCTCGTCTTCGCTATCACCGACGTCACCCGGGCCCCATGTGCTAAAAAGTAGCAAAAATCGTGCTGGATATTATAGGAGGCGTATATTTTCAGAATGCGCCTCCTATATATTATGCGAGGCGCATTTTCAAGATGTGCCTCCTATATATTATGCGAGGCGCATTTCCAAGATGTGCCTCCTATAATGCATATATAGGAGGCGCATTCCACAAATATGCGCCTCCTATATCTCCAACTATAGGAGGCGCATTCTGCGAGATGCGCCTCGCCTTGTCTGCCTCAGAAGCCACCCGGGCCCACACAAAATATAGGAGGCGCATATTATAGAAGTGCGCCTCCTATACTTACAGTATAGGAGGCGCATATGGACAAATGCGCCTCGCATAACCTGGAGCCAGGAGGCTGTGGTCCCTACATGAAGTATGCGAGGCGCATATTTTTGGAATGCGCCTCCTATATATACATTATAGGAGGCACATCTTGGAAATGCGCCTCGCATAATATATAGGAGGCGCATTCTGAAAATATGAGCGTCGAGCCCTCATTTCCTCCTATAGGCTTTTCTCTAGTAGTGATGTACATTCAACAAATAAGGTAATACCGACGTACAAAACTAAACCAGGGTGTACACGGTTTAATTTTTTTCTATACGTACAGCGCATAGCATAATACCGACGTACAAAACTAAACCAGTTTGTACAAGATTTGTTATTTTTCGATGTAAATGTTATGCCGCATTGATCATAGATAACCTACAAGTGTTACATCTGCATAAGATAATACTGATATGTACTTTTTTCCAATTAAAGGTAATGATAGACATGTGGAGAAGAAAGAAAGAAAGGGAAAGATGCATAACAGTTGGATACGATCATAGAATCTTTAAGAGAAGTGTAGCATGCACATCTAAGAAGGGCTCTTGTACCGTTGAAGATAGAACTTGAGGCGCAGAAAAGAGGAAAACTTCAGTTGGATAATCAGTCAGAAGAAGCAAATGAAAGGGGAATAATAAGGAAAAAGAAATAGCATTGGATAGTTTCACATTTCCAGGGACATCTTCTGCCTCATGAATTCTCTCACAAGGCCCATTTCTGACAACAAACTGAAATGTTACCACACAGTCAAAACACAAGACAGTAAACAAGGTAAAATCTTGTTAGTAAAAAACCTTACACCCACAAAGTTAAAATTTGAGCTAACATGCTGTTTCATTATGCACTTTTTTGAAGGACATGAGCAACAAGAGAAAAACATGAGCAATTCAAAATTTCTCAAATGGACCGGAGCATCAACAGAAAGTAACAAAAACCAACCAGATGGGCAAGGTAAGAAATGAATATTTCATGTCATGTCCAACACAAAATCAATACATTTAGCCTGTCTAACACTTGACTATTTGATTTTGTACAATCATAGACTATGTTTGATAAACACGATGTAACCATGCAGGAATCGTCAACAATTGAAGAGCCAGCAAAACAATACAAAAGAAGCTACACACCAGGGAACAAGGTACGCTTAAAACAAACTGTCTAATGCAAATGTAGAACAAGATGATTTGTGTTACAAAAAATGATGTTATTTTAAACTGTAGGAGGACATGTTCATTGAAACAGGAGGATACATGAAAGCTAATGACATTTCACCTGGAATAAACAACACAACACAGAGGAATAACTTGGGCTATGGGCTATGCTGCACAAGAGAAGCCGGGGAAGACAACAACAAATCTGCAGCAAAATGAGGTAAGAACGTAATATCGGAAAATGTGAAATTAAAAACTAGCAAAATAAGCTAAAGTTGAGATTGGTGCTCGATTTTCTAATACTACATATCATGTTTGCTGAGCAGCATAACAGAACACAACAGTATAGATGAATTCAACAGGGAGAACCGTCGACAGCAAGGGGAAAACAAGTGCTATCCCAAGGATCAACGAACTTGGAGCAGGTTAGAAGTTCAAAAAATAGCAAAATAGTAACAAACAGTACATCCAACTGAACAGAACATGAAATGAAAATATACTTATAAACTTGTATAATAATTCAAAGCAGGGAGAAGAGGACATGTTCGCAAGACATTATGTATCACACAATCAGGATACATGGGACCAACGTAGAAGACAATTCTTCAATGTATGTCCACTATCTTCTAGGATGACATAAGGCAACAATCCAGATTCAAGAATCAGTCATCTTTCAGAGAAAGTACCATTCAAAAGGGATACAGAGACAGAGGAGTAAACCAAGACTATTATGAAGAACCAGGAGAAGAAAGCGGAGCAGGATACGATGGTTCAGAATCGAAAAGAGACTCAAACGGTGACAATAATCAGGTAAACAAAACATCAATAAAAAAAAGTAAAATTCCTGAAACAGTAATCTGTAACTGATTTCAATAAAAACTATAGGAATATGAGGAGGGTTACCAGAAAGATGAGTCAGTAGAAGATACCACAGAGCAACCAGGATCATAATACAGTTGTTCACCGGAAGAACAAGCAGACAAACGAAAACATACAATGGAGCAAACAGGAACATAACACAATGCTTGGGCAGAGGAAGAATCAGGCAAACACTGCAGTTTTGAAAATCTGCAAGATGATGACACACTGCTAAATCGAGGCCCACCGACAAAGATAGAAGAGAAAATGGACAGGATGTTCAACATGGACAACTACCCTGTAGTAGAAGAGATTGTGAATGCACCACAGCCAAAAGAAGGTGACATCTTCAGGTCTAAGGACGACACATTCTATAGCTACTCGTTGTATGCAAGAAAGACTGGATTTTCTATAAAGAAATTCAGTAGTAAGATATCTTCTAAAGACAAAGAGATATATATTCAGATATTTGCTTGCAACAAAGAAGGTAAAACAAAGAATGACATCCTAGCAGACAGGACACGAAGGACAACTGCATTGGTGAGGACAGGGTGTGAGGCACAGATACAAGTAAAGAAGTTTGAAAAGGGTTGGTACACGCGACCAGCTACCAAACAAACAAATCTACTCTGACGTGACGACCTAGGTTTCTAGGGTTTCAGGCTCCTGTGGCGATTTTGTCGCCAGGGTGAGATCGATGGATTGCTGTCCGTGTTCGACGCTGTCCCTCACTCGCTGATCGCCAGGGAGGGGTTAGGTTTCTCCCTCGGTGCTTGGGAGACAGAATCCGTGCTTCCATTGGGTCTCCGCTAGGTTTCGGTCTCGCCGAGTCCTACGGTTCCTGGTGCCTGGCGATTGCTCGAAGATCCAAGACGACCAATCAGCACCATGCAGAAAAGAGTAGAGGAGGAAGCTCTTAAGGCAGCGATGAAGAATCTGGAACTGAGGGAAGGAGAGCTAGATGACGTCTTCATTGGATCGGATGATCTCCTGGATTTGCAGAAACAAGCCAGGTGGCTTGCGGTGGCTAGGGTTCACACAAAGAAACTGATATCGGCACAGGCCTTGTTTGAAACTCTAAGAGGGGTTTGGGGCCTCGCCCATGAACCTGAGCTTCGAGAGGTAGATGACAACCTATTTACCTTTAAGTTCTTTTGCCTAGGGGATTGGAATAAGGTGATGCTATAGGGGCCGTGGCTGTACAAGAAGCTTGTTGTGGTTATTGCGGAATACGATGGGTTATGTAACCCTAAAGAAATTAAGCTAGAAAGGACTAATGTCTGGGCTCAGATTCATGCAATACCGGAGCTGTATAGGGTCCAAAGGATTGTTAATGAGCTTGCTAGAAGAATTGGGAAGGTCCATAGCGTTGAGATGAAACCAACTAGGTACTTTGAAGGTGATTATGTAAGAATCAGAGCTAGTATCGATGTGGGTTTTCCACTGATAAGGTTTGTTCCAATCAATGTGGGGGGCAAAAGAGAATTGCTCCATGTTAAGTATGAGAAGATCGGTTTCTTCTGCGATGTTTGTGGCATAATGGGGCATGACCTCGAAGAGTGCAGCGATGGTGTTCACGATCCCTCGGCCATACAATATGGGAAGTGGTTAATTGCTAAAAGAAGGGTACAAACTGGACAATTTAATGTCAGAAGTGCGGCTATGGGTCGGATGGGAGGTAGAGGAAGAGGGAGAGAAAGGAATATTTTCGATCGTAAGCGATCATCAGCTGATTTCGAGGAGGAGGACAATGATATTAGCGACACGGCATCCAGTCCGCTCAAGAATTCTGGCGCCATATTACCTCAGATGGGCTCGGATGAGCAGAAAAGTGGCCACCTTCCGATAGCAAAGAAAGTCACATATGATCATATGGAGGTTAGTAAGGAGAACCACAGTGGATCGGGGCCTGGTACTGAGGGAGGTGGAGGTTTGGTTCCTCCCCCGCCACCGATTAACACACACCCGAGAGAGAAGAAGAGGCCGGAGAAAATTGGTGAAAATTCGTCTAACTCAAACAGTAGCACATCGGGGGCTCCCCTAGAGGGAGACCGCCGGGAGCAATGAATCTCTTGAGCCTGAACTGTCGGGGCTGTGGCCGGCTCGAGACAGTTCACGAAATCAGCAGCTTCATCAAGCTGTATAGGGCCGCTTTGGTCTTTCTCTCGGAGACCAAGTTGATAGATACGAGAGCACAGGAGCTGAGGTTGAGTTTTGGATTTCAAAATGCGATTGCGGTGAAAGCTGATGGTAGAGGGGGAGGTCTTGCGCTTTACTGGAACAATGAGTCTGTTGTGAGTCTGAAATCATTCAGTTCGACGCACATTGACGCCTTGATTCAGAATGAAAGCCTGGGACAAGTGGAATGGCGTTTTACCGGTTTCTACGGTAATCCGATCCGTTCAAGAAGAAAGAAGAGTCGGGAATTGTTGGAATTTCTTCGATGTGAGTATGATAATCCTTGGCTTTGTGCCGGGGACTTTAACGAGGTTCTGTATGACTATGAGCAGTTTGGAGGTAATAAGAGGCAAGAATGGATGATGGAAGGATTCTGAGATGTGGTAGATTTTTGCCGCTTCTCAGATTTGGGGTTTGCTGGTCTCCCGTACACGTGGGACAATAGGCAACAGCGAGGTAGAAATATTAAGGTGCGTCTGGACAGAGGTCTGGGAGACGAACGGTTCTTGGAAGAATTTGGCAACACGGAAGTGGAACATATACAGACGGTCAATTCTGATCATTGTGCCTTATTGATCAAAGTGAGGGGTTCTGAGCCGAATGATGCTAACGTGGGGCACGAGATATTTCGGTTTGAGAATGCATGGACAAGACATGAGAAATATACAGAAACAGTGGAGAATGCATGGGTTCCGTGCGCTGGAGATTTGGTCTCGGTGGCTGGTTCGCTAGCTGGGATCCGGGATGGGCTAAAGGGTTGGAGCCGAGATGAATTTGGCAACGTGCAAAAACAATTGAAAAACCTGAGACAAAACCTTGAGAGAATTCGATCACGGTCGATCAGATCAGGTCCGTCTAGAGCGGAGAATATAATCATGAGGAGGATTTCGGAGCTGCTTTCGAGGGAGGAAATTATGGCTAAACAGAGATCTAGAGTGCAATGGTTACGTGAGGGGGATCGTAACACGTCCTTCTTCCACGCCAAAGCAAGAGAAAGGGGTAGGCAAAATAAAATTAAAATGCTTGTGACTGATAATGGTGTTACTGTTTCCTCTCAAACAGGTTTGGAGACGGCGGCTATGGATTTCTATAATAATCTTTTTACTTCGGATGGCAACATTATTCCCGAGTTGGTTACCGAGGTTGTGGAGAAGAAGGTGGATGATGATATGAATGACGCCTTGTGTAGGCCTGTTTCGGATATGGAGGTGGAGATGGCCCTCTTTATGATGCATCCGAACAAATCTCCGGGGCCTGACGGATTCACAGCGGGATTTTATATCAAGCATTGGAATATATGAAAACATCCGGTATGCAAAGCTATTAAACTTTTCTTTGATAACGGGATCATGCCTGAGGACATCAATCATACTATTATTGTCCTTATACCAAAAATTAAAAATCCGATCATCCTGAAGCAGTTTAGGCCAATATCACTATGCAACGTATTATACAAAATTGCTTCCAAGGTTCTGGCTATGAGGTTGAGACCCATATTGGATTCTATTATCTCGGAGGAGCACAGTGCATTCGTGCCAGGTAGATTGATTACGGACAATGTGATCATGGCCTATGAATGTATACACTATTTGAAGAGGAAGAAGGGCAAATCTGGGGCGTGTGCTATCAAGGTGGATATGGCCAAAGCATACGATCGGGTCGAGTGGTCTTATTTACGGAAAATTATGGAGAAACTTGGTTTTGCCTCTAGATGGATTGACAGGGTTATGGCTTGTGTGGAGACAATATCTATGTCTGTTCGAGTTAATGGCAGGTTATCTGATGTCATTAGGCCCTCAAGAGGCATCAGACAGGGGGATCCGATCAGCCCCTATCTTTTTCTGTTGTGCTCTGAAGGACTCACGTGTTTACTAAAGTGTGTAGGTACTGGATATCTTTCCAAAGGAGTAAGAGTGGGGATTCATGCACCCTGGATCTCGCACCTATTGTTTGCAGATGACTGCATTATTTTTACTGAAGCCAGTTCGGCAGGGGCACGGAGGATAAATGATATATTTGATAGGTACCACAGGGGCTCGGGTCAATTGGTTAATAAAGATAAATCGGCAGTTTTCTTCAGCTCAACCTGCACATCCGATATGAAGACCATTGTGCACACTGAGTCGGAAATCTCGACGGAGGCATTGGTGGAAAAATATCTTGGGCTTCCCACGGCTATTGGGCGCTCAAGTGACTCGCAATTTGAAGGTATATTGGAGAAAATTAAGAAGTTGATCAATGGATGGGTTCCCCAACATCTGAATAGTGCAGGAAGGGAAATTCTCATTAAGGCAATATGCCAAGCTATACCCACATATTCGATGAGTTGTTTCAGACTCTCTAAAAAGTTGTGTAAGAAGATCACTAGTATTATTGCTAGGTTTTGGTGGGGAGGCGATGAAAACAAAAGGAAGATGCACTGGAAAAAGTGGAAAGATCTGGCTATCCCCATATGTGAAGGAGGGATGGGGTTTAGAGATATTGAGTATTTCAATCAAGCTATGTTGGCAAAACAGGGTTGGCGCCTAATTACTAACCCAAATTCTCTATGTGCTAGGGTCCTCAAAGGCAAGTATTACCACGCGTGTGATTTCATGTCAGCCTCTAGAAAGAAGGGGGCGTCCCACATATGGCGTGCAATTCTGTTTGGGAGAGATGCTCTGAAATTGGGATTAATCAAGAGAGTTGGCGACGGAAGCACTATTAGTGCTTGGGATGATCCATGGATTCCTGACAACCCCTCTAGGAAGCCAATGTGGAGGGATCCGGAGAGCAATATTTTGATGGTCCAAGAACTGCTACATCCTATTACTCATGAGTGGATTGAAGAGAAGGTCCGTACGGATTTTTTACATACTGATGCGGAGGCTATATTAAGAATTCCTACTGGACACTTTATGGATGATACATGGGCTTGGCAACCAGAGAAGCTGGGTTTCTTTTCGGTGAGGTCTGCGTACAAAACGTTGATTCGGTACTACTTCATCCCTCCTGCTAGTTCATCGGGTATGGAGGACAATTCGGTTTGGAAGAGGCTATGGAAGTTACCAATTCCTCCTAAGGTAAGGAACTTCTGGTGGAGGGTGATTAAAGGTTATGTTCCTACGAAGGAGAGACTAGTTAATAAACATATGGAACTGATAAGTGCGTGTGAGGATTGCGGTAGTGCCGAGACCATATTTCATGCACTATTCCAATGCACATGGGCGAGACTGTTTTGGGGCTCGGTTCGGGAGGTGACTGGGATCAAAATCCCCAATCTTCACCCACATTCTTGGGCATCGGACTTGATTGATCCAAACATTGTTGATTTGGCGACCACAAGTACTGTACTTTGCGGGGCTTGGTCAGTATGGTCGGAAAGGAATTCGAGGAGGCACGGTAAAGAGCCGAGGAGCATAGCCCAATCGGTAAGCTGGGCTGTCGATGTGTCGACGGATTTGGTTCTGTCTGGTAAAGCAAATATGCCTAGGAAGGTATCTGCTGCGACGGGCTGGAAACCACCTGAGGATGGTTACCTAAAAATAAACGTCGACGCTGCATTTGGTGCCAATCATAACGGAGGTACGGGGGTTTGCGTACGTGACCATTCAGGGAAGCTTATAAGGGGGCAGTCCTTATGGTATAGTATGGCTAATGATGCTATGACTATGGAGGCAATGGCAATTCGTGATGGTGTCAAAGTAGCCATGGAGCTGGGCCTTCGTCAGGTTATCATAGAAACGGATGCCTAACAAGTTGTTACTATGTGGTCGGATTCTTCCTTCCACAGGTCGGAGGTGGCTCCTTTTCTGCTTGAGGTGAATGATCTAATTGGCAACTTTGATGAGTTTAAGCTTTCTTATATTCCTCGGAAAGCAAATGAGTTGGCTCACCTCTGCGCTAGTTACTGTAATATTGATAGGAGAAGATGTCTTTGGGTTAATTATACCCCCGCCTTTCTCAATGCCTGTATCAGAAAGGAGTGTAAGCCTGATTGAACTGTTCCAGCAGCAAGTTTGTTGACGCACTCTTTTCCTTACCAGGGTACCTACGGGGACTGGAAGGTTTTTAATGAGGCAGGCTTGCTTTCTTAATATATTGAGTATTTAAATTTCAAAAAAAAGAAAAGGGTTGGTACGTGAACACTACTGCAGAATAGCCTACCAGTGACGGGCCCAAAATACCCACTAGTGACGGGCAATGTGCCTGTCACTAATAACCAGTCACTAGTAATTGGTTACCAGTGACGGGCGAGTGCCTGTCACTAGTATTTGTGTACTAGTGACAATTATTTTTCGTGCCCTTCACTAGTTAGTTTTCACGGATAGCGCTTCTAGCTATTAATAGCTACAGATTCTTTGCTAGTTCCATAGTTTGCACGTCGCTAATATACCTTTTAGAAATCAAAAAAATATGAATGCAAAATATATATTTCCATTTGCACATCGATAACGTAATATCATCAAACACTCATAGGTAACAAAATACGATCGTTAACTAGTACAAAATCGAATTGACGTTGATAGCATAATATGATGTCATTTCACAACATCCCACACCTACAAAATAAATGTCTAATTTTTGTAAAACATTAAAGCTCCATGGAAGATATAGCGCACGTCACTCGGACCATTTCCCACGACACTTGGACCAGTAATTTTCTGTGCTCTATTCCATCCCACAAGAAATTCTGAAACCTTTTGACGCCCATCCGGACACATGCATAGATTTGAGGGTCACACTGCATCTTTCACAGAAGAAAAGCATGTTATATCTTGGTCTTCCAACATTGATAAGTGTAGGCGAGCATAAAGTAAACATAATACATACTACGGTATATTTCATTCCATGCCATCGTGGACTTATTCATGCACATATCCATGTAATATATGTCCCGCTCCTAAAAAACTACCCTAGAAAGCCATTCTCAGTGCACCATATATCGATCAGAACACTGCTTAGCACCATCGACAAGCTAGTAATCAAATGAGTAAATTTGGCTTACACAAATCTGCTTACTCTAGTGATGTTGGAGAAACCAGATAGATCAATGATGTTATTAGTATGCACCTGGTGTATCCCACACGCTGACCTCACCGTCAACTATACCTACAATTACAATTATGAAAGATCGGAAGTATAATCACTTGCAAGAGTGTATGGAAGATGCAAAATGGTGTAGATATATCAGACTGAATCATACCCGAGATTGATCACAAGTATTCTCCCAATTTATCTTGAACAAGATTGTTGTCCTACTCGAGTTGTCGAGGCCGCTGGAAATTTGACATTACCGAAAATTAATTAGAATAACAGATAAGCTGAATTGTAGAAATCGTAAATTTTAGATTAGTGAACATGAAACGTAGTTTGTGTTTGTCACATAAAACTTTTACTCTAGTAAATTCATGGGTAAATCTAGATGACATACACGAACTGTACATTATGAAGTATGACACCGCATTGTAAAATACTAATTACTTCAAAAAATTGCACATACGTTGTGGCAGTTTGAAAAAAGATCTGTAGGATAATTCAGTACTAGATGGATAAATATTGCAACAACACACCAAAAAATTGGGTGATCTCAAGCACATCATGGATGATTAATTTGCTGGTTTCTATGATTATTGGGCAATCTGATATAGTTATCTATTTATATTTTTTTCATGCATATATAGAGTGCTTTGGATAAGTAGCTCAAAACACTTCAGAAGAACAAGTGGCACAACTGCGACCTGGCATTTGGTAGTGTCCTTGGAGTGGAGCAATCATGTTTGTCTCGTGTCAGGGAGTCGACCCTCGCCAACCCTGGAGCACAGAAGTGCTTATTAGATTTTTTTTGCACTAACTGTACTGAAACCAAGAGTAGTGCTTATTAAATTTTTTGACGCTAACCCTAGATCACAGTTTGGCAGCCAACTCAATCAGAGGATCTAAGGAAGCCAATACTTTAGACTAGAACATTTCATGGAAGTTAACCAGGTCCATACAGAGATATCAATAGTCAGGTACGTGACGTACATCACTGCTACTGCTGGTTCGAGCTTTTTGATCAGCAGCATTACTAATACATTGTAATACAATCCAAGACAAATATAGTAATTGCAGTACTAGATTCAGCCACTCTAAATTCAGTCACTACAAATCCAAGACAAACATGAATACCTGATCCTTGTTTATTCTAACGACGAATACAGTCAATGCACTACTAAATTTAGTCACTCTAAATTCAGTCACTACACACTACAAGATGCTGCTTCAACATATACTTTTTGGCAACAATATGTACTGAGGAGATGGGTTCAAAATTGATGGCGCAGAGCCACATTTTTACGAGGTAGAATAATATAACCTGAATCCCTGACCGACTCCAGTGTGAGCCTATACCGGAGAAGGGGGCATAGAGGGGAAAGGGGGGCAAACCGTTTATGGCGGCAGTCCTCCATCGTTGGCGTAAGTTCTCCGTCGACGGCGGCAGAGAGACAACCATCAGTGGCCCCGGCGACGGAGGCAGCAACCAGAGGCAGCCCCGGTGACGGTAGTAGGCGTGGAGGACTGGCGGCGCTGCGTCGAGGGGAGGACTGGATGCAAGAGTCCTCGCGGCGCGGCGGCGGCGGGGACATAGACGGCGACCTTGGCCTCAACTCCTAGTCTTCACCGTAGTCGACTAGGATGGCGCAGCGCGTCGATTCATCTTCCAGATCGAGGAGACTGTACGGGTAACGGTCGGAGGTAGAGGAGGACGATCTCAACCCTCTCTCTCGGGACGAAGAGAAAGGAGGGGAGACTTGGGCTGGAAAAATTATTAACAAACCGTCCCGCTAGTTTAGGATCTATGGCAGTCTTGCGATTTGTTTTTGTTACACAACCTCTGCCGGCTGGCCGGTCCCGAGGGTGTGTGACGGCGACGGCGTAGATGAACAACACACGAACAAGGAAGAAAAGGGACACAGGGTGTGGGCACAACAAAATCTTTATTGCTTTCTCTGTTCTGTTCCTAGACTACGTACAGTGCCTCAATATATAACAGGAGGGTGAGACCCAAACGAACGTACAAAGTGGGGGAAACCCTAAGGCCTAGTTGGACTGGGCAAAGCCCACCGAGTGGGCTGCTACCTTCTGGCCCAAGGTTCCCAACACTCCCCCTTGGGTATCATCCGTATAGCCATGCCTCAAAACTCCGAAAAACCCAGTGGGAAAAATATGGAGAAAAAGCACATGGTATACTATTGCTATGCTGCACGAATTGCCTCATTAAAAACCTAGTGTGAGAAACTTCATAAAAACTCACTTAAGGAAAAAAGAGTACAACTCACTTAACCATTAAGTTAAGTACTCAATCATCGGGATCGAGATTTTAGCGATGAGTTTGTGAAGATTCTCCCCCTGAACTTTACATCTCCCTAAGTCTCATCATACCAATTCCACGAACACATCTCTCGAAAGAAGATGCAGGTAATGATTTAGTGAACAAATCAGCAAGATTTTCACACGACTTAGTATGTAAGATTTTTACTTCATTCAACTTCTGCAACTCATGTGCGTAGAAGAATTTGGGGTTGATATGCTTCGTGAGATTGCTCTTCACATAACCCGTCTGGACTTGTGCAACACAAGCGGCATTATCTTCATAGATAATAGTGGGGGTTTGGACGGTATTCAGCCCACATGACAGCTGGATGTGGCCGATCACCTGTCGAAGCCATACACACTCACGTGATGCTTCATATAGTGCTATGATTTCCGAGTGGTTCGTCGAAGTTGACACTAGACTTTGCTTAGACGATTTTCAGGAAATAGCGGTTCCTCCACAAAGGAAAACATATCCAGTTTGAGACTTGGATGTGTGCGGGTCCGAAAGGTACCCAGCATCAGCATAGCCTACAACCGTGAGGTCTTGATTCCTCCGGTAAAACAAGCCAAGATCTTTGGTCCCTTGCAGGTATCGGAAGATGTCCTTAACGCCTTTCCAATGCCTCTTGGTAGGCTCAGAACTGTACCTAGCAAGCAAATTGACAGCGAACGCAATGTCCGGCCGTGTGCAATTCGCGAGGTACATGAGTGCGCCAACTGCACTCAAGTAGGGGAATTCTGGTCCCCTCTTCCTTAGGCCTGAACGGGTCCTTATCCTGCTGTAAAGATCTCCCGATCATCGGGGTCTTAGAAGGATATGCCTTGTCGAATCCAAATCTTTCCAACACCTTCTGGGTGTAGGCAGACTGGTGCACTAAGATCCCAGCAGGGGAATGTTCAAGTTGCAAACCTAGGCAGAACTTAGTTTTGCCTAAGTCTTTCATTTCGAATTCCGACATCAGGTAGGAACTCGCTTCCTCAATATCCTCAGGTGTACCGATTATATTCAAATTGTCCACGTACACCGAGATAATACAGAAACCATTTTGTGATCTCCGTATAAAAACACATGGGCAATCTTCATTGCTCGTGTAGCCCTTCTGATGAAGGAAATCGCTTAAACAATTATACCACATCCTACCCGACTGTTTAAGTCCATACAGTGACTTCTTAAGCTGAACACTGTATAAACCTCTATTAGCTCTATCTTGGTTCGGGACAGGGATACCTTCGGGTACCTTCATGTATATGTCCGAATCCAAATTACCATAAAGGTAAGCGGTGACAACATCCATAAGTTTCATTGTCAAGTCCAAGTTTACTGCCATTGAGATCAAGTATCTAAAGGTAATTCCATCCATGACTGGGGAGTAAGTTTCCTCGAAGTCGACACCTGGTCGCTGGGAGAAACCTTGAGCAACGAGCCTTGCTTTGTACCTTACTACCTCGTTATTCTCATTCCTCTTTCAAACAAATACCCATTTGTGGCCAACGGGGCGCACATGGGGAGGAGTTAGACAAACAGGTCCAAACACCTCTCTTTTGTTGAGAGAAAATAACTCAGCAGTTATTGCCTTCTTCCAATCTTTCCAATCCGACCTTTGCTTACAATCAGCGAGAGTGTTAGGCTCTGGGTCAAGATCTATGATTGAGGCAATTTTCTTGGCAAAATAAATGTCGACATTTGCCATAGCTCGATTAATTGACTCGCCCGAATTAATATAATTATTGGCCATTTCGTCATGGAGTGCATCAGGTACATTCCCTTCCTCCACCGGATTTCCCATTCCGGGAGCAAGGTCCTTTAGCTTTCCCGCTCCAATATGTGCGCACACATCTTCGCTGGGTATTTCCATAGTAGGAAAACTCAAGTCCGGAATTTCGTGCACAGAAACGTCCGTACTTGTGCCAGGTCTCAACTGGCTCCCCTTTGCAGGGGTAGGCTGCGATAAATCTCTCTTATCCTTTTTCTTCGGGCGTCCCCGGGTACTTGGGATTTGAGAAACCGGATTCCTCGTCCTCTTAGGCCTAAGAACGGGAGCGGGTATACCGTGATTTCTCTTTGGTATTTCAACCCTTTCCGGTGCATTGCGCGCAGGCACATGCGACTTTGTCACAGTCTTTAAGTCACTAAAGTGATCAGGCAGTTGATTCGCCAACGAGTGCAAATCTATTATCTTTTGAACTTCTCTATTAGACTCAGCAGTGCGCGGGTCATGAGTGTGGATCCCCGTGGCTTGCCACGTAAGTTCTCGACTTTTATCATCAAGGGGTTGATTATCTCCCCCTAAAGTCGGGAAAAGATCCTCGTCAAAAATGCAATCAGCGAAACGGGCCGTATGACAGTCACCTGTCGCAGGGTCCAGAAACCTGATTATGGACACAGTCTCATAACCAACGTATATCCCCGACTTACGGAGCGGTCCCATTGCTGATCGCTGAGGGGGTGGTATTGGTACATATACCTGGAAACCGAACCTACGAAGGTGGGAAATTTTCGGTGCCGACCCTTGCGCAAGCTGCATAGGAGAATGGATGTTGTAGGCCGAGGTTGAAAATTGATGAGATTGGCAGCGTGTAACACCGCGTGACCCCAACATGTTATTGGTAAATTACAACCCTGAAGGAGCGGTCTGGCAATGAATTTAATTCTTTTAATCAATGCCTCCACAAGTCCATTTTGTGTGTGGACGTGCGGTACAGAGTGCTCAAGTTTGATTCATGTTGCCATGCAATAATCATCGAACGCCTTTGAAGTAAATTCACCGGCGTTGTCCATTCGAATAGACTTAATACGATGATCAGGGAATTTATTACTCATTTGTATGATCTGAGAGATCAACTTTGCAAAAGCATGGTTCCTTGTTGACAGCAGGCTAACATTGGACCATTTAGAGGAAGCATCAATGAGCACCATGAAGTACCTAAACGGACCCGACAGGGGCTGAATAGGACCGCATATGTCCCCTTGGATACGTTCCAAGAACGCGGGGATTTCATCCTTCACCTTTAGGGGTGATGGTCTAATGATTAATTTCCCCTTAGCGCATGCGGAGGACACGAAATCATCAGGATTCGGGAAATTTTTCACATTAACATTATGACCATTCGAGTTGTTAATTATATTTCTCATCATCGTAAGACCGGGATGGCCTAACCTATCGTGCCAAAGGCAGAATAGTTCAGAGCTTCTAAAAACAGTTTTAAAGGTAGTGTACATGGGTAGTGCTACTATCTTAGTGTAGTACAACCCTATAGCGAACGAAGGAAGCCTTTCGACAACATGTTTACCATTTTCATCGCGTTTCGTGATGAGTAGGTACTCCTTACCGGTGTCATCATCATGGGTTTCAATGTGGAACCCATTAACACGAATGTCTTTAAAACTCAAGAGAGTACGAGTCGCTTCCAGGTACAACAATGCATCATTAATGATCAAAGTTGTTCCCATGGGGAGTGTTATAGTGGCTCGTCCGGAGCCAACTATATGAGGACCGCAGCCGACGATCGTCGTAATACTCCCTGGAATTTTCTTGATGGACTCAAAGTACTTTGTATCTCTCAAGATGGTATTGGTGGTACCGCTATCGGCAAGGCACGTTTCCTCCATTCGGGCGCCACACGTGTTCTAAAATATAGTGTCTAATTATTAAACGAGAGCGAGGAAGATGCTAAAGTAATAATAATTAAACATGCAAATATTTCAGAACATAACATAAGTATCTCTATTTAAAAGAATGGAATAAATGATGACAAAGTCATCCAAGCGCCGATAGATGTTTAATGAAACAAATAATGTTGCTCTCATAGAGCTTACAACCAAATTGAATAAATTGTATCAAATTATTGCCATAGGAATCATAAATGGGCGGAGTTTAGATGGAGTCCACAAGGTAACCATCCAGCTCAGCCGAGATCTCCATCTCGCTAAGCTTCTCCTCAGTGGCTATCATGGTGGCAGCAGCGTTGATGTCCAGCTGTGGCGTTGGAGGGGACACGGTGTGCTCAACCTCCATGGACACGGTGGCGTTCATGGGAACTGCCACATGTGCCTCCACAGTTTCCCCAGTGTGCGCCATGACGGGCGCAGCGGGGGGCGTGGGGATCATCACGGGCGCTGCAGCGGGCGCCGGTGGTGCCTCCATCTGGACAAGGTGCGCCTCATGCGCTCTCTTGGCCTTGAAGGCGTCCACGACGTGCTTGGGAGCACGACACTGCCTGGAGAAGTGAAGCTTCGACCCGCAGCGGAAGCAGTCTTGGGGCCTCACCTCCCCCTTACCCGCCTTTTGCTCCTTGGCTGGGTGGGGGTGGTTAGGTCCCTTCTTGCCTTTGCCTTTCCTGCCGCGCTACTTGAACTTTGGCTGGCGCACTTTGTAGGCGCCGGCATAAGCTTCCTGGCTTGGGCCCCCTCCGAAAGGCTGCGAGTTGAAGTTCTTTTTCAGAACCTCATCCTGCGCCTCAGCCACCTGGAGGGCGTCAATGAGCGCCGAGTACTGCGTGAAGTTCTCCAGGCGGTAGTTCCGCGCATTCTGGAGGTTACTTGGATGGAAGGTGGAGAGAGTTTTCTCTATCTTCTCCTCGTCCGTGATTTTCGTAGCACACATCTCTAGATTCGCACAAATCACGTGTAACACGGAATTGAACGACTGTACCGATTTGTGGTCCGCAAACCTTAGACGCAACCAATCCGCCTCGGCCTTTGGCTTGACGTGGTACTTCAACCTAGCGAACCTCTCTTTAAGAGCGGCCCACAGGGCTGAAGCACTCCGTTCAGCCATGTACTCGTTTTTCAACGTAGCACTCATGTGGTGGCGGAGGAAATGCAGTGCATGCGCATTTTCTGCAGCAATCGTCGTGCTGGGGGCCTCCTTGGTCCCCGCATCCAGCGCTCCTTTGATCTTTCGGCCCTCGAGGACGATCTCCACGTCCGAGGCCCAAGCAAGGTAGTTCAACCCAGTCTGGGACAACTCCTCGAATTCGCGGTTCATGATTCCGGCCATCTGCGATTTATGCAAACATGTATCAGATTACAGCAGGTAATCGATTGCATAAAGCGATGTTGATACAAAAATTCAATATGACGGCGTTCCAAAATTTTAAATGACATGCTAACAGTGCTCTACTATGAATTAAACAAGTAATTACGATAGTAAAACATGGTATCAAAGCATGTATAAAGAGATATTATGCTAAGCGCGTTCGAAACGTGAAAATTTGCCCTAAAAATGACTTTCCGAATTTATTTTATACCCAAATTTACAATTTCAGCAAAAACAGACAGTTCCAGGGACTTTTATACAATTTAATTAGCAGGAATAAAATTATACAGAATTATGGAAAAATCTAGGTGCTAAAATGTAATTTTGCAGCCCGTACACGCTTTCGGTCCGGCCCGTATCGGCAGCAGGACAAAAACGGGCCAAAAACCAGGCCAAAAGCCCACCGCAGCCTCCTCTATCCCGCGCAGCAAATTTTTTTTTTTTCGCGCGGACAGACAAAAAAAAAACTGGGAAGGCCGGGCGCGGCCCATCGGGGGCGGCCCGCATCAGGCCGGCCCAGCTCGGCGTCGTCCTCTCGCCAGGGGGTTCCTCGCCTGGAACAGGAGGCGGCGGCGGCGGGCGCTGGCGGCGGCGGGCGCTGGCGGCGCTCCGGCAACCGAGGCCATGGGGCGAGGAGGCGGGGTGGGGCGGGGCGGCCGGCCGGGCCAACGCGGCGGCGCGGCGTTCCCGTCAGCGGCCAGCCGAGCCGAGGCGGCGGCGCGCGCGCGCGTGACCGAGCGCGTGCTCGAGGTCACGGCGGTGGCGGCCGGCCACCTCGAGGCTGCAGGCGGGCGGCGGGGCGGGCCATCGGCGGCGCGCGGTGGCCAGCGGGGCCGGTGCGTCCTGGCGCGGGTGGCCAACGTGGCGCGCAGCCGAGGCCGGGGCGGGGCAGCCGGGCGCGCAGCCTGAGCAGCCGGGCGCGCAGCCTGAGCAGCCGGGCGCGCAGCCAGGCGCGGCGGCGCGAGCCGGGGCGGCGGCCAGCAGCGGGGTGCGGCGGCCGGCGATTGGCGGCGCGAGCTCCGGCCAGCAAGGCCAGCTCGGCGCGGTACGGCGCGGCCGGCGCGGCGCGGCCAGCTCGGCTCGGTGCGGTACGGCGCGGCCATCCCGGCGCGGCCAGCTCTGCTCGGCGCGGTACGGCGCGGCCATCTCGGCTGTTCGGACCAGCAGGGTCGCGCACAGTGCCATAAAAAAAACGCACGGACATGGCGGACATACATGACGTCGTGTTCATCGGAAAATCAAAGGAAAAATTGTCGTGTTCATCGGGAATAACGACAACGCGTCTGTACAACTGGTACATCGCGGTGGTACGTAATCATCTGGATCACGTCTGTACCGGCTCTCCATAGTACAGTCAACAAATCCCCCGTGGATCCGAGAGAATCGACATTGGTCGGCGACGTATTCGTCAGCTCGTCTCTCGGGAGGGAAATCCGTACTACAGATCAGATCTAAAAATTACGCAAAGCGGAAAAATGGAAAGGAAATTTCATCACGGTTCCATTTTTGCGATCAGATCAGAGTTATACCTTTGCGATTTTTGTAGAAAGTCTGCTCGGTGCAGGCTCGCACTAGTGGAAACAACCCCTCTCGTCCAGGGGGCCGGGGGGCAGCTGTCCCGGTTGCAACCAAATCCGGGACAAATGCCCTGCATTGGTCCCGGTTCGTGCGCCCGGGGCAACAGGAATCGCCTGGGCGCATTGGTCCCGGTTCGTGGGGGGCATATCGGTCCCGGCTCGTGCCACGGACCGGGACCAATGCCTAGCCACAGGCCACGTGGCACGCGCATGACCTGTTGTCCCGGTTCAGTCCACGAACCGGGACCAATGCCCCCTTCCCCTATATATACTGCCCCAGCCCCCCCCCTCCTTCCATCTTTTTTTTGCTTGGAGGTGTGAGAGAGTGTGGTGTTAGTGTGTTTTTTTTTACTATGCACACGAGGTGTTCGACGAAATTCCCGAGACGCACACAAGCTCACTGAAAATGGTATCTTCGACCGAGGTTAACAAATTATCTTTTTCATCTGTAACTGATACATAAAAAAGTATTATTTGTCGATGTACTGTGGTCATCTCTGTATTAATATGTATTTTGATAAACTTAATTATATGATGCAGATGGATGCACGGTAGCGATGGATGTACGGTGACCGACGCACCTCCGAGTATATGGCAGGCCTGAATGCATTTCTTGCTGTAGCTCAGGCGAACAAAGATAATGGCTTCATGTGTTGCCCATGTGTTGATTGTCGGAACGTCAGAGAACATTCTTCCGAAAGAATCCTTCACGGCCATCTACTTCGGAGAGGTTTCATGCCCAGCTATAATTGCTGGACCAAGCATGGAGAAAGAGGGGTTGTGATGGAAGACGATGAAGAAGAAGAAGAAGAAGATCCTTTGTTCCCTGAATACGACGATACTGCAATGGAAGAGAATGCAGAAGAAGGAGGTGATCAAGAACAGGCATCAGAAGAGCCCGATGATGATCTTGGCCGAGTTATTGCTGATGCAAGGGAAGACTGTGAAAATAAATTGGAGAGGTTGAAGCTGGACAACATGTTACGGGATCACAAAAAATTGTTATACCCAAATTGCGAAGATGGTAGCACAAAGCTCGGTACCACACTGGAGTTGCTGAAATGGAAGGCACAAAACGGTGTGACTGACAAGGCATTTGAGAGTTTACTTCAACTAATGAAGCCAAAACTTCCAAAGGATAACGAATTGCCTGAGAGTACGTACGAAGCAAAGAAAGCTCTCTGCCCTCTAGGATTAGATGTGCAGAAGATACATGCATGCATTAATGACTGCATTCTCTTCCGCGGTGAGAAGTACGAGAATTTGGATGAATGTCCGATATGCACTGCACTGCGGTATAAGATCAGAGCAGATGATCCTGGTGATGTTGACGGCGAGCCCCCCCGTAAGAGGGTTCCTGCTAAGGTGATGTGGTATGCTCCTATAATAACACGGCTGAAACGTCTGTTTAGAAACAAAGAGCATGCTAGGTTGTTGCGATGGCACAAAGAAGACCGTAAGAAAGATGGAAAGTTGAGGCACCCCGCCGATGGATCGCAGTGGAGAAAGATCGAGAGAGACTTTCCAGACTTTGCAGGAGAGGCGAGAAACTTATGGTTTGGTCTAAGTACAGATGGCTTTAATCCTTTTGGGGAGCAGAGCTCCAGTCATAGCACTTGCCTGTAACTCTATGTATGTACAACCTTCCTCATTGGTTGTGCATGAAGCGCAAGTTCATTATGATGCCAGTTCTCATCCAAGGCCCGAGGCAACCTGGCAACGACATTGATGTGTATCTAAGGCCATTAGTGGAAGAACTCTTAGAACTGTGGGGCAAACCAGGTGTACGTGTGTGGGATGAGAACGAACAAAAGCCATTTGACCTACGGGCGTTGCTTTTCGTGACCATCAATGATTGGCCAGCTCTTAGTAACATTTCCGGTCATACAAACAAGGGATACAATGCATGCACACACTGTTTAGATAAGACTGACAGTGTTTTTTTTGGATAAATGTAAAAAGGTTGTATACCTGGGGCATCATAGATTTTTTCCGATCAAGCATCCCTTAAGGAAAAAAGGAGGGAAGCATTTCAGAGGTGAGGCAGATAACCGAAAGAAGCCTGAGCTCCGTAGTGGTAATGATATATTCGATATGGTCAAGGACCTAGAAGTAATCTTTGGTAAGGCTGCTGGCAGCCAACCAGTTCCGTACGGCCCTGATAAGCGGGCACCCATGTGGAAGAAGAAATCTATATTTTGGGAGCTACCCTATTGGAAAGTTTTAGATGTCCGGTCTTCGATCGACGTGATGCACGTGACAAAGAATCTATGTGTCAATCTGCTATGCTTCCTGGGCGTGTATGGGAAGTCAAAAGATACGCCTGAAGCACGGGAGGACCAGCAACGTATGAAAGACCCAAGCAACAAGCACACAGATACAGGGCGCCATTCCTTAAGCAGCTACGCTCTTACTAAAGCAGAGAAGGAAATATTCTTTGAAGTCCTTTACAGTATCAAGGTTCCGTCTGGCTTCTCGTCGAATATAAAGGGGATAATAAACATGGCAGAGAAAAAATTCCAAAACCTGAAGTCTCATGACTGCCACGTGATTATGACGCAATTGCTTCCGATTGCATTGAGGGGGCTTCTACCGGAAAATGTTCGAGTACCCATTGTGAAGCTATGTGCATTCATGAACGCAATATCTCAGAAGGTAATCGATCCAGAAATTCTGACAAGATTACAGAGGGATGTGGTCCAGTGTCTTGTTAGTTTTGAGTTGGTGTTCCCACCATCCTTCTTCAACATTATGACTCATCTCCTTGTTCACCTATGTGAAGAGATTCATATTCTCGGTCCGGTATTTCTACACAATATGTTCCCCTTTGAGAGGTTCATGGGAGTCTTGAAGAAATATGTTCATAACCGTGCTAGGCCAGAAGGAAGCATCTCGAAGGGCTATGGAACAGAGGAGGTCATTGGGTTCTGTGTTGACTTTATTCCTGACCTTAAGACAATTGGTGTTCCTGAATCGCGGCATGAGGGGAGACTGAGGGGAAAAGGAACGCTGGGAAAGAAAACAATGATACCTAGGGACGGGCATTCTTTGACCAAAGCACACTACACAGTTCTACAAAATTCTATGTTCATGGCTACGTATGTCGAGGAACACAAGAATATTGTACGGTCTGCAAACCCGGGGAAGGATGACTCATGGATTAAACGCGAACACATGGAGACTTTCGGAAGTTGGTTGCAAACACGTCTTATAAATGACACCACTGTTGAAGATCAGCTATACATGTTGGCAGGGTCACCATCTTCGACTATTGCGAGTTTTCAAGGGTACGAGATAAATGGGAATACATTTTACACGAGCTCCCTAGATAAGAAGAGCACCAACCAAAACAGTGGTGTCCGCTTTGATACAACAAACGAGAATGGAAAAACTGACACATACTATGGTTACATAGAGGAGATATGGGAACTTGACTATGGACCTTCTTTTAAGGTCCCTTTGTTCAAGTGCAAATGGGTCAACCTGAATGGAGAAGGGGTAAAGGTAGACCCGCTTTATGGAATGACAACAGTGGATCTCAACTGTATTGGTTACAATTACGAACCATTCGTTCTAGCCAATGATGTGGCTCAGGTCTTCTATGTGAAGGACATGTCTTCCAGACCGAAGAAAAGAAAAAATAAGGGAACAATTTCATCATACGATGAGCCGAAGCGTCACATAGTTCTCTCAGGGAAAAGAAACATCGTAGGAATCGAGGACACGACAGACATGTCAGAAGATTATAATAAGTTTGTTGAAATTCCACCCTTCACAGTGAAAGCTGACCCCACCATCCCGTTAAATAATGAAGATGCTCCATGGTTACGGCCGAAGCGATCATAAGCAAGGGACACGAAGAAAATTCAGAAGACTAGATAGGGATGTTGTTGGTGATGTGTAATAATAAACGTGGAATACATGATCATAGTTCTTATAACGTAGTATGAACGAGATTTTGTTAGCCAAAATGATATTTATACATATTATGTGATTATGAATGGAGTAGGTGCAAGTTTGACCAATAATTTGTATTGATCGGTCAAAAGCTGGCAAGCATTGAGTGCTTGACAACTATGACCAGTCTGACTTCATTATTATTCCACATGACATCGACTCTAGAGGATGAACAAGCCACCCTACTTCTACTATGAAAATGAGGCCCTAGCTCCAAAAAGTGTATGGGTGGAAATTTCCAGAAATTTGTATGACATAGAGCCGGAGTTTGTGGATTCTAAGCACTTCTGTGCAGCTGCTCAAGAAAGAGGCTACATCCATAATTTGCCAATTGAGAATAACAAGGTTGCCCCTCTAGAGCCAGATAAGATGGAATTTTTACTCGGTCTCCCAAGAAACCACACAAGGGGAGTCGCGAAGAGAGAGAGGTACAAATCTCTTGGCAATTCATTCCAAATTGATACTGTGGGTTGCCACTTGTCGGTGTTGAAGAACATGTTTCCCAATGGTGTTAATGTGGTGTCCTTATTCTCCAGTATTGGAGGAGGAGAGATAGCTTTGCACAGGCTTGGCATCCACATGAAGACAGTGATTTCAGTTGAGATAGGTGAAGTTAATAGGAGGATTTTGAGGGGTTGGTGGGATCAGACACAAACTGGCACTTTAATTGAGATTGCCGACGTGAAGTCTCTCTCTAATGATAGCGTACACGGAAGGCAATTCATTCCAAATTGATACTGTGGGTTGCCACTTGTCGGTGTTGAAGAACATGTTTCCCAATGGTGTTAATGTGGTGTCCTTATTCTCCGGTATTGGAGGAGGAGAGATAGCTTTGCACAGGCTTGGCATCCACATGAAGACAGTGATTTCAGTTGAGATAGGTGAAGTTAATAGGAGGATTTTGAGGGGTTGGTGGGATCAGACACAAACTGGCACTTTAATTGAGATTGCCGACGTGAAGTCTCTCACTAATGATAGCGTACACGGAAGTTACTATGTTTTCAAGCGGGGGTCGGAATAAAGGGAAAATACGTGTGGATGCGCAGAGTAAAACTTCGAAGGAAAACTATGGTTTTTCTGTTGTAGACGAAGATCTCAAATTCACCGTGTCAATAAGGTACAACTCGCTTTGAATTAGGAAGATCACGAGAGAAATCAAAAATTGTAACATTTTTATATTCAAATTATATACAAATGAAAAAATAATTAATAGTTTCAATAGTTAGAATAATTATTTAGTTAAACGAAAAATGGATTTAAATTAGTTTTGCAAATTCTAGCATTTTTCATGTTGGAATTTTTGTCAAATTTGAAAGTATATAGAAGTTGTTAATGCGCAGGGGTGCCACCGAAATTCGAAATTTGCTTTTTGGTCCCGGGCCGTGGTACCAACCGGGACCAAAGGGGCTCTAGTCCCGGTTGGTTGCACGGGCCTGGACTAGAGGCCCAGGTGTATAAAAATCGCGGCCCTCTCTCCAGGCCGAACGAACACCCCAGGGACAGATACGAGTGGACATGGCTCGGCGAAGCCCTGGCGGCGGCGGGAACGAGAGTAGACAGATCCCGCCGGCGGACCGCCGGCGGGTATGGGCTAGGGACACGGTAGACTAGGGGGCACACAACTTATATTAAAAAAAGGCCAAGGGCCTTGCTAACATAGATAGGGGGCGGCGCGGCCACAGGCGGCCGGCCGTACTTGCATAAAGGGGCGGCGGCGCGGCCACAGGCGGCCGGCCGTTTTCTTGGGGGGTAGCTAGGGGCCTTGCTTACATAGAATAGGGGGCGGCGGCGCAGCCACAGGCGACCAGCCGATCTACTAGTCCTCCTCGTCGGAGGAGATTTCTTGGTAGGGGGACGGCTGCCACAGGTGGGCAGGCGGCTGGGCCGGGGGTGCAGGCATCGGGGGCATCGGAGGCGCGTACGGCGGTGGCGGGGGCAGCGGCGGTGGCGGGGGCAGCACCTCCTGCGGCGGCGGCGGCGGAGGGGGCAGCTGGTCCTCGGACGCCTCATACTCGGCGTAGAGCGCGTGCCACCAGGGGGTAGGCTCGGGGGGGCGGCGGCGGCGGCATGGCGGCAGCGTCGGCGCGCGCGACGGCCACGACCCGCTCCCACCGCTTGATTTCGTCCTCGACGAGTGAGCGGCGGGAGGCCTCGCAGGCATCCTCCATGGCGGCCCGGAGCACGGGGTCCTCCTCCCCGGAGAAGTCCTCCGGGATGTCCTTGAGGAGCCACAGCTCCCTCTCCCGGCCGGGCGGTGGCGGCGGGTAGTCCTCGACGTCCACTTCGTGGGGGGCGGGGATGTAGGAGCGCCGGCGCTGCTCGTGCTCCTGCTCGAGCCAGGCGCCCCAGTAGGGGGAGCTGCGCGCGTACACGCGCTCCCTGCGGACGTGGGCCGGCAGGAGCTCGCGCCGGCGGTCGATCTCCTCGAGCAGCGCCTGGCCGGTCGGGACCGGCGGCACAGGGATCCGCTGGGGGTTCAGGTGCCAGCCGTCCAGGAGGTGGACGTCAGCATAGAACACCGGCGTGGCGTTGTTCCAGTGCCACTCGGCCTCGTCCACCCGGACGTACCGGCGGAACCTCTTGCCCTTGGGCGCGGCGCTGGGCGGCGGGCGTGCAGCCGGAGGTGGCGCGGGGACGCGCGGCGTCCCGCCGAGGCGGACACCTCCAGGGCCGTAGCCGAAGGCCTCCGCCGGCGGTGGTGGGACGCGGCCGGCGCCGCTCGAGGAGCCTTCATTCCTGGGGCGCTTGCCGGAGCCGCTGCCGGAGCCGCTGCCGAACCAGCGGGACATGGTGGCTAGGGTTGCTTTGGCTGGGACGCGGCCGGGGTGGATGGGTTGTACGGGCGGAGGGGGGCCTTTATAAAGGACCCGGGGTGGGCTGGCATGCCAACCGGCGGCCTGGACGTGGCGGCGGTTGCAGGCGGCCATGAATGCGGGCAGGAGCCGAGGCATGGCGGCGGTTGCAGCCGTGGCACGCGCGCGTGGGGAAGTGGGGGCGCGGGAAGCCGAGGCGGGGCGGGAAGACGAGGCGACTGGCCCTTTGACCGTCCTGTAGTCCTAATTTAAGGGACCAGGCGAGCCAGCCAACGGCCGCTGGCCAGTGGCCCCTTCGAACCATTGACTGACCACGCTGGCCAGTGGGCCCTTCGAACCGTTGACTGACCATAATAAAAGTCGCGGGCCAGTGGGCCCTTTTGACAAAAAATGTGACCAGTGGGCTTAATAAAAGACGTGGGCCTGGACGCGGTTGGGGAAGGGGAGGCCGGCTCGGGATTGAGAGACAGGAGCCCAAAAAAAACGTGGGGCCTGGACGCGAAAACTCAACGATTATATATTTTTTTTGTCAAAAAAGTATCCATCCCGGTCCCTTGAACGAACCGGGACGAACTCCCTGGCCCAGGTTCGCCACGTGGCCTATCCTTACCATCCCGGGTCCTGGCACAACCGGGACCAATGGGACGGGCCATTTGTCCCGGCCAGCCCATCCCGGTTGCACAACCGGGACAACTGGCCCTTACGACCCGGGACAAAAGGCCCTGTTTCCACTAGTGTCGGTGAAGAGGCGCGTGCTGATAACGTGTTACACAACCTCTGCCGGCTGGCCGGTCCCGAGGGTGTGTGACGGCGACGGCGTAGATGAACAACACACGAACAAGGAAGAAAAGGGACACAGGGTGTGGGCACAACAAAATCTTTATTGCTTTCTCTGTTCTGTTCCTAGACTACGTACAGTGCCTCAATATATAACAGGAGGGTGAGACCCAAACGAACGTACAAAGTGGGGGAAACCCTAAGGCCTAGTTGGACTGGGCAAAGCCCACCGAGTGGGCTGCCACCTCCTGGCCCAAGTTTCCCAACAGTTTTTGCCTAATCCACAGCCAAGAAGTTGCGATCCGTATCCCTCAACGTCTACACGAGAGTTCACCACATCCTTGTTTTTCTTCAACTGTTCTGTGGCCCAGGTCCTACCAATCAGCTTCTCACGCTAGATTCAACTGCAGTGGCTCGTAGCAGCGATCTGTTTGTTCGTTTGTATTCTTTTTTTATTACCTTATTCTCATCCAGGTGAACTTTGAAGAAAGCTTTTCGAAACAAGAACTTTGAAGAAATCTTACCTAAAACAGAAAACTGTGAAAAAAGCCGGAAATCTCACTACTCCGTTAAAAAAATTCAAACAAAAATATGAGGCGTACATATTAAAATTCTATACAAAGAAAGGCATCTTTTCTGGTCTCTGCAAAAAAGACAAATTAGGCGCACAAAAAAATCCATACGAAGAAAGGCATCTTTTCCGACCTTTAGAAAAGAAAAGTTTAGGTGCATCCAAAAAACGTTGTACGAGACAATGTATTTGTCCTTTTGTCCACGTCACAAAATATGTCTTTTTTGGCTAATTTCTTTGTACGGATATTTTTATTAACAAAGTGAAATTTTACTATAGTCTGCAAACCGATTGTATCTAGTCTTATGATACAAAATACCGTGTCCGAAGAAATTTTGGTATGAACGTGACTAGCGACGGGCCAGCCTATGGACCAGTCACTAGTATTATATAAAATTACCAGTGACAGTGACAGGCAAAAATACTCTACTGTCACTAGTACACCCTACATCACACATGTCTAGCTTTACTAGTGACTGGCGTATCGCCACCTGTCGCTGATACCCTGTTATACATATTTTTGCCCGTCACTAACGTGCTAGCGTCTATAAGCTATTCTGCAGTAGTGGAAGAAGGTCAAACTAGAGCACAATCATCCGTTTGAACCAACATATTTCCTGATCAGATTTGCACACTACCATAAAAGCATGACAGGATTGGACAAAAATGATACATCTACTGCAGGCAGGTAGACTACCACCCAGCAAGATGATGCAAATCTTCCGCAAGATTAGAGGCAGATTTCGAGGAGTTCCAAACACAAGTTGAAAAGGATCACAATATTGACCAGTGCCTGGAACGTTTCAAAACACTGCAAAGAAAAGTACATGGTTTCTAATACACAGTGGAGAAAGACAGTGAAAACACAGTACGTAGCCTGTTCTGGATGGACACAATGTGCGTAATGAACTACAAGTTTTTTGGCGAGTACATATCATTCGACATGACATTCAGTACAAATAAGTATAACCTGCTGTTTGTACCGATAGTCGGCGTAAACAATCATGACTCAACAGTTCTATTTGCAGTTGCACTACTGAAGGACGAGAAGATAGGATCGTTCAAATGGGTGCTACAGACATTTCTGACGCTATGGGAGGAAAGGCACCAAAAACAATAATAACATATCAAGACAAGGCAATGAAGAGGTCAATCTTGGAAGTTATGCCAGAAACAAGATATAGAAATTGCTTTTACCACATTGTCACAAAGATGAGCCAGAAGGAAGGATCCTTTTTTGCAACACACCGAGGTCTGTCGGAAGATCTGAGATTTGCAGCCAAGAATGCATTCACCCAAGAATAGTTTGAAGCAGTATGGCAAAATTTAATAAAAAAGTATGCGGCAGAAGGAGAGAAACACCTAAAAAAGTTTTTTAGGATAAGACACAGATGGGTCCCTGCATACTTTATGGATGATTTTTTTCCATTCTCATCAAGCACAGGAAGAAGCGAAAGCACGAATAACATGTGGAAGTGCTACAGCAGTAACACAGACACAATAATACAATTTCTTGCACAATATGAGGTGATACAAGACAAGTGCTTGCATGCTCTTGATAAGAAAAAGCTCAAATCCACTCCGAAAACAACAAGGACATCAACACATCATTTGTTCGAGAAACAAGCACTTAAGGCGTACACACATGACATATTCCAAAAATTCCAGATTGAAGTGTTGAACATCACAGCTTTCCAATATAGTGGTTCGATGCAAGCATGGCACGTAAGAGTCGAAAGAGCAGTCAATTATGAGAAAATGGAATTCAGGAGAAGATATTTTGATGTGTTTTACGATGAAGAAAAAAAGAACTTCTGGTGCCAATGCAAGAAGATGAAAAGAGATGGAATACAGTGTTGCCACGTCATATGGGCACTAGTGCACTTTGGAATAAATTATCTGCCAGATAGCTTCATCATACAGAGGGGGAGGAAGTACACAGATATAGAGCTGCCAACTCTGGGAGAAGACATGGACGTGGATACCGCAGAAGAAGCAATGAGGTTTGCTGGCACCATGTCCAATATGGCAGACATTTGCAACCTAGCGTGCCAAAATGATAGAGCTTACAAGGTGATGCCAGAATGTATGCGTGACATGAAGACAAGAGTAATGGTTGAACTTTCAGATAAAGTGGTTACAGAATAAGCTGCAGCAAACAATGACAGCGAGAAGATACATGACCCACCAATGACAAGGAGGAAAACAACTAATAGAAGAAATAGACCAAACCAGGGTCATAGAAAAGAGGCAAACCAATCAGATGCGGACACTGCAAAGAACAAGGGCACAACATAACATCTTGTGAGAAACTAAAAAGACATGTTGAAGAGGTTGAAAGAGCACGGAACGAAGAGCACGACAGTCCCACGTCTCAAAAGAATGAACGACAGCATCAAGAACCAGGCCACAGACAGACAAGCTATGAAACAGACAACCCTACAACTCCACAGCAACCAGGAGGTTTCAACCGTAACAAGGACGGGAGAACAAATGTGGTTTCGAATACTTGATATTTGGTACACCACCACACTTGTCAACGTAAAATGTATAACACAATGAGTAACTCATCAAATTAAGACTATTTAACCACTAACTATTTATACAAAATATTTTTAGTGGGTACATGAATGATTAGAGAAAGAACAGTAAGGAGTAAATTATTGCAGAAGAGTAAGACATGCTGGAATACATGCACATCTTAAAAGGTAGCTGCAAGCAAAAGGCATGACTAGTCCAACGTTTATCTGTTTTTTTCATAACTAACTGGTACTAACAAAATTTCAACATGAAGTGGGATAAAACGAAACCAGGATCCACAAAAAGGAGGCAAACGTAGCGAAGGAAGAAGCACCAGGGACAAGTTGAATTTTAGAAGATGAGGAAACATAACAGCAACATCGGAGAACAGAAAAGATATCATACAAAGAAACAAACACAGCAAATGTTTTTCAATTTTCAAACTCTTTAGAGGATCTGATACGAAACACAATAAACTTTATGTTTGATTTTATTAATTACTATGATCAAACAATCTGTGATTCCTTATGTGTTATCATTAAATTGTGCACACAATAAATACGATTATATACTTTCCGCAGAAAGGAAGTAGTGTACGAAGTAAACACACCACGATGTACACAAGGAAACATACGACAGAAATCCTTTAGCTTGTACGTGCAACGATTCAGATATGAACTCCAATCAAAGTATACAACTTACACTTCTGAAATTTGAACAAGTGTACGACGTAAACGCTGTAAGTTGAACATTCAGAATATATTCAACACAACTGCCGTATCGTGTACGTCCGAAGACTAAGCAATGAACTCCCACCAAAATATGTACGTCCTACGACTAGTATCATGTACGTCTCAAGACTAAGCAGTGAACTCCCACCAAACTCTATAGCATATGCTAGTCCGTAGAAAAAAAGCAGTGTACGAAGTAAACATAGTACGATATACATAGGGACCCGTACGACAGAAATGCCATAGCTTGTACGTCCGACAACTCAGAAGCAAAGTCCCACCAAAGTATAGAGCCTATACTTCTGAAATTTGAAGAACTGTATATTCAGGAATTGTTCAACACAACTGCTATATCATGTACGTCCCAAGACTAAGCACTGAACTCCCACCAAACCCTCTAGCATATGCTAGTCTATAGAAAGAAAGCAGTGTACGAACTAAACATACTAAATTGTACACAGGGAAACACACGACAGAACTGCCTTAGATTGTACGTCCTACAATTCAGAGGTGAACTCCAAATTGGTTCGAGCCTCGGCCGGATTTTTCGTAGCTAGGAGGCCGGGGATACAGAGACCGACGGCAGTGGCGAGGGAAAAGTTAGAGGGGTGGCTAGGACGAAGGAAGACGAGAAGGAGTCGGAAAAGGAGAAAAGCTAGACACGGCACTCTCTCTCGGATAACGGTTCGGGCGGAGAATCCGGATCCGATGCCGTTTCAGACCTCGCCCAAAGGAACGAGAGTGCGACAAGTGTCGCGCGCGGAAGGTATCAGGGGGATGGGCCGCGCGACGAGAGCGCGACACTTGTCGCTCGCGCAGCCCTCGCCCGCCGACCTTCCGGAAGACCGGCCTTTTTCTAGTGATTTCGTGTGCCTAGAGGCCAAGCTCGTGTGCATTCTAGGCACGGCACGTGAAGGCCCGCGACCACGGTCTCTCTCTATCAGAGCAGCGATTGGCAGCGATACGGGAAAGGGAACGCGAAAGAAACCAGAGCAGACCGCGCTCGATGCCGCCGCCGCCCATCCCCTCAAGCCTCCGCCTTGCTCCCGTCCTCTCCGGCTCTCCTCGTCCTCTCCGCTCCCTCCCCGTCCTCCTCTCCTCACTACTATCCCCGTCCTCTCAGCTCCCTCCCCGTCCGGGGGCGACCGGCGCTCGACGCCGACACCAGCACCATGGCGTCGCTCCGTGCCGTGACGTCCATCGTCCGGCGGCGACCGGCGCGACCACCGCGGCCTCTTGTTCGACCTCGACCTCGGGTCCTTGTCCACCGGCGGCGCTCCGTCGGCCTCGACCTCGAATTGGGGAAATTTGGTGAGGAGAGAAAAACGGGCTGATGGCAGGCTCGCTTGTCGCGGGCCGGCCCGATTAGCTGTGGTGCCGGGCTTGTGCCCCGAGCGGCGGCACGCGTGCCAGAACGGCACGGCACACTTAGTATACGTGCCGCACATTGTCGTGTCGGGCTTGGCCTGTCTAAGCTTTCGCGTGCCTGTGCCGGGTCGGGTCGGCCCGTTGGCCAGGTTTGCACGTGTGCGCCGCAGGCGACACTTGTAACGCTCTCCTTCCTCCGAGACTTCCAACAGTACTTGCATGCGCGCTAAGTGTCACGACGAGACAATTTTAGTGATATTTTTCACTTCCCTGCACAGAACGGTAGACAGGTGGGAATGCATTTAGTTTGGAATTCGTTTTTTCAAAATAAAATATCTCGCGAACCGTATTTCGAAATTGTGAACCGTTTTCATATTTGAGATCTTCGCGTCGAGATGTTCAAAACTAGATCTCATGTTGATAGGTTTTGAGAAACTTTTTTTTTACCTACAAAATACAGCACGGAAGTACGCTCCGTTACACACAGATGTACGCCCAGGTGCAGTGAACGAAGTACGTCTCCAAGTGCAGTGATGACGTACACTCACAACACCACGGGTGTAAGTTTAGATGTTTGTACACCAGGTGCAGGCGGATGTACACCCAGACGGATGTACACCTGAAGAGGCGACGTACATCCAAGCGGTTGTACACCCAGTGAAGGGCCAACGTACACCCATGTAGATGTACACCCTGGTACACCGTCCGTATGCTTTCAAAAACAGTGTTTATATACTTTCAGTAGCAATTTTTATACTTTAGATACAACATGTATACTTTGAGTAACAACTTTTTAATAGTTTTCAGATACACCATGTGTGTACTTTTTAGATGAATCGCCGTAGGCGTTTTGTTCGAGGCAAAACCGAGCGGTAATACGAGGCAACGCCGAGCTGTAGCACGCGTTACGACCAATACACGCTTTGACCAATGCGCACAACGACCTATGTACCCCTTAAAGAGCTTTATAAATGGTTATCGAGATGAAGCCGAGCATCGCTGCTACTAGATGTACATCGTGCACATGGTGTATACACACGCGCCTGCTACCAAAAGTATAAACTATATACAACAGGGTGTACAAAGTCCAAAAAAGGTTCTCGAAACCTATCAATATGAGATATAGTTTTGAAGATCACGACGCGAGGATCTCAAATATGAAAACAGTTCGTAATTTCGAAATACGGTTTTGAAGATATTTTATTTTAAAAAAAGAAATCTAAAAATAAATGTGTGCCGCCTGTTTACTCCTCCGTCCGGTAGGTAAGGGAAAAGGCACCAAAATTCTGTGATGGTGACACTTGGCGCGCATACAAGCCATCTCCTTTCCCTCTCGAAGGGTTAGGAAAGGTTTCCATTTCCCTAGTCCCACTTGGCAAGCAACAAAATTATGTTGTATTAGAGCATCTCCAGTTGCGCCCCTTAATAGGCGTCCGGATTGGCGCCCGGGGCCACCCTTTGGGGGCTCGTCCGGACGGCTCCGTGCCCACGAGGCCGGCCCGTCCCCACTCGGCGCCCCAACCGAAACCCCTTCGGGCTGCGGACCCGCCCTGTCAGCGAGGGAAATGTTCGTCGCCTCGGGAGCCGCGCGCATTAATGCCCCCGATCACAGTCAAGACGTCACGCGGCGACAGAGCGGTCCAATCGCCCAAGCAGCAAAGTTATGGCGCCGTCGCCTCGTCTTACCTGCCTCCCCGGCTACAGAAACCGGCTCCGTCGCCATCCCCCCCTCGCCTTCTCCTCGCCATGGTTAACCATCACTACCTTGTCGGCGCGGCCGCCAACGGGTTCGGCTGCCGAACCCTGCACCTCTAGGAGGCGCGGCTTCTCTACGAGGCCAACTTCCACTTGCCGCCGAGAATGAGCGCGCCGAGGAACTGGCGGCTAAGCGCAGGCGGTGTGCTTGTGCCTCCGCCACCCACCGGGCCCGAGCGAGTCGCCGAGATCGAGGAGATCCAGCGCGCATGTCGCCGGAGGAGCGGAGCTAGCCTCAATGGCATCTCGCCAACGAGACCTCCTGGACGGCGTTCTTCGAGGACCGCTTCGAGGCGGAACTCGCCGACATCCCCGACAACGGCCCCATTTCGGGTCCTAACAATGCCACCTGCCGGCGCATCTGCTGGAGCAAGCCCGAGCGGACTCTCGCCCAGGTCCTCGACCACATCGAGCGGCTTATGAGGCGGGGGAAGAACCGCCGCACCACTGCCACGCCTGCTCCCCCACCCATTCCTCTCGCCGTCGTCAAGGAGGAGCCGCAGGAAGAGCCGCCGCGCCCGCGGACTCGGAGTCAGTTCCTCGTCATCAGGGAAGGGCGCGCTCCTCCGCAGGCGCCGGGCGACGTCATCCTGCTCTCCGACAGCGACGACGACGACGACGCATGCCCTCCCCCCCCCCCAGTGTACCTCGGCGACCTGGGGCAGGACAGCAGCAGCGCCACCCTGAAGGCGGAGTCGCGGAGGGACTCCGGCAATGACGACGACGACGGCGACTACACCAAGATGTACAAGGCCCTAGGCATGTAGTAGCCGTTTTATTTTTAATCCCGTCTAAAATATGTAAAAATCGCCTATATTCGGCCATCTTCAATGAAACCTAGTAGTTGTTTGCCAAAATTTTAAACTGTTTTTTCTTCAATTTTCGCCTATTTGGGCGGCGGCGCCAGTGGGCGAGAGCGGCGGTGCTGCGAGGCAGAAGTTACGGACGTGGCGGCATGGACCAGTTTGTGGGGTCGTCCTATATCACGCTTATAGCGAGCCGCGGGATCCGACTCGCCCGCTATGTGTCGCCTTCAGCCATCCGACTCGCTGACTCTGCGTGTTCGCTCCCAGGATGCCACCTACATGGGTCGGCCGAAAAAACCATCCAGCGCACATCAGCGTGCGTTTTTTTTCGTTTTAGTTACATTTTAATCAGGACAAATTATGAAAAAATACAAAAACTTCGAATCAGAACATTTTTTTAAGATAAACTATTTTTTTCATATGGTGAACAGTTTTTAAAATGAACAAATTTTGAATCGGAACAAATTTAAAAATAAACAATTTTTTAGAATAGTGAACAATTTTTTAAAATGAACAAATTTTGAATCCGAACTAATTTTGAAAATGAACAAAGTTGAATCGGGAACAATATTTTAAAATGAACATTTTTCTCAAATGATCAATGTTTTAAAATGAACATTTTTCTTAAACAGAAAAACAAGGAGACAATAAAAATCCTAAAGAAAGTAGTTTATTCACGAAAAGAAACTCAGCCTAGTGGGTATGCCCTACGTGGCTACGACCCCTAGTTAGAGATCCCAGGTTCGATCCCCACATCCCTAAGTTTTATGAGTTTGTGGGCGAATTGCGTCGTTGGCAGGACGGGCCCGCGGCGAGAAACAACTCGTCCGACACCCCCACGGGAGTACCTAGAAAGCGAGGTTGGGCTGGGTTTGCCGGACGGGAACAAGGGGACGTCCGAACGGGAAGACCCATTGGGGGGCACGAGTGAGCGCGCTCAGGGCCCATCCGGACGGGAAGACGCTTGGGGGCGCGAGTGAAGATACTCTTAGTGGCTTTCCCACGGCCCCACATAAGAACCCACTTAATACCACATCGAGAAGACTAAGCGGGCTGCCGGCTATGTCTCCAACGACCACGGCCGGAATCCATGGCCATGTACACCACTCCGCTCATAGCCGGCCAAGCGATCCACGTTGACATCTCTGCCTCATCCTCCTTTTGAGTCTTGATTATGTCCCTGTACTATCACATCGCTCAGCGCTGTTTTCCGCGGCGGCGTCGCCGTAGCCATTGAGCACCCATGAGCAGATAAGAGATGCCCCAACTCAGACGCCACGAACAACCATGGGCGACCTGTCCGACAACTGGCATCCGTGGTCCGTGGACGTCTCGGCCAACAAGACATGACATAGCACTTGGCTGCCGAACTGAATGTGACTTGGTATAACAGCCGGAGGATTCGAAGTAGTACATCGGCGTGCCTCTACCACTGGTGGAGAACAGGCCAGTAGCACCGGTTTGTAAGGGCCTTTGGACTCGGATACAAAACCGGTGCTACGTATCCGGGACTAAAGGCCCCCCCCTTTAGAACCGGTCAGTCACCAACCGGTTCTAAAGGCCTCCACGTGGGCGCCGAAGAGCGTGCGCAGGCGGAGGACCTTTAGAACCGGTTGGTAACACCAACCGGTCCTAAAGCTTTTTTTTATTTTTTTTTTCCTTTTCTTTTCAGGGTTTCCAATTCCGTATTTAGTGTTTAGGGTTTAGGGCGTGTTCCGTATTTTCAGGGTTTCCGTTTACGTGTTTCCGTTTACATAATCAGAAAACACGTAATCGGAAATACTTATCCGGAAACACCGATTCCGTGTTTGCGGTTAAGTGTTTCCGATTCCGTGTTTGCGGTTAAATGTTGATGCACCAAATAAAAGTACATATATATATACATGTAACACGAAGTAATCGACCGAGAATTACATAATCTGAAGTTCGTTTTCAATAGCTGTATACTTGCATAGAGAAGGGAGCTGGCTATAATTGGTTCATAGGATGGAAAAATTCTCCGTCTTCTGCTATGACTTGCGTGAGAAGAAATCCTGCCAATTCCTCTGCAATAGCCTTGCAACGGTCGATTTGTTTGAGCTGCGCCCGCTTTCGTGCCATCTTGAAAAGAAGTAGATGAAAACAATTAAGTTATGAACAAAACTAAACATAATTAATGGCAACATAAATAAAGTTGTGAAGATCCGGTTACATACCTCTAGATTTCTCCTAGTACGGGATTTCTCATTGATCGTCCTGTGAATGAACTCGCAAACGTAGTATCCACAATAATCAGTTCCCTGTGGTTGTTGCGGGACTTTCTATATACGAGAAACATAATTCAGTCAAATTAATAATAATCAAGAGAATGGTAATGGTATTTAAATCAGAGTACGTAACACTAATTACTTTGTTAATCTGAAAGTGGAGAATGTCTGCCCATGTACCGGGTTCTTCCTTGATGAACATTTGCCAAACCCTAGGCGACAAAAGAAAAATGAATAGAAGAGTTAATTATTACTTACTTGATATTAGGGAATGAACGAAAGAGGCCGATATATATATACTTTTGAAGCATCTGACGCGCGGTCTTCCATGTGTCAGCGCCCCAGGTTAACGAGTCCCAGACTTCAACTTGTCCTTTATCGATTCTAATGATGAACAATATGAAGTGGCCGCTGCGCACGTGTACACACGCAGTCATGCATACTCATCAATTACACTTAACATCAGGTAAGCAAAATGGAATGTCTACAAGACAGTAACACTCACTTGAATCCGTAGGGCCAAAGTATTTCTTTTTTGGTACTTTGTCGCTTCAAAAACCTTAACAAATCATCCGGTGTATCCTTGTTGAACCTTTCTACTGTGTTTTGATGATACGAATACGGGTCAATGAACCCAAAGTCCCAGATTCCTGCCAGTCTGCATTCACGAATCTTCATTCTGCATAGTAGCGTACAAAAAGAATGTCGTGAGTGATAATTATACGGGCAACGAACGCGAGCTTAACTAAATAATTAAATTACAGAAATAAATCACTTACAAACAGTAGCAGCTGAGGATAGACTTGTCGAGGGCACGTTGATTGTACATCTGGAAGAAATCATCGAACCCAAGCTCGACACCGTAATCTCCGAAGTAGTGTTGATCCTGAACTTGAGCCATGATACAGTCTCTCTCCTGCCTTGCGGCCTCCAAGTACCAATCATGTAAACTATGTAGTTGGGTTGTTAGATCAGTAGGATTTTCGACCAGAGGGTGCCCGGGCTTGTATGTATATACCACATCAGCAATAGCGTAACCCACGTCGCCCATGCGTGGACCGGACACTGAAGCCTGGTCAGATAAGACCTTTAGCGGGGCAATTGACCGTGCTTCTTGTTGTCCGAGCTGGGGAACTTGTTTCCCGCATTTCGTCTGCTCCGCCTGCTTCATCTCCTCCGTCTGCTTCATCTGTGCGGTGTGCGTCTTCTCAATGTACCGTTCATAGTCTGAAAGGGGCGGCGGTGGCGGCGGTGCAGGATAATATAAGTTGTCGATGGTCCGCTCAATTTTCCACTTTGGGATGTCCTTCAGAGTTTCCTTCCAAGTGTCTGGAGGGGGCTTCAGGGGAAACTGTGTGAACCATGCCCTGGTTTTGGCTTTCACGACATCGCGTAGTTCCTCCGGAGTCATCAGGCCTGGTAACTTCGGCGGAGTCTCGACTTTCTTGGATTTCCTTGGTCTCTTCTTGGGAGGAGTCCCGTTTCTTCTGAACTTCAGCTGCCGCTTTGCCGTACCCGTAGTGGGCGCATCCGTCGGCTCATGGGAGTGCACGGGCGATGGACCCTCGGCCTCGGGCTCCCAATCTTCGTTGTGGGGTGGACTTGGAGGTTCGTTGGGGGGTGGACTTGGAGGTCGTCCATTCTCTGTACGAAAGTGAAAAAACTATTAAAAATAAGCTTACATGTGGTGCAACATTCAGTAATTGATGGAGGTATATATGGTGCATTTGTACCTGGAGGAGTCGGTGGCCTTGGCGCCGAGTTAGGAAACACGATGTGTTTCTTATTCCACAATATGATACCAAGCTCCATTTCTCCCAGTGTCTTCTCGCCTTCACCTCCAGGAATATGGAGCTCAATTGAATGGCATCCCGGCGTAATTGTTGACAACCCGACACGAGCATGGGATGTTGGAATCTGACCACCATGGTAGGTTGCTCCAGGTTGATTCGGTAAAGCATAGCCTGACGCCACCCTGAAGGATATGTTCCCCATTGGCATATGTATCTCACAGTTTGTCTTCTCCGTGATATCATCCACGGGGTAGTGAGGCGCCGACGGTTCGACTGCACGACCGTCTTCTAGCTGCATGTGCGTGGAACCAACGCTGCTTCTATGCTAAGATGGGACGGCTTCTGCTACATGATCGTCTTCTATTTGCAGCTGATCAGGTGCAGGACGATGTTCTACCTCCTCTTCAGTGTCAGGTAGAGGGTGTCCCCCTTTCTTCAAGAGAAAATCCACCTTTTGTTCTAATGTCGATAGCCGTTCCATCGCCTTTTTCTTGCTTCTATCACGGCTTCTGTAAGTGCCAATGTCCGCTGCAAACCCTTGGCTCCACGGGGTAGAGGCTCCAAAGCCTCGTGTTCGTCCCCACTTTTCAGGGTTCCCGAGTGCCCTCGTCAGCTCGTCGTTCTCTCTATCGGGAACAAAAGTTCCTTTTCGAACAGCTTCTATTGCCTTCTCTAGTTCTGCTACGACTTTTGTTATTTTTTCCGACCATGGTCCCTGAGCAAAAATCATCCCAGTCTCAGCGTCCAACGTTGCCCCATGCGCGAACAACTAGAACTTGGACCTATCGGGCCAGTCATGTGTCTGTGGAATGATACCTCTTTTCACAAGCGCAGCTTCATAGCTTCGCCACCTAGGCAGGGCAGTCATGTAGCCACCTGACCCCAAAATATGGTGATATTTCTTCTTCTTCGCATTCTCCGAATTTGTGGCCGATCGGGATGTAAAGACACCCGATTTCTTGTACGCCTTAAAATCATCCCAAGCGTCTCTTATCTTCACTAGGTTCCCAGTGAAAACTGGATCTTCGTTCTTATATTTCTTCCACATTTTTTTCTTCCACCTCTGGAATTGTGTGGCCATCTTCTTCAAAGCCCACTGCTCGACTTTCTTCTTCTTATCGCTCGCTACGCTGAAATTTAGCCATAGCGTTTCGCAAAGAATTTTTTTCAATCTTTCATCGACATAACTAGCTCCAACGTTGGCCCCGGTCTTCGGCTTATTCCATTCTATTAAGTTGATCGGGACCAGGTCTCTTACAACAACTCCGCACTGATTTACGAATTTGCGATAAGTTTCTGGGGGCTGGAGTGGTTTGCCATCAGCAGCAACTGTATCGATCGGGAAGCTTGCGGTATCTTTCAACCTTGCGGCCAGGCCTCGTTTCGACTTTGTCTCAGTACTTGCGCTAGCTGTTCCGGAGGGCGCCTAAACGGGAAAATAATGATTCGTTAGTAAGTGCAATACAAATTAATTGTTGCGTGAACAGTGACTTGATATATACATTGGCAGAGTTTGTTCTGGAGGGCACTTCTTCATCCTCGACGTTGTCGTCGTCATCATCTACTACATCTTCTATATTCTGATCTCCGGCACCGGAGTCGTTCAAAAATTGATTGATAAACGCCTGTCCACCGTTGTCATCACGATATATGGCCGTTGCATTATTAAAAATCATCTCGCACATTAATCTTTCCTTCTCCGCCTCACCCATTCCCGCGAGTTTATCGGCGTGCGGATCATGTGCAGGTTCTTGGGGATCCATAGCTCAACACCTGCTAGTAAAATTTATAAAATGAAGAACACTTAGCGAAATTTTCATCGGGCACTTGGCGAAATTATTTCATCGGACAGTAATAAAATAATAGTTCTGGACATATTAATGAAATAATAGTTCTGGACACACCAAGAGTTACATAGCTCGGGTTAATTTTTTTAACCCTAATACATCACGATCGAATAATATCACTTATACATAGTCTCGTGACATCTCTCAAAATAATTAACTCCGACCGGGTCCTAAGCCGCGGGGTGCTGAGTCACGGGTGCTACGCATCCATAGATAAGGAACCCTCATAGGGTCATAGCTCACGTGGTAAGGAACCCTCCGAATAATCGACCAACTGCTGCTATACTGCCTATACTGCGTATCGAGCAAGTACATGTAGCGACGGACGTGCTGGTCCTCCTCCCTGATGCGCTGTTGTACCACCTCCTCAGGGGCCGGCTCTCTCCGCACCGAGCGTGGCCCACGCGATGGCCACCAAAGAATATCCGGGTCGACCACGTCACCCGGATTTCTCACCAAGCCGCGTGCCCCGGTACTAATGAGCTCCCAGTGCCAGCCTGGCGGGGCCCAGTCCCGGACATCGCCCGACGGGTCCAACAGAGACATGAACTAAAAACATGCCCGGACTAAGTAAATATTCCATAATTAAGTAAAATACCTTAGTGTTTCTAACTTAGTAAAAAATAGTAAATTGAGAAATATAACAGAAATAAGATGAAAGTTAAACAGGAACAAAATGGTAAGTTAGTAAAATTTCTCAACTTAGTGCAATTATTCTAACTTTCCGAAATTTTCTAACACTAACGACTTAGTGAAATTTTCTAACACACTAACTTCTAACACAACATTCTAACACAAAAATTCTAACACTAAACAAAATTGTAAAAACAAATTAAAGCACTAAAAAAATCTAACACTAACTCTAAAAATTTCTAACACTAAATTCTAACACTAACACTAACTCTAAAAAAATTTAACACTAACTCTAAAAATTTCTAACACTAACTCTAAAAAAAAATCTAACACTAACTCTAAAAATTTCTAACACTAACACTAACACTAACTCTAAAAATTCTAACACTAACTCTAAAAATTCTAACACTAAACAAAATTGTGAAAACAGAAATAAAACTTACCTACGAGCGTACATAGGGCGACGGGGCGACGGCGAGGGGCGAGAGGCGATCGACGAGGCGGAGGCGGGGCGGCGGAGGCGGAGGCGGGACGGAGGCGGGGCGGCGGAGGCGGAGGCGGGGCGACGGAGGCGGACGGCGACGGCGCGACGGAGGCGGGGCCGCGGGGGATCGACGGCGACGGAGGCAGAGGGCAGCGGCGGCAACGGCGACGGAAGCAGAGGCGGACGGAGGCGCGGCGGACGGAGGCCAGGCGGACGGAGAGGCGCGGCCGGAGCAGGGCTTCGCCGCCGTACGTGCTAGGAGAGAAGACGCGCGAATGAAAATGAGCAAAATTTTCACAACTTCCCGAGATATCGCCCCACTACTGGCCTTTAGCACCGGTTTGTGTTAACAACCGGTGCGAAAGGGGCTTTAGCACCGGTTGTTAACACAAACCGGTGCTAAAGGCCTGTACTTGGGGCCACATTCAGACTGCGCGCCCTGTACAGACCTTTAGCACCGGTTTGTGTTAACAACCGGTGCTAAAGGGTCTCTGTACAAACTGCTCGCCTCCCGCGCGCGGCGGTTTTATTGCTACAGTTCCCGATCGCGAGTCTTTCTGTTTCTCTGTATTCTCTCTTCTTCCTCTGTCTTCTCTTCTTCCTCTCTTGATCTTCCTCCACCAAGCACACCATGGCTGAAGTTTGGGAGATATACCATGGTCCCACACCATGCGGCAAGCAACTCGAGGTGTGCTACACCAACAGTTGCGAGAGGCTCCCCGGTCCTCTTGCGCATTTGACCAATCTCTATTTGTCCTCTCCCGATGAACACCGGTTCTTCGGGCTTGATCTGGAGTATACGGCGGATAAACGGGATGTTGCCGTCATCCAGATTGTGTTCAAGGAGGCCGTTTTGGTCTTCCAATGGTCAAGGTAACACACACGTACAATCTTGCATCTTCTATTTGTTTGTTGCATGTGAAGAATACATGTGCTGCAACATATCTAACACGTATCAAATTTTTGTTGTTGCAGTAGTTCAAAGCATTCTCCGGCACTTGTTGATTTTCTAGTCAACAAGGGATATGACTTTTGCAGCGTTGACATCACTCAAGACCGTCCGAAGTTGAAGCGCTTGGGTATTGTGATACCTGAAGATCACTACATTGATCTTCAGGATCTTATCCATTTGAACGGGGCAACGACCGGGATGGCTCGCATGGCAACTGCCTTCATCCACGAGGGCTACGAAACCATGAAGTCTGGTTTCCCCTCGAGTAATCACTGGTATTGGGAGAAGAACCCACTGGACTTCACGAACGTCAAGTATGCAGCCATAGATGCATACGTCTCCTACGAGTTGTTCCGCATCTACTCGACGGATCCATAGATGTATGCGTTCGATATATATGCATGTAATGGATATCTTAGTATGTAATTAATGGATATCTTAGTATTGTGAGACTTATGTTTGTGTTATGTGTGATCGTAAGACTCTATGTTATGAATGTGATATGATTGTGTTCTAAAATCAGAAACAAAGATATAAAATGTGGTGTAGAATGGGAAAAATTTGATCACTTACCCCAGGCGCATTTTTACACTGTGCGCCTGCGGTAGTACTCTTATCCCAGGCGCATTTGTACACTGTCCGCCTGCGGTAGTACTCTTATCCCAGGCGCATTCGTCCACGGTGCGCCTGCGGTAATGTTACCCCAGGCGCATACTGAAGTTTATGCGCCTGTGGTAAGTTAGGGTGGGTAATGAGTAAGGCAACGAGAAGTGAGAGCGCAAGTGATACATCGAGCATATATATCTTGGATACATATATATAGATTGATTTAGCGAGATACCATACATGTAGATTTTTCTTTTTTTATTTTTCTTTTTTGTTTCACTTGCCTGTTTTCTTTTACATTGATTTATAACACATGGAAAACATGGAAAACAGAAGGTTACTTTTATTAAAAACAGAAAACAGACGCGCTTGCACGCCGCAGTGTCGCCGGAATACAAATTCTTTTATTAAAAAAGAGAAAACAGACGAACACTACTCCTCGTCGTCGTCGGGGAACTCGTCGCTGACCTCCTCCGGGTCATCGTCGTTGTCGAACTCGTCGGTGACCTCCTCGTCGTCGTCGGAGGTGCATGATGGTATGTCCGAGATAGGCCCCCACCTCGGATCGTCGGAGGCCCAGACTTCGCCGGCGTGGTAGCTCTTGCAGCGCATTCGTCCTCGCCTCCCGAGCGGCATCTAACGCGAGGTGGCGTTCGAGGCGGCGCTCCGCCCGCTCAGCCGCGCGGGTCTGCCAGAGCTCCTCGTCGGCGCTCTCCTCCCCCGGGTTGTTCCGGTAATACTCGCGGACGACGCGGTCTTCCATGGCGTCGACTAGGCCCTGAAACGCGCGGTGGCGGAGGTGGAGGTGGTCGGCGGCAGTGACGATATGCGGCTTTGGAGCCCTGGCCTCCGCTTCCCAGACGGTGTGGCAGTCGTTGAAGTTCATCAGCGACCGCGGGCGGTTGAGGCGCCAGGCCGCCGCGTCCCAGGCGAGGGCGGCCTCCGCCGCCGTCGCAAAGGAGCCGAGGGGGATGCAGTCGTCCCCCCAGCGGATATCTGCGCTGAACATTCCGTTCTGCCGTGCTCGGATGCCGCAGAAGCCGGTGGTGCTGTTTCTCCTCGGAGGCATTGTGGAAGCGCGACGGTGCGTGGAGAGGAGTGGGCGCGTGGAGAGGAGAAGACGCGCTCGAGGCGCGACAGTTTATACCATGCCCTCCTGGCCACGCGTCACAACTCCCGCACCACGCGTGAACTCCCGCGCCATGCGTCAACTCCCGCGCCGGTTGTTAACGTCAACCGGTACTAAAGGCCTGTACAGGGGGGGCGCACATTTCTTTTCTTCTTATTTCTGTTTCCAAAGGGGGGTGTAGAACAAAACAAACGGTATCGCCGTCATACAGCCCAACCGTGGCTAGCTACTGGGTGCATATATGCATACCAAATGCACGGCTGGACGTATGACGGCGAATCCGGATGTTTTGTATTTGCTCGATGAACTGAATATATGATGTATCAAACCTTAAAGGGGGTGTAGAACAAAACAGACGGTATCGCCGTCATATAGCCCAACCGTGGCTACTGGGTGCATATATGCATACCAAATGCACGGCTGGACGTATGACGGCGAATCCGGATGTTTTGTATTTGCTCGATGAACTGAATATATGATGTATCAAACCTTAAAGGGGGGTGTAGAACAAAACAATCGGTATCGCCAGCATACAACCCTGCAGTGGCTACTGAGTGCATATATGCATACCAAATGCACAGCAGGGCGTATGCTGGCGAATCCGGATGTTTTGTATTTGGGAGATGAACTGAACGGTGTATGAAGCTGGGCTATATATAGGGTCCTCTGGCTCACAAAGTGTTGAGCTAGGGTTTTGATCCAACGGTTAAGAAACATCTCATCCAACGGCTCACAACAGCTCGAAAGAAACACACCGTAGCCCTGATCGTACGGCTCACAAACAGCTGGAAAGAAACACACCCCGGATCCAACGGCTCACAAGCGGTTGAAAGAAACACACGATCCGTGTGATTCTATCTGATTGATCCAAACGAAACCCTAACCCATTAAGTCCGGTTGGTGTCCCCAACCGGGACAAAAGGGATGATCTGTTTCTATTTTTCTTCTTGCCTTTCTTCTGATTGCGCCGTAATAACCATGGAACATCTTCATCATTTAACTGAATGCTTGGATCATCTTTGACTTTGAAGGGAGGAATTTCATCAAATTTATTGTAATCTTCTGACATGTATGTCTTGTCCTCGACTCCCACGATGTTTCTTTTCCCTGAAAGAACTATGTGGCGTCTTGGCTCATCGTCTGATGTATTCGCTTCCTTATCTTTTCTTTTTCTCGGTCTGCTAGACATGTCCTTCACATAGAAAACCTGAGCCACATCATTGGCTAGGACGAATTGATCATTGTTGTCATTCCACTGTTGTCATTCCGTACTTCGGCTCTACATTCACGCCTGACAGGTCAAATCATTTGCACCAGAACAAAGGGACCTTAAAGGAAGGTCCGTAGTCAAGTTCCCATATCTGCTCTATGTAACCATAGTATGTGACCCTTTGCCCGTTGTCGTCTTTTGCATCAAACCGGACGCCACTGTTTTGGTTGGTGCTCTTTTTATCTTGGTCTGCCGTGTAAAATATGTTACCATTTATCTCGTACCCTTTAAAGGTCAATATAGTCGAAGATGGTTGCTTGGCCAACAAGTATAGCTCATCTTCAACAATGTTGTCATTAATGAGACGTCTTTGCAACCAACCGCCGAAAGTCTTCGCGTGTTCTTTAGCAATGAAATCTTCAGGTTGCTCCGGGTATTCCGAGCGTAAAATATCCGTGTGTTCCTGGATATATGGAGCTGCCAAGCTGGAATTAACTAGAACTGTGTAGTGTGCTTGAGTGAAAGATTGCTCGTCCATACATGTTGTTGATTTCTTTCCTAGCGTGCCTTTTCCACGCAGTCTCCCCTCATGGCGCGACTGAGGAACACCGATCGGGTTCAGGTCAGGAATAAAGTCAACACAAAACTCAATGACCTCCTCTGTTCCATAGCCCTTGACCATGCTTCCTTCCGGCCTAGCACGGTTTTTAACATAATTCTTCAAGACTCCCATGAACCTCTCAAAGGGGAACATATTGTGTAAGAATACAGGACCGAGAACGGAAATCTCTTGGACTAGGTGAACTATGAGGTGCGTCATAATATTGAAGAAGGTTGGTGGGAACACCAACTCGAAGCTGACAAGACATTGGACCACGTCCTTCTGTAAACTTGGTAGAGTTGCTGGATCGATTGCCTTCTGAGAAATTGTGTTGAGGAATGCACATAGCTTCACAATGGGTACTCGCACGTTTTCTGGCAGAAGCCCCCTCAATGCAATCGGAAGTAACTGGGTCATGATCACGTGACAGTCATGAGACTTTAGGTTTTGGAACTTTTTCTCTTCCAGGTTTAGTATTCCTTTTATGTTCGACGAGTAGCCAGACGGGACCTTGATACTGCTCAGGACTTGGAAAACGATCTCCTTCTCTTCCTTGGTAAGAGCGTAGCTGGCAGGACCTTTGAAATTCTCTGGATTCATCAGGTCGTCTCGTTCGTGCATACGTTGGTGGTGCAGCCGTGCTTTTGGTGTATCTCTCGACTTCTTCCCATGCACGCCCAATAAGTTTAGCAGGTTCACGCAAATATTTTTCGTCACGTGCATCACGTCGATCGCAGAGCGAACCTCTAGGAATTTCCAATAGGGTAGTTCCCAGAATATAGATTTCTTCTTCCACATGGCTACGTGGTTGTCGGCGTCATTCGGAACAGATTGTGCGCCAGGACCCTTACCAAAGATTACTTTTATATCTTTGACCATGTCATATATATCAGTACCTTTAGGGAGGGTTGGCTTCCTCCGTGTATCTGCCTCGCCTTTGAAATGCTTTCCTTTCTTTCTTACGGGATGCCTGTCTGGAAGAAATCGACGATGCCCCGGGTACACATTCTTGCCTATATGTATACTTTCAGTCTCGCCTAAACAGTGTGTGCATGCGCTGTATCCCTTGTTTGACTGTCCTGAGATGTTACTAAGAGCGGGCCAATCATTGATGGTTACAAACAGCAACCCTCGTAGGTCAAATTCCTCTTGTTTGTACTCGTCCCACACACGTACACCTTCGTCAGCCCACAACTCTAAAATTTCATCAACCAGTGGCCTCAGGTACACATCAATGTTGTTGCCAGGTTGCGACGGGCCTGGGATAAGCACTGGCATCATAATGAACTTACGCTTCATGCATAACCAAGGAGGAAGATTATAGATACATAGTCACGGGCCAGGTGCTATGACTGCTACTCTGCTCCCCAAACGGATTCAGGCCATCTGTACTCAGACCAAACCTTAAGTTTGTTGCGTCACGTGCAAAGTCCTCGTACTTATCGTCGATGTTTCTCCACTGCGACCCATCAGCGGGGTGTCTCAGCATATCGTCTTCCTTACGGTCTTCTTTGTGCCATCGCAGCAACTTGGCATGCTCTTTGTTTCGGAACAAACGTTTCAACCATGGTATTATAGGAGCATGCCACATCACCTTGGCAGGAACCCTCTTCCTGGGGCGATCGTCGCCCTCAACATCACAAGGGTCATCTCGCCTAATCTTGTACCGAAATGCACCGCATACCGGGCAGGCAGTTAAATTCTCGTGCTGACCGCGGTAGAGGATGCAGTCATTGATGCATGCATGTATCTTATGCACTTCCAATCCTAGAGGGCAGACAACCTTCTTTGCTTCGTATGTACTGCAGGGCAGCACGTTATCTCTTGGAAGCATCTTCTTCATTATTTTCAGCAGATTTTCAAATCCCTTGTCAGATAATCCATTCTCTGCCTTCCATTGCAGCAATTCCAGGGTGGTTCCCAGCTTTTTCTGGCCATCTTCGCAATTTGGGTACAACAATTTTTTGTGGTCTTCTAACATGCGCTCCAAGTTCAACCTCTCGTTTTCACTTGCGCAGTTTATCTGTTCTTCACGAATGACCTGACGAAGATCATCATCAGACTCATCAACAATGTCCTCAAGTTCAGGCTCGTCTTCCCCCATTTCAGTATCACCGTGTTCACCGAACATAGGATAATTATCATCATCCTCTTCTTCTTCATTGTCTTCCATTACAACCCCTCTTTCTCCGTGCTTGGTCCAACAAAAATAACTGGGCATGAAGCCTTCTTGCAACATGTGGGTGTGTATGGTTCTTGAGTTATGGAAATTCCTCTTATTCTGGCATTTTTTACATGGACAAAAAATAAATCCATTCTGCCTATTTTTCTCAGACACATTGAGAAAACTATGCATGCCATTAAGGAATTCGGGACGACGTCGATCACTGTACATCCATTGCCGGTTCATCTGCATTATATAAATTTATCAACAACCATTATGCTAAATCATCATGACTAAATTAATTAATTAATACAAAAAGTTCATCACACGTTAATACCAAACTAGCGTATAGTGACCATACATATATAGCTGTCATAAAAATACACACTGAAACCATCCATAAAAACTCTCTCTAATTAATGCATTTAAAAACAACAACAAATGCGATCAAAATCGCAACAAAGGTAACAATTGACCCGACGGCATAATGATACCAAGCCTCTTTACTAATTGCATATTTCCTAATCTTTCTAATCTTCAGGCGCATTGCGTCCATCTCGCTCTTGTGACCATCGACGACACCGGCAAGAACCTTTTCCAAGGTCATCTTCTCTCTTTCAGTTTTTTCCAACCTTTCTTCAGTTTTTTTCAATCTTTCTTTCAAGCCAACATTTTCTTGTTCAACTAAGTATAACTTCTCAACAATAGGGTCGATTGGCATTTCCGGTTCCACTACCTCCTAGATAAAAATATCTATGTCAAGTTGGTCGGCGTAAGTAATTGTCGTATAATCAGGAAATGAAAATATGTAGTGAAAAAACATAATATACCACATCCGAATCATAGACTGGACGAGGGCCAACGGGGACGGATATCAAAACCATGGCGCTATGTATATAAAAAAAATCTTACACAATAAGAAAATTATATACAAGTAAATATATACGTAAATCATACAAATCAAAATTTGTTTTGGTAAATAAAAACAATAGGCTCACCAAGGTTGTGTCGGTGATGGGGCGATCGACGGCAGTGAGGAAGGGGACAAGGCGCACGACACTAAAAAAACCACAAATCATAATTAATTTTGAGCTCAAATTGCATCAATTTGTATACATAACAAAATGAATAACAAATTCTAGCTTAGGCATTTCATCAAACACCTAGCTAGCACAACAAAAATGAAATGAGCAAGAAAACAAGCAAAACTTGCAATGCCGAAAGAGGGAATGTTGATGCTAACCGTAGGACCGATGGGTACCAACAATCTTAACAAATGGTGGAGAAAAATGGGGATGGATTAGACCTCACAAGAGGAAGGAGAGAGCAAAAATGGAGTTGAGATAGAGCTGGAAAAAATGGAGCTGAGCTCGGGGTGGTATGTAGGGTTTAGGGGAGGGCTTTAGGACCGGTTTGTGTTACAAACCGGTTCTAAAGGATATGACAGCGGGACCCGCAGTAGCTGCAAAAAATGAGAGAACCTGTAGAACCGGTTTGTGATACAAACCGGTTCTAAAGGGTCTGTCCCCTGGGCCCCCCTCCCTGCAGCAAATGGCCCGCAAGGCCTTTAGGACCGGTTTGTGTTACAAACCGGTCCTAAAGGCCTTGCGGCCATTTGCTGCATGGGTGGGGCCCAGGGGACAGACCCTTTTGAACCGGTTTGTATCACATCCGGTTCCATTGTGCTTGGCTCAATGCCCTGTTTTCTACTAGTGTACTGCTTGCCCAGCTCCGAAAGTTTGCTCCACTACGGCGTCGCCGGGGCTGTAACTGATGTACTGGTCGGAGCCGATGTGAAACAAGAGGACACCTTGGCACTAGCCGTCCATGTCCAGCCTGTGCAAGCGTACGACAGACTGACCGTCTATTGCACCTGTCATTATTCTAGAGCACAATACACCGTATCTTAGCTAACTCTTAAGCAAACCGATATGTTATTAAGTGGGACAAGTGGTTACCCGCCTAGTGGACATTTTGCTATATGCGGGCTGCCCGCGTATGCCCACTTAGCACATGCGGGATATTGCGACAGCAAGCGGGCTGCCCGCCTCTGGTCCCACTTGCATCCTGAGATTCCTGACCCGAGGCGTTGGGGATGGGAGCTCCAAAGGACGGCGGTCTTGGAAGATGGCTAGCGCTGTGTCGGTGGCCGCTTTCATCGGGTCCGTCGACACCGGACATTACATCGGCCTTGTCAGCCTTGTTGCTGGATAGCTCTAGGGAGTCGGGAGATGGGGCAAATCATGCCGACGACCAGGGATATATAGGGGCGGATCTTGTCGGTGACCAGGGACGTAGCGACGCATAGCGAGCCGGCGACGACGGGTCCATGCCCGTCGAGGCAACAAGCTGGTCAAGACGGAGAACATGGGGCGACGGGGACAGGGGTTCAGCCGCATGTCGGCCTGGCTCTCGGTGGTGGGAGTGATCGGCGAAGGGCTCTGTCTCCTGCCCGTCAGATGAGTGAGGCAGCGCCACCCGGGTGGGGATGACCCTGTAAAGCTCTATATTCTTCTTTTAGGATGCGTTCGGTTGTGGAATATAGTGGAACGGAACGTAACCGTTCCGCACCTGGGAAGGATTCTAGCGTTCAGTAGTCGGATAGAATGGAATCGAGTAGTACCGGAAAAGGGAATATTCCGTGTAGATCCGGAATGCACCCATTCGAGCAAATCGCCCGGACGTAGTGGAACCGAGCCCGATGGAAAAAAAATCTTTGCTCTACCCTCACCCCCGAGCCATTCGTTCACCTTTCCCTTCCTCCCCCCACGCCCCAGCCCTAGGTCGTCGCCCGCCGCCACTCACGAATCCCCCATATCGCCGCCAGGAAACGAGCCGGCGTCACCGATGAGACCCGCGCAGTAAACGCGGAAGCAGCGTTCGCCATCCTCAACAACGATCTGTACTCCAACGGGGAAAAACTTCAAGGGGTGTATGCTTTCTTAGGAAAAGCATTGCAACAACAACAGCGGGGCCAGGAGCGATCAGGGAGGCTGCACGATAACTCCGCCCTATGCAAAACAGCTACTTGCGCTGCTGGAGCACCTGGACCGGAAGAACCCAGAGATTCAGACAATTCAAAGGATAAAAAAGAGGATCCGAGAAAAGACAAGAAAAACCCCGACAATAGGGATGAAGCGTCTAGGACCGGATCCCATCTCCCGAAAGATGGACATAAAACCCACGATCGGGAAGAAAAACACCGGAGAATGACGGCAAAATAATGCCACCTCCGAGAAACCCAGCTGAGAAAGCCGGAAGATATGATATACCTCACAGGCGTGAGAGATCCCGAACACCTCCTAAGGATAAAGAAAGGCACAGGAGCAGAACTCCGCCTAATCCAAAAGGGCGTGACCACGAAAGAGATAGAAATAATTCCGGAAAAGCGCGTCCGCGCAACAATGGAAAAGAAAGGAGCAGATCTCCTTCTGTCCATTCAGCCGGAAGATATTCTGCACACATTGATAGAGCAGAAAAGGATGATCTATACTTTGGTCCTAAGTGTTTCACTGACAGGATCCGAAGGATGACCCTGCATTCTGGCTTTGCCAAAGTTGGTCCAACGTACCAAAAATACACCGGCAGCACAAACCCGGATACCTGGCTCTCAGACTACTATACAGCCGTCCAGATCAACAATGGGACAGACCTGGAAGCTGTCAAGTTTCTTCCCCTAATGTTGCTAGACGGAGCCAGAGATTGGATCAATGGATTACCATCAAGAACTGTCGACAGCTGGGATGATATGGCTAGAGTATTCACTCAACATTTCCGGGGAACGTACAAACACCCGAACAGTATCAACCAGCTGAACCGTTGCACCCAATTTGAGGATGAACCATATGTGGATTTCATCTCCAGATGGACGGCAATGAAGAATAGTTGCTCTGGAGTAACTGACGTACAAGCAATGCATGCTTTCGTCAATGGCCTAAAACCCGGGCTCGTACCGTTCATGGTTGGTTCCAAACAGCACAAAGATCTCGGATCTATGCTTACAACCGCCAATGAGCACGCTGCAGCCGAAGACGACATCAGAGCAAGAGGAGGCAATATCGAATCACTGATACTTGCCAAGAAAACCCCTCGTTCTGACAAAAAAGGAACTCCAGAAACAACGACAAAACCCAAAGAGGTCAACATAGCCTTTGGAGGTGAAAAAGGGAACAAGTGGAAAGGACGCAGCCCAGATCCAATCAACTACACTCCAGAGGAGTGGGAAAGGATTAAGTCGGAACCTTGTGTCCACCATTCGCAATTTGGGAAACCCACCCATACAAACCAGCAATGCCGGCTGAATAAGCACATGAAAGGCAATGCAGGATCCGGAAATAAGGGGAAGGGTTCCAAGAGGAAACCCGCCAAACAAAAGCCAGAAGCTGACAAAGAAGACAGTGAATCGGACACTGACGAAAAAATCCAGGAACAACAGCGAAAGGGCGAACCCAAATTTCCGAGAGTTGATGGATAAGCAATGCTAACTTTCTTAGCAACTCCGTCAGCAAAGGTGGCCAAAAGAACACTTCGAGAAATAAATGCGGTTGTTCCGGCAACCCCGAAATTCTTGAAGTACTCCAACACACCAATAACCTGGGATCAGTCTGATCATCCCGGGAATATCCCTGAACCCGGCACACAAGCTCTTGTTGTAAGCCCTATTGTCCAAAACACTAGGCTAAGAAGAGTGCTGATGGATGGAGGATCCAACATTAATATAATGTACCTGGATACACTGAAGCATCTGAAGATTTCCGAGTCCCAGCTCAATTACAGCAACATACGCTTCCATGGCATTGTTCCTGGCAGACAAGCACGATCCCTGGGAGAAATTTCCCTAGATGTCACCTTCGGAGATAAAGATCACTTCCGGCAGGAAAAAGTATCCTTCGAAGTAGTGCCGTTCGAAAGCGTGTATCACGCAATACTCGGACGTCCAGCTTTCGCCAAATTCATGGCAAGATCTTGTTATATCTATAACAAGCTGAAGATGCCAGGACCCAAAGGAGGAGTAATCACCATAGCTGGTGACTTCAAGCTGGCAAACGAGTTGGAGAAAGAAAACGCCCTTTGCGCTCAGAGAGTTATAGCAAAGGAAGAACTGAAGGAATTAGCCAAGGAGGTATCGCCGACAGAAATGCCGGCAGGAAAAGAAACTCGGAAGCCGACAGACAGCTTCAAGGCGTCCGAGAATACAAGACAGGTAATCCTAGATCCCAAAGATCCGACAAAATTTGTCGTCGTAGGGACTGGGATGACCGACAAATAGGAAGGCGAGCTCATCAAGTTCCTCCGTGAGAACTGGGATATTTTTGCCTGGTGTCCAGCTGACATGCCAGGCGTACCTAGGGAACTTGCTGAGCACCAACTCAAGATTATTCCAGGATCAAAACCCGTCAAACAAGGTCTCCGTCGATTTGACGGAAGAAGGCGGAAGGCTATTGGCAAGGAAATTATCCGGCTTTTAGCAGCGGATTTCATCAAGGAAGTAATCCATACTGATTGGTCCGCAAATCCGGTATTAGTACCGAAGAAAGACACTACTGCTCTCAGAATGTGTATAGATTACACAGGCTTGAGCAAATTGTGTCCGAAAGATAGGTTCGCATTACCGCGAATCGATCAAATAATAGACGCCACTGCAGGCTCCGAGCTTTTATGCTTTTTGGATGCATACTCCGGGTACCACCAAATACGCATGAAAAAGGAAGATCAAATCAAGACTTCTTTCATAACCCCGTACGGGACGTATTATTACGTAACCATGCCATTTGGCCTGATGAACGCAGGTGCAACCTACCAGCGTTGCATGCAACGTTGTTTGCATAGTCAGATTGGCAAAAACGTCCATGTTTATGTGGACGATATTGCTGTCGTAACCAAGGAAAAAGATACACTCCTTGAGGATTTGCGAGAAACTTTCGAAAACTTGCGCACTTACAAGATGAAGTTAAATCCATCTAAGTGTGTATTCGGGGTTCCCTCAGGAAAACTTCTGGGTTTCATCGTTTCTCACAGAGGAATAGAAGTTAACCCGGAAAAGATCAAGGCCATCTTGAACATCTCGAAACCTACGTGCGTGAAAGATGTCCAAAGATTGACGGGTTCCGCCGCTGCCGTCAGCAGATTTATTAGTCGGCTGGGGGATAAAGCCTTACCACTCTACAAGCTGCTGAAGAAATCCGACAAGTTCGAATGGACAGAAGAGGCTGATGCGGTGTAAACCCAGTTGAAGGAAACCTTGATCAAAGCTCCGATTTTGGCATCTCCAAAATACGAAGAACCCATGTTACTGTACCTTTCGGCTACAAATCGGGTTATTAGTGCGGTAATCGTTGTGGAACGGACGAAGGAAGAACAGAGCATACCAGACCAACATCCGGTATATTACATAAGTGAAGTTTTCTCCGAGTCCAAACAAAGGTACCCACACTATCAGAAACTGGCATATGGTGTATTTTTCGCATCTAGAAAACTACGCCATTACTTCCAAGGGCATTCCATAACAGTGGTATGTAAAGCACCACTAGGGGATATCATAAACAATGCGGAGGCAACCGGCCGAGTAGCCAAATGGGGTATCGAGCTGGCAGCCTTCGACATTAAGTATCAGCCAAGGACGGCAATAAAATCCCAGGTTTTGGCAGATTTTGTCGCCGACTGGACAGAAGCAATGGAAAAAACACCGATGCCGGAGTCCGAGTACTGGATCATGCACTTTGACGGATCCAAGATGAAGGAGGGAGCTGGAGCTGGTGTAGTCTTAAAATCCCCTAAGGGAGACACGATGGAGTACGTATTGCAAATACACTTCAACGCTAGTAATAACGTGGCAGAATACGAAGCTCTGCTTCATGGCTTGCATATTGCAAAAGAAATAGGAGTAAAGCGCATCTTGTGCTATGGCGACTCGGATTTGGTACAGCATCAGCCTATAATGGCCGAATATCGGAGAACGGTGGACGAGTTCGCCATCTGTTTCTTTGGATTCGAGGTCCTTCACATCAAAAGGGAGGAAAACTGAAACGCGGATGCGCTAGCCCGCATGGGATCAGAGAGGGTAAGAACCCTACCACCAGGGGTATTCGTTCAGCACTTGCATGAGCCGTCCATAAAAGGTGGAGACGTTGATTATCCTCTGGCGTCCGAATCATTTGAAGTTATGCTCGTTAAACCGGACTGGACAATTCCATACTTAAACTTCTTAGTCAATCAGAAGTACCCGGAAGGAGCAGACGAAGTCTTGCAAAGACAAATACAGCGTCGATGCAAAGGATACGCGGTAATTGACGACTGCTTGTATAAATGCAGTACTTCCGGAATCTTTCAGCGGTGCATTTCACCAGAAGAAGGAAGAGAAATACTGGAAGAAATCCATGCCGGCGATTGCGGACATCATGCTCAATCAAAAATCATAGTTAAAAAAGCATTCCGCGCTGGGTTTTCTGGCTAGCAGCCAAGACAGATGCCGAGCACATAGTTAATACGTGTGCAGGGTGTCAATATTACGCCAAGAAGACCAATTTGCCGGCCCAAGCACTCAAAACTATCCCCATCACATGGCCGTTTGCGGTCTGGGGGTAAGATATGATGGGACCGTTCAAAACTGCAAGAGGCGGACTTACACATCTACTCGTAGCAGTAGATAAGTATACCAAATGGGTGGAGGCCAAACCCATCAAAAAGCTGGATGGTGCAACTGCCAGAAATTTCATCATCTACTTAGTAATGAGGTACGGCGTCCCACACAGCATAATAACTGACAATGGGACAAATTTCTCCATTGGAGAGTTGGCAAAATATTGCCAACAAACGGGAATCCGCCTAGACCTTGCATCTGTGGCGCACCCGCAATCCAATGGGCAGGTTGAGAGAATGAATAGCTCAATCCTGCAAGGAATACGCCCAAGACTCGAATCTCCTCTTCATAGAGCAGCTGGAGCATGGGTAGAGGAATTACCTTCCGTGCTTTGGAGTATTCGAACGACGCCAAATAGGTCAACTGGGCAAACCCCGTTTTTCCTAGTTTACGGTGCGGAAGCTATTCTTCCAACGGACATGATCCATGACATTCCAAGAGTGCAGGATTTCGACGACTCAGATGCCGAAGAAGCACGACAGGATGCCCTCGACCTCTTAGAAGAGGAGCGAGAGCTTGTGCTTCAAAGATCCGCCATTTACCAGCAAGGCTTGCGACGTTACCATAGTCGGAAAATCAGGCATCATTCTTTTAAAGAAGGTGACCTAGTGCTGAGGCTGGTGCAGCAAAGGAAGCACAAATTAGCCCCAGTTTGGGAAGGACCATTCGTCATAAGTAAAGCCATGAAGAATGGATCGTATTATCTTGTCGATATTCGAGATATGGAAGATGATCCAGAGAAGCCGAATCGCAAAAGAAAGAGAAAGATAGATGTTGAGCTAGGAGAGACAAAAAGGCCTTGGAGCATCCAGCAGTTACGTCCCTTCTATACTTAGTTCAATGTATATGTAAACATCTTTTGAGATCATGAAATAAAGCTGTCGGAATTCTGATATCCATGTTTTTACAAGTTCATTATAGTACAAAGCATGATTCGACCTTATCTATTTCCCAATGATCTCACAAAATACTCAATGTTAACCCGAATTGTGCCTGCGTGCTCGGTGTTTGAAAGCTGAATGATTCAGCCTGCTAACGGCTAAAGGAAACTCGGATTGTGCCTACGTGCCCAAGTTTCAAAAAATTCCTTACCTTTCTCTAAGCATCATCTGATTGGTCATGCGTCGGGTCACTAAAGCTAGTTCGTAAAAATGTCTTTAGTATGATCCATGTTTTCGAGTTTAAACTGATTGGTTATATCCAGTTACTCAGCATGATGCTTCATAATACTATTAAGTCATTTTTTCAAACACTAAAGGACAGTTAAAACGCATATGCCAGAGAACTTAGAAGATAAAGGAATAGTCAAACCCGAAAACCTTGCAAGGAATTTCATAATTCAAAGCTGCAAAAGGCAGAGTTCTTGTTTCGACAAACGGAATAGAAGCATTACAATATGAATTACATTGTAAAAACAATGCTCCTATGCAAATCCACCATCCAGGTCAAGTGCACTCCTTCAAGCATCCGAGTCTGCATCGCTGCTATCATCCTCGGGGGCTGCAGGCACTTCTTCTTCTGGATAGGTGATGGAAATATTAACCATAGAGGCAATCTTGGTGGCGTGCCCTTTGATTTCATCAAAGATTGTATTCCGTTGGGCTTCTGTATATCCTTGAGGGACACCGGATGCTACGTGCCAAGATTTCGCATCAGGGTAATGTAGACGCATAAGGCCGAGAGCCATGCGCGCACCACCTCGTGCAGCGGAGCGTAGGATGGATTCTTTCGACTCCGCAACCTCCATGATGGCACCCGGAAGTTTGTAAACTTCCGAGAACTCTATAGTACTTGTGGGAAGGAATTTGTTAATCAGCTGCATTCCTGCATTTCTGATTGCGTTCCATACCTCCCCAAAAGCTCGGATTTTCTCAGTCCGAGAAATCCCTCGAAAATTTCCTGTTTTTTCGAAAAAAGCAAAGGTTAGGCGAAAAAATGCAGAAAATAAGACACGGAGATATTGGTAAAAGGAGTTAACTTACCAAGAACCTTGTCAATCTCGGTGCCTTCTTTCATGCGCGGGAATAACATACTTTCCAAATCATCGATAATAGACTTATCTTCCACCGCCTGCAAAGAAGCCTTGGATCGAGCAATCCCAAGGGCCAGATTACTGGCTTCCAGGTCTTCTTGAACTTTCATAAGCTCCTTACGAAGGTTCGAGTTTTCCTCACGGAGCCGAGAGGCATTGATGGCGTCCTCAGCTAATTCTTTGGCTTTAGCTAAAGCAGCTGGAGGGCAAGAAAAATATTCCGAGTTTACAAAAATTCGGAAAACATTTTCCAGAGAAAGACTGCAGAGAGTTAATACCTATTGCTTCTGATAGCTGTAGCTGAGACGATGCCAGCTCGTTGTTTTTTTAACTCAATAATAGATTGAAGAGTTCTCACTTCTTCATTCTTGATATTAAGCTTGTTAAAAACTTCTAAGTTTATAGCATCGGCAGAATGCTGAAACTCGGAAATGAAAACCAAATGCTTAAGTATGAACAAGCATAGTAAGAAACATTAAGAAGAAATCAGGTTTTCAACTTAATGCTTGGGGTCTAGATGTAATACCTGGCTCATTTCTCGCAAGTTTGCCAAGGTATCGTTGAATTCTTTTGCATAATCCGAGAAAAAAGTCCCAACGTGATGAAGGCCATCTTGTATGACCTGACGAGGTGAAAATACGATATCATTGCGAACAACTAATCCGCCTTGTGGCCAAGGGCGAATTAGAGGGGCAGTAACGAAGAATTTCTTAGCCTCTGGACGAATATATCCGAGGTCGTCGAATGGTTCTTCTTTTATCCGGATATCGCTGTCCAGATTGGGAATGGGTTCGTTTCCAACAGATGACCGAGGATTTCCACCCATCTGTGTTTATGTTCTTCCCCTCATGCCCATGGTCGCAGAAGAAGATTCTTCTTTGATAGCAGCTTTATGTTTCTTTAACTTCTTTGTCTTCAGAGGAGTCGGAGCAAGGCTGAAAGGAGGATATCCGAGAAATAAACATCTCGAAGAACCAAAGGAGAATGATAACTAGGGAAACTCCAGTAAAATACCTGGATGTGGCGATAGGAATTCCGTCAACAGTTACCGTTTTCCCGAAAGTCACCTGCCTTTTGCGCTTCTTATCATTGTAAAATGCAGCATGTAATTCGCTGAGTTCGGCGTCGGAAGCAAGATCATTTCCTCCAAGTTCATCGAACTAGGAAAGAATTAACAATATGTTAAAAAGCGGAGAAAAAGGTTAATCTGAGGAAAACTCGGAAACGAGGAAAGTATAAATACCTTAGGGACCAGATTCTCCACGTGATAAATGGCTAGGCTTTCTTCGATTTGATCGCTGGTGGCGACCAGTTGGTTAAGCCGCTTTATAAAATTATTCTTGGTATAGGTTTTATCTGTTCCCCTCATGCTATCTTCTGGCCCTTTGTATTCGCAAAGAAGCCGGGAACGAAAGGAAAGGGGTTGAACACGGCGTCCAAACCAACATAAAACAGTGTCCTTTCCAGTTAAAGAAGGCTTGGAAGAAGTAAGCTTGGCAATACAACGTTTTATCTTCATCAGGTTTTCCGGCAATGTCTCAACTGCTTCAACTGTCCAACTCTCTCGAGGGATGGCAACGGAGTTAACAAATGGAGGAACCCCGATTTCCTTGCCAGGGATTGGGATGTCCTGATGGTAAAAGAAAGAACCCAGCCAAGATTGGGTAGGTTCTGGCATTTGTATCCTCGGGTACCAGTCTTCCCTAAACTTCCGAAGGGTGAAAGATATAGTTCCACAGATAGGAGAAATGCCTTTTGTGATGTTATGTTTTACCTCAAAGCAATATTGTCAAAAGTCTAGACCTAGGAGCTATTCCGAGGTACCCTTCAAAAAGGGCTTGGAAACTAGCTAGATAGAGGATGGAGTTCGGAGAAAGGTTATGTGGTTGAACGCCATAATAGTTAAGGACGTCTACGAAAAAAGCGGAAGGAGGTAAACCCATACCTCTTGCAATGTGAGAGGTAAGGAGGACGCGTTCTCCGTCTTTCGGTTTGGGCTCGAGTTCACCTTCCGAGTTCCGCCATTTGCCTTTAACTATTAATCCCTCTCTTGACATTCGTCGAAGGAGGAGGAGAGAAGAATTACTCGGACTCCAGTTGCCGACGAATTCCGCTTCTTCGTTGACTCTGGTAGCGGCGTGCTCGTCGACATGAAGCTGGATCTTCTCCTCCGCCGTTTCAGGGGCAAACGGCGAGGGAGGCGCGGAGCTCGAACCCGCAGCATTCGCGGCGGCGGAAGGATTTCCTCCGCCCGCCGCATAGGCCGCGGTCTTTTCTTGCTCGTCGTCGGCGTGCTTCGGCGATCCTAGCTGCAGAGCTAGGTCGCTGATAATATTATCGATGCTGTGCGCGGCGGAGCGAGTGGGGGACGACGGCGAGGATGCCATTTGGTGGCGGCGCGTTTTCGCTTCCGGTGGTGCTCTGGGTGCTAGGTGCGCTCGGGACGATTTCTTCGCTCGGGGGCTCGTGCGCAGCAATGGCGTGAGGAGTGAGAGTGCGGAAGAATTTCAGCGAAGACGAAGACGGCTATTTATAGCCGGAAATCCGTCAAGATACGTGCCAACGGCTATTTTGACCGTTGGATGATCAACGCGTGTCACTCGCCGGAAAATCCGGGAAATGAAACGATAGGGTAATGATGGCTATCTCCTCGTTTCCCGTGAGAATCTGTCAGAGATACGTTGCAGGGTTTCCCGCGTGAAACCCAAACGTCCCTTACGTCAGCATGACTCAGGCGCTGACGTAAGGAGATCCTTCTCCGCGAAGGATCGCGAGAGAAAAGCCGGACTTTCAGGATTCCGAGTTTCGTGTTACCATCTCTTTTCAAAAGAAGAATAAGAAGAATCAAGACTGCTGAATCGATATTTCTCTGACAAAGTATATTTGGCGAAAGACGGAGAATCAGAGTTTTAATCCTTCTTGGGGGCTACTGTCGGATATATACCAAATAGGGGTATATTAGATGGTAGACAAAGTGCCGGATCACCAGGGTGGCCCAAGTGGTAGTGTTCTTTGATCCATTGGGCGGCCCAGTAATCCGACGCACAGAAGCCGGATTTTAGAAGAACCCGGATCACGGCCCACGTGATCTGGCTTGGAGGAGAAGACGGATTCCTTTCTTTCCAAGTTACAAGTTACCGTAGTCTTCTAGGTTTCCTATTCTGTAAGCCCTAATCCGGCTATTATATAAAGCCGGACGGGAGATAGATTAGATAACGAATAACAGAGAAGCTTTAGGCCAACTCGCCGAGAAGTCAATCCTCTTCGAGTAGCCTAGATCCAAACCTCACATTGTAATCCTATATCCAGGCTTTAGTCCTGATTAGTGAGAAGTGCAGGAGTAGGCACGTCGTACTGTCGCGACGTACCGAACCTGGGTAAATCCTGTGTTCACTATCCACCACGCGATCCCGTTAGCCCACGTCTCTACCGTAGTCTCATGGCACCCCCGTCTATGAAAACTACTACGATGTCTCGACATTTTCCCAGGCCACCAATCAACGCCAAATTTTTTGCGTGGCAACTGCAAGCCACGACTCAAACAGGCCCTATGTATGTATATAGGAAGCGGAAATGGACCGTCCAGACTTGTGTGACGATGCTTTCCCTACCATCTGATTGTTTTGGCATTGGTGCTTTCACCCTCCATTTAGTACCTGCTCTCCTTTCTAACGGATTATGGAAAACCTTTTATCTCTGTTTCATAGGTGTGTAAGATGGGACTAAAGTGTTTGAATACTTTCCTCGATTGGGTTGGAAAGAATGTGAAGTTTGAACTTTTAAACCTAAAAATAGAGTGAGATGCAGACTTCACTGTAGCAAAGGCAGTGGGCCTGCAGATCTGACACCTCTTACTTGGGCCGGTGTGTTCAAAATTCAAATATCTTTTCATATCAAAGTATCAGACCACTATCCCTGCTGGACCACCAGTTTCCATTTATAACATAACAATCTCACTACGGGAGCACATCTTTCACGTGTGCTCGAATCTTTACCGTGTGCATTCCATCGGGCACACGGCATTGATTTTCTTTGCCGTGTGTCGCACACGGTAAAGAAAAATGCACGGTTTAGTACAGAAAAAGACACACGGCAAAGAAAGGCACACGACAAATATCAAGAAAAACACACGGTAAAGAAAACACACGGCAAAGATAACTGCCACGTGGCCATTCCGTTGCGGACGGAATGGAAATTTTTCTTTAATTCTTTGTCGTGTGCATGCACACGGAAAAGATATGTACTTTACCGTGTGCATGCACACGGCAAATAACTGACATTGAATCCCACTTTTCTGTGCCCGTGGGAAGAATTTTTCTTCAGTTCTTTGTCGTGTGCACGGTAAAGAATTTTTTTTTCTTCCAAAAAAGCTTGTTAAATTTATATTTACAATATTTAATTTTATTTATCGATTTATAATAATACCTTGTTTATTATGGCCTACCCTAACATAATCAAGTAACTAGTTCCACATTTCTACCCCCTTTCGACGTCGTTACCGCGTGTTTCCGTATAAGTCCGATGTTTCTCGAGCGGAGGTAGGGTTTCACCGGAGGGGGGCTACGGAGCGTCTGGATCCCAACACAAGCTAGGGGGTTCCATACCATGTTAGTATAGGTGTGTTGTGTGCTTTTGATGGCAAAGATTGCACTCCGGGGTGTGGGCCGCTTCAGCGGCATCCACGTCTCTCTCGTCAGTTTACAAGCGCTTATATGGTGAAACTCCCGTATCGGAAGAAACATCGTGAATCTTACGGAGAGCTGTGTTCTACCAATGTGTATTAGGTTGCTATGGACTACCCTAACACAACCAAGCAACTATTTCCACATTTCTACCCCCTTTCGACGCCGTTACCGTGTGTTTCCGTATAAGTCCTGTATTTCTCCAACGGGTCTAGGGTTTCACCGGAGGGGGGCTACGAAGCGTCTGGATCCCAACACAAGCTAGGGGGTGTCATAACATGTTAGTATAGTTGTGTAGTGTGATTTTGATGGCAAAGATTGCACTCCGGGGTGTGGGCCTGTTCACCGATATCCACTTCTCTCTCGTGAGTTTACACGCGCTTATAGGGTGAAACTCGCGTATCGGACGAAACATCGTGAATCTTCCAAAGAGTTGTGTTCTACCTTGTTGTATTGGGTTGCTATGGACTACCCTAATACAAAAAGCAACTAGTTCCACATTGCTACCCCCTTTCGACGCCGTTACCGCGTGTTTCCGTATAAGTCCGGTATTTCTCCAGCGGAGGTAGGGTTTCACCGGAGGGGGGGGCTACGGAGCGTCTGGATCCCAACAAAAGCTAGGGGGTTCCATACCATGTTAGTATAGGTGTGTTGTGTGATTTTTATGGCAAATATTGCACTCCGGAGTGTGGGCCGCTTCACCGACATCCACTTCTCTCTCGTGAGTTTACACGCGCTTATTGGGTGAAACTCCCGTATCGGAGTGTGGGCCGATTCACCGGCATCCACTTCTCTCTATGACATAATAGCTTTATAATTTTTTTCGGTAAATTTTTGCAACATATTTTTGGTAGATGCTTCACAAAATAACCCGTTTTTTGACACTCCGGAAAGGGAAAATGGTATTTGTATTCAATGAAAAATAAAACTTTCTTCATGAACATTGTTAGTTGTTCCAATATGAATGTTTGTTTGGAATATGGGCACATTGAAAGAAACTATGCCAAGGATGTGGCCATAACATCCGTCATTTGGCCTGAAAGCCATGAATCTTCGTACGAGATAGCTCATTTATGTGAACGCATTTTCCACCAAATTGTCGTATTCCAAGTTTATTATTTTTGGTGGATACTAGGACATATATAACAACACTACGCGAAGATCTTGCATCGTTTCGAGTTGTTTTGAATTTTCTGGAATTTTCAAAGGCGGTTTCGGAAAACGGTCAAAACGGGGGACATGACCGTTCGTGCATAGGTGTTGAATCTTGATGGTCTCTTGGTGTATCTATATTGAAATAGGTACTTGGATACCTAAAAATGATTTTTTCAAAAAATAAAGAGAAAACTACAAGTCACCTGTGGTTCAAATTTGGCCCGGTTTCAGCTGAATCGGCAGAAATTTGTATTTTTCAAAGGAGGTGTATTTTGAGGTAATGAGAGGTAGTAAGTTTGTTATTTGTAGATAAAATATGACATAATATATTTAGAATTTTACTTTGTACATTTTTGCAACATATTTTGTGTATGTGCTTCACAAAAAAATCCAGTTTTGACACTCCGGGAAGGGAAAATGGTATTTTTATTCAACGAAAAATAAAACTTTCTTCGTGAACATTGTTAGTTGTACCAATATGAATCTTTGCGTGGAATATGGTCAGATTTAAACAAACTATTCCATGAATGTGGCCAAAACATCCGTCATTTGGCCCGAAAGCCATGAATCTTCGTACGAGATAGCTCATTTCTGTGAACACATTTTCTACCAAATTGTCGTATTCCAAGTTTATTGTTTTTGGTGGATACTAGGACATATATAAACAACACCACGCGAATGTCTTGCATCGTTTCGAGTATTTGTGAATCTTCTGTAATTTTCTAAGCCGGTTTCGGGAAACGGTCAAAAGGGGGGCATGACCGTTCGTACCTAGGTGCTGAATCTGGATGAACTCTTGGTGTATCTCTGTTGAAATAGGTACTTGGATACCTAAAAATGATTTTTACAAAAAATCATGAGCAAACTATGAGACACCTGTAGTTCAAATTTGGCCCGGTTTCAACGGAATCAGCAGAAATTTGTCTTTTTCGAAAGAGGTGTATTTTGAGTTGTTGAGAGGTAGTAAGTTTGTTATTTGTAGATCAAATATGACATAATATATTTATAATTTTACTTTGTACATTTTTGTAACATATTTTGTGTATGTGCTTCACAAAAAGAACCCAGTTTTGACACTCCGGAAAGGGAAAATGGTATTTGTATTCAACGAAAAGTAAAACTTTCTTCGTGAACATTGTTAGTTGTACCAATATGCATATTTGTGTGAAATATGGTCAGCTTTAAACAAACTATGACATAAACAGCAAACAGACAAAAAGAATTGAGCACATCTGTTTCCACTGCTAGCTGTAGCTTTTTATATATATTCAGTCTTGTTAGTCCATCAGTTAGCAAACATTTTCGTTAGTTTGGTCAATGCTTGGTAAATTTGTATTTATGTTTCTGCTTGTGGGATTAGCAATAGTGATGTATTATGTAGCAGATTATTGTCACCATTCAGTAGTAACCCATAAAACATGGCCTGCCATTTTGTCACGTTCTCGACTGGGTGGATGCATTCTGTAGTGTTCTTATTTGTGTGTCACTGTTTTCAGTTTTCAATTGATCTGTATATGTCATTGTGCAGGATGAGGGTTTGAAGATTGCTTGGAAACATTTTGGAGACGAGAATACTTCTAATGCTGAACAGTGGTGACACACTCATCGATACTCCTCTTTCCTTTATTTTCTTCTTGGTTAATTGTGTGCCTTACACAAGGAGAACCGCTTTTGTGTCGAGCTTAAATAAATACTTGCTTTTCTAATTGCATGGGTTCTCTGGCGAGGCCATCATAGCCATGGAGCCTTTGTTATTTCATGCTAGTGTCTTCCTTACTCTGTTAGAATTTCTGTGATATATTAGACCGAACTCATGTGTCAAGTATGGCTGCTATGTGGGTTACTAATTACTAGATACATGCCTTTCTTTTTAACAGAAAGCATACTCCCTTTTCTTTTTATTCCATACTTTTGCTTCAAATAATTTGGCATTGGCGATGTATTCCGTAGTTCATTGGTCAGAGTTGTTTGATATTTATGTGATGGAATTCTATGTATTAAATTTACTGAAACTGATCAAGTGTTTTGCCCATTTATTAGTAGATTGGTTACCATTTGTGCTAGTAGCTCCATTACTCTGTTTGTATTCCTGTGATAGATGAGATCGAACTTAATTATGCTTGCTGCAGTCAGTTGAGAATTAACCATATGAGACTGAAATTTGATTATCCTTGCATGTTGCTGGTTGTCTAAATCATGGCTAGCCCCCTTGATGCTGAAGTCTGAAAACTTAGGTGATACACTGACCGATGCATCTCTTTCGTTCATTTTCTTGCTGGTTAATCAATCACGTGCAGTACACATGAGCATTGGTTTTGTGTATATGTTGACTGGATTAATGTGCTGCTTCTTTTCTAAATACATCAAATACTTTATAAATAGTTGAATTAATGCCGGATGTTAATATGTTCAACGCTATATTTGTATTGCCTATTACTATTGCTGCCTGATGCTAAAGACCGAGCTGACCTATTTAGCATTGTTGCATCCAAGAGGTATGAGTTCCGTCTCCAGCAGCCTGGCATCCGTCGGCATGAGGTTGCTGAACCTGCTGCGGTTGATGTGCGTCCATCTCCGATGGACTCCGCATCCAGCAGAGTATCCCTAGGGTGGCGGATTCTCGAGCGTTGTTTCCCTCGGCACGGCGGCGGCAAGCAGAGCAAGGAGGGTACATATGTGGATTTGCACCAAGAGTGAACGCGTCTGTCCGTCCGTGGCAAAGGAGCGCACCTATCTATTTAGGCTGCCAAATTGTAGTGTCTAATCATTTTTTTTGTATTCATTTTCTGCCAAAAAAAGTTCAATTTAGTTGTTACATTATGCTCAAAATCCTAGCTAGCTTGATCTTGCTGTATTTGGTTATTGGTATGTTGTAACCTAGTAAAACATTTTATTTTGAGAATTATTTTTAGGTGACTTAAGAGGTTCCAATTTTTTTTTTCATTTTTTGTCATTCTTTGCCGTGTGCTTGCACACGGCAAAGATCGGCACGGATGACACAATTGTGTGAGCCCATCTGTCAGTCTTTGCCGGGTGCAATCACACGGCAAAGATATTACATGTTGGACCCACTTTTTTTCGTTCCCGTTTCGTGCGTGGCAAAGTGGGGGTGGGACCCAATTTATTTCTTTGCCGTGTGCCACGAAAAAATACACACGGCAAAGAGTTTGTTGCCATGCAATTCTCTACCGTGTAATCTTTTCCGTGTGCCACGATGAAAAGCACACGGTAAAGACGTTGTCGTGTGTTTTGCTGCCTTTGCCGTCCCGTAGTGATCTGGGCCAACTACAAACTGGTTCGAATTTACAGCTTCGTTTAGAGACAAGTACCGAGTGCTAGGTCATTATTTTGGTACCGAGAGGAATGAATTGGAGGTTCGTGTGCGGGGATTGTGGGATCCTCTTCCTAGGCCAAACCTTTTCTGATTCGGCACATGGGATAACATAGTTTGGTATCTGCCATCATTGGTAAGTCCAACTCATTGAGGTCAGCAACGAATTCAAATTAATAACCTTTTCTGGTAGAGTTATTACAGGTTTGGCCAAGAACCATATTATCAAGCATGCTGCACACCAAACAGGCTTCCAGATGGAGGTCGGTGGCCAGTCAATTCAATGGTAGAAGGGAAATTTATTACAGTGTAAACAGGGAAAAACTCCAAGTACAACACTAATTTCAGCTAGCTTCATAGCTCAAGCTGCTCAACTAAAACAGTCCTAGCAGTAATTAATCTCACGTACAGTTCTCATAGGCACAGAGCATGGAACTTCAACTAAGAAAACTGCATATCACCGATTCAGCACCCTTGTAAGAACTAAGAAAGCATCGACAGGCTGGTTGGTCTGCACCACAAAGATGTCTTTGTCAAGCACTCTCATAAGAATACAACTGACATCCTGGTTGCAAATTAAATACCTAGAAAACTAGAAATGGTAGATCTTGCATGCATTCGGCACCCAGGAGCTCAGTGAAAATAGGTAGTCCAACCCCTACAAACTAAGTATCTCAGATAGCTTCATTAAGCACCCAACAGTCAAGCCCAACCCCTACTAAATAAGTACCTGTTGTATCCTCGTTAAGAACCCGACATTCGGCACCCAACCCATACCTGAGTACTGAATCATTTCCTGTATTACTCCCGCCAGTTCCCTATTTTAGTTTGGCGCGTGCTCTGCCTAGGTCCCCTACAAATGCTAAATATAGGTCCCCTCGTAAGCGCTCAGATCTTCATCGAATGGCGAGAATCAACACATCGCAGTTTTACATTTTACCCTCCTGTTTACCGGATATAAAACCCGCACTCCACAGCAGCACCACTTAAAACGAAAGGGTATATTATGTTGACTTTGGTCATCTCGATAATTACAGCAAAACCGTCATTACAACAAATTCACTGGTATCGCAACAAAAATTATCACACCGTGTACAAAAAAAAAGTATTGCAATAATTTATTTCAAAACAAATCGAAAAAAAATTAATGTTACAAAGAAAAGTTAAACAATGTGTTTATTACGTTGCAACAAAAAAGTTCAACCAATTCAACAAAAAATTCACAACCTATTGCAACAACAACAAAATATTTGCATCAATTAAAAAGTTGGTAAGCAACAAAATAATTTGTCACCGTTCCAATTGCAACAAAAATTATCCCCTATTTCAACCAAAAAAAAAAAGTAAATTGATAGTAACAATGAGATCACATGTTTACAACATGTGAAAGAAGCGCAAAAACATATCATTCCAAATGAATTCTTAAAACATATATGTATTTTGTAGAAAATCATCCTAAAACATTGCAACGTCTCATTTGTGCTTTCTCAACAAAAAATGTGCGAAAATGTTACAAATTTTAAAGGCGTACGCCACAATGATCGAACATGGAGAAAACACTTAGCATATATATGGATGCACGAAATTATTACATTGGACTGTTGAAAAAAAATCGGGCAAAATACCTCGTTGAATCTGGACTGTTGGCCTCTTTTCCACATAAAATAGGCCTAGTGGGTCGAAATTACACGAGCAAAGGAGCCAGGACGCGCGCGGAACACAACGACCTACGCTGGGGCGACGTAGGTCGCCCTATCTTAAGCATTTTCCTTTTAGTTTCCTAGACCGGGCTAACTCCAGACGAGTTTAAGAGCAAGTACAATAAGATGACGTAAGCAGGCTATAAGGATTAAAATAGCATTTTTGTGATGACATGGAGGAGAGAGAAGATGAGTGGGCTCTCATGCAACAGCCAGTTGCACCGCGTGCTCTAGGCACCTTGTGAGAGTGGAATGTGGATCATGTCTTAGAGCAAGTACAATAAACTTATGTAAGCGGGCTATAATGATTACAATAATATTTTTGTGGTGACATGGAAGAGAGAAGAGGAGAGAGAAGGAGAATGGGCTCTCATGCAAGAGCTAGTTGTAGCACGTGCTCCTAGGCACCTTGTGAGAGTGAGAGGTGAGCCATGTATCAATAAAGTAACCCATTTTTATAACTCACTATTGTATATGTTGACTGTATAGTTGGCTATTGGTGACAGTGACAATTTCTTATAGTCGGCAGCTAGCTGTACTACTGAATTTGCTCTTGATAAAGCAACCTACCTTTTCATCTAACTATTGTACATATTAGCTCTATAGTTGGCTATAAACGACGTGGCAAGTCCTTATAGCCTGTTGTTGGCTATACTATTTAATTTGCTCTAAATTGCTTCCCTATTTAGATATCGGTGAACCGAATAACAATACGCTGATCTAGTACCGAACGGCGAGCTCGCTAGGGTTGTGATTCAGTACCAACGCCTGTTTGGTTCAGTGGCACATCCATTCGGTAATTCAGTACACGGTGCCTACTGCATCTGGCAGAAGCCTATTCTCTTTGGGTGAGCATGTATCCACGGACATGCATGTGAATGGATGTGATGGACATGCTCTCTCTTTTAGCTAGAAAAAAACGCATGTGACGGACATGCTCGCGCTCACTCTCTCTTACTCCCTCCGGTCCCATATTAATTGTCTCAAAGTGGGTATATCTAGACTTGTTGTAGTGTTAAATACCTCCACTTTTGTCCAACTTTGAAACAATTAATTTCAAACGGAGGGAGTAGATAACCTCTGTTTGTCCAAACAAGTATGTATGTAAAGATGTTTTAGTGTCTACATACATGCATGTTTTGACAAATGGAAGTCATCTATTTTAAAACGGAGGGAGTACCTAATGGAAAACGCTGCACATCAGCCGGAGGCTCGTGCGCGATCCATTCTCCGGGTCGTACGCTCGCCACGCGTCCACTCGTATTGAACCAAAAGCCAGACCACATGCGTGGCAGGACCCACCACTCTCTAGATCTTATCCCTTCACTCCGATGCATTTTTTCTCCGCTCATCCTATCGCCGCTACAGCGTCTACCAAACTACAGGATCCCCTACCTCCGATGACCGGTGATCTGCGCCTCCACTCGCGGTTGTTCCTCTTGCGGTGGTGGTTCCATGGGAAACGGCCGGTGCGGCGTGCGGCAGCGCCGCCGGTGATGGTTCCACGGACGATGGTCGGTGCGACATGCGGTGGTGGTCGCGGGGCGGAGGCGTCGAAGATGGAGACGGCCCGTGTAAGGCCAGGCGGCAGCGTCGGAGATGGAGACCACGGCGCCCTCACTCGTCCTCGCCTTCCTCCCGCGGCGGTGGTCCCATGGGCGATGGCCAATGCGGCTCCCCGACGCGCCGTCGACCGCCAATCCTTCCCGCGCCTCCGCGAGCTCCGCCCTGCCATGGCGGCCGGAAGGAACGCGCCGCCGGCGACCGAGCTCCAGCCCCAGCCGCCCCAACTCCAGCCCCAGCAGCAGCAGCAGGGCGGCGGCGCGTACGCTGCCCGGCGACGACCTCCAACCGGCGCGACCTCCTCAAGCTCCGCCACGACGACGACGCGCATCTCGCCGCGGCAGGGAGGCCACGACGAAGCCAACTCATCCCCTGGCCGCACCGTTCCCCGACCACGAAGGAGCCAGCGAAGCGGCAGAGGCGGGCGAGCTCGACGGTGGAGTAGGCCGGGGTCACGTGCGGGGAAGACGGCGAGCCGGGCGGAGGTGGGGGAGAGGCCAGACTGCTCTGCAACACTCGGAAATAGAGGATGCGAGCTCGACGGTGGAGCAGGCCGAGACCGTGGCCGAGGAGCACCTCGTCGCGGCGAGCTCCGGCTGCCGGCGCGAGGCAGAAAACCGGGCATTAGAGGACCTCTTGGTGGGCGGCCGGAGGTTGACGAGGCTGGCAGCGCGCGCCTGCTCGGGAGAAGGCGAGGTCGAGGCGTCTGGCATCCATGGCGCTCACCCGGTCTGCTCCGAGCTGCACCCGGTCTGCTCCCTCTGCTTTAGCTCCGCCAGCGCGACGGGGGTGCTCCCAGGGATGCAGTGCTACCGGCGACGGGAGGAGATGCTCCCATCGACGAGTTGTGGGTGCCCTTCTACGGTCACGGACGGCCGCAGTTTTTTGCTAATTTTTGTGTACAAATTTTTGCTACAATAGGTTTTTTCTTTTGCTTCTTTTTACAAATTTTTTGCTTACTATAACTCCAGCGAGGTCCAATTTTTTGCTCTAATAGCATAATTTTTTTTGCTACAATAATGTTATTTTTTTTGCTTTTTTAGAATAATGTTTTTGCTCTCGGGCGAGCAAAAGTCTCCAGTGACGGCTACGGCGAAATCGACTTTTTTGCTACTGTAGCAAAAAGATTTGCTACAGTAACTCCGACGAGGTCTCCTGCGAAGTCTCCGACGAGGTCTGACTTTTCCTGTTCTTTTTGGGGGTGAAACGTTTTTTGCTACATATGAGCAAAAGCGAGACTTTTTTTTACTACGGAAACAAAAGCGGGATTTGAACAAAAAAAATTGTACAGGTGTCGGCTTGGGGACCCGGGGCTGGAAAAGTTTGATCCCCAGGCCCAGCGCTGTCCTGTCCGTACCTAATTGGCTCTCTTGCTCTCTCTCTCTTTTGCACCGACATGCATGTGCTAATTACCTCCACTTTCCTTTCTCATTTTCTCTACAACAGGCAACACACAACTTGCAATTGACGGGTCCCACCTAGTGTCTACTTACCCTTTTTCCTGTCCACAACACACGTCCATATAAGATGAGGGAAGGAGAGATAATAAGGAACGAAGAACATGTGAGTTCTGCTCCAAACTGTTAAGCAACGTAATATCTGTCCGTATACAACCCGTATACGACCCTTATACGTTTCCGATTCCTACTCCATCTAAACCACGTCAGGGGTTTTTCCTGACCCATATATGCGTACAACCCGACCCCTTGGTGGGCATCGGTTCCGCTTACGTTCTTTGATATGGTATCAGAGCAAGTTTTCGCTTCCTGAAATCAAGCCGCCGAATCTCCTACGACCACGATCGATCTCGTCTCGATTGGAAACAGAAGAACTCGCTCACGATCCGTGCTGATCGGAAACAGAAGACCTCTCATGATCGATCGCATCTGCTGTCGTTCGGAAATAGAAGACCCGCAGAAGACCCCTCACGATCGATCGCATCTGTTGTCATCTGGAAACAGACGTTCGGAAACAGAAGACCCCTCACGATCGATCGCCCTTGCTGTCGCTCGGAAAACAGAAGACTCTTCCTCACGATCGATCCCTACTGATGTCGTTCGGAAACTGGAAAAGCTCTCATGACTTCCTCACGATCGATCGCTACTGCTGTCGTCCGGAAACTGAAAAAGCTCTCATGATCGTTTGATCGGAAACAAGCAAGCCTACACCAGGACCTCCTCCACAGCTGCTTCGTCTCTCATCGCCAACCTTGGAACTCCTCCAACTCAGAAGCTCACCAGGACAAATTATCTGTTCTGGAAAACGCTGGTGTATCCGCCCTTGCGTGGTGCCCAAGTTCTTGATCTGTTAGAAGGCAATGAACCAGCGCTGGCGAAATTCCTGCAGACCGAAGATACAGAAAAGAAAACTGTCAACCCTGCCCATTCTGCTTGGCTCTCCAGGGAACAAACTGTCCTGGGGTGGCTTGTTAACTCCTTGTCACCATAAATCATTGCTCATGTGGTCGGCATCGATTCATCTACAGCAGTTTGGGCAGTTATAACTCTGATGTTCAATGTCTCGTCTCGCACTCGGATCAATCAGCTTCGTGGGGCACTTAACAGCACAAAGAAAAGTGATATGTCTGCAGCTCAGTATTTCGCAAAGATGAAGGGATTTTCATCAGAACTTGCTGCGGTTAGAAAACCTGTGGAAGAGGATGAGATGATAGGGTATATTACAAACGGTCTTGATGCCAGTTATAACTTAGTGGTATCGTCCGTCAATGGCAATGATCATGTGACACTTGATGATCTTTACTCTTAGATTTGTGCTCATGATACTAGGCAAGACATGCTAGCTGAAGGAGGACAGGGATCTGGGTTCATATCTTCAGCTAATGCAGCTGTGCGTCGTGGACGTGACGATGGTGGACAACGAGATCGAGGAAGTGATGGTGGGCGCCGAGACCGGGGGTACTCAGCACGCTCACCTGACAGAGGATACACACGAGCGCGTTCTCGTGATCGCGAGTATGGTTACTACAATCGTGCTAGGACGCCAGAACGTCGTGTTCGTTTGCCCGAACGCGGTGACCGCGGTGATCGCGGCGACCGTGGACGTGGACGGGAAGACTATGGACGAGGCCGTGAAGACACTGGACGCTGGGATCGCCGTCGTTCTGATGACATGCGTCGTGAGGATGACCGAGACCGTCGTCGTTATGATGATTCTCGCTCTGATGATAATCGTCGTGATTCACGCCGTGAACGAGATGACAGAGGTCGCCGTCGTGGACATGGACGTGTACCCACTCCATATGTTGATACTACGTGCCAAATTTGCAAAATTCGTGGTCACCCAGCTGCTGATTATTGGTGGCGTTACAATGATGATTCAGATGATGATAAGAACAAGAAGGGTGCCAATATTGCTTCTTATGGAGTTGACACAAACTGGTATTCTGATACTGGTGCTACAGATCATATCACGGGACAATTGAGCAAGCTTTCTACTCATGACAAGTATCAAGGATGTGATCATGTGCACACTGCTGACGGTAATGGTATGGTTATAAAACATATTGGTTATTCAAATTTGCAAATCCCTTTTAGTACATTGCATTTAAATGATGTTCTTCATGTTCCTAGTGCATCCAAAATCTTGTTTCAATCCATAAACTTAAACTTGACAACAATGTATTCATTGAGTTTCATCCTGATTTCTTTCTTATTAAGGATCAGGTCACTCGAAGAATTCTGTTTGAAGGGCCATGCCATGGTGGAATTTATCCCTTAGTGCCTTCGTCCACCGGGGCTTCCAAGCAAGCTTACATCACAATAAAGTCTACTTCATCTACTTGGCATCGTCGCTTAGGACATCCCTCTTCATTTGTAGTTCAGCAGATCCTTAGGAAACATCAGCTTTCTTATACTCCAGAAACAAACCCCTATATTTGTGATTCCTGTCAATTAGCTAAGAGTCATCAATTACCCTACCATGTATCATCTAGTGTTTCCACTATTCCATTGGAACAAGTTTTCTCGGATGTTTGGGGTCCAACACCTATTTCTGTGGGAAAACACTCCTATTATGTAAGCTTTATTGATGACTTTAGCAAGTTTACTTGGATATATCTTCTTAAAAGCCGTGCTGATGTTTATCAAGTTTTTCTCAACTTTCTAGCTTTTGTTGAACGCAAGTTTGATAGGAAAATAATTACAATCCAAATAGATTGGGGTGGTGAATATGAAAAACTTAATGGATTCTTTCAGAAAGTTGGCGTCACTCATCATGTCTCTTGTCCTCATGCTCACCAACAGAATGGATCTGCTGAACGCAAACATCGCCATATAGTAGAAGTAGGTCTAGCTTTGTTAGCTAATGCCTCTATGCCTCTAAAATTTTGGGATGAAGCTTTTCTTACGGCCACTTTTCTCATAAATTTACTTCCTAGCAAAGTTATTCACCTTGAGACCCATGTTGAGTGTCTTCTTCACACAAAACCAAATTATGACTCTCTTCGCATATTTGATGTGCTTGTTGGCCTAACCTTCGTCCATACAATAAGACGAAACTTGCATACCGCTCTATAAGATATGTTTTCTTGGGATATAGTCCTCGTCATAAGGGTGTCAAGAGTTTAGATGTCTCCACGGGTCGTGTCTATGTCTCTCGGGTTGTTGTCTTTGATGAGAGAGTTTTTCCTTTTCCCGAACTCCATCCCAATGCTGGTAGACGTCTACGTGAAGAAATTCTTCTCTTACCAAAAGATTTGAATGCATCTACTAATGGGGATTTACAACTTGATGACTATATGCCATTGCCTATTATTCCTGTTGTTACTAATTCTACTCAGGAAAATGATGTTCATGACAACTCTCAAGATGGTGTCTCTAGTGAGGAGTTAAATGGTGAAAATTTCGTTGAAAATGAAGAAGAAATAATTCACAAGAGGAGGATCAAAATTCAGCACAAAATAGCAATGATGATACTGGATCCGAGGTTGATATTGCTGCAGATTCTGTTGGTGGTCCCGAAGTAGATTTTTCTGGCAGCGCTGGTTCTGGCAGTGGCTCTCTGTCCTCCTCGTCGCATGCGCCTGGTGGAATTGATCAAACTGGTGCGCACCAATGTGGTGCAGACACGTCGGTGCATGCACGCATGCGATGTCCGAGAGCCACACAACGCGTAACCTCACCCGCTGCATCTCCGACAGCCACAGAACGCGTCACCCCACGCGCTGCTCCTACAGGATGCGATGTCCCCCTGCATGCCCGTGATGTCCCCCTGCATGCTCGTGTCCCCCTGCGCGCCCGTGATGTCCCCCTGCATGCCACACTGTCACAACAAGTATCACCTGGAGCTGGCGCGGAATTTGCTGGCGCTGATCCTGATGAGAATTTGGCAGCAGCTGGATCTTCTGCTCCGAACATCCCCACTTCCCCAGCTGTGTCTGGTATTCGTACTCATCTACAAAAAGGTATACAAAAACCTCGATCTTACAAAGATGGCACTATTCGTTATGTAAGGCAACCAAATATTTTTAAACGAACAACCATGGCTGCTACCATAGATACACCCCAAACTTTTTCAGAAGCTCTTAAAGATGAAAATTGGCACAAAGCAATGGGGGAAGAGTATGATGCTTTGATTAAAAATAAAACATGGCATCTAGTTCCATCTTGTTCCAACAGAAATTTGATTGACTGCAAGTGGGTTTTTCGTATTAAGAAAAATGCAGATGGTACACTTGATAGATATAAGGCTCGTCTTGTTGCAAAAGGATTCAAGCAAAGATATGGTATTGATTATGATGATACATTTAGCCCGGTTGTGAAAGCAGCCACTATTAGAACTGTGCTATCTATCTCAGTGTCCAAGGGATGGAAGCTAAGACAGTTAGATGTTAAAAATGCTTTCTTGCATGGTGTTCTTGAAGAAGAAGCGTATATGAAGCGACCTCCTAGTTTTGAAGATCCTAATGCTCCAAATCATGTTTGCAAACTTGATAAAGCCTTTTATGGATTGAAACAAGCCCCTAGAGCATGGTACTCACGTCTCAGTTCAAAATTGGTTGAACTTGGTTTCACTCCTTCCAAGGCAGACACATCATTATTTCTTCTACATAGGCCAGATGTTACCATATTCATGTTAATCTATGTTGATGGCATTATTGTGACCAGTTCTTCAGATCATGCTATTACAGCTTTACTCATAAGTCTTAATGAAGATTTTGCCATTAAGGATCTTGGAGAATTGCACTTCTTCTTAGGGATTGAAGTTAAAAAAGGTAAAAGATGTTCTGGTTTTGACACAAGAGAAATATGCTTCAGAGTTACTTGATAAGGTTGGTATGGAATTTTGTAAGGCAACACCAACCCCCTTATCATCGACAGAGCCTCTTTCACGTGACACTGGAGAGTTGCTTGGACCAGAGGATAGTACAAAATATCGCAGTATTGTTGGTGCTCTGCAATATCTTACTCTTACGCGTCCAGATTTGTCATTCTCTGTTAACAAAGTATGTCAGTACCTTCATGCTCCTACTACAGTTCACTGGGCGGCAGTGAAAAGGATTTTGAGATATGTCAAGGATACCTTACACCTTGGGATTTACTTTCAGGCTTCTTCCTCTGTTCTTTTGAGTGCGTTTTCTGATGCAGATTGGGCAGGTTGTCTTGATGATAGACGCTCTACTAGAGGCTTTACAGTCTTTGTAGGGCCAAATTTAGTTTCTTGGAGTGCCAGAAAGCAAGCTACAGTCTCTCGGTCTAGTACTGAAGCAGGGTATAAGGCATTAGCTAATACCACAGCTGAACTGATATGGGTTGAAGCACTTCTTGGTGAGCTTGGTATCAAGTTACAAGAGAAGCCATGTTTGTGGTGTGACAATTTAGGTGCAACATATCTTTCAGCAAATCTTGTTTTCCATGCGCGCACAAAACATATAGAAATTTATTTCCACTTTGTACGTGAAAGAGTAGCAGACAGAAGGTTGGACATCAAATTCATCTCAGGCAAGGACCAGGTTGCATATGGTTTCACAAAGGCTCTTCCAGTTAGAAACTTACATGAGTTTAGACGTAATCTAAATCTTGTGTCAAGTTTAGATTAAGGGAGGCTGTTAAGCAACGTAATATCTGTCCGTATACAACCCGTATACGACCCTTATACGTTTCCGATTCCTACTCTATGTAAACCACGTCAGGGTTTTTTCCTGACCCATATATTCATACAACCCGACCCCTTGGTGGGCATCGGTTCCGCTTACGTTTTTTGATACAAACAACTTTGGAGAATTACGAAAATTCAGATTTTTTTTGAAAGGTTAGAATTTGTAAAAGTTTCAAAAATATTGCCCCGCCTTAAATTGCACCCTCCTAAGTCATTCAGCAATTTACCGTGTCTTACTAAGTACAGATATATTGAACCATTCAGCGGCCCCATAGATCCGAATGGGCACCCCACCGTGTCTTACTGAGTATCCATCGTGTGGACCCACCATGTCTTAATAAGTACCCATTATTTGGATCATTCAACGCCCGTTCATTTCCCATATCCTATGTCTACTAAGTACCCATCATTTAGACCATTCAGCGGGCCAGATAGATCCGACTTGGCACCCCACGGTGTCTTACTAAGTACTCATCGTTTGGACTATTCAGCACCCCGATTGATCCGATTCGGCACCCCACCATGTCTTAGTAAGTACCCATCATTTGAATCATTCAACACCCTTATAGATCATTTCCGGTATCCTATGTCTTACTAAGTACTCATCATTTAGATCATTCAATACCCTGATAGATCCAATTCAGCTCCCTACCATTTGTTACTAAGTATCCAAAAATAGACCACAAATATTAATGCGTGGTTTTAGTACCAGTGGACTTAGTGGCCGTTACATAAATGTCTATTTGAGAGACATATAATGATCAGAGTTATATTGCTCAGGTTATCAATCAAGATGTACGATTTCACATTCTTTTCAGTTATACATAAATGTCTTCTTGAGAGACATATAATGACCAGAGTTATATACAAAAAACGGCAGGATACAACTTCTTCGTCAAGATCGCAGCTGAGGACGATGGCTCCCCCCGGCGGTGACCGGCGAGGCCCGTTCCCGGTGGTGCCCTGATCGTGGCCAGACCTTCCCATCAAAGTCGGGGATGACGACGGGCTCGCTCCACGGCCTGCGGTGGGACGACATCGCGGATGAGGCGGACGAGGAAGCGGAGCTCGCGGCAGAGTTGGCTGCGAGGTGCGCTATCCCGCCCTCACCGACGCTCGGGGACTACCTGGTGCGCGCAAGGAGGACTGCGGGTCCGAGACGTAGGCAAGGTTCGCTAGTGGGACGCCGGCCCTGTGGAGGACGCCAGGAACGGCCCGCGGCGGCGCCGTCTCGGCCATGGGAACCTGTCCGCCGAGTGGGGAGAGACGGGGGCGTAGTGCCGCCCTTGGGGAACTTCCCTGAGGTGTCGCCTGCGCTCGAGACCTCACCTAGCTCGGTGCGTGACGGGATCCCCCCGGCGACTGGCGGCGTGGCCGCGGTAGAAGCCGCTCGGCCGCAGACGGCGGCGGCGCCCGGGCATCGCATTTTTGTTTTTTTGAGGGTAACCCGGACATCGCCTGGTCGACCTCGCTTTAGCGGAGACGAACCCTAGCCCTTCTCTTGGGTCGGCCCATCAGACCTTGGAGTGGCGACGGCCACGGGCCAAGGGGAGGCCGCAGACTGACTGGGCCAGGCGACCGAGCCTGGGGCGGCCCAATGGACCCTGGCTTTGGATCCCGCGGGGGTCCAGGGATTTAACCCTAGGGTTTCTGGCCCCCGTCGACTCTGTTAGGAAATTCGCAACCACCGCACGCTCCGTCGTCCCAACCCCGTCGTTGCTGCCTCTCACCGTCTCCTACGCGGTCGTCGTCGCCATATAGAGGAACCGCGGCGAGGACGACGACCTGGATGTTCATCACCTCCGGCGGCCCCGTTCCCTGTCCCCGAAATCCATCAACCTGCGCCGCCACTCCTGTTCCCCGGCCGCCCTCGCCTACCTCCCGCCGGCCAGACGCGACCGGGCGCCCGCGCGTGCCTCGCCGCAGCGCCGCGCGGCTCCGGTGGCTGCTCTCCGTCCGCCCGAGGGGCGTCGCCATGGTCGCTCCCCACCATGCTCGCCTCTCCAACGGTCGTCGCCGGGAGGGCTGCGGCAGGAGGTGGCCGCCCGGGCGCGCCTCTTGGGGCGCCAGCCGGCCGGTGCATCGTCGCCGGAGTGGCGTCGTTCGCCCGGTCGCCCTCGGGATGGGGAGGCGCGAGTGGGTCGGGTTGGTAGTTGTGGAGATTTTCGAGAGGGGAGTCGCACTACTCCGGGCCACACGGTTGATCGGCTCGCGCTCTTAGGCGGAGAGGGGAGACCTGGCCCAGGGGGCCTGGTTACATCCCACTCTCAGGCTGAGGGTGGGGCAACTGCCGGGTGTTCGGACACTTCCGGTCTGAGTGCACCCAGCCGGAGTGATGTCTGCATTGTGGGTACCCTAACCACCGCCTGACCATGTGCTCGGTCCCGGCGGCCCCGCCTCATCGACCGCGCCTTGAGCTTCTTGGCCACGGGGTGGAGTCGATCTTCTACTACATTAACTTGGGAGGAATTCCGATGGTAGTCCCCGAGAACCTGGCACGCGTGTCCGTACTTCCGGACCAGCTGTCGGCTCTGACTGGTGGCCTTTCGGTGGAGATTCTGAGAGATGAGCTAGCTCAGATTATGCATGGCCACGAGTGGAAGGTACGCGATGTCTCCCCCATTGAGTTCGCAGTGGTCTTCCCGTCGGCAGAGATGCTCCGTCTGTGCTCCATGGGGTCGATGTTCACTCTTCCGCTCAACAAGATCCAGGTTGCTACCAAGGCCTCGACTGCAGCCATCTCAACGAATGTGATACACTCCACCTGGGTCCGCTTGTATGGCCTTCCTGACGAGGCGAGGACGACAGAGGTCCTCGAGCTCCTATCTTAGGCGTTGGGCAGGGTGGCTGAGATGGATGAGGGCTCGCTTCCTGGTTCGGGCGCGGTTCGCCTTAAGGTTCTTTGCCCTGACCCGAGCCTCCTCCCCGGCCTCCTCCCCCCGTCTACTTTGGTGGCCGGGGTGGGAATGAGGGTGCGACTGTGTGGGTGGAGCTGGACGATGCTCGCCCCCACCCTCTCCTCCCCCTCAGCACCATGATGGGGGTCCCTCCGAGCAGGAAGGGGACTCTTCTGAGGAGGACTCCTCGGATGACGACAACGACACGACTGGAGCGAGGCGATCTCAGGAGCCGGACCCCATGACTGACGCTCCCCCGCCGACGGCCACAGCACCTCACTCCACTGCGCCACCCCTGCCTGATACGGGGGCCGCTGGGGGATCGGTGACGCTGACTGGGGTATGTACCTCAGCCAAGCTCCCATTCTCCCAGTATGGCTCCAACTTCGGTCTGCAGGGGCTGGACGCGGCCACCTTGGAGCTTGGGGGTGGAGACCAGGAGGAGGACTGTGACAGTGTCGGGTTGGAGGTGGCGCCTCCATCTTCCTCACGCTCTGGGGGGGGGGGGGGGTGGGCGCTCTGCTACACCCTCTCCGCAAGCTCGTCACCTACCTCGCCGGCGGGTACTCCACCTACGGTCCCGGCCACCCCAGCCTCGGCCCCCAGTGAGCAGGTCACACTCGTCCGTGACACTCTTGTGACCTCGTCTCAGGCTCCCTCGCAGCGGTCGGCCATGCAGCCTCTCTAGCCGTCCCAATACAGCGCCCGCCTGGCCCGGGCCAGGGGTGGACTAGACGGGCCGGTTCCGACTGTGGAGGAGCAGGCGATCCAGCTGACCGCTTCCCGCCGGGAGACTACATGTACGCATCTTCCTCATCCTTGCTCCCCTTCTTCCGGGTCTAGATATTCAGTTCTCGATGAGGTCCCTTTGGACCACTTGGCTCAGGTTGCCGCCGATTGTGGGGTGGTGTTCCGGGGTGAGCGTGGCCCCCGGCTTGAGAAGATTGCAGATATTAAGACAAAGGAGATCTACGACGGAGCCCTTGATGCCGCACAAGCTCAGGGGGAGCTGGTGCGGACGACGGCCTCCACCTCGGATACCCTGATGAAGTTGGCATCGGGCCTGAGTAGTAGCTCCTAGAGTGTGCCTAGTGGGACGGAGGATCCTCAGCGGGTTTCCCAGATGGGGCGACCGCGAGGGAGGCCTCCCAAGGTCCCCAAGGCTCCGTCTCGGCCCTCGACCTCTGGTAGGGCCCGCTCTGTCCCCTATAAAGGGACGCCCCCCGATAGTGTTTCCCAATGAATGTCCCTATCCAATCATTAATTTGGAACATGCGGGGTTCGCGCGGGAGGGCTCGTCAAAGCAGCTGAGCGAATATATGGGACGGGAAGAGGTTGCTACTGTGGGGATTCAGGAAATGATTCGGCAGGATTTCTCCATCCATGAGTTACAGCGCCTTAGCCCTTTCAAATTTGCCTGTCAATGGTTGCCGGCTACGGGTCACTCAGGCGGGATCCTCCTTGGTGCAAAGGAGGATACCTTTGATGTGGAGGACATGGACCGCGGGGAATTCTTCGTAGTATGCTACTTACCCATAGACATACCTCCCTCCAATGGGAGGTGATTATTGTTTATGGCCCCGCGGACCACAGCAGATTGCTGGCCTTCCTTGCAGAGTTACGCGGCAAGGTAGACAGATGCTCAACGCCGATAGTTATTGCCGGGGACTTTAACCTCATAAGGTCCCCGGATGACAAAAGTATGGCTAATGTAGACCATCGACGGATCGATTTGTTTAATGACTGCATCGCTGACCTTGCACTTAAGGAGATTAGGCGGGTAGGAGCTAGATACACCTGGACTAGCAACCAGGCGGACCCGGTCCGGTGTGTGCTGGATCAGATCCTTGTCTCGGTGGCGCTAACTAGGATTGGCTCGGACCACACTCCCCTATTGTTGTCGTCTGGCGGCGCTATTCCACCGAAATTGAATCGCTTCCACTTTGAAAACTTCTGACTTGAGAAACCAGGTTTTGTGGAAGTGGTCCAGGCTCGAGACTGAGGCTGCGGGTAATCCGCCTCGCATGTTTAATGTGGTGGACGCATGGCATCACTGCGCTCAGATGTCCCGCAAATTCATGAGGGCTTGGGGTGCTAACCTTAGAGCGGAGGTGAAGAGGAGGAAAGCGACAATCCTGGAAGAGATCCAGTCCCTCGATCGCTCCTCGGACTCGGTAGGGCTTACTGCGGAGGATTGGCTCCAGCGATACGCCCTTGAGGACTCCCTTATGGAGATTTACGAAGGCAAAGAGGTCTCCTGGCGACAACGGAGTCGCCAGAACTGGATCCTTAGGAGCGAGGCTAATACAGCATACTTCCATGCGATCGCGACGAAATGCTCTATTCCTTTACAATGAGAGGGCGATTAGCTCTTGGAGGAGCCGAGAGAGATCTCCACCCATATTTACTCCTTTTATAAGGAGTTATTTGCCGCGGGTCCACGCACGGGGACTTCGTTACTCCAGGACTCGTGGCCAGCTGGGGCACAGGTCTCGGATGCGGAAAACGCAGGCCTTACCCTCCCCTTCCTGGAGGAGGAGGTGGCCCGCGCGGTCATGGATATGAAGGCGGACTTGGGCCTGATGGCCTTCCAGTGACCTTTTTTCCAGAAATCCTGGGAGACGATCAAGGCGGTCATCATGCCGATGTTTCAAGAATTCTACATTGGAACTCTGGTGATGTCCCCCCTTAATTTTGGCGTGATTACCTTGATCCCCAAGATAGTGGGGGCCTCGGACATCCGCCAATTTAGACCGATTACTGTCCTGAACGTCATCTGTCGGATCTTCTCCAAAGTGTGCGCCACCAGACTTGCTCTGATTTTGGAACGCCTCACACATCCGTACCAATTCGCCTTCCTAAAAGGCTGGTACATCCATGATGGGATCCTGACACTCCATGAAATTGTTCATGAGGTGAAATCACGCCGCCAGAAGGGCGTATTTCTCAAGCCGGATTTCCAAAAGGCGTATGATCGCTTGGAGTGGCCCTTCCTCCGCCTAGCTTTGTAGAGAAGGGGAGTAGATAACCGGATGATCTGCTGGATTATGCAATTGGTCATGAGCTGGAATACCACTATTAATATTAACGGGACAGTCGGCCCCTATTTTAAAGCCATGTGTGGGGTTCGACAGGGTGATCCCATCTCACCCTTACTGTTTAACGCGGCGGTGGATGTCCTAGCAGAGATCTTGGAGCGCGCCAAGACCTGTGGCCACATCTCTGGGGTGGTTGGACATTTGGTCCCTGGAGGAGGGGTGACCCACCTCCAATATGCGGACGACACCATGAGCATGGTCGAGGGGTCGGAACTTGACAGTATCAATCTAAAGTTCCTACTCTTGTGCTTTGAATCCATGTTAGGCCTTAAGATCAACTTTGACAAGAGTGAAGTTGTGATTCTTGGCTACTCCGCGGAGGACCAACAACAGATTGCCGACAACCTTAATTGTAGGTTGACACGGCTCCCAATATCCTATCTGGGAGTGCCTATTCGTAGCTCTAGGATCCTTATCAAGGATCTGGACCCGCTGGTAGGGCGGTTCAAAACTAGATCTGAACCATGGCAAGGGCGGTTCACATCGAAAGGGAGTAAGACTATTCTTATTGATTCCTGCCTGTCTAGCCTCCCCATGTATATGATTGGGTTATACTTGCTTCTGGAGGGCGTCCATGCCAGCTTCGATAAGGAATTATCTCGCTTCTTCTGGCAGGATGCGCAGGGTCACCAAAATTACCATATGGTGAAATGGGCGGATATTTGCGCCCCTAAGCAGCTTGGGGGCATACGGATCCTGGCCTTCCGCCAAATGAATAAAGCACTTCTGCTAAAATGGGTGTGGCGGATCCTACGGAACGACGGGGGCCTTTGGCTCCAACTTATTAAGGCGAAATATCTTAGGGGGTTCCCGCTTATGGCGTGTGAGCGGAAGAAGGGTTCACAGTTTTGGCGAACCATAGAGGCTATCAAGCATGAGATCCGCCGTGGGATTTCCTTCTCCGTAGGGGACGGAAGAGGGATCCTGTTCTGGATGGATCCTTGGCTAGGTGCCCGCTCCGTCCGTCACGAATTCCCGAAGTTGTTTGCGATCTTCTCAGAGCCGGGAGTGTTGGTGGCGGGGGCGGTCCAGAACGGGCAGTGGAATGTTGGTTTCCGTCGTACGTTTGGCCCGGTGGAGGCCGCAAAGTGGGAGCTACTTCTTGCCTCTCTCCCCCGGGCATTAGGGGACATGCCAGACGCGGTTGCGTGGTCCCTAGCACCCTCGGGGAACTTCTCGGTGGGGTCGGCATACCGGGCCCTATTTAGAGGGCCCACGACTCCTTGGGCGACCCATATGTGGAAAGCGCCTATGCCCTTGAAGATTAAGATCTTCACCTGGCAGTTACTGGGTGCTTTATTTATAAAGTGGGGCGTAAAGCCTGTTTCGAGGAGGATATACAAAAAACGGCATAATAAAAATAAGCCATCTGAGTTGAGCAGAAAAGGATTATCCACGGAGAGAGGAAGAGAATCGGAGAAAGAGCAAGTTTATTTTCATGAATTGACACAAGGAATCTACTAGGCAATAAGACATGCATGAAGACCGCATCAGATGACAGATGTTTATTATGCGTGCTTTATCAGCATGAGCCAGAGCACAACACAGCAAGGGATCAGTACCTTGAAGGGAACGGTTCTCCGCTCATGGTTAAAGGGATCAGTACCTTGAAAAACATGAATTCTGCACCGTGTTCAAACAACCGAACTCACGAACGGCACAACCTGATAAAGAAATGGAACACGTCATGAGTACACCAACAGAACAACTTTAAGAATCACATGTTCATTTTACAATCAGATACACCGATATATAGGTAGAACTAGACAACTGCAATACACTGTCCAATAGGACACCAAAATGTACCATCAAGCACCTGACCTAGTTCTTGGACATTATCAAATGTACTAATTATCTAACCACGAGTGCTTAAATGAAATTCCTTTACGCGGTTCATTGTGCTGGGCCGTTGTGATTCAGTACCTGCGCGGCATCAGTTCAGTACCATATCTAGCAAAGTGTTCTAATTAATCCCCGGCTAAATTATATAAGCCTACAGATTCCAAAATTAATCAGTTAAAAACTTGTTCGGCTCGCATCATTGCTCGCCGACGATGGGAACTGATAAAATTGTTCCCATCGGTGCCTGTGGCCTGTGCAGCGCACACAGGATAAAGTGTGACTTCTTTTAAACTTCTGCTTATGCAGAAGCCAGCTTCTGGATTTTGGTGGCGAGAAACTGCGGTGGGCAGAAGCTGCCAGAAACTGCTCGGGAGAGTTCTTTTGTGCTATACTGTTTTGGCTTATTTGCTAGGATGAATTTTCAGATGTCTGTTATGTCCCTTATTTTCATATACGCGTGAAATAAAGCGATATATACTAATATTAAATCGAAAATAAGCTACAAATAAAATATAAATATTATGAAAAGGTAAATGATAATAAAAAATACGTTATGGTAGTGTAATTAAGTACGTGTCAAAATAATACAAATGTCAAAGTTATTTAGAAATAAAAATAAATAAATGCTCAAGCTACTATTGAGCGAGCGATGCTATCTCGAAGTGCACCCATGATGCTATCAGATGAGGAGGGAGCAGATCCACCAGTCCAAGATGCGCTTTCCTCGTGAACATATGGGCCTCGCTCAAAGGTTTCAAAATGTTGATCATATAGCTTACTGTCACGGATGAAGTTATGCAAACACATGCATGCAGTGATGATCTTTGTTTGCGTCAGAGTGTCATGGAAATGTGGTATTGCAAGAAGAATGCGCCACTTCATCTTCAGAACGCCGAATGCTCTTTCAACAGCATTTCGTAGAAATGAATGAAGATGGTTGTCTACGAAATGCTGTTGAAAGAGCATTCGGCGTTCTGAAGATGAAGTGGCGCATTCTTCTTGCAATACCACATTTCCATGACACTCTGACGCAAACAAAGATCATCACTGCATGCATGTGTTTGCATAACTTCATCCGTGACAGTAAGCTATATGATCAACATTTTGAAACCTTTGAGCGAGGCCCATATGTTCACGAGGAAAGCGCATCTTGGACTGGTGGATCTGCTCCCTCCTCATCTGATAGCATCATGGGTGCACTTCGAGATAGCATCGCTCGCTCAATAGTAGCTTGAGCATTTATTTATTTTTATTTCTAAATAACTTTGACATTTGTATTATTTTGACACGTACTTAATTACACTACCATAACGTATTTTTTATTATCATTTACCTTTTCATAATATTTATATTTTATTTGTAGCTTATTTTCGATTTAATATTAGTATATATCGCTTTATTTCACGCGTATATGAAAATAAGGGACATAACAGACATCTGAAAATTCATCCTAGCAAATAAGCCAAAACAGTATAGCACAAAAGAACTCTCCCGAGCAGTTTCTGGCAGCTTCTGCCCACCGCAGTTTCTCCCCACCAAAATCCAGAAGCTGGCTTCTGCATAAGCAGAAGTTTAAAAGAAGTCACACTAGATGACCATTTTCGAGCTCCTCTAGAGCATATCAGACCAAACCCGTAACATGTACATGGAACACCACATTGTGTACAAACATCACAGTACAAAGGACCATTTTTCAGGAACATCAGTGCACACCTCACTGCTCACGTACATCTCACAATACGGGAACATCACACGAGAGCACACAAACTTGAGGAATTTCGAGCTCCTTACCGCTGCTCCGGAGGTCGACATTGAGGACGGCGAACGGTGCTTGTTGAGGACGGTGGGTCGACGGTTCTGCGATGGTTGAGTTGCTCGTCGACGTCCTGACGTGTGAACGCACGGCGCCGGCGTCGGAGTTGCAAGCGGTTGGACGGGATCTGAGCTGGAGACGAGGGACGGCCTTGATCTTGCAGGGAACGGAGAGGAGGCGACGGATCCGTTCGTTCCACGCCCGGATCTGGCCGGGGAGTGGCTGGGACGGCGACGGTGGTGCGGTTTTCACCGGCGGCGGCGTGGTCTGCTGGGTGTCGGCCTCCTATCGCTCAGGGAAAGAGACGATGCATTTTCTGTTTTTTTTTACGAAACGTTTTCCTGTTCGGTTGTTGCCCCCACGGATGGCTGCGGTGGCAATTTGCCCGTAATTTTCCTCGATACCCCTTCGCGTCCGATCGGAGAAGCTCGGGAAGGAGGTACCTAGCAGTTTCTGGAGTTGTGTACAATTTTGGCTTCTCGGTGGAAATAAGCTGTCTAGAAACTAGAGAGTTCTTTTGTGCTTATGCTTCTCTGGACCTATAAGCAAGCTAGAAGCCCCAAAAGAAGTCACCCGCGTCCCCCGCTTTTTGACTCGATGGGTGCCTGTGGCCTGTGCAGCGCGGGAGTAGGACGCAGAGCCTAAAGCCGATCCCAAATATCGATGTACGCAATACTGTAGCAACTGTGTGTGTGTGCGTGCGTGCGTGCGTGCGTGCGTGCGTGCGTGTGTGTGGAGGAAAATGGTTCGGGAAAAACCAACTTATTTTTGTAAGCAACTGTCTAAGGGTCTGTTTGTTTGAGCTGCTGCTGTGGAGAAGCAGCCGTAGCTGTTGAGCTGTGAGAAGCAGCTGTGAGAAGCAGCTGATGATTCTGAGATTAGATGTTTGGCAGGAACTGCTGTCGATGGCAGCTGCTGCTGGTTTGAAGTATGGAATGTCTCGAATGCTGAAAAAGTTGTATTAGCGATGATTCAAAACGACTTAGCTAACTCTGATTTTTTTTTAACATAGTTGCCATGCTTAATAGCTGAATTATCTCAATTTGACATTTTTTTTACTAAAACGAATTTGGCTTTTGACTTTTAGCTTTTGGCTTATGGCTTTCGGCTTTTAACTTTTGGCTTATGGCGATGGCGACGGGGAATGGCGTCTGGCCAAACGGTGGTGTCGTCCGACACCAAACACAACCACACCATGAGCTGGTGCAACAAAACGATAAGGAGAGTGTACACGCTTATATACATATATAAAATCTGCTTATATACATATATAAAATCTATTCATTCATTTATATCCGACCAAACGAAAATGTTACTACATGAAACTTGTGGAAAATTGCGAGGTCAATCTATTTGTGAAAGGAATATCAAACAGTCGATCGAGTGAGGAAAATTTGACAAATTCGTCTAAAATTGGTGCACACTTTGGTATGATATAAGAAGCTACAGACCACGAAACTCAAAACTGATTAGAGAATTAAACCTACTCATCGACATACCTATATTTTTTATACAAATTATTTTGAATACAAGTATATTTTTGTGAGATTGAATATGTGTTTGAGGCTTTGAGCATGCATAATAGCATCCGCAGCTGCCGTACGCATGGTACATGTGGTACTGTTGATGCTGGATGCACTTGTTAGGGCATCTTCCGCCATTGCGCCCCCAGGACCCAAAACGCCACCGTTTTGGGGCCGCCGTGGCGTTAAACGTCGCTAATATGGAACCTGGGGGGCAGGCTTTCCAGTCGCCCCCCGAGCCCAACTTTCGGCCCAAAAAAACTCTCGTTATGAAACTCGACGCATTTTATTGATTCACGCAAAGTTCATACATTTCGACGCAAATTTAAACTAAAACAAACTAAACTACTTCAGTCCTAGGCGCGCAGCGATCGCCTGGCTGTAGTCGACGTCCGGTACAACGCCCACGCCTCATTCCGGTGAAGGTGGCGGCGAACCCAGCCGTTGGCGGCGGCGGCGCCATCGTACTTGGCCATCTGCGTGGAGGAGGGAGAGAGCACGGGGGACAGAGGAGAGCGCCGAGGAAGAATGGCGAGGGAGCAGCGAGATGGAAGAATGGGGAGGGCGGCGAGCGGCGGGGGGCTTTTTGTAGCCTGCCGGGCATTTACTGCGTCGCGTCCCCTCGCTGCCGCCCGCCACGCCATTACGCCGGCAGTCTTTGAACGGGCGCATGCACTGGGCGGCCGCCACACCATAAACGCCGGCAGACTTTAACCGACACGGGAGCCGAGAAGATGATCACGGGGGTTTATGTTCCCACGTTTTTTCGCCGCGTCACTGACAGAGCTGGCCCGCGCGAGCTGGAGCGCAGTTTTGCCCCCCCAAACCGAACCCAGCGGGCTGGGTTTGGCCTGGGTGCCACGGCGCGAAATAGCGCCGTTTCGGCGCTATTTGGCCTTCTGGGGGGGGGCGACTGGTGCGGAAACGGCGCTATTCGCCTCTTCCGGCGCTAAAAAGGCCGCTTGGGGGGGGGCGACTGGGGGGGCGACTGGGGATGCCCTTATAGGGATAGATGCATCGTACATGTGTGTCTGCGGGAGTGCAGCTGCTGGACGTGGTGCACTGTAGACGTGCACGCGAAGGAAGTAAAAAGGTTTTTCTCACGGTGGTTGTATGCATGTAGTTTTAAGCAATAGAAGGGGCAGTAAGGAATACCGATTTAGATATGAAGTTAGAAGCTGCGGGAAGCAGCTCCCTTCCTGCTTCCACGCTTGCTCGCTCGGTTAGTGCAATTTGGCACAACGCTTTTAGGCAGCGCTTTTCAACCTCATGTTGTTTGTTTGGGCTTCTACTTTTAGACCCTAAAAGCTGAAGTTGAAGCCCAAACAAACGGGGCCTAAGAACCTTGCCTTTCAGCCGGAGGCGACTTAACCAGCTCACCGGCGGAGATGCCGGAGACAAGGGTTGGGCGGGGGCGGCGTTTAACTCTACCACCGGAAGGCCTTGCGGGATCGGTGGATCTCAGTGGCTCGCCTGAGGGAGTTTCCGGCGGCTCGAGGTTCTCTGCTCTGGTGGAGGAGCAATCCGAGGATGACGAGTGCTCATCTCCGGCTCCTTTCGATGCGGCGCTCATGGTGCTTGATGAGTCAGCGGTTCAGGGCTCACCGGCGGCAAGTTTTTACGTCGATTCGGTCTCCGGTGGGCAAATCTGACGAGGAAATCGCGGCGGAGTTCTGGACAGACATCGGATATCCAACTCCGGCATCCATGGTCTGGGAGCAAGGGTCGGCGTCGTCACGGCCAAGTCCGGCCAGCCCGGAGGTTCAGATGCAACGTCCATCGCCCAAGTCTCTGGTTTTTGGGGTCACCAAACCGGTGCGTTTGGGCTGGAGGGGTCCCTTACCACCGCCAAGGATCACGCCGCTGCTGGTTTTGGGCCAATTCTTCCCAAGATCGGTGGAGGTAGTCGACGTGGCGGCCTCGCCGGAGCAGCTCCGGCGGATCGGGGATCCAGATCATGCGAAGCTCGCGACAGTTCAAAAATTCGCTGATGGGCCTTCGCTGTCGCATGGGTGAGAAGGAAAATGGGCCTACCTGGGCCGCCGTTTTGCCGGGCTATGGAAGTCTGCCACCAAGGCACCGTGTACGGATCGGTTAGCTGCGCAGTTTCCTGTTCACGTAGATCGGGAATCAACTTGGATACGTTCGTCGCCTGGGAGGGTTTTTCCGATCTCGTTCGCAGCGGTCGTTGCGAGATCTCAAGGATCGATAGCAGGGAATCAGCAAGCGCAAGCGCAGTCCATGGCTGGGGTTATGGCGACAGTGGCTGCACCGGCCGCGGCCGCGGTTACTCGGCCGCCGATGCTGTTCGGACGTGCGGCGGGTCCTGTGTCGGCTCTAGCGGCGGCGCCGGTGCAGACGGTGACTGCACCTTTTGCGGCTCAGTTACACGCAGAGGCGAGTGCAAACCCGGTGGTCACGGTCCCGTTCACTTTGGGCACGGTGGTCCCAGCTCCAAAAAAACAACAAGCGTAAACCGAAAAAGAAGAAGGCGGTGCAGCAGGTGGATGCGGGGGGGGGGGGACGTCGGTGCCTGTTCCTCCTTCTGGGACCGATGTATTGGCAGCAGGATTGCGGCAGGTTACTGTACCCACGGCTACTGTGGATGCTAGTACGGGTATGGCGCGGCAGAAGAAGAAAAATGCGTGTCCTGCAAAGTGGATTCACATGATACCAAGGAATGTAAGGTGGATCACTACTGCCTCATTTGTGACAGAGTGGTTCATCCAACTTTCCGTTGCCCAATCCTCAGGTTGCCGAAGCCGTATGCGGGTCTAGGAGGTATTGGGAGTGAAGACACCATGTTTAGCCATCTGCCGGATAGTCTCTTTATTGTTGGGTCGCGTAGTGATAAACGAAAACTTTTCCTACGCAATGCTCCCAAGATCTAGCCGAGGTAGAAGGCCACGAGTATTACCACTAGACGCGCAGGTGCGGATTATCGGTGCAGCGCGTCGGGGCAGTGCAGTCCCACGATCCGGTCCGGCCGATCCAATCCCTCGAACGTCGAAGTGCTGAACGTACAGCACCTCTGCCGGTATCCACACGTACGAGGAGGAGCTCCGACGGCGGACTACTAGGTCCGGTGCGGCGGCTGGACTGAGTGGGGCTAGGGTTCCCAACGCATGGGAGAGTGGACTAACGTGCCCGTTGGGCAACCTGCGCCCCTCTTTATATAGCGTATGGTAATGGGCTGCACAACACTTGTGGCCCATTCCCTCTGTGAGTCCGACTCACTAACTCAGTCCATTTCCGGTTCGGGTCCAACCCAACCAATACTTGCTCCCGCTCTTAAGTGTGCGACCCTGCAGGCTCATGGCGACTTGGACACGATTGGAGTCCAACTCCCAATCGATCAATCGGTAGCGGCTCCTAGCAGAACGTGCCGACTCCCAAGTACCATTGAGTCATGACGACATACCTTTCAATGTGATATTCATCTTAGTCCCTTTTGCCTCACGATATTCCTTGTCGAACTATAGGCGATTTATCGTCATCCCTTAAATAGTTCAACTCTCTTCTCGATCCGTGATATGCGATTCATCTGACTAACTCTTTAGTCAACCGACACAGTTAACACTTAACTGAGTCGCGCATGGCCATGCTTCCTGAATCATATCACTCGAGAGGGCCCAGAGAATATCTCTCCAATCGGAGGGGCAAAATCCCATCTTGATTATCCACATCACGCAGCTTGCTTCTCATTCGACCCGAACTCTGCCTTTATAGTTGCCTTGTCACAGAACAACGTTTGACAGAACCTAAGTCGGTGATCCACAACTCGGATTGTGCGACAATCTCAGGTCTAAGGATTACATTGATTGAGACATGCAAATGACGACTTGATCGTTGCATCTCAATGTGGGTCAGTCCGACTTGCTAAACTCTTTAGCCAAGTCCGTGAATGTTGGAATGGCATCACCATGCCCATGACAAGTGGAACCGTGTCATCAGCCAACACTCACATTAGTCTAGGGTGTGTGTCCAGCACAACCTAAATGACCAAGGACAATCTAGTATGAACAACATGAATATATAGTTCCACAATCGAATCACATATTCAATGACATATATCAGATGTTCAAAACAAGGACAACTTAATAACTTTATGAATACAGTGGGAATTACATCATACATGATTGCCTCTAGGGCATATTCCCAACAGTCTCCCACTTGCACTAGAGTCAATCATCCTGGCATCATATGCCTAGGCATCTAATGCCCATACCTCTCGTGTGCGCCTCATGCTTAGGCTGTGGTAGCGCCTTTGTCAGCGGATCTGCAATGTTTGCATCCGTGTGTACTTTGCATAACTTGATATCACCTTGTTCGACAAACTGGCGAATGAGGTGGTACCGCATGAGTATATGTTTGTTCTTCTGGTGTTGTCTAGGTTCCTTGGCCTGTGCGATAGCACCATTGTTGTCACAATATACGTCCAAAGGATTGGACGCGCCCTGAACCACACCAAGATCAATCAGGAGGTTCCTGATCCAAACAGCTTCCTTTGCCGCCTCTGAGGCAGCAATATACTCAGCCTCTGTTGTAGATGCAGACACCGTATCTTGCTTGGAACTCTTCCAGCTCACAGCCCCTCCGTTCATCACGAACACGTATCCAGATTGCGAACGAGAATCATCTGAGTCGGTGAGATAACTCGCATCCGTGTAACCCTTTACACTGAATTCCTCATCACCTCCATAAACTAGGAACATTTCCTTAGTATTTCTCAAATACTTAAGAATGTTTTTAACCGCTGCCCAGTGGGCTTTGCCAGGGTCAGCCTGGTATCTGCTCGTAACACTTAGAGCATAGGAAACATCTGGCCTAGTACAAATCATTGCATACATGATGGATCCGATTGCCGAATCATACAGAATCACACTCATCTGACTTCGCTCATCAGTCGTCGAAGGACACTGAGTCTTGCTAAGTTTTATGCCATGGGACATCGGTAAGAATCCCTTCTTGGACTCTTCCATTTTGAATTTCTTCAAAACCTTGTCCAGATAAGTACTCTGACTCAATCCAATGAGCCGCCTTGATCTATCTCTATAGATCCTGATTCCTAATATGTAAGTTGCCTCACCCAAATCCTTCATTGAGAAACTCCTTTCCAATGACTCTTTGGTTTCTTGCAACATCATGACATCATTTCCAATCAGTAATATCTCATCCACATATAAGATTAGAAAGTTCACTTTGCTCCCACTAAACTTCTTGTATAAACAAGAATCATGATCGCTCTTGATGAAGCCAAACGATTTGACTACCTCATCAAAGCGAATGTTCCAACTCCGAGATGCTTGCTTCAACCCATAAATGGATTTCTGAAGTTTGCATACCTTGTCAGCATTAGCTGGATCGACAAAACCTTCGGGCTGTATCATATACACGTCCTCAGTTAAATTTCCATTAAGGAAAGCCGTCTTGACATCCATCTGCCATATCTCATAGTCGAAATAGGCTGCTATAGCTAACATGATCCGAATTGATTTAAGCATCGCTACAGGCGAGAATGTCTCGTCGTAGTCAACTCCTTGAACCTGTCGGAACCCCTTCGCGACAAGTCGTGCTTTATAGACGGAAATATTTCCATCCATATCAATTTTCTTCTTAAAGACCCATTTGCACTCGACGGGTCTTGCACCGTCAGGCAGATCAACCAAGTTCCAAACTTGGTTTTCATCCATGGACTTTAACTCGGATCTCATGGCTCCAAGCCATGACTCGGAATCAGATCCCACCATCGCTTCCGAATAAGTTGCCGGCTCATTACTGTCTAACAGTAAAACATCTCGAGCACTCTGTAATCTGGCAGATCTCCGTGGTTCAGGTGCTGTTACCGGTGTAGGTACCACGACCGGCTCAGCCTCCAAGGCGTTCGCCGACTCGCCCCTAGCCGGTTCCTCTCGAATTTCTTCGAGTTGCACCGTGCTCCCACTGACTTCCCGACTGAGAAACTCTTTCTCAAGGAAGACACCGTTCCGAGCGACAAACACTTTGCCCTCTTCCCGGTTGTAGAAGTAGTACCCCAAGGTTTCCCTCGGATACCCCACGAAAATACACTTATCCGACTTGGGCGTGAGCTTGTCCGACTGAAGTCGCTTGACAAATACCTCACAACCCCAAATCTTAAGAAAAGACAAACTTGGCTTTTTGCCCGTTCACATCTCATGTGGTGTCTTCTCTACTGACTTTGATGGTACTCTGTTTAGTGTGAAAGCTGCAGTTTCTAGACAATAACCCCAAAATGATAAAGGTAGATCTGTCCGACTCATCATTGATCGTACCATGTCCAACAAGGTCCGATTTCTCCGTTCCGATACACCGTTTCTCTGCGGTGTACCCGGCGGAGTGAGTTGAGGAACTATTCCACAACTCTTTAGATGGTCATCAAACTCATGACTCATGTACTCGCCTCCACGGTCCGACCGTAGAAACTTTATTTTCTTGCCGAGTTGATTTTGTACCTCACTCTGGAATTCCTTGAACTTTTCAAAGGCTTCCGACTTGTGTTTCATTAAATAGATATATCCATACCTACTCAAATCATCAGTGAAGGTAATGAAGTACTCATAACCACCTCTGGCTGTCGTGCTCATTGGACCACATACATCACTATGTATTAGTTCCAACAAGTCAGACGCCCTTTCACAACTCCTTGCAAAAGGTGTCTTGGTCATCTTGCCTAATAGGCATGATTCACATGTCTCGAATGACTCTAAGTCAAACGAAGTTAGAAGTCCATCATCATGGAGCTTCTTCATGCGCTTCCAACTTATATGACCAAGCCGACAGTGCCAAAAGTAAGTCATATTCAGATCATTTGGTTTCAACCTTTTAACATTTATGTTATAGACCGATTCACTATCAAGATTTAAAATAAATAACCCGTTCTGAACGGGTGCAAAGCCATGAAACATATCTTTCAAATATAAAGAACAACCATTATTCTTAATATTCGACTCATAACCTTGTCTCATCAAACATGAGGCGGAAATAATGTTTCGGCTAAGCGCTGGAACATAATAACAATTATTTAGTTCCAAAATAAATCCTGAAGGTAAATGAAGTTGCATCGTGCCGACTTCCAACGCAGCGACTCTCGCCTTGTTGCCGACCCGAATGTCAACCTCTCCTCTTGCCACGCTCCTAGTTCTTACCAGTCCCTGCAACGAGTTGCATATGTGAATAACTGATCCGGTATCATATACCCAAGAACTATTAGGCGCATCAGCAAGATAAATGTCTATAACATTGCACACAAGCGTACCTGAGTTGGAAGTCACACCTCCACTCTTGGCTCTGTCAGCCAAATACTTGGTGCAGTTCCTCTTCCAGTGGCCATCTTGCTTGCAATAAAAGCAATTGGCTCCGGCTGTAGGAGAAGGCTTAGTCTTTGAGGGAGCACTCTGGACAGGGCCATGGGTGCTACCTCCTGACTTATCCTTCTTCTTCTTAGTCCAAGAACTCTTCTTGAACTTAGCCTTATTCTGCACCATCAACACTTGACTGGTGCCTTTCTTGATATCAGCCTCTGCCGTTTTGAGCATCCCATGTAATTCAGTGATACTCTTATCCATGCCATGCATATGGTAGTTCGAGATGAACGGACCATACGCACTAGGAAGAGAGTTCAGAATTATATCAGTGGCGATCTCTTCTTTAATTGAGAAGCCCAAGCGATCCAAAGACTGTATGTAACCAATCATCTTGATTACATGCGGACTCAGTGGATCGCCGTCTTTCAGCTTACAGCCAAGCAAAGCTTGAGAGACTTGATACCTCTCAGTCCTTGCTTGAGCCTGGAACATACTTTTGAGGCTTTCGATCATATCGTAGGCCTCAACATTTTCGAACTGCTGCTGCAAGTCCGGTTCCATGTGTGCAAGCATAAGACAGCTAATCTCCGTAGACTCATCTCTAGTCTTACGGTAGGCATTTGTGACGGCGACAGTCGCATCATCATCAGGCTCTTCTGGAAGTGGAGTTTCTAGAACATGTTCTTTCTTGTCATGCTTGAGGACTATCCTCAGATTACGATACCAGTTGGTGAAATTAATTCCATTAAGCTTATCTTTCTCTAGGATTGACCTCAACGCAAAAGAGGACAGCTGAGGAAGGTTGCTAGGTGCCATTGATCTACAACAGAAAATACGCAAAAACACTTAAGACATGTATTCATAAAAGAGCAGGCATATTAAACGTTTTAATACTTATGCTCCCACTAGAACCAACATCCCTCCGATGGTTGCTAAGTGATTCAGGACCCTAAATAAGCAAGCCGACTAGTGAGCTTTAGCATCACCGCTAGCCGTCAAGTGATCTAGGTAGGCAACACCTTGCCAATCGTATCTCTATACGACTCCTGTTAGTTGGGTGACATCACATGCCCCGGCTCCCAACCTACCTCGCCCCGAGCCCCACAACCGTTGTGATGGACTCGTCTAGATTACCAAGTGCTTCTGCGTGTAAGAGTCCGACTCAAATCCACCTAACCGGAAATAATTGGTAGCACCTCAATTTTATGAGCCCACTACCAAGAATGTCCGACTTGTGATGGTGCAGCACTGGCGGGGCGACCGACTAGACCTTCTTTGAGGGATTAAAGAATCTACCAACTATCTAAATAGAGGTAAATAGAGACATAACAATAACACAAATAAAGCAATTATAATGTGAAATGGTATGGCTCTCTTCATGGTGATCTCCATCTCCACGAAGCTTGCAAGTCGGCTCGTGCCAACTCTTGTCACGTGCCATCTTGCTCCATGTAGCCGACTTGTACATCGACTTGCATGCCTTCCGGGTTCTCCAACAAGCTACGCTAGCTAAGTAAATGAAATTTACATAGAGAATCCGACACGCAGGCCGGTATACAATAAAATGACAGCACCTAGGCTCCAGCCGGCTGACAAAAACATGATACGCAGATCATGTATGGATTACACACATCACATGCACATAAGCCATACCATTCACAACTTCCTGCAAAAACAAGTTATGCATAGATACGATATCTACCGGCGTTGTGAAACTCGCAATGACATCTAAGGCGCTACGACAGGACGACGGCGGTCCCTCATCTGTGAAACTCGCAACTCGCAACGACATCTAAGCCATACCACTCATCTGCATTCCGATCATGGATTTCTTCATCGGATAAAACGATTTTACCCGAATCTGATCCGTATTCCGACTAGACCAAACTCTTTGATCTTCGATCACCGCAACTGGATTTATGTGTCACGGTATACCCCGATGGCGGAAACCGACCGGTAGGGGTAAGTTGTTCCACGACCTTAGCAGTATGATCACGGAAACCAGATCATCCATTAACCCCGAGTACGATTGATCCAATCAACCTTGTACAAAACCGATCTATCTCATAGACCGACCACCAAAACAGCAATTAGATCACATCTAACGCTAACTACATATCACATATGTACGGATCTTGGGCCTAATACCAGAAGCTACCGCTCTGATACCACTGTTGGGTCGCGTAGTGATAAACGAAAACTTTTCCTACGCAATGCTCCCAAGATCTAGCCGAGGTAGAAGGCCACGAGTATTACCACTAGACGCGCAGGTGCGGATTATCGGTGCAGCGCGTCGGGGCAGTGCAGTCCCACGATCCGGTCCGGCCGATCCAATCCCTCGAACGTCGAAGTGCTGAACGTACATCACCTCTGCCGGTATCCACACGTACGAGGAGGAGCTCCGACGGCGGACTGCTAGGTCCGGTGCGGCGGCTGGACTGAGTGGGGCTAGGGTTCCCAACGCATGGGAGAGTGGACTAACGTGCCCGTTGGGCAACCTGCGCCCCTCTTTATATAGCGTATGGTAATGGGCTGCACAACACTTGTGGCCCATTCCCTCTGTGAGTCCGACTCACTAACTCAGTCCATTTCCGGTTCGGGTCCAACCCAACCAATACTTGCTCCCGCTCTTAAGTGTGCGACCCTGCAGGCTCATGGCGACTTGGACACGATTGGAGTCCAACTCCCAATCGATCAATCGGTAGCGGCTCCTAGCAGAACGTGCCGACTCCCAAGTACCATTGAGTCATGACGACATACCTTTCAATGTGATATTCATCTTAGTCCCTTTTGCCTCACGATATACCTTGTCGAACTATAGGCGATTTATCGTCATCCCTTAAATAGTTCAACTCTCTTCTCGATCCGTGATATGCGATTCATCTGACTAACTCTTTAGTCAACCGACACAGTTAACACTTAACTGAGTCGCGCATGGCCATGCTTCCTGAATCATATCACTCGAGAGGGCCCAGAGAATATCTCTCCAATCGGAGGGGCAAAATCCCATCTTGATTATCCACATCACGCAGCTTGCTTCTCATTCGACCCGAACTCTGCCTTTATAGTTGCCTTGTCACAGAACAACGTTTGACAGAACCTAAGTCGGTGATCCACAACTCGGATTGTGCGACAATCTCAGGTCTAAGGATTACATTGATTGAGACATGCAAATGACGACTTGATCGTTGCATCTCAATGTGGGTCAGTCCGACTTGCTAAACTCTTTAGCCAAGTCCGTGAATGTTGGAATGGCATCACCATGCCCATGACAAGTGGAACCGTGTCATCAGCCAACACTCACATTAGTCTAGGGTGTGTGTCCAGCACAACCTAAATGACCAAGGACAATCTAGTATGAACAACATGAATATATAGTTCCACAATCGAATCACATATTCAATGACATATATCAGATGTTCAAAACAAGGACAACTTAATAACTTTATGAATACAGTGGGAATTACATCATACATGATTGCCTCTAGGGCATATTCCCAACATTTATGGCTCATCTAGCCCCAAGTTCGTCGCCCATTGCTAGAGTGACGGTTTATGGGCCTCCGGTTACTGCGGAGGTGATTCAGCGCCTTGTGGCTAGGCTGTGTCCGGTTCAGACTGCTTGGAGATGGGAGGCATTACCTCAGGACGAGAATTCTTTTCTTATTAATTTCCCGTCTATGGCAGAATTGGAGAGTGTTGATGACTTTGAGCTACGGGTGCCTAATAGTCAGTCCAGGGTTACCTTCAAGGCCTGGAGACAGGAGGAAGTGATGCACAATGATGAGCTTGGTACCACTTGGGTACATGTGTCGGGGGTGCCTCATCCGCTTCGACACTTTCAGGGGATTTGGGCTGTGGGTACGCTTATTGGTAAGACTCTTGACGTGGATCTTTGACACTGCGTAGGCGCAATGTTCTCCGTATCCGTGTGGCTATGACTAGTGTGGATCTCTTCCAATCAAAAGTGGTGAAATCAGATGCTTTTCTTCTCCTAAAAGGATACACATTCCGTTTGTCAAGGAAGCTGATGATTATGTGCCAGAACCGGATTTTTTTCCCTTTATGTGGAGGGGGAATGATAGGGAGGATGATGCTCATGGTTTGGAGGAGGAAAATATGAACAATCCTGGTGTTCGTGAGACTGAAGTGACTGATGGGGATACTTCTATGCCCCAAGTCGAGTCTACTAATATTACGGGGACGTCGTCACTTAGCCTGCTATCTCCTGTGAAGGTTCCGGATGGTTATGCGGTGACTCCTTTGAACCAAAATCCTCAAACTCCGAGGGGAAAGGAGATAGTGGCCATTGCGAGGAAGTTGCAGCTGTCACAAACTGGAAAAAAAAATATTTCTGATTCTGTGAAGTATTCTGCAGGGTCCATTAGCGGTGATGGTGGGCTGCATTCAGAGGATACATCAGCACTAACTGGTGCTGCGGTGGGCTCTCCAAGGTGCACTCTGGCGGGCCTGGGTGGGCTGTCGGCGGCTGGCCAGCCTGCTTCTCCACGTGACTGTGCGCTAGTTTGGGTGCCTTCGGCGCCACTCGGGGCGGCAGGCAGCTGCGGGCCGCACACTCCGACGGCAGTGGCGGGCGGGCTGCACCGAGCGGGTGGCTCTCTGGCGGGCCAAGCGCTGGATTCGGCTGGCCGGGTGGCGGCTCCGGCCTATTCGCCGCCCACGGCTGTTCAGTTGCCTGCTGGGGCATTTCAGCCCAGCGGGTTGCCACAGCTCCAGCAGGCTATTGTTGCTCTCGGCAGGGACGTGGGGGCATCATCGACTTCGACTCTTCCGACCCCTGCTACGTCTACGCTGAGAAGGAGCACGAGGAATCCCGTCTCCCACTACGGGGCATCTTGCACGGACGAGGACGCGATGACACGCGCAATGAGGCGGAAGGCCGAGAGTTTCATGACTACGTAGGTACGGAAGCATGCAATAAATCGTTTCTATCTTTATCGTCTGATTCCATTTCTGCAAAGTTGTCGTCGGTTGGTTTCTGTTTGGGCAATAATAATGATGAGATAGATATTTCGACTAAGGCCTTGAAACGGATGGAATATGACAGGTTAACAGTCATTCCTAAAGTTTCGGCGAAGTCTTATTCTCCCCAGCTGGATGAGGATGAGTTGCATGACACGATTGATGTCCAACTCCTAACTCATATAGTTGGAGATGTCTCGGAGGGGGGTTTGGAGGAGGCTATGCTTAGCTCAGCTTATGATCTTAAAGCATCAAGCCGAAAGTCCAAAGCTGACTCCTTGAGAAAGAAAAAATCGCCTAAGAAAAAGGCTAAGGTTCCCACTACTCCAAATGTTTCCCGATCTGGTGGTGTGGATTTTACATGGGTCTCACGTCCACCTCGGGGACGATCAGGGGGCATTCTACTCGGTGTGAGAAAGGATACCATGGAATTGTTAGCTTCGTTGGAAGGGAAATTTCATATTAAGTTCCACATCCGCAATAAAGCTGATAACTTCAAATGGAGTCTTGTCACTGTGTATGGTGCTGCCCAGGATGCTCAAAAATCAGCTTTTCTCCGTGATTTGGTAAACCTAGCAAAAGACAATCCATATCCTATACTTATAGGAGGGGATTTGAATTTGTTGAGGTTTCCACATGAGAAGAGTAGAGGTAGATTCGATAATCATTGGCCTCTTTTATTCAACGCTGTAATTTACAGTCTTGACTTAAAAGAGGTATCAATGCCTGGGAAACAGTACACTTGGGCTAATAATCTCCCAGAGCCGACATACGAGAAATTGGACCGTGTACTGATGGACTCTGATTGGGAATCGAAATTCCCAATGGCCTCAGTAAGGGTCCTAGAACGTATTGAAGCATTATCAGGTCATGCTCCCATTTTAATATCCACAGGGAATCATAACGTCCACCATAGCCACCAGTTTAATTTTGAACTGGCTGGCTAAACCGTGATGGTTTTGAGGATATGGTTAAGATGGTATGGGCACGTCCTGTCGGTGGAGTCACTCCTTTAGACAGGTGGAACAATAAAATACGCGCTTTGCGTAAACACCTAAAGGGATGGGCTAAACATTTGGTTGGATTACTTAAAAAAGAAAAATTACGGCTTTCATCGATTATTGATGAACTTGAGTCTCTAGCCGAATGGCGACCCCTGTCCCCGGATGAGATTGAAATTAAAAAACAATCAAATGCGGAGATGGTGGGTATCCTTCGTGATGAGTAGATTAAGTGGTAGCAAAGATCAAAAGCTCAATTCATACTGCAAGGAGATTCGAATATGGACACTTCCATAGTATTGCTAACAGCAGACATAGGAAGAAACTTATTCATTCTCTGGATCAGGAGGAGGGCAGGATTGAAGGCCATGATCAATTAAAAAATTATATTACGAGGTATTATAAAAAATTGTTCGGAGAACGTGATGAGAGTGATTTCACATTGGATGAATCCCGGATAGATGATATTCCTCAGGTTCAGATGAGGAGAACGCATATCTTACCGCCCCTTATTCCGAGGAGAAGGTGAAGAAGGCGGTCTTCTTAATGGAGCATAATAAGGCCCCTGGTCCGGATGGATTCCCAGCTGAATTTTATCAGCATTTCTGGGAACTGATTAAAGAGGATCTGCTTGAGTTGTTTCATGATTTGCATGAGGGACAACTTGAGTTATTTCGCATTAATTTTGGGGAGGTAATTTTGTTGCCAAAGGTTAACGAGGCGGATAGGATTCAACAATATAGACTTATTTGCCTTCTTAACGTGTGCTTCAAAATTTTCACCAAATCCGCGACATTAAGGCTAAATTCGGTTGCTGACCATGTCATACGGCCGTCTCAGATAGCTTTTATGCAAGGTAGGAACATCCTTGATGGGGTGGTCGTACTGCATGAAGCGGTCCATGAGTTACACCGTAGGAAAATGGATGGCGTAATATTAAAGGTAGACTTCGAAAAGGCTTATGATAAAGTCAAGTGGTCTTTTCTTCAGCAGACTCTGATGATGAAAGGTTTCTCCGAGGAGTGGCGGTCTTTGATTCGTAACTTTGTTTCGGGGGGGGGGGAGTGTGGCTATAAAGGTCAATGATGATATTGGTGCATACTTCCAAACGAAAAAGGGTTACGTCAGGGCGATCCATTATCACCTATATTATTTAATATAGTAGCTGATATGTTAGCCGTTATCATAGAACATGCTAAACTTGAGGGTCATATTGAAGGGGTAATACCTCATCTTGTGGATGGGGGTTGTCCATTCTTCAATATGCAGACGATACAATTCTCTTTATGGATCATGACTTGGAGAAAGCAATGAACCTGAAACTGATTCTTTCAGCGTTCGAACAGCTCTCTGGTCTGAAGATTAACTATCATAAAAGTGAATTGTATTATTTTGGCGATGCTTGAGACCATGATGACCAATACGCTGAGCTTTCCGGATGTGGTCAGGGTTAGTTTCCTATTAGTTATCTAGGCATCCCGATTCATTTCAGGAGGCTGACGATTGCCCAATGGAAACATGTTGAGGAAAGACTTCAAGCAAGGTTGAGTAGTTGGAAAGGGAAATTACTATCCTTGGGTGGTTGATTGGTTCTCATAAATTCAGTATTAACCAATATGGTACTGTATATTATTTCCTTCTTCCAACTACCAAAAGGAGTTTTGCATCGATTAGATTATTTTCGATCAAGATTTTTTTAGCAAGGGGATGGTGAGAAGAAAAAATATCGATTGGCTAAATGGAATGTGGTATGCCGTCCTAAAGAACATGGTGGGCTAGGGATTCATGACCTTCAGGTCAAGAATAGAGCTCTACTCGGAAAGTGGTTGTTTAAACTGCTTACCGAGGATGGGATTTGGCAAACTATCCTGAGGAGGAAGTATATAGGTTCAAAAGCGCTTTCCCAGGTTTCATGGAAATCTGGGGACTCACACTTTTGGGTTGGTCTCAAGGCGACAAAGAAATACTTCTTCCCATTGGGATCATTCTCCATTAACAACGGTTCAGAGATACGGTTCTGGGAGGATAAGTGGTTAGATAATAACACACTCCGGGAACAATATCCAGCTTTATACAAAATAGTGCTTGGACGACAAAAAAGTGATACTATCGCTAAGGTGATGGAAACCTTCCCACCAAACGTGACGTTCAGGAGAGACCTAGTTGGTCCCCGCCTGTTAGCTCGGAACAAACTATTACATCGTTTGATGGTAGTACAGCTAACAGAGGGTGTCGATGAGTTCCGTTGGAATTTATACTCGAATGGTAAAATCACGGTTAGCTCGATGTATGAGGCGCTTATACAACCTGAGATGCCAATTGAAAATAATAATAAAATTTGGAAGATGAAAATACCTCTGAAAACTAAGGTTTTTGCATGGTATCTTCGTCATGGTGTAATTTTAACTAAAGATAACCTTGTAAGACGCAACTGGCAAGGGAGTAAACAATGTGTTTTCTGTCATAAAGATGAGACAATTAAACACTTGTTTTTCGATTGTGCAGTTGCTAATTCTATATGGTCGATCATTCAAATAGGTTCTACCTTATATCCACCGATAAGTATTGACAACATTTTTGGGAGTTGGTTTAACGGTGTTGATAAGAGGTTTAAGACACTTATTAGGGTGGCAGCGCTTGCCGTGATTTGGTCGTTGTGGCTGTGTAGAAACGACAAGGTTTTTAATGATACATTTTTTTCTCTGATGCAGATTATCTTTAACTACAGCTATACTCCATACTTGGATTCCACTGCAGCGTTTGGAGCACCGAGACCTTTTCTTGGAGGTGTGTACCAGACTGGAGGATACGGCGAGTGATTTTTTATCCCAGCATGGGTGGCAGCATAATTTGCGGATTGGACCCTAGCACCATAGGCGATCTTACTTACTTATGTAGTTCGCCTTATTTTTCTTGTGTTCTTAAATTTCGACTGTGTGCATCTTGATATGCAGAGGCTGGGTGTAATATTACATTAAGTAATAAAATATCCCTTTATCAAAAAAAGGAAAATGGTTCGGTATATCAATCCGAATACGTGCGATTAGTATGAACAATGCATGCACCGGCATGCAAGCTAATGTGTGACGCGCGCGGATCGATCAAGTTACACACTTCCAAAGCACGACCATAAATACTGATCATATAGTAAAACACGTTTGATTACTGGAATAACAGTATGAACATGGTCACAAAATACACACGGCATTCAAAATTGATTATGATCGAGCGTGGATCGATTGGCTTCCCCTTCCAAAGCATAGAAATAACTATGCATTGAAACAACACGCCGGTTAATTATCTCAACCAGCTCTAAAAATTAATGTTGGAAATGGCCGTAAATAATAGCCATCTAAAGCACTTCCGGTTGCAGCTTATTAGAGACGGTCAGTACTACCGCCCGACTCTAATAATAGTAGAGACGGAAAGGAATTTCTGACCGTCCCAGGTATAGCAGTACAAGCGGTTAGAATTTTTTCTACTCTACCGGGTCTAGGTCCCGTCTTAGATGTTTGGTTTTGTACTAGTGACTTACAGCAAAAAAACTCCCACTTCGGAATAACCAGAGGGAATCTTGTGAACAATTGTGGTATAACTTTGTTTTGGATGTTCCTAGGAGCTACCCTATGATCGGGTTCACCGACGTCTTCTTCTATCGAGTTTCTAGATTTGTTATATTTTATAAATCCGAATTCTGTCAATTATGTTGATTCCATAAATGGTCATGTATATTTTTTATACATTTGAATTCATTCACGGGTAACGTGGAAAAATTATTTAAATATATATAAGAATGGAAAATAGGAATGTAGGTAAAGAAAAAAAAGACACAGGGCTACACCGACTGCTTTTCCGTCGGTATAGGTATCTTTAAAAAATACGGAGGATACGCAGACAGCTATGTTGGCGGCATAGTCCCTTTAATGTTTTCCACCTGGTCAGGGAGGCTGTCTGTTCCTCTCTCCCCAAATCGACCCCCTCAACAGCCCGATCGACGCTGCCACCACTCCCCTAATGCCATCACGCTCTCATCCGCCCCGCATGCGCCGCCGCCACCGGCCCCTACCCCCACCCCACCGAGATCTCGTGCCCTCCGCTGGTCCTAGCATGGATCCTCCCGCCTCCGACCGTCGTGCTCGCATTGTCACCCTCTCCTCGCCTCCCCTCTCTGGTCCTTTCCCTTTCCCCTCCCCGGCCCCCTCTCCTCTCTCCGACGTAGTCGTGCCGCCACCGTCGGCGAGCCTGCAGCTCCTCCGCCACGAGCATGTTACCGCCATCCCTGGCTCCTCCGCCACGAGCACGTCGTCTCCGCCCCCTACACCTACCTCCCCCGCACCACACCACCTCCTCCACCGAGAGAGCAAGGTGAGCCCTCTTCCCCTTTTTCTAGTTTTTCATGTTTGAAATATTAGAAATTACAAATAGATGAAATGTTAGAAAGTGATTTTCCCAAATTGATTAAAATTTAGTTCAAATTGCAACTGTTATAAAAAAAAGAGTCCAAATTATGGTAGCGATGCCGCTGGTGGCGATCCCAACTAGAGATTTTTTTTTAGGAAGGCTTGTGATTTTAAATTAGTTGAAATTGATGGAAATTGATAAAACTCGATTAGACTGATGATTTTTTTTCTGTTTGTTTTCTTATCAGATGTCGTAGAAACCCGCTACCCACGACCATTGATCCCGAGCGTCGTTGCGGGGCTTCTTTCGGAGCTCAGGATGAGCAGCCTCGGTGCCCATGTTCAGCCGCCCCCTCTGCCTCGCTGCTTCGGCGACCTCCGTTTTCGTCCTCTAGGCTTGAGGTTAGCTACATTTCCATCTCCGCCCTTTCGCGCCTTGCTCTGCCCCGTCCTTCGAGCCGATGTCACATTTACATTCCTGTATAGTCGTCTAACCTTAGACGTATCCCGCCCGGGAGAGTTGCAAATTTATAAATATGCAAGACTATCCATCTCTACATATTTATAACTGTAGCTCTTCCGAATTGTCCTTGTTTTGTACATCCCGAGTATGTGTAGATCGAGTCGTGTCCCATGGTATACTCCTTCCAGAGACGGATTCTGGTAGCACACCCCGTTGTTCTATGGATGCACACCCTCTCGATTTCAAAAGCTCGAGACGTGTATTCTAAAGAAGAGCAGGGAAGTGCTATTGAAATTCCGTCTCAAGTCGGGGTAGAACATGGGACACGACTCAGTCTAAACATACTCGTTTGGGTAGTCTCTACCTATTAGAGATGTCGGTAAACCCTTAAATGTTGTAAAAGATAAATTTGGCCGCAATTAATCTGGTGATATTGAATAAGTTTATTATTATTTGTTGCATGGTATGAAATGCATTGTTGTTTGGCTCTATCAATAAAGCAGAGGATGGCTGGTAATAGGTGGATGTCAAGTGGTCGTATCTCTGCGACTAAAAGAAGAAATGAGTAGGAATGGAAGACTAATTTATTAGTGAAGGACTTAGCGTGTAGTTCAAAGTTAGTGGTTTGTCCCCGTTTCCCTTGAACTCATTGCGGGAGGCGGCATTGTCAGGGAAAGGATGAAATGACTAAACACCGGTTGTACGGGTAGATTCCGAACTACGTCATGGTTTTCGGCTTTGCTTAGTACGAACGTGATAGAGGTGAGGTGATAAAGCGGATCAATGAGAATGAGTGCGACGGGATTATATACTTGCTAGAAGATCTCCATGATGCCGAAATACCGGATTCACAACCTCAAAAGGAGGAACCGCCAGAACCGGAGGAACCTTAGCCAAGAACGAATGCCTTCCTTGATATGATGGCCTCGGCTAAGAGGCCTCTATACGAGGTTGCAAAGGTTTCTCAGCTCGATGCCATCTCTCAACCACTAGTCGACAAGGCCCGGTACTCCACCACTCGTGCATGCTTTGAAGCTAATCTAGAAACATTTGGTAACATGTTGCTAGAAGCGCATTATCTGCCTAAAACTCTGCACGAAGCGAAGAAAATCATGAAAGGGCTCAGAATGGATTATATAAAGATAGATTGTTATCCAAAAGGTTGCCTTTTTTTGAAACAGTTTCGGATGACAAGTACTGTAGCATTTGTGGGGCCTCTAGGTATCACGAGGTAATGGGAGTCGACGGCCAGGTGACGCCGACAAAAGTCCTTTCGAAGATTCTTCGATATGTCCATTTATAAAAAGAATCCAGCGACTTTACTTGTCTGGGGATACTTCCACATAGATGATTTGGCACAAGAGGGGGAAGAGATACAAGGACCAACACATATGGAAAAGGATGGAACATCCATCTGATGGTAAGGCATGGAAGAATTCCGATGCAGAACACCCGATAAGGAGGCAGAGGCTCAGAATGTCATGATTGCGATATCAAGAGATGGATTCAATCCATATGGTATGTAAACTACCTCCTATAGATGCTGGCCCGCGTTTTTTATTCCGATCCATCTCCCTCCCGGAGTATGAATGCAAAGGAATACTATATTTCTGTCGCTAATCATTCCCCTGGTCCGAATACCCGAGGAAGAATTTGAGTATCTACCTGCAGCTGCTTGTCGATGATTTGAACCACTCTTGGCACCATGAGACATTCACATACGGCTGAGCATCAAAGAAAAACTTCTTCATGAAATTTTGGTTACAATATTCCATGCCGATGATTACAACAACATTGACCCTAAAACATATGAGGGAATTTTCTATCAAGAGCTAGAGGACTTTGGGGATTTTGGTTTACAAATGGATGGTCTTGAGGACCCCTAGAACGATGCACAAACTCGTGGTGAGTGAGTGGTTGATCTAAAGGACATGGATATGTTATCGAAGTTACATGCGGACAATGGAAACGATAATTTGTCTCAATCTTTCGATGAGCCTCCAACTTAGTACTCATGTGATGGTGATAGTGAGAATGAGAACCCACATAGTTATGAGAGTCATGATTCAAGGTGATGGTCTTTTATGTCTTTATGCTTAGTATTTATCTTTTCAACATGCCTATTAAGTGCACTACGTCTTTATGCTTTGTGTCTACATTTTATAACTCCCTCTGATCCGTTTTAAATGTAGCAAGTGGTACTACAGTTTTATACTATCGCAACTCTCTTTCCACGACATTAAATCCACATAAGAGGGAGTATTTCTTTATGATTAATTGTTTTATTTTTCTTAATGCAGATGATTGAACAATATCAACCAGGACAAGGAATCAACGACGTCCTTGCTTTAGAAGGTTACACGTAGTGGAAGACCATCAATTTGCAATCCGCGTTACCCCGAGGACAACAATGCGGGAGGAGGACGAGGACGAGGACGATGAGGATAACATGGACGTTGAGGTCGAGGTGGAGGACAAGGACGATGTGAAGGTGGCGGGGGAGGTGGAGTAGACGTGGATCCTCCATCCTATGCTTCTAGCGACATGGCTTCCGGGTTGTAGTTGGAGGCCTTGTCTAGAGATGAGGACGAGACGGAGTCTAGACAAGAGGTGGAGGTGGACGCAACAACTAAGAAGTTGCCGGTTAATGGGGAAGCGGGAGTCCCCGATTAGGACCAGAAGACGACAATCGAGGAGGGGAAATGCCTCCTTTATTCAAACGGCGTTGAGTAAGTGTACTAATTTTGTAATTTTGAACTTGTATCTTTTTTTGTTCATAAAAATTTGTCATATGTACTAATGTTTGATTATTATGCAACAATTGGACATATGTTGATGGGACCCACCAGCCTTTGAGCTTGCTTGGAGCTTTGGTTAGGAAGTATTGGCCTGGATTCTACGCTCCGCTTCGCGGCAACGAGAAGAAGCTAGCCACTACTTGGCTAGATTATGAGGTTGTCGACTGCCCGGGCTTCGGGAAAGCTTCTAATACCGTGATCACCAAGTTTTGGTCAATAAATATTTCTCGAGTTTCGTTCATAGTTGATGACCCCACTGTGCTAACTCATGACTCTCACAATATCTTTACGCATGATTGAAGTGCTTATTTTGGGTGCTAGAGGAGGATAGGGACAGGCGGCCCGAACTTTTCGTGGGACTTGTATGAGGTTGACATGGCAGTAGTAACCAAAAGCATACGGCCGCCAATCACTTCATGTCTGAGAGGGAAAAGAGGGCCAGGAAGGAGGACAATGTCAAGGACACGCCAAATATGTTAGTCGATGATTACATGTCGGTAAGTAAGCTTTCAACAAGATTCTATATTTCTGCTAAGTTGTCATTGCATTATCTATTCTTTACCTAAGTATTGCATTTTCAGGTTATTCCCAACTAGGCCCATGAGAAAGAAGACGCATGGGAGACGTTGTCTAGGAGGTGGGTTGGGGAAGTCCCCGACTTTGACGCCGTGAGCAATCGGAAACACATGGTGGGGGAAACTGCAACCATGACCGCTTCAAGAAAAAGCTGGTATATACATACATGTAAAGATCTGGATTTATTTCTCGCCGTGTTCCTACTTGATAAGCATAATATTTATTTTCGCGATGTAGGAGGCCGAAAGGGGGGGGATCCTGTTACTGACTTGGCAGCGTGGCATAAGATGAAGGAGAAGAAGCCCGATCTATAGAAACCTCAGCCCGTGCTTCCAGAGTACTATGGCACTTCCCAAAGGACTTGCAGTCCTACTGCTTGACGGTCCAGGGTTTGTACCAGGAGGTGGATGACCGCATTTAGCAGGACTACGACAAGACCGCGTTGATCTTGGCGGGGCACGGAAGGTAGCATGGCCGTTTTCTCATTCTTCAGAAGGTGGCCAAAGCTACCACGAGCCTCAAGCGTATCTGAGCTACACTCCCATCGAAGGAAGAGTTCGCTCTCACTTACTACTCATCGACCTCGGTCAGTTATTTGCCAAACCACTGGATACTGATTTCTTTTTGCCTCGCAGGTTGATAACTCTTGCTCAAACATGTAGAGAACTGGATGTTCGGAGAACCCATACTTTGGTCGGGCTTCTCTTAGTGGCTCGCCTGGTTCGCATGAAATCACATTAGATCATGGCGGTGGTTCTCCTCGTGGTCCTTTGCCTGGTGGTTCTGGTGGTGATTCTATTGGACTACTTTTACAGTACCCTGGTACTCTACAAAGAGTACATGGAGTACTACCTTCATATCTCATAAGGCCATGCGTGATCGATTCTAGCCATAAGGCTTGTGAAAACGGGCAGCGGTGCAATGAGAAAAGAAACATGCTGAGCATCTTGGCGCGCACGAGGGAGTCTGTTCCGTTGAGCCATGGATCAATTAGCCAAGACCATGATTATCTCCGCTATGCAGCCTTCCTAGCAACAACATCAATATGAGAGCATTTCTGTCTGCCAAATCTTTGCACAAAAGTAATATAGAGGGTGAGAGGAAGGAGTGTATATCAAGCTGGGAGGCCCATCTCACGCTCAAGCGAGGTGCATTGATGTCGGCTACAGTCCGTCAAGCAATTCAGAGAGCACCTCAACTCACCATCTCGCTCGCCTTCGCCGGTTACTGTAGCTACACGAGCTGCGCCTTTGGCCTCCTCCACGCGAGCCCGAGGCAACTTGAGTCCTGCCACGAATGATACGAAGGAGGCCTGCACCAGAGGCTCGTTAGGGATGGTCAGGCCTATACTCGTGTCGTTGTCCGGAAATAGGAGGGAGGGGATGCGGTTTTGGAAGAGAGAACGCGGTCAGGCACGGTATGATGGGGGCAGAGGTCAGGCGCGGCGACGTCCTAGAGGAAACATGGAGAGAGCGACGGCGGCGGCTGCGTGGATTTATCGGGTGACTCGTTGGGAGAAACCTGGATGGCAGAATTAACGGTGAATGGATTGGTCATCGAATTTTTGTAATTAATGTGCTGATTGTCTTTATCTGATCAAAACCGATGGCATAATGTACTCCTGATTGCTCGTTTATTTCTGTGCTTGAGAAAAATAGCGTGGGGTAAATGGGTGCGGGAAAATACCTGTGTTGGGGGTGTACGAAAGGGAGTTGGACGAAGGTACCAGCGAAACGTTTTGCTCACTGGTAGAAAAAAGGCCTTCCATACGCCCCCATCAGTCCCCAAACTTCGCGCACCGTGACTAAAGGGCTTTTAGTCCCGGGTCGGGAGGAGACCCGCGACAGAAGGTCATGCGTCGCGGGCTGGGAAGCGCGTGGAGGCGCATGGAGGTCATTAATTCCGGTTGGCCTGGACAACCGGGACTAATGGTCCAGTCTGCTGGCCTCCCAGTCTTTAGTCCCGGTTGGCCTGGCCACCCGGGACTAAAGATGCAAACTGCTCGCCTCCCGCGCGGCGGTTTTTATTTCGGGAAGAGAGGCAGAAGGGCGCCATTGCTACAGTGCGCACCCGAGTCTCTGTTTCTTCTTCTCTTCTCTTCTCTTCCCTCTCTTCGATCTTCCTCCACCAAGCACGATGGATGAAGTTTGGAAGACATTCCGTGTGCCCAAACCATGCGGCAAGAGTCTCGACGTGGCCTACACAAACAATTGCGAGAGGCTCCCCGGTTTAATTGAGCATTTCACCGATCTCTATTATGAAGAACCCGATGAACACCGGTTCTACGGACTTGATCTAGAGTATACGGCGGATCAACGGGATGTTGCCGTCATCCAGATTGCGTTCAAGGAGGTCGTTTTGGTCTTCCAATGGTCAAGGTAACGCACACGTACAATCTTGCATTTTCGATTTGTTTGTTGCATCTGAAGAATACATGTGTTGCAACATATCTAACACGTATCAAATTTTTGTTGTTGCGGTAGTTCAAAGCATTCTCCGGCACTTGTTGATTTTCTTGTCAACATGGGGTTTGACTTCTGCAGCGTTGACATCACTCAAGACCGTCAGAAGTTGATGCGCTTGGGTATTGTGATACCTGAAGATCACTACATTGATCTTCAGGAACTTATCCATTTTGATGATTTGTACGGGCACAAGACCGGGATAGCTCCCATGGCAACTACCTTCATCCACGACGGCTACGAAACCATGAAGTCTGGTTTCCCCTCCAGGAATCACAGGTATTGGGAGAAGACCCCACTGGACTGGACCAACGCCAAGTATCCAGCCATAGATGCATACGTTTCCTACGAGTTGTTCCGCATCTACTCGACGGATGTCGAGTAAATGTAGTTTGTGTACCGCATCTTGCGTTCAATATATGCATGTAATGGATACCTTAGTATGTAATGGATATATTATTATGTAATGGATATTATTTCTATATTAATTCCTAGCTATACTATTTCTATATTATGTCAAACACACATTTCAAAACAAACAAACAAAAACACATCAAGAAAACAAACAAAAACACATCAAGAAAACAAAACAGAAAAACTACAGTTTCTATATATTTGTTCACCAAAAATTAATCTAAGCCATGAAAACATTATCTAGTCAATACCAAACTCATCAGTTGGATTTATTTCAAAATACATTTTTGAACTCATTCTAAAAATAATAGAAGAGCCTACTAGTCTTTTTAAGATTTTAAAATGAATTAGTATTATTTTTCTTAATTTTTTGATATATTATTTGTATTTTTAAGATTTTAAAATGAATTAGTATTATTTTTGAACTCATTCTAAAAATAATAGAAGAGCCTACTAGTCTTTTTAAGATTTGAAAATGAATTAGTATTATTTTTCTTAATTTTTTGATATATTATTTGTATTTTTAAGATTTTAAAATGAATTAGTATTATTTTTCTTAATTTTTTGATATATTTTTTTAATTTTAAGATTTTAAAATGAATTAGTTCTATTTTCTTAATTTTTTGATATATTATTTGTATTTTTAAGATTTAAAAATGAATTAGTTTTATTTTTCTGAATATTTTGATATATTAATAGTATTTTTAGAAATAATACAAATTAAAAAGTTAATGTTTATTTATTTATTTATTCAAAATTATTAATTACATCATTACTTTTGTTTATTAATAGATTTATTTGAAATTCAAACAATAAAGAAATGTGGCATCGACCAACATGTTAATAAGATTGATATGATACTATTATCACATACATGCGTGCGAAACAATTGGATGCGGGACGAGATGGAACTCGGAAGTTAAGCGTGCTAGTGCTAGAGTAGTGGGAGGATGGGTGACCGAGCGGGAAGTTTAACCACGAGTAAGTAATTTGACTAGAGATAATTGTAGTTAGACACTAAGCAAATAATACAAATTCTGAAAAAAAAAAGGAGTGAAAAAAGGGAGAGAAAAATTGGTGTGAAAAATAATTAGAAACCCAAATGAATTAAAGAAATTACGAAATAAAGTTTAGTCCCGGTTTGGCCAACCGGGACTAAAGGTCCTCCGCCCCCGCTCACGCCACCTGCCCACGTGGCCGGCCTTTAGCCGCGGTTCGTAAGAGGCGCGACTAAAGGGGGGGGGGTTTAGTCGCGCCTACTTAGTCCCGGTTGCCCGGCCGGAATTAATGGGCCTGGCGAACCCAGACTGTAGGCCGATTTTCTACCAGTGGCTTGCAGAAAGAGAAACTAAATTGTTCTTTTAAATACTCCCTCCAATCCAAAAAAAGTGTCCAAGGGAGTAGCCTACTTACATGCAAATTAGTGTCTTTCGACACTAATTAAGGATCAGAGGGAGTAGTAGAGATGTCAGCCCATGCACGCATGCACCCATCGTTCGTACGTTGGTATGTCAGCCCATTGTATGGGCCCAGAAAAACGATCGCAATCTCTTCTCCTCATCGTCCCCGATAAGGCTGGTGCCGGTGCATCACCCGCTATCACGGACTATAGTCCCGTCACGTCAGCTTTTTCCCTCACTATCACCCCACTCTCACGCCACTTTCACGGCACGGTGCCAGTGCACGGGCTATAGTCCCCACTCTCACTTCTCTCTTCGCCACATCAGCTTTTCTCTCTCCTCCACATCAACATATATTTTTTGAGATGAAAACATTCAAAATAATGCAACGACATTTTCTTATTCAAATTGACTAAAGAAACACACACTGGTAGAAAATAGGCCTACAGTCCCGGTTCGCCAGGCCCATTAATCCCGTCCGGGCAACCGGGACTAGCTATGCGCGACTAAAGGCCCCCCCTATAGTCCCGCCACTTACGGACCGGGGCTAAAAGCCCGTCCACGTGGGCGCTAGGGGTCCGTCGCGGCGGAGGACCTTTAGTCCCGGTTCTTGTGGTTAACCGGGACTGAAAACCTGCGCAGGTTTAGGGTTTTAGGCCCCCTAAACCTGTTTCCTTTTTAATTTGTTTTGTTTTAATTTCAGTACACATATACATGCATATATATATATATATATATATATATATGAAATATCAAACAAGGAGAATTCAATAGGAATATATAATATATTCAATATCGGGTGACCATATATACAACCTCGAACAAGTTTCCATATTACACAATTAAGATGGACGAGCATACACAAATTCGCACAAGTTTCAAAGTACTCAGGGCTTATACATGCGGATAATAGTCATCGTCGGTGGACGCATGGAACTCTCCTTTCTTCTGGATGACATGCCTAAGGAAAAATCCTGCTATTTCCTCTTGAATTGGTCGGAAGCGAGCTTCTGGAGTAAGCGCCCTCCGCAAGTTATTGAGACCCCTCCGCGTTTCCTCGTCCTTCTTCCTCTCAGATATTTCTTTCCGTATGTTCTCACAGACATAGTATCCACATAGACCGGTCCCCGGTGGCTGCTTATCCACACCTTTGACCACATTTTAAAATTGTAGCGCATCTTTGAATTCACCGACATGTTGAAGTGAGAGCCGTCTCCAAACTCTACAATGCAAATAAAATTAAATGAACAAGGGAGTTATTAGCTTAGAAAATGAACAAAAGAGACCGATCGATATAGAGCGCAAATGATTGAAAAATAATTACTTTTGCATCATTTTTCTCATGTTGACCCAAAGATCTGTATTTGAATTCATAGAGTCAATGATCAAAACTAAGGACTTGTGAAGATCAATTTTTAGCAGAATCCAGTGGTACCTGCGGACACATTAGATGCAGAGTCATGCATAATTTATCGATTGGACATACCATGCATGGAGTAAACAAAAGAGAATGGGAACATGAGAGAAACACTCACCCAAAATGGTAAGGAAATAGAATATATCTTTTGGATTCATGCTTTTTAAAAAATTTGTACAAGTCTTTCTCCACGTCTTTGGGATGATTTTCTAACATAGTTCCATTAATGATTTGTGGGTCAATGAACCCAACATCATGGATGAGTCTTACTTTGCATTCCCAAATCTTCAATCTGCATAATAGCGTACGGAACAATATAGTTAGGACAATATATATATATATATATATATATATATAGTGTAGGCAATGAAGAACGAGATGAGGTAGAAATAAATCACTTACAGAACGTAGCAACTCAGGATAGATTTGTCGAGCTCACGCATATTGAACAGCTGGAACAATTCACTCAACTCAACAGTTACAGAGTACTTTTTGGTGTGATGCTCCTCTGTATAATCCACATACACATATTCTTTGTCGGTAAATGCTATGAAATCTTTGTACCAACGTAGCAGACTTTGCATTAGTGGTGGTAGATCCTTTTCCTTCGCAGGCTCGACGAGAGGCCCTTTCTTCACATATTTTAATGCTACCTCACCCATTGGCGTCTCGTCCAGGCCTAACGAGGCACGAAGAGACACACCCATCTCGGACGCATATTTCATGGCACTCTCTATAGTCATTCCAACTATTGCCAAAGCATTCATGACCTCGGGGTCCTGTTCCGGAGCGGCTTTCACTATGAGGGGGGGGATCGATTGTTTACTCTGCATCCCGAGCTGGGCAACTTGTTTCCCGCTTTTTATCATTTTTCCTTTTTCTTTCTCCTCCTCCAATATTCCTGCTTGCTTACGAAGTTCAATATCATAGTCTTTAGGCAAATTCTTCACGGATTGGGACACTGTCGACAAAAAATCCGTAGCCTAATAGTCTACAATCGGAGGGAATACTTCCTTGGGCTCAGGCTCCTTTAGCGCCTTCAGTTTGCCCTTCCATTTGTCAACGTCAGCCTTCACGACCAATTTGGTTTCAGCATCACTAAGTTCCCAAGGCCTTGGGGGGAGAGGCTTCAGTGATGGCTCCGGTACCCGTGTGGTCTTAGGTACATAAGGCTCCGGGTTAATAGACCAAGAGCGGGTTCCCTTGCTGGCCGCCTGCTTCTGTTTCTTCGCTGGAGGAGGAATGGGGGGCGACGTCCGCTTATTATCCTCCGGAGGAGGAATGGGGGGCGACGTCCGCTTATCCTCCGGAGGAGGAATGGGGGGCGACGACGTCTGCTTTTCCTCCGGAGGAGGAATAGTGGGAGACGTCTGCTTTTCCTCCGGAGGAGGAATGGGGGGCGACGTCTGCTTAACCGCCGGAGGAGGAATCGTGGGCGACGGCTGCTTAACCGCCGGAGGAGGAAGATCGGGGGACGGCGTCGAATGGCGTGAAGGAGGCGTAGGTGAACCAGCACCACCACCACCACCACCAGCACCTGCACCATCGTAGGGGGGTGGACTTGTTAGCCTTGGCGTCTCGCCTGGAAACACTATGTACTTCTTTTTCCATAGAATGAACTGGCGCTTGACATCTCCAAGTCTTCTCTCCCCTTCGGGTGTAGCTATGTCAATCTCCAGGTCCTCAAACGCTTGGACTATGTCTTCCACCGTGACACGAGCATAGCCATATGGAATGGGGTTGTTGTGATGGAGTGCTCCAGGTGTATAGGGTAAAGCACTGCCGGTAGCCACCTTCATGGAAATGTTCCCCACGGGATAATGCAGATCACATTCTTTCATCTCCTTTATGTCATCCACGGGGTAGTGAGGCTCCGGTGCACGACTCTTGATCATCGGTGCATTATCACCTGCAGTCGAGGCCTCCGTGGAAGCCACGCTGCTTCTCCGCTGCTGGCTTCCGAGATCCGTTGCATGTTCTTGATGCGGCCCTGCAGCCGACGCTTTTTCTTTCTCAAGTATTCCCGCCACGACCTTCTTCAGTTCAGAAACTTCCATTGCAAGATTTGACAGTTCATCTGCAGCCCGGTCCGTACCTCTCCTACGGCTTCTGTAACAGTACGGGTCACCCTCCTGGGAAAACCCTACTTTCCACGGCAATCTGCCTTTGCCTCGTATATGTCCTCCGTGTTCAGGATTTCCGAGGGCAACTGTCAGTTGGTCTCTCTCTCTGTTGAACGTGATCTTGCCCTGTTGAGCTTTGGTCATTGCGTCAACAAGGTCTTTTGTGGGAGCAAACTTTTTCTGCCGGTGAACACACTCCCCTGTCTCCGGGTCTAGCGATCCCCCATGCCCGTACCACCACATTTTGGCTCTTTCGTCCCATCCCTCTGTACCTAGACGGATTCCTCTTGCCCTTAGGCCGTCCTCCATTGCCTGCCACTTAGGCGCCGAAACGCGGTATCCTCCTGGCCCCATAACATGATGGTACTGTTTCTTTTCCGCATTAGCCTTATTTTTTGCCGACATTTCCTTAAAATGCTCCGATTTATGTTGCGTCACAAATTCTGTCCAATCATCTCTCAGTTTCTCATATTGTCCAGTGAAAATCGGAGTCTTGCCCTTGCTGACATATTCACGGAACAATTTTTTCTTGAAGTTCCGGAATGCTTCGGCCATCTTCTGAAGAGCGAACTCTTTGACTATCCTCCTCCTCTCACGTCCACCCGGAACGTCCTGACCGAATTCATCTTTTTTGTTGTATTCCGGAGGTAGAATGAAATGTGCAATAAGCTTTCTAAACATAATCTTTTTCGTTCTCTTGTCGACATAACTGAAACCAATACGTGCTTTCTTTGGCTCCTTCCATTCCTGGACGGTGATCGGGACGATGTCTCTAACAATGACTCCGCATTGGTTGATAAACTTTGTGGTGTGCTGTAGGGGCTTGCCGATTTCACTGACTGATTCGATGGTATATATTTCGGAATCTTTCATCGCCTTGGATTTGCCACGCTTTGTCATACTAGATCCGACCGAGGGCTAAAATAAGAAAGAGAGTCGCGCGCGTTAGTCTTTGCAATTGGACCGAGGGCTAAAATAAGACCGAGGGCTAAAATATATACCTCGCCGGAGGTGGTTGTTCTTTGCAATTGGAGATCGTCGTTTGTCGACGGTTGACCTCCGTCATCAATGTCCATTCCTTCACCTCCTTGATCATCGACAATGTCTGTTCCTTCTTCACCTCCTTGATCATCGACAATGTCTGTTCCTCCTTCACCTTCTTGATCCTCAAGGTTCAGATAAGAAGAGATTACATCATCGACAATGTCTGTTCCTCCTCCGGCTATGATGTCTAATATATAACCTTCAGCCACCTGTTCCGCCGTCAGGTCTCTATTGTCTGCCATATGTCACTCCTGCAGACATGCATGTAGTAAAAATTAATTAAGTATATAGGAGACTTAGCAAATATTGTCGTAGAAGGAGGGAAAACAGATTGGTAGGGTCGCTCAAATGACTTGAAGAACCCCATAGCTAGGTTGCATTTGCTTTTCTGGTCATTTTGGTATATTACACTTAATATTCTGAATTTATTGAATTAAAACTCTTACTTTCATTATTTTAATGAATTTAACTCAAATTCAAATATGGTCTCATTTTAAACTTTGTCAAACATGAATGATAATGATATAAACAGATAGCTTACATTTTTGTGAACATTTTGCATATTTTTCCATAATTTTTGGAATTATAAATTAAAAGTTATTTAATTTAGAAGATTTAATTATGTTCTGTAATTCCATATACAGTGGGCCCCACGTGTCATGATGACATCATTAAAAAAAACTCGTCAACACGTGGCCAGGTGACGTCATGATGACGTCACCCCTGGCGTCACACGGTGGCCGGCGGTGGCAGTTTAGGCTCTCGGGTCTCCGGCGATTCCGACGATTCTGGCCACGGGGGAGGGAACGGAGATGGGGAGGAGGCCACTGTGGTGCTCGCCACGGGGGAGGGGACGGAGATGGGGACGAGGCCACGGCCACTGTTGTCTCGCCGGTGGCGAATCTGGCCGCGGTAGCGAGCGCGAGGGCGGCGCGTTCTCAGTTCGTGGTCGCCGTTCGAGGGCGGCGCGTTCGCGCGTGATTCGTGGTCTCCGTTCGATGGAGTTGGATCTAGGGCGACGGCGACGGCCCGCGGGGAACCTACCGGAGAGACGGCGACGGCACGGGGGCGGAGCAGGGTGGAGGCGGTGGAGAGAAGGGCGCGACGACGGCGACGGCGACGGCGATGGAGACGGCGCGGTGCTCTGCGCGGGCGACGGCGACGGCGACGGGGCAGAAGACGAGCAGGCGCCGGCGCGAGGGAAGACGAGGGTTTGTGACTTAGAAAATTTTGGGGCAGGAAGGCATCGCACATATATAGGTCCAGCCTTTAGTCCCGGTTCGTGACAGCAACCGGAACTAAAGGTCCCCTGGGGTACCCTCCGCGGGCCTTTAGTCCCGGTTGGTGTCACGAACCGGGACTAAAGGTGAAAATTTTCGCGGCGTTCTCGTTCCCGCGCAGAACGAGCCTTTAGTCCCGGTTCGTGACACCAACCGCGACTAAAGGTGGTTATTCGAATACAAATAATAGATGCGTGCAACCTTAAAAATACAAATAATATATCAGAAAATTCAGAAAAATAAAACTAATTCTTTTTCCAATCTTAAAAATACAAATAATATATCAGAAAATTCAGAAAAATAGAACTAATTCTTTTTCCAATCTTAAAAATTCCCATAGATAAAAAAGGCAGTACATAATGGCAAGAGTGGATCTAAACCTAAACGGAGAGCATAGATGCATGCATGATCTGATATCTGCTGCTAGTCATACTCCTGCCTAGGCCTACATGAGAAAATTCAGAGCCCAGGACTGGGCCTGAGGGTAGCGCAGGCGGGGGATATCGCCAGCCCTGATGTAGTCCATGACGCTCTGTAGAGTCCGGCCGGACCACCATAGCCGACGACCGGCCTCGTGAAAGTTCCCAGGAGGCAGGCCGTCCTCCTCATACCTGGCGAGCGCCCTCTCACGCCGATTGATGAAGAAGGCATCCCTAGTATGTTGGTTATCGGGATGCCAGCTGGGATCTCTCCGCTGCTCCGGCGTGAGCTCGTGGTAGTAATGGTTCGTGATGGCCGCCCGACGTGCCACACCTTGAGGAAGAGGAGGTACCGGCACTCCTCCGGCGCTCAGCATCCAACCGGCGGGAACACTGTAGCCGGGCGGGCAGGGGTAGTTCGAGGCGGAAAGTGCCTCCGCCTGGATGAATGTTAGAGTGGGTACGGTAGAAGCCATGAGAGAGTGGTGAGTTTGTATGTGTTTATGCCAATGGTGTGGCAATGCACATATATATAGCGAGAACAAAACATCCCTTTAGTCCCGGTTGGGGACACCAACCGGGACTAAATGGGTTAGGGTTTCGTTTGGACCAATCAGATAGAATCACACGGATCGTGTGTTTCTTTAAAGCGCTTGTGAGTCGTTGGATCCGGGGTGTGTTTCTTTTGAGCTGTTGTGAGCCGTTCGATCAGGGCTACGGTGTGTTTCTTTCGAGCTGTTGTGAGCCGTTGGATGAGGTGGTTTCTTAACCGTTGGATCAAAACCCTAGCACAACACTTTGTGAGCCAGAGGACCCTATATATAGCCCACCTTCATACACCGGTCAGTTCATCGAGCAAATACAAAACATCCGGATTCGCCATCATACGTCCTGCCGTGCATTTGGTATGCATACTGCACCCAGTAGCCACGGTGGGGCTGTATGATGGCGATACCGATTGTTTTGTTCTACATCCCCCTTTAAGGTTTGATACATCATATATTCAGTTTATCGAGCAAATACAAAACATCCGGATTCGCCATCATACGTCCTACCGTGCATTTGGTATGCATATTGCACTGAGTAGCCACGGTAGGGCTGTATGATGGTGATACCGATTGTTTTGTTCCACACCCCCCCTTTAACACATCCATCCATGCTTGGGTAAGTGTTCACTTTGAGCTCGGGTAGTAATGTGCAACTATTTGCTTGGTTGTGTTAGGGTGGCGCGTGGCGCGGGAATTGTGACGCGTGGCGCGGGAGTTGCGACGCGTGGCGCGGGAGTTGTGACGCGTGGCCAGGAGGGCGCGGTATAAACTGTCGCGCCTCGAGCGCGTCTTCTCCTCTCCACGCACCGTCGCGCTTCCACCATGCCTCCGAGGAGGAACAGCACCACCGGCTTCCGCGGCGTCCGAGCACGGCAGAACGGAATGTTCAGCGCAGATATCCGCTCGGGGGACGACCGCATCCCCCTCGGCACCTTTGCGACGGCGGCGGAGGCAGCCCGCGCCTGGGACGCGGCGGCCTGGCGCCTCAACCGCCCGCGGTCGCTAATGAACTTCAACGACTGCCACACCGTCTGGGAAGCGGAGGCCAGGGCGCCGAAGCCGCAGATCATCACTGCCGCCGACCACCTCCACCTCCGCCACCGCGCGTTTCAGGGCCTAGTCGACGCCAGGGAAGACCGCGTCGTCCGCGAGTATTACCGGAACAACCCGGGGGAGGAGAGCGCCGACGAGGAGCTCTGGCAGACCCGCGCGGCTCAGCGGGCGGAGCGCCGCCTCGAACGCCACCTCGCGTTAGATGCCGCTCGGGAGGCGAGGACGAGGGCGCTGCAGGAGCTTCGTCGGGCCGACCGCGCCGGCGAAGTCTGGGCCTCCGACGATCCGAGGTGGGGGCCTATCTCGGACATACCATCATGCACCTCCGACGACGACGAGGAGGTCACGGACGAGTTCGGCGACGATGATGACCCGGAGGAGGTCACCAACGAGTTCCCCGACGACGACGGCGAGGAGTAGTGTTCGTCTGTTTTCTCTTTTTAATAAAAGAATTTGCATTCCGGCGACACTGCGGCGCGCTAGCGCGTCTGTTTTCTGTTTTTAGTAAAAGTTTGGTACAATAAATTAATTAGAGATAATATAATTCAAAATGATCCATTAAACATGATCCATTCAACAAAGTTTGGTACAATAAATTATTACACATCAATTCTTCCCTTGTGTCCCCGCTTTCTTACGATTTGGACGTATCCATGGAGCATCCTCATCATTTAACTTAATGCTTGGGTCAGAGTTCACTTTGAAGGGCGGAATTTCACCAAACATATTATAATCTTCTGACATGTCTGTCTTGTCCTCCACTCCCACGATGTTTCTTTTCCCTGAAAGAACAATGTGACGCTTTGGATCATCGCATGATGCACTGATCGTTTTCTTATCTTTCCGTTTCCTCGGTTTGCTACTCATGTCCTTCAAATAGAAAACCTGAGCGACATCTTTGGCTAGGACGAATGGTTCGTCAAGGTAACCAAGATTGTCGAAATCCACCATTGTCATTCCGTATTGCTCGTCCACCTTTACCCCACCTCCTGTTAGCTTGAACCATTTGCACCGGAACAAAGGGACCTTAAAATAGGGTCCATAGTCAAGTTCCCATATCTCCTCTATGTAACCATAATATGTGACCTTTCGCCCAATCTCGGTTGCTGCATCAAAGCGGACACCACTGTTTTGGTTGGTGCTCTTTTTATCTTGGGAGATCGTGTAAAATGTATTCCCATTAATCTCGTACCCTTGGAAAGTCGTTATAGTCGAAGATGGTGTCTTGGCCAACATGTACAGCTGATCTCCAACATCATTGTCATTCATTAAATGTTTTCGCAACCAACTGCCGAAAGTCTCCATGTGGGCCTTTCTAATCCATGATTCAGTCTTCCCCGGGTTGTTCGAGCGTAAAATATTCTTGTGTTGCTCGAAATACGGAGACACCAAGCTCGAATTTTGCAGAACTGTGTAGTGTGCTTCAGTCATAGAATGACCGTCCATACATATCGTTGATTTCCTTCCGATCGTGCCTTTTCCACTTAGTCTCCCCTCGTGCCGCGATTGAGGAATACCAATCGGCTTAAGGTCAGGAACATAGTCAATACAGAACTCAATTACCTCCTCATTTCCATAGCCCTTTACGATGCTTCCTTCTGGCCTAGCACGGTTACGAACATATTTCTTTAATACTCCCATAAACCTCTCGAAGGGGAACATATTGTGTAGAAATACAGGACCGAGAATGGAAATCTCTTCGACTAGGTGGACCAGGAGGTGCGTCATAATATCGAAGAAGGATGGTGGAAACAGCAACTCGAAACTGACAAGACATTGGACCACATCGTTCTGTAACCGTGGTAGATCTTCTGGACTGATTACCTTCTGAGAGATTGCATTGAGGAATGCACACAGCTTCACAATGGCTACTCGAACATTTTCCTGTAGGAGGCCCCTCAAAGCAATCGGAAGCAATTGCGTCATAATCACGTGGCAGTCGTGAGACTTCAGGTTTTGGAACTTTTTGTCCGCCATGTTTATTATTCCCTTTATATTCGACGAGAAGCCAGACGGGACCTTCATACTGCTCAGGCATTCAAAAAAAATGACCTTCTCTTCTTTCGTAAGAGCGTAGCTGGCACGACCTTGAAACCATTCCGGATGCCGGTCATATGGGTCTTTCAAAAGTTGCTGATCCCGCCGTGCTTCCTTTGTATCCTTTGTCTTCCCATATACGCCCAAGAAGCTTAGCAGGTTCACGCAAACATTCTTCGTAACATGCATCACGTCGATTGCAGAGCGGACATCTAGGACTTTCCAATACTGTAGCTCCCAAAATATCGATTTCTTTTTCCACATGGGTACGTGCCCGTCAACTCCCTGCGGAACTGATTGTCCGCCAGGACCCTTTCCAAAGATGACATTCAAATCCTTGACCATATCAAATATCTCAGCTCCAGTACGTTCCGCAGGCTTCGGCCGGTGATCTGCCTTGCCGTTGAAATGCTTGCCTTTCTTTCTTACGTTATGATTTCGGGGAAGAAATCGACGATGACCCAGGTACACGTTCTTCCTACAGTTATCCAAAAATACACTTTCAGTCTCATGTAAGCAGTGCGTGCATGCTTTGTATCCCTTATTTGACTGTCCAGAAAGGTTACTGAGAGCAGGCCAATCGTTGATGGTTACAAAAAGCAACGCTCGTAGGTTAAATTCCTCTTCTTTGTGCTCATCCCACACAGGTACACCAGGTTTGCCCCACAATTGTAAAAGTTCATCAACTAATGGCCTTAGGTACACATCGATGTCGTTGCCGGGTTGCTTCGGACCTTGGATGAGCACTGGCATCATAATGAACTTCCGCTTCATGCACAACCAAGGAGGAAGGTTGTAGATGCATAGAGTCACGGGCCAGGTGCTATGGCTGGAGCTCTGCTCGCCAAAAGGATTCATGCCATCAGTACTTAGACCAAATCTTATGTTCCTTGCGTCAGCTGCAAAATCTTTGAACTCTCTGTCGATCTTTCTCCATTGCGTTCCATCAGCGGGGTGTCTCAACTCCCCGTCGGACTTACGGTCCTCTTTGTGCCATCGCAACAACTTGGCATGCTCTTTGTTCCTGAACAGGCGTTTCAACCGAGGTATTATAGGAGCATACCACATCACCTTGGCGGGAACCCTCTTCCTGGGTTTCTCGCCCTCAACATCGTCACCAGGGTCATCGCCTCTGATCTTATAACGCAATGCAGTGCATACAGGGCATTCATTCAAATCCTCGTATGCACCGCGGTAGAGGACGCAGTCGTTAATGCATGCATGTATCTTCAGAATCTCTAAACCTAGAGGGCACACAACCTTCTTTGCTTCGTACGTACTGGCGGGCAACTCGTTATTCTTCGGAAACATATTCTTCAACATTTTCAGCAAATTTTCAAATGATGAGTCAGCTACACCTTCCTGTGCCTTCCATTTCAGCAAATCCAGTGTGGAGCCCAGCTTTTTCAGACTATTGTCGCATCCTGGGTACAGTGACTTCGTGTGATCCTCTAACATGCGATCCAAATTCTCCCTCTCCTTGTCAGTTTCGCAGCGTCTCCGTGCATCAGCAATGGTCCGACCAAGATCATCAGCGGGCTCATCATGTGCCTCTTCTTCACCTTCACCAAACCCTTCCCCACCTTCAGCATCATCCTCCATGAAGGTATCACCGAAAAGGTCATGATAGTTGAAATCGATATCATCCTCTTCTTCATCTTCTTCCATTCTAACCCCTCTTTCTCCATGCTTGGTCCAACAATTATAGCTTGGCATGAAACCGTGCCGAAGCAGGTGCATGTGAACGACTCTTGAGGAGGAGTGACCCTTCTCATTCTTACATTCAGCACACGGACAGATAATAAAACCTCGCTGCTTGTTCGCATTTGCCACTACGAGGAAATCTTTCAAACCCGTAGTGAACTCGCCGGAGAGTCGGTTACCGTACATCCATTGCCGATTCATCTGCATTATTATTATATAAAGTTATAATTAACCATCATGCATCTGTTAAACTAACTAGCTAGCTGGAAATAATACAAATCATGAAAGGTTCAAGTTGCTAACCGCGATCACGGAGGTAAAATAAATGAAAACGCTCAAGTGTGTTTCATGCTATGGGGCATTTCATCGAACACCTTGTGTGCATAGTAGGAACCAAAAGCATACCCACCACCCCCTTGTGAATATTGTGAGCAAATGTGGCCAAGTGCAGCGAGCTGAGTCCTATATATAGGGATGGCCCTTTAGTCCCGGTTCACCTGGACAACCGCGGCTAAAGGCCTTGGGGCCAGCCCGAGGACCTATTCGTCCCGGTTGGTCTGGCCAACCGGGACTAAAGCCCCTCCCCTCCGCCAGCTGTGGGCCGAGCGCGCTGGGCCCAGACTATTGGTTGCGGGTCTCGTCCCGAATCGTGACTAAAGACCCCTATGGTCGCGGGTCCATTATTTTGGGGACTAATGGGGGCGTACCGAAGGCCTATTTTCTACCAGTGACATGGTTTTGTTGGAAATTTCACAAGGTTCCAAAACATATTTTTGCCAAAATTTTACTTTGCAAAAAGGCCCAGAAAACATTGTTTTCTCTTCAGTTTTCAAAGGAAAAGGACCTTGTTGTAAAATTCCCGAGAGGGCAGGGGGTTATGGAGAAAACTCCTTTGTCTTCTACCTCTGAACGGAGAGCACCTGCGCCTCTCGCCCCGCGCTCTCGCCTGCGCCTGCCACCGCGCCGCGCTCCTCTCGCCCCCCTCCTGCCCCTCTCACCCGGCCACCGCGGGCGGTAGCCGGGCGGTAGCGCCGCTACCGCCGGGCGACACTGCCACCGCCCGGCGCTGGCCTCTCGCCTCCCTCCCGCCCGCCTCTCGCCCCGTCGCCGCCGATACCGCCTCCCCTCTCTCCTGCACTGGCACCAGCCTAACCGCATCTCTGCGTCGAGATCCTGCGCTGTTGTCGCCGGATCGCGACTAGCTGCTAACCTGAAGACAAAGAGTTCTGAAAGTCTGAAACTCTGAACATGAGAGGATTTTTGTGATGCGCTCACAACCTGTAGCTTTTCTGGGTTTTCCCTTCTTAACTTATATCGATCTACATGCAAGTAGGATCAACTAACGATCCTATACTCACGCCACTCTCCGCACTTACCAAACGCGCCATCCCACGTTTGTGCAGAAAGGAGCTGTCTGTCCGGTGGCCTAGCGCATGACCCGGACAGCACACACACGCACACATGCAACTAGTGCATCGTACCCCTGGCACGAGTACACAACGAGAAAATACAAACATGCACCTAAGTCTATGACACGAGTGAAAATGCAAACAAATCACCCCCTCAGTCGTGGCATCCCTTCTTCACGTCGACAACACCGAGCTTCTCTCTGAACTCGATGAACTTCACCCTCCCGAGTGACTTCGTCAGAATATCTCCAACTTGTTCTTCAGTCCTCACATGTTGGATAGCGATCTTCTTCTCCTCAACACACTCGCATATGAAGTGATACCGAGTATCGATGTGTTTGCTGCGATCGTGGTGCACATGATTTTTGCACAAGGGGATTGCAGACTTGTTGTCGACGAGGAGCCTGACCTTTGATGGTGTGGCGCCGCTGAGCTCTCCGATCAGCCGGCTGAGCCACACCCCTTGACACGCAGCAGTGGCTGCTGCAATATATTCCGCCTCGCATGATGATAATGCTACGATCTTCTGCTTCTGTGATGCCCATGTCACGCAGTTGGAGCCGAGGAAGAACGCCATGCCGCTCGTGCTCCGGCGATCATCTGCATCGCCTGCAAGATCACTGTCGGAGTAGCCCACCAGCTTGGGCTCCGATGATCCATGCCGCTCATAGCGACATCCATGGCCTGCTGTGCCGCTCACATACCTCAAGATGTGCTTGACAGCCGCCATGTGTTGTGCCGTTGGAGCCTCCATGTACCGGCTGACGATGCCCACGGCGAAACCAATGTCAGGCCGTGTGTTCACCAGATAACGTAGGCTTCCCACCACGCTTCTGTACTCAGTAGGATCGACGGCGGCGCTGCCGTCTATCTTCGTCAGCTTCAGCCTGTTCTCCATTTGAGTCTGGCACGGGTTGCAGCACTCCATGCCCATGTGTTCGACGATCTTGCGCGCGTAGCCACTCTGGCACAGTGTGATTGCCTCGGCCGTTTGATTTACCTCGATCCCGAGGTAGTAGGAGAGAAGGCCAAGATCGCTCATGCTGTACATCTTCATCATCTGCTCCTTGAACTCGACGATGTCAGCACTGCGGGAGCCGGTGATGATTAAATCATCAACGTACACCCCTACAAGCAGGAATGTCCCCTTCTTCTTCCTGCGATAGACGGCGTGCTCGATTGGGCAGCGCTCGAAGCCCAGATCCATCAGTGAGCTGTCCAGCTTCGAGTTCCATGCGCGCGGAGCTTGACGAAGCCCATATAGCGCTTTGCACAGCTTGAGCACCATGTGCTCGTTCTTGTCGTCGACGAAGCCCGGCGGTTTCCGAACGTACACCTCCTCGGCCAAATCCCCGTTCAAGAACGCGGATTTAACGTCCATATGATGGACCTCCCAGCCGCCGTGCGCCGCGAGTGCGATGAGCACTCAGACTGTCTCCATTCGCACCACGGGAGAAAATACTTCGTCGAAGTCGACGCCCAGCCTCTGCGCATAGCCCTGTGCCACAATTCGAGCTTTGTGTTTGATCACGTTACCTTGTGGATCCTTTTTAACCTTAAACACCCACTTTAGCCCGATTGCGCGCTGTCCAGGAGGGAGATTTGACAGCTCCCAGGTGTGGTTGCCGCGGATGGAGCTCATCTCTTCGTCCATGGCGCGCTTCCAGCAGCTCTCCTTCAATGCGTGCTCGACGCTTGCTGGCTCCTCAGCAGCTACCAGGCAGAGACCACTGTACTCCAGCTCGTGCGGCTCGGTGGCATCGATCAGCTCCTCGTACTTGCGGTAGCGGAGCGGTGCGCCCTCGGAGTCCATTGACTGGCCGGTGGGCAGTGAGACAAACACCGGCCCTGCAGGTGTTGCAGGCTCACCTCCGGGCGACACATCTTGTGCCCGTGGAGTCGTTGGCGTCGCGTCTCCACCTCCTGCGGCAACCGTGTCGATGTTGCCGCCACTGTCAGCAGTGGCTACCTCGTACTCCACAGTGAAGGTGCTCGGCGCGGCGTGCATCGCAGCTGCGACTCCATCGGCAGGCGATGCATCCCAGCTCCACGGCCTTCCCTCGTCGAAGATCACGTCACGAGTGACGTGCAGCTTGTGCGCCGCCGGGTCGTAGACACGGTAAGCCTTGCTCCCGTCCTCGTATCCTACGAACACCATCGGCGTCGCTCTGTCCGACAGCTTGGTGACGCCCGGCCCAACCTTCTTGACGAACGTCGTGCACCCGAAGGTGCGCAGGTATGAGACATCAGGCCGCCGCCCGTGCCATGCCTCATATGGGGTGACGCTGGTCAGTGCGCGCGTCGGCGCCCGGTTCAGGACGTGCACGGCGGTCTTCACTGCCTCGCCCCAAAAACGCGCTGGCACCAGCATCGTCTTCAGCATGCTGCGGGCCATCTCGACCACCGTCTGGTTGCGCCGCTCGACGACGCCATTTTGCTGCGGAGAGTACGGCGCCGTCGTGTACCGCTTGATGCCGTTCTCGTCGCAGTAGTTCTTGAACTCCACCGAGTTGAACTCGCCGCCGCGGTCGCTCCGGAACGCCCTCAGCTTCACCTGGCGCTCCGTCTCGGCGAGTGCTTTGATCTTGCGGAAGAAGCGGAACGCCTCGTCCTTGGTGCGCAGCATCTCCACCCACATGAACATGCTGCAGTCGTCGACTATCAGCAAGAAGTACCAGTTCCCGCGAGTTGCCGGCGAGATGGGACCACACAGGTCCCAGTGGACGAGCTCCAGTCCCTGCTCCACGCGGTATGACGACGCGCGCGGGAATGGCGTCATGTGCATCTTGGTGAGTGCGCACCCGTCGCACAGCTGCTGCTCTCTCTCGATCGATGGCATGCCGGTGACCATGTCCTTCGCCGCCTAGTCGTGCATCGCACGAAAGTGAAGGTGCCCGTAGCGCGCGTGCCAGCGCCACGCCGCGTCATCCGTCTTCGCCAGGAGACACACCGGAGAGGTGATCTTCAGCGACAGCATGTACAGGCGCTTCTCCGAGCGCCTCACCCTTGCCAGCAGCAGTCTCTCGGTGTTGAAGATGCACATATAACCGTCTTCGACAACTGTCTTGCAGCCCACCTCATCCAGCTGCCCAATGCTGATGTTGTTGCTGCGCAGGCGAGGAATCAGGTATGTATCTGTGAAGACGCGGTGTCCCTGGTTCTTGCACACGAACATGATGGAGCCCCTTCCACATATCTCCACAACTGATCCATCTCCAAACTTCACAGTGCCTGTGATGGTCTCGTCGAGTGTGGAGAACATACGCCGATCGCCGGTCATGTGGTTGCTAGCCCCTGTGTCGAGGTACCAGACATCAGGTGTTCTCAGCTTGGGGATTACCTTCTCCTCATTCAGAAACACCTGCTCGTGCGCCGGCGTGTCGGTGGTCTGAACCAACCCAACGCACAACGCCATGAACAGGGCTGGCTGTTCCTCGCTTGTCGGCGCCGCTTGTGTCAGGTGTGCCTCCTCCTTCCTCTCCTTGCGAGGCTTGCGGCAGTCGCGAGCATAATGCCCGACGATCCCGCAGTTGTGGCAGGCGCCCTTTCCGCCTGACGGGCCACGGCCGCCACTTGACGCGCCGTCCTTCTTCTTCCCATCCTTATACTGACGCTTGTCAGTGTTCTTGCCTCCGCCCTTGTCAGAGGTTTTGGCTCGAGACGATCCGTCCCCTCGCTCACGAAGCTTGGCGCGCGCCATCCACTCCTCCTCCGTGAGGAGCAGACTCGCACCGGCGCCACCAGCGGCGTCCTTCTCGTACCGATCTTCAGCGGCGGTGATCCGCCCGGTGAGATCTTCGATGCTGAGCGTGGAGAGGTCGACAAGCGTCTCGATGGAGAGTGCGATCTGCGAGTACTTAGGCGGTACGACGCGCAGAAATTTGCGGACGGCGTCCTCCTCGTCGACCTTGCCGCCGAGGATTTTGAGATCGGCGACCAGTCCGCCGATCCTCATGGAGAAATCGATCACCGATTCCCCATTTTTGAACTCGATATTCTCGAATTCCTTCGTCAGCGATTGCCTCTTCGCCTGACGAACGCGCTCGCCTCCCAGGCGCATGGTCTTGATGGAGTCCCACGTCGCCTTCGCCGACGGCTTCGCGGCGAGCATGCCAATCATCTCCGTAGGTACAGCTTGCAGGATGGCCTCCATGGCCATCTGATCCTCGTGGTGCTCGACCTCGCCGTGATCGACGGCGTCCCAGAGATATCTGGACTCCATCATCACCTGCATCAGTACGGCCCAGTCGCCGTAGTTCGTCTTGGTCAGCTTCGGCCATCGTGCCGATCCCGTGTCCCTCACCGTGCGCTGCACCAGCGCCGGTCCCAGCTCCTGCCCGCGTCGCAGCGTACGGCTGCGCCCACGTGCGCCAGGTGGTGGCGATCTCGATTGAGAGGGTGTCCGCGCGGCGCGCGGCGACGTCCTTGACCCGCCCGCGTCGCCGTCCGTGACCTCGCTGCGTCCTTCGATCCCGCCATTGCTCCGAGGATCACTCCCAGTGGCTCTGATACCACTTGTTGTCGCCGGATCGCGACTAGCTGCTAACCTGAAGACAAAGAGTTCTGGAAGTCTGAAACTCTGAACACGAGAGGATTTTTGTGCTGCGCTCACAACCTGCAGCTTTTCTGGTTTTTCCCTTCTTAACTTATATCGAGCTACATGCAAGGAGGATCAACTAACGTTCCTATACTCACGCCACTCTCCGCACTTACCAAACGCGCCATCCCACGTTTGTGCAGAAAGGAGCCGTCTGTCCGGTGGCCTAGCGCATGACCCGGACAGCACACACACGCACACTGTTAGACTGTATTTGTACCTAGTCATGTATTGTACATAACCCTGTATCTGTAACTCTGTTCTCTATATAAATACATCCAACGCCTACCCCAAGGGGTATTGAGCATAACCCTAAATCCCTGTTTTACATGGTATCAGACGCACCGATCGCATCTATGTCTTCCGCTGCATCGAGCGCGGTCGCCGCCGCCACGACCTCGCCTCCATCTGCTTCGATGCCCGTCGCCTCGATCGCCTCCACGACGTCGACGCCTGCATCGCCTGTGTCTCCGTTCCTTGCGGCTCTCCTCGCGGGCCAGCCCCCGCCGCCACTTGTGCCGCCCTCGATCAGGCTCGCTGCTCTCCGCCGCCGGTTCGGCCGCCACCAGCGCCACTGCGCTCTCGTTGATGGCGCCAGGGCGCCTTCCTCTCGGGGCCCCGTCCGTGTCTACGGGCGCTCCGTACGTGCCGCCGTCTGCACCGTACGCGCCGTCGTCTGCTATGGCGCACTACCACGCCCCCGCGGCTGGTGCGTGGCCCTCGGGTCAGTCGCCCTTCCACGGCGCCTATTCGCCGCCGTCGCCCGTGGCTACTGCCCCGCCTGCGCCGTCCCCTGCTGCCCCGGTCCCGGTTCCCTTCGACACCGGCTCCGTCCGTGATCCGCCACCGGTTCAGCTCGGCCATCTCCTCACCGTCAAACTTCACCCCGACAATTACTTACTCTGGCGTGCGCAGCTCCTGCCGCTTCTCCGGAGTTATTACCTTGACGGCCATGTTGATGGCATGATCCCGTGTCCGCCGCAGGTCATACAGGTGTCTACGGCTGATGGCGCCCCTATCTTCATCAAGAATCCTGCATGCCGTCAATGGATAGCTCACGACCAGACGATCCTAGTGGCCATTCAGTCCTCGCTAACACCTGCTGTGGCGGGTATGGTGGTTTTTGCCACCACGTCTCGTGACGCCTGGGGAACCCTAGACTCCAGCTTCTCGTCGCAGTCCCTTTCTCGCTCCATGGCTGTCCGTTCCAAACTTGGGGAGATTCAAAAGCTGGACAAGTCTATCACCGTGTTCTACAACCAGATTAAAGAGCTCGCTGATCTTCTCGCTTCCGTGGGACAGCCTCTCCGCGACGAGGAGTTCACCGGATTCATCCTTAAAGGCCTCGGCGAGGAGTACGACTCGCTAGTGGAGAACATCAACGGGAGGGACACTCCGATCCCTCCCCACGAGCTCTATGCGCGGTTGTTCAACACGGAGCAGCGCCTTGGTGCCCGACGGCCCGATGCTCTCTCCCATGAGGCATCGGCCAACGCCGCCCACCACGCGGGAGGAGGTGGTCGCCCGCCAGCTGCGCCACGTCCGCCAGGAGGGCCGACTGGTTCGCAGCCCAAACAGCCCGCATCGCCGCGCCCTAGTGCTGCTACAGGAGGGCGCCGTGCTTGGCAGTGCCCCTCGTGTGGTGCCAAGTGCCCATGTCAGCTTTACGGCATTGATGGGCATCTTGCTTCCCGCTGTCACCGCCGTTTCAAGCAAGAATTCCTTGGCATTGGCAATGATGGTCGCGGCAACAAGAAGCAAGCCGCCCTTGCCACTCCAGGGTCTACCTCGTCCTACCCTGTGGATACGACGTGGTACATGGACACTGGAGCCACTGATCATCTCAGGCACGAGCTCTCCAAACTGAACCCACGGGACTCCTACACCGGCCACGACCAGGTTCGCACCGCTGACGGGTCAGGTATGCATCTCTCTCATGTTGGCCAGGCATCCTTACGTTCACACACCTCTACACCCATTCATCTTAATAATGTCCTCTGTGTTCCATCCGTTACTCGCAATTTACTCTCTTTTAAGAAACTTACTCTTGACAATGATGTGTTTGTTGAGTTTCACCCGTTTCATTTCTTTGTTAAGGATCGAACCACACGGGACGTTCTTCTTAGAGGTCGCAGTCGCCATGGTCTTTACTCTCTTGATGTGCCAGCTGCTCCACAAGTTTTTAGCGGTGTTCGTGTCTCCCCGTCCCAGTGGCATTCTCGTTTGGGTCATCCAGCACTTCCAGTTGTTCGCCATGTTATTCGTCGTCATGATCTCCCTTTTGCGTCTAGTCCTAATAAGCTCTCTGTCTGTGATGCTTGTCAACAAGGCAAGAGCCATCAGTTACCGTTTACTGTGTCAAATCATGTAGTCAATAATCCTCTTGAACTCATATATTCAGATGTGTGGGGCCATGCCCAAACTTCAGTCAGTGGTCATAATTATTATGTCAGTTTCATTGATGCCTATAGTCGTTTCACTTGGCTTTATCTGCTTAAACGCAAATCTGATGTCTTTGATGTTTTTCTGCAGTTTCAAGCACACGTTGAGCGCCTTCTCAAAGCCAAGATTGTTCATGTTCAGTCTGACTGGGGAGGTGAATATCGCAATCTTAGTGTTTTCTTTCAGAAACATGGGATTGCACATCGTGTTGCCTGTCCTCATACCCATCAGCAGAACGGTGCTGCCGAACGCAAGCACCGTCACATAGTTGAAACTGGCCTAACACTTTTAGCACATTCTTCTGTTCCTTTTCGCTTTTGGAGTGATGCTTTTACCACTGCATGTTTTCTTATCAATAGGCTCCCCCACACGTCTACTTCACATGAAAACTCCGGTTGAACTCTTATCTCATGAGCCACCTGACTATTCCTTTCTCAAAGTGTTTGGCTGCGCGTGTTGGCCACATATCCGCCCATATAATAGTCGTAAACTTGAGTTTCGTTCCAAAAAATGTGTCTTTTTAGGCTACAGTTCATTGCACAAAGGATACAAATGTCTACATGTCCCAACTAATCGTGTTTACATTTCACGCGATGTTGTGTTTGATGAAAACTCGTTTCCATTTGCCTCCTTGCCTACACCACACACAGATCCACCTTCTGTCAGTTCGTCTTCTCCTTTGCCTGGACAATTTGAAGATGTTGCGTCTTCTCCTGCTTTGTTGCCTAATCATGCTGCAGGTGTTGGTCGCGGAGCTCGCTTGGAGCTGCTAGATGCCCCGACAGATTCGGCTCGGGGGGCTGCTTCCGCGGGCAGCGACGTCGACTACATCAATCGATGCATGGGACATGCAGCGTCCCCTCCGCCCCTGCAGCTAGCGCCCACGCGCCGGGAGCCTGCCGGCCCAGCTCTCCATCGCCCGGCTGGGCCGCTGCCTCCTGCGACCGCGGCTGGGCTGCCGCCTCCTGCGACCGCGGCTGGGCCGCTGCTTCTGTCGCCCGCGCGCCCGGCTGGCTCCGCGTTGCCCGCGCGCACTACTACGTCGCCATCGTCACCAGCCAGCCCAGTTGGGCCGCCGTCACCTTGGCCGCCGTCCCCGGGTCCTTCTAGCTGCGCGTCGCCCGCGCGTGATGCTGCCGCGCTCTCGCCCTCGGCAGCTGGGACGTCCACACCGACGGCTGCCGAGGATGATTTATCTCCATCGCCGGACTCTGCTTCATCTCCATCGCCTACTGCTCCTGTGCGTGTTCCTGTGGTTCATCGACCCCACACACGCAGCAGGAGTGGTGTCTTTAAGCCCCTTGATTGCAATGATGGTACTGTTGCTTGGCTAGCAGCGTGTGCTGCTCATGCTTCGGCTGATCCCACTGCTGAACCTCGGCACTATACTGCAGCTCTGCAGATTCCTCACTGGCATCATGCGATGGAACAAGAATACCAGGCTCTTATGAAGAACAACACATGGACACTGGTTTCTCCTAAGCCTGGGGTCAATGTTATTGATTGCAAATGGGTGTTCAAGGTTAAAAGGCATGCAGATGGTTCTATTGAACGGTACAAGGCACGCCTGGTTGCAAAAGGGTTTAAGCAAAGGTATGGACTTGACTATGAGGATACGTTCAGCCCTGTTGTCAAGCCCACTACTATTCGTCTTCTGTTATCTTTGGCTATTACTTCTGGTTGGTCTCTTCGACAGTTAGATGTGCAGAATGCTTTTCTCCATGGAGTTCTTGAGGAGGAAGTGTATATGCGCCAGCCCCCTGGCTTAGTGGACTCGGATCGTCCTGGTCACCTCTGTCGGCTAGTCAAGGCGTTATATGGACTCAAACAGGCCCCTCGTGCCTGGCATGCACGCCTTGGTTCTGTGCTTCGAGCTCATGGGTTTTCTCCCTCTACAGCAGATACATCTCTCTTTCTGCTTCAGCGCCCAGAGGTTACTATGTATCTTCTGGTTTATGTGGACGACATCATCCTTGTCAGCTCTTCGGTTACTGCTGCAGATCGTCTTGTGTCCTCTCTCAGTTCTGAATTTGCTGTCAAGGATTTGGGACTTTCTTGGCATTGAGGTGACTCATGATGATACTGGTCTCTCTCTTACTCAGAAGAAGTACTCTCAGGATTTATTACGACGGGCTGGTATGCTTCAGTGCAAACCCACCACCACTCCTATGTCTGCTACGGAGCAGCTCACGGCTACTGGTGGTTCACCTCTCTCTTCTGAGGATGCTACGGAGTATCGCAGTATTGTTGGCGGCCTGCAATACTTGACACTTACCAGACCAGACATATCCTATGCAGTAAATCGTGTCTGTCAGTACCTACACTCTCCTACAGATTCTCACTGGTCCGCTATGAAACGCATCTTGCGTTATGTTCGCCATACTGGCTCTTATGGTATTCGGCTATGCTCTGCTGCTTCTGGCTTGTTATCTGCTTTCTCTGACGCTGATTGGGCTGGTAATCCTGATGATCGGCGATCCACGGGGGGATATGCAGTGTTCTTTGGTCCCAATTTGATCGCCTGGAGTGCTCGCAAGCAAGCCACAGTGTCTCGAAGCAGTACTGAAGCCGAATACAAAGCTGTTGCTAATGCTACAACTGAACTCATCTGGGTACAGTCACTACTACGAGAGTTACGTATGACACAGACTCAGCCTCCTGTTCTTTCGTAGTTTATCTTTGTTTGGCTGTAAGTGTAAGGGAGAGTTTTCGTGCTTGTAAGGTTTAAACGGTTGTAACTCAGTTCGACACTCTGCTCTTTAATAATCAACTAGTAAACATGCCCGTGCGCTGCAACGGGTGAGAAAAAAAAATCAAATGCCATGAAAAACAATTCGTTTAGATAGCAAATATGTTTGTGCATTGTACGGGTTGAGTTTTACAAGTTTATTTTTAATATTTTAGAGTTTCACCATTGGACATAATCATCCGAGCTCCTCGCCTCCGCTATGGACGACGCAAAGATGAGACTCGAAGCTTTATTCGTGGCTCCGCTGCTTACATTTATCGAAACACTGGGGTTCCCTCCCTCCCATCGCTAGGGCTGCAGATGGAGGAGGAAGGAGTTCCCGCTCCCATAAGACCAACTGGCTGCGGCGTGAGGGACTGTGGTCGCCTTCTCTGTCAAGATAGCATTTAAGAGATCTTTTGTTTTCTTTTATTTACCGTACGCGGGCGCGCGCGCGGCGGGGGGGGGGGGGGAGGCGGTTATCATAATTATGTTCTCCCGCCCTAGATGTACATGTTGCCTCTATTCCTATCCAACGAGTAAAATGATGCAAGGCTTATGCCAGAAGAGCGGCGGGAGAGGATTTGAACCAGCTGATCATACAAAAAATGTGGTGTGTATGTTGAACATGTATATGCAATATAACAATTATTACCTGGTGACACATTCGTGTAATGGAATCATGATTTTCTCTACTAATCTCGGTCGAGCATTCAACCATACAGCTTAAAAATCCATGAACTTTACTAAAACAGACCGGGTTTCACTTAGTACCTTTGAATATCTGCCTTGATTAACGTTTTGATTTTCCTGAAAAATCTTAGTTGTAGCAATAAAACAGACAGCTCATAATGTTACTCAAAATTGACTAACAATGATTTCAAAGCACGATTAGTGGATAGAAGAGGAACAAAGTTGTAAAAGCATGTAGCTTTGTTAATTTTATTCTTTGATGAACAGAGAAAATTGATGTATAAAGCAATCTGTGACTCGTGGCAGACTAACATATATGGCAACGAAGTTGGCAGTGGGACACATATAAAGTGCAAATATAGTCTACTTGCAATGCAATACATATAACTCATTCTTCTCTCAAAAATTGAGGGTGTGGCTTTCAGTTGGTATTTTAGTTATCCGATCAAACTCATTGTTTTGTGTCCGATGATGGAATAGGGCTTTGTACAAGTCCAATTGCTTCCACAAGAACAGCCACTCTGACGTGTGCGGCATGTGTATACCAACTGTATGGACTCCACGGATCTTCTTCTATCATCTACCCAACCTCCACGAGATGGCTTGGCTTTGGATTGTCTCTTGTACGGAATAATGGGCGTCAGCCTCTCCTTTGGCGCAGACAATATGTAAAGGTAACGCTCCGAGCAAACCAGTGCATCGCTCATGAAAAGCATCAGATAACATGGACTTGGAGCCATATCTATCAACATTTTTTCCCGTAGGGTAAGCATCGAATAAACAGATTGGACAACACACATTGATGTATAGACTACCAAGTGTTTGATACATGAGTTGTATAGTATAACTTCAGGGACACCAGTGACCAATAGACTGGTCTGTGCACCCAGCAGAACCAATCGATCGGACCAATTCTGAAATTTGATGAACATGTAACTCCAGCCGCACAACAATTTTCAGCACCTCTTCAGTCTCGATAGCATCAACCTCAGTACCACAATGACGCTGATTTGCAATTGGCCAGAGTAAATTGAGTTGAAAAAATCAAAACAGAGAGAGTATACATGATACTTCCCCTAATCTGCAGGCACAAATTCAACAATCCAGTCAATCATGGCAGTGGCGTGGAAGGCAGCCTCGAGAGCCTCTACTGCTTATCACACACGCGGGAGGCCGCTCCTCGCTGGCAAACGACTCCTTCACATCCTTCATCACCTAGTCACCTAAGACAACATCCAGTACCACACTTTGTGGCCGCATGGTCTGGACGATGCGGCCATCAAGTCGCTTCCATCGGGGCAATTCCTCTAGGCGTAGGACGAGAGCGCCGGTACCCGAAACCGCGCAGTGTGCCTGCTGGAGTTCGCCTGGGGGCGACAAGCTTTGAACGCACGCTTTCCGAGCTGACTGCATTGACGTTTTGCTCCGCGCGCACCCCTCATGCATGCTCTGGCATGTTGCCGTCGCGTTCCGGCGCTTGTTGCCTCCCCACTCTGCTCCATGTGCCGCGTGCGGCCCAAACTCAACGACCTCCTCTTCTTCCAGCAAGTCGACTGCCTGCCCCGCCTCTCTACCGGAGATCACGCCGGCCAGGCCCAATCGGCAGCTCAACCCTTCTTCACCGTGGCCTATTGAAAAGGATGCCATTGATGTGGCCCTTATCAACAGATGTGGTAACGAGCACGAGCCTCTTGCAAGTTCCGGTGTACCAATACATGGCCGGCAACGGCGATCGAACATGTAACGCAAGTTGATCTCGGCGGATAGGAACTCGTCTCCAACATGGGACGGCTTGTAACCTTGCTTTAACGCACGCTTTTCTTTTATGATCGTGGATCAATGGATTTGAGTAGTACATGGTCTACGACAGAGATATTTAATAAAGTAGAGATAGAGAGATTTGGTGGAAGGGTAATATAGTAAAATTGGTGTTGGACCGGAAGAAACCTTCCTCTCTTTATTATTAGGTATAGATAGATAAAGGCTGTGTGCATCACTCGATGCAGAGGCCGGGGTCTTACCCCATTTCTAAAAATAAAAAAAAAGCCCCCTGTTCTTTGGTGTGACAATATTGGTGCGACATACTTGTCCTCCAATCCGGTGTTCCATGCTAGGACTAAACACATCGAGGTGGACTATCACTTTGTGAGAGAACGTGTCGCACAGAAACTTCTCCAGATCAAGTTTATATCTTCTAAAGATCAACTGGCGGACATCTTCACCAAGCCTTTATCCCTGCCGTTGTTTCAGGGCTGTAGACGCAATCTTAACCTGTTGGATGTTCGATGATGTGGTTAAGATTGAGGGAGGGTGTTATACTGTATTTGTACCTAGTCATGTATTGTACGTAACCCTGTATCTGTAACTCTATTCTCTATATAAATACATCCAACGCCTACCCCAAGGGGTATTGAGCGTAACCCTAAATCCCTGTCTTACACACACATGCAGCTAGTGCATCGTACCCCTGGCACGAGTACACAACGAGAAAATACAAACATGCACCTAAGTCTATGACAGAGTGAAAATGCTAACACGCGCCGCCGCCTCTGTCCTCCAGCCCTCCCCTCGCCCTCCGTTGCTCGTCGTCAGTCTCTAACAACCACGCCACCTCCCAAGCTCACGCATGACGTCTCCTTCCTCTCCCTCGTGCGGACTGCGGACTCGATTTTCTTTCCTCTTTTGTGCTGACTGGGGGAGCTACAAGTTGCTAGGGTTCCAAGTCGAGCCACGACCGCAGCCTGGAGGTCCTCAAGCACGCTCACGGCTTCAAAGAGATTCCCGCTCACGGCTGCTGCCTCAAGGACGCCACTCATGCGCTCGCCGTCCCTGACGCCTCCATCTACCCTCCTCAGCAAAATGCGTCGTCCATCCTTCCAAGGTCCCCGCCGCCACTCATGAAGCCTGCTGCATCGCCTTCCAAGATCTGGCTGTCTCCCCTCCAGGCCCATGGCTTCTCTCCTTCCTAGACCACTCCATCACCTCCAGGACCATTGTGTAGCCAACCCATGGCGGAGTGGCACTGCCCAATGCCTGCATCACTGCCACATCCTCTAACAAAGGTAGCTGGGTCTCTACTTCCCATTGTACGCTTGTTTCTTCTACATACTTAATTGATGTCTAAATCTGCTCTCAGCTCAGTCTGGTTTAGTACTATGAATGCCATAGGAATAAAAAGTTCTGGGCTAATATTTCTTTAAATTAATATCCAGGCAGAAATGTAGCAAGGTAATGATTGACGCTGCTCTCTTGTATTGTTTTCTTAGTCTTTAATTGAACTTGATTTCCAAGGGCATATATTCTCATTGGTTACCTACAGTTAAGTTGTTCTTGCTTTTCCCTTCACACATTCAGAGGTTATATATGGAGCAATTTTAACAGATTTTCTATTGTCACTAAATGATTTAACTTGCTCAATCTGTTTGATATCCCTCTCTCCTTTAATTCTCTGAAGCGTTTATCTCTAAATGGATGGTAGTCTCAGTTACATGAACAAGAGTACAAGATTCAGTACTTGATGCTATCTTGAGGTTGCTGGCGTTGCTCATCATCACCACCAAAGGGAGTTACGTAGAGAAGGCAGAATTGCTTGCCAAATTCCTACACATGGTCTCCCTCTTCTCGAACGACCCCGACGACCAACGTCCTCCTCTCTGGCGACCTCAAGATAGCATCAAGTATTGCTTTTGTACATAATTCTCTTGAAAGTATATTATAAGTTTATTGTACTGTTTTTGGCTCCGGTTATCATTAAGTTGATACAAACCTCCAAAATTGTTATCTCTCAGGTGCAAAGACGTAATGATAGATTTTTAAACCTTGCAACTATAATAGAATAATGATAGATTTTCTATCATGCGATCATATAATTGCACTGCTTGTGTTTCATCTTTGCAACACGTATTTTCCTGACCATCATCCCTGGTTGCAAAATATTGAAACGGCTCGAAATGTATTGAGGTGAAATGATTAAGGCCGAAATTGAACATTGATATGCGTACATGTTAAAGATGATTGCACTTAGGGTATACCTCACTCTGACTGAAATCTCAAGTTCCTCCTTTGCATTCGACTTTCTTCTCGTGATTTCCTCATATACTTATTTTTACTACATTTCATAGCTTAGTACAAATAGGTCCTGGTATAAAGTGTGTGTGTGAAAAGAGGGACATTAATGAAGATAATAATATGGCTTGATTAGCTAAAGCCTATGCTTGATCAGGGTGGTGGTTCTGTAGGGAAACACAAACAGCAAGGAGGAGTGGTGTTTTCTCCTCAAGTGAAGGAATTTTTTGCAAAAGCAAGAGCTGAGATTGATTTTTTCTTTGGTTCGGGTGTTGATACAGTAGTGGACAGTGCTACGGGTTTTCAGGAGGCCACACATGCTTTTACTTCTATTCCTAATGCATATGATGATGTGTTAACCTCGGGTGTTGCTCATATTGTTCATCAGCCTCGGGTCCCTGTTGATTTTCTGGTTTCGGATGCATTGGATACAGAATTGGCTGCGGGGGAGGGCTCGCTGCCGGCTGCTGCTGCCATGTCGTTGGGGCAGGCTGCCGCGGTGCCAAGGCAGGCTGCCGCGATCACTTTCCCTGCCGTGGGTCTGCCTGCAGTATCTTGTCTACCTCGATCATCAGCAATTTCGGAAGAGGGGAAGGAAGTTATTATGAACTCGATTGATGGTACTGGTTCGTCTATGCTTTAGAAGAATGATGAACAGCAGGGTGCTCTAAGTGCGGCATCTCCAATGATTGACATTGCTATGGATGCTGCGTCTGTCCCAGTTTTGAGGACGAAGGCTGAGGGGTTTTCTTCGGATTATCATAGGGGTTCTTCTACTGCACGGCGTCTATTTTCAGAGGTGGTGGATCCGATTACATCTCCGACTATTGGGTCATCTGTGAGGCATTCTCGCGAGGAGATTATTGCATTTGGCAGGATTTCTGACCCCTCATCGGCGGGGTTGCGCTCAAGTGCTAGGATCCGGATTATCATAGGGGTTCTTCTACTGCACGGCGTCTATTTTCAGAGGTGGTGGATCCGATTACATCTCCGACTATTGGGTCATCTGTGAGGCATTCTCGCGAGGAGATTATTGCATTTGGCAGGATTTCTGACCCCTCATCGGCGGGGTTGCGCTCAAGTGCTAGGATCCGTGCCCAACCAGACGCGGATATCTCTATCCAAGAGAGGGATTCTTTACGTGCAGCTCAACGAGATGTTTATAGCCCAGGTATTTCGGCAAATCTTACTTTTGCTTCTTTACCTAATGATGTTATAATTTCTCGTGCTTCTAAATTGGGTGTTGCGTTAGGGAAATCTGTAGAGGAAGTTAATACAGCGGTTAATACTCTAAAAAAATTGAATCTTCGAGGAACTATGTGGTTCTTCATAATAATTTAAATTCTGAGTTACCTGCTTCTACTTCTAGTCTACTTTTACAGAGAGCTCAAAATCTGTGTGAGGATATTGATTTGGAAAATGAGTTTGAGGAAGAGAATTCGTTGGACATTCCCATTATTTCTTTGAAACGTGGTAAGAAGTCTAAGACAGTTGTGTCTTCTGGACTGTTTCCTAGGCGTAGTGCCAGATTAAACACCGGTAGAAAGAAAAAGTAAGAGTGATGAGAGGTTTTATTTGGAATTCAAATGGGTTAGGAGACACGGCGAAGGAGCTTGCTATTAATGAAACTGTGCGGGAGAATAGTATTGATTTCTTTGCCTTATTGGAGACAGGGAGATCAAACTTTTCTGCTCATTTTTTGCGTCATCTTGTGGGAGGGGGGGTGGAGTTTACTTGGTATTGCTTACCACCCCATGGGAGATCGGGAGGCATCCTAGCAGGGTTTAATCCTGCTACTATCTCGGTTATTGATGTAGTTGCGGGGGATTTTTGTGTTAAGTTTCATTTAAAGTCAAAGGAAGATGGCTCCGATGGGCTTTTGTAGTGGCCTATGGGGCTGCCCAAGAAGATAAAAAACCGGCTTTTCTCGCGGAGCTAGTACGTATTTGTGAGGGGGAGTCACTACCAATGTTGATTGGGTGTGACTTTAATATTATTAGAAGACGGGAAGATAAGAATAATGAAAATTTCAATGCTCGTTGGCCTGTCATTTTCAATGCAATTTTAGAGAGTCTGGATTTGAAAGATTTAGAGATGTCTGGACGCCAATATACTTGGGTGAGTAGACACCCAACCCCTACTCTTGAGAAGTTGGATAGGTTCTTGGCTTCAATCGAGTGGGAACAAAAATATCCTCTCGTGTCGGTTCGGGCTCTAACTAGGACTGAGTCTGACCATGTGCCATTGCTTATTGACTTTGGGTTACCTGCTCATGTTGGGAATTCATCGGCATTCTCTTTTGAGTTGGCTTGGTTTGCGAGAGAGGGTTTTTTGGATATGATTAAAGATAGATGGAATGAAGTGACCATTGGGTCGAATCCTGTAGAAATTTGGCAATCCAAAATTAGACACCTACGGAGTTTTCTGAGAGGTTGGGCTAAACATATTAGTGGTGAATATAAAATTCAGCGAGATCGTTTATTGCTACTTATTAATGAACTAGACATCAAAGCTGAAACGTCTCCTCTTAGTGAGGAGGAGTGTGAGGCTAAGAGACAGGCAGATGATTTCTTGACTAAACTGCGTAGAGAGGAGGAGTCTAAATGGGCTCAGCGTGCAAAAGTGAGGCATGTTCAACAGGGAGGGAGTAATACTAGATATTTCCATTTAATTGCTAATGGAAAACATAGGAAGAAAAAGATTTTCCAACTAGAACAAGATGAAGGCACCATAGTGGGGCAAGAAAATCTTAAATTTTTTATTTCACAATACTACAAGGGTTTATTTGGGGCATCGGTCCCATCTTCTTTCTCTCTAGATGAAACTCGTACTGAGGATCTACCTCAAGTATCTCTAGATGAAAATCAATATTTAACATCTTTGTTTTCGGAAAAAGAAGTTTATGAGGCAATTAAGAGCATGGAGCATAATAAGGCTCCAGGTCCTGATGGATTTCCAGCTGAATTTTACCAAAATTGTTGGGAGTTTATCAAGGTTGACTTGATGGGTATGTTTGCGCAGTTGTATGCGGGCAATCTTCCGTTATTTAAGCTTAACTATGGTGTTATTACTTTATTGCCTAAAAAGGAAGATGCTTGTAGGATAGAGCAATACAGACCAATTTGTTTGTTAAATGTTAGTTTTAATTTTTTTACTAAAGTAGGTACTAATAGAGTGACTAATATTGCTCAGAAAGTAATCAAACCATCCCAGTCAGCTTTTCTTCCTGGTAGGAATATTCTTGAGGGTGTTGTAGTCTTACATGAAACCATCCATGAGCTTCATAGGAAGAAAATGGATGGGGTGATTTTCAAAATTGACTTTGAAAAGGCTTATGATAAAGTAAATTGGGCTTTCCTTCAACAAACTTTGCGTATGAAAGGTTTTAGTCCAACTTGGTGTGGGTGGGTTTCTCGTTTTGTGCAAGGTGGGAGCGTTGGCATTAGAGTTAATGATGACATTGGTCATTTCTTTCAAACTCTTAAAGGGCTGAGACAGGGAGATCCCATGTCCCCTATTCTATTTAATCTGGTTGCAGATATGTTGGCAGTACTTATTGATAGAGCTAAAGAGGATAATCAGGTAGGTGGCTTAGTGCCCCATTTAGTGGAAGGGGGAATATCGATTCTTCAATATGCTGATGATACGGTTTTATTCTTAGAGCATGATCTAGATAAGGCTGTCAATATGAAGCTAATTTTATCGATGTTTGAACAACTGTCTGGTCTCAAAATTAACTTTCATAAGAGCGAGGTGTTTTGCTTTGGCAAGTCTTGTGATCATTTGGATGATTACCGCTGTATCTTTGGATGTGAGGTTGGTAATCTACCTTTTAGTTATCTTGGCATTCCAATTGATTATAGGAGACTACTTATTAAGGAATGGAAAGTCATTGAGGACTGTTTTGAAAAGAAACTCAGTTCGTGGGCTGGAAAACTACTATCCTATGGGGATCAGCTGGTGTTAGTTAATTCGGTGTTATCCAGTCTACCAATGTTCTTGTTTTCTTTCTTTCTTTGAGGTTCCTATTGGGGTACGGAAAAGAATAGACTTTCATAGATCACGATTTTTCTGGCAGAGTGTTCATGCCAAAAAGAAATATAGATTGACAAAGTGGAATATTGTTTGTCGACCTAAAGATCAAGGGGGTCTAGGTATAGAAGTTTTGGAAGTTAAAAATAAATGTCTTTTAAGCAAATGGTTGTTTAAATTATTAACTGAGCAAGGGATTTGGCATGAATTGTTGACTAATAAGTACTTGGGGGATAAGACTCTGGCCGAATTGGAGACTAAACCCACTGATTCACCTTTTTGGAAAGGTATTTTACGGGTTAAAGAAGATTTCTTAAAACATATTAGATTCAATATTGGTAATGGTGAGAGTATTATATTTTGGGAGGATTGTTGGCTCGGGGATGTACCTCTTGCTATCCAATATCCTTCGTTATACTCAATTGTGAGTAACAAGAACATTTTGGTGTCTAATGTGCTCGGTCATTTACCCCATGCTTTGCATTTTTGTCGGGCTCTGGTTGGAGACAAATGGGATAGATGGTTGCATCTAATGGAACGTTTAATGGATGTTTCCTTGACTAGTGCGACGGATGGGTGTCGTTGGACACTCACTAATTCTGGAATCTATTCGGTAAAATCTTTTTATGCGGATTGCATGAATTAGGATGTTAGATTCCTTAATAAATACTTGTGGAGATAAAAAGTGCCTTCCAAAATAAAGATATTCATGTGGTTTTTATCTAGGAAAGAATTGCTGACTAAAGATAATCTAGCTAAGCGAAACTGGGATGAATGTAAAAAGTGTGTGTTCTGTGGAGATAATGAAACAGTTTCTCATCTTTTTATTTCTTGTGAGTTTGTTAAAAAGATTTGGAGACTGGTGCATTTTACTTTCAGTATCTCCCCTCCTGCTAATATTCCAAATTTGTTTGGTAATTGGTTATGTGGAGCTGATAATGGTTCAAAAGCACTTATACGTATTGGGGTTTGTGCTCTATTGGGGACTGTTTGGAACCACAGAAATGGGGTTATTTTTAACAATGAGAAAGTTGGGAATTTTTAGCTGGTCATTCATCAAGCCAACTACTGGATGCATCAATGGTCTCATCTGCTATTCGAGGACCAGCGTGTTCGTTTGGATGGTGGTTGCACTCGAATGATGGCGGTCGTTCAGGTTATCTTCAGCAAGGGTGGTTGGTTGCGTAGTAGACGAATTTGTAATGGGTAGTCTCATGTTGATGGGGTTAGGCCATTAGCCATTATGATGCGCCTTGTGTTTATTTGATCCCCTCTCTAGGGCTATTGATACTTTATGAGAGTGGTCCTCTATTGTAAGCTTAAACTTGGATGATGATTGTTTAATAAAAGCCGTATGCATCCACCCGATGCAGAGGCTGGGTTTCCCTTTTCAAAAAAAAAAGCTAAAGCTTGTTCTACATAAACTTGGGCTCCAAAGCCTCATGAAGATGTCCAAATATTAATGGATGTTGTGAGTATAATTTTGTTTCTTCATTTTGGGAAACTTTTGTGGCTATTTGTCATTAGACCGGAACCTTTTGCTGCAGAATCACCCTCTCCGTGGACACTATTGCTTATTATCTTTTGTGTACACTTGTTTCGTTACAGTTTTTATGGTATTAAACTAAATTCATATCAAATTTTTACCGATGTCTTAAAGTGTTAATGATTGATGTCAAAGAAAGGACGGACAGGGAGAATAGAAGTGGAGGTGAAGAAACGGCGGGGAGAAAGATGTTAATTTTTCTTTCTACAAGGAAGACACGACGCATGCTGAGGAGGAAAAAAAATTGGGAGAGAGAATCGTCATTTGTTGCTAGAATAAATGGAAACGACTTACCATCACATTTGACACATCTTTAATCAGAACTAATGTTTGATCATAGTTTATTTCTGCATGTATTCTGAAAGCTTGCAGCAGATGCTCTTGGGAAGCCAATTTGGTACAATCGGTTCAGTTTGTACTATTACATAGTTTCATGTTAAGGAGCAACTCAGTTTCACTTACATGTTCAAGAGGGTGTGCAGCACAACCATCAGATCACCTTCCGTGGCAAGGCCCATGAAGCAGTATATGCGGTAGAACTTCAATACTGAGTTCTTCAGTTTGCATCTCAATTTCCGTGAGTAATCGTTAATTCATTTGCTTATTGTGTAGCCTGGTACACTCATTGGAAACATCATGTTCTTCCTACACCAGAACGAGCATCTCAGGTTCAAGAGAAGGGCAATGTACTCTTCATCGAGTACTCTCTGACTCTCAATGAAGCCATGTGCGGCTTCCGGTATGTTCTGACTATTTTGGATGGCACACAGCTGCTCATCAAGTCAAACCCTGGCGAAATCGTGGTAAGTACCTTTGTGTGCAGCGGTCGGGTTCGGTTAAGTTATTCAACGGACACTAGTTGATGATTCCGATTAATGTTTCTTCAGATTCGTTCAAGGAAATCAACGATGAGGGTATGCCCCCATGTACCAGAGGTGATTCATGAAGGGCGACATCTACATCCACTTCGAACCCATACCAGTACAAAGCACACGAGACCCTCCTCCCACCCAAGCCCGTGTCAGTACACGGACATGGAGCTGGTTGAGTGCGAGGAGACTACAGCGTATGACATAGACATCGACATCGAGGAGGAAATGCAGAGGTTGCAGCAACATCAGGCGCAGGAGACCCTGAAGATGAGGACAGTGACTGCTGGCGCTCAGCGTGTGCAGTGTAGGGGACATGCCCATAAACTCCTTGCCCGACACCGGTACCACTAGAGCCGCCAGGTAGTGAACGTCATGTAGTATGTCTTGTTGATTATAAGCTCCGGCTAATGTGTAAACCCTGTAATATGGAGGTATTTTTTTCCAAGATATTCTTATATATTTTCTAATGTACTTGCAGTCTGAAGTATGGAATGATCCGCCCAATTTGGCGTCAGGGAAGTTTTTTCTTGAAAATTTAGATAGATGCTGAAATGGGATTGTATTGAGAACGACAAGCTGCCTTTCTAGCTTGCTTGCCTGATTTGATGCACTGATGGAACCAGTAAATCTAAAAATCAAAACAACTTTATATTTTAAATAGTCTTCTGTTACATGTATTTGGTTCAGCAGGTGATATATGTACGCATGTTATATTTAAATCTGCAATCTTCCAGAATTAAGCACATGTGCTTTCTTTTTATGAATAGAAAACTAATATAGAAGAAAAAGTGTCATGTGCAGCTGCAGTGGTGGTTTAAATCACAGTACATGCCATTTCTTGTTTTTTTGAAGGAAACATTCATTTGGATTCTAATAACACGGGTAGAAAATAGGCTTTCCATACGCCCACATTAGTCCCCAAAATAATCGAACCGCGACCATAGGCTTCTTTAGTCGCGGTTCGGGAGGAGACCCGCGACCAACTGTCTGGGTCCAGCGCGCTCGGTTGTAACATCCCAAGTATGAAAAACTCCATTAGAATGTTTGCTTCTTGTTTATTTATGTTTTGCATCATGTCATCATAATCATTGCAATTGTTTCATCTGTTTTTCCATTTGAATTTCAAACAAAATTTTAAAATCTTTGTTTCATACTTGTGCTGTTACAATTTTCAAATGAAATATTCAAATCAAAACATCAATTGTTTACAATAAACTTGTAGTTCAAACTGTTAAATTGTTTTCTTTCCAATAATTCATTTAATACCAAAAATTGCTCAAATCCATTTAATTTTCCAAATAGCAACAAAAGTTAAAATTTTGTAAAACAAATAGTTGCACATATGTGCTTTTATAATAACTAACCTATAAAAATTATACCCTAAATTTTCTAACCCCAAAAACTCACATTTTCTTTCCTTTTTCTTTTCTGCAAAAAAAAAGAGAGAAAAAAAGATAAATAAAAACAGAAACGAGCTGGGGGAGGCAGCCAGGCCAGCCCAGCTGGCCCAGCCACCTACCACCCCAGCACACACGCGCGCAGCACGGCCCATGGCCTTTTCTTCCTCCTCCGTACGGCTGGCGTCAGCCAACGCCAGCACGCACCTCCCCCTCGCCACCTGCTCCTTTCCCTCGCCCTATATCTACCACACTAGCTCCCCAAACCCTAGCCTAGCCCCCTCCTTCTCCCTGCCGTCGCCAGCCCTCTTCTCCATTCCTTCCTCCTCTCCAATTTATTTCCGGCGTTTCGGGGGTGGAAGAACAGCAGAGGGACTCGCCGTCGACACGCCGCCATGGATCACCTCCGACCACGCTAGGGACACGTACGCCACCACCAGGACATCTACTACCTCTACGACCGCAGCGCCAAGCACGATCAGCAGCCACGACGCCGGAATTCCTCTGTCTCCTCGCCGGCCGTTTCTGAACATCGCCGATACGCCGTCGTCCCCGACCACGGCAGCCTCAACCAGCAACACCAACCACCTCCCGGTGAGCCACCGCAGCGTTCCTTGCCTCTCTCCAGCATCCTCGTTTCCAGGTTCGCTAAGTGCACCTCTGAAACCACGGCAGCATCCGCCACCGTGCCGCCATGGCCGTGGACGCGCACGATCCCGTGCGTTTTCGAGCCGTCCAAGCACGCGCACACGCTCCACCACCTACTGTACGCACACGCACATGTCCAGCGCCGCCAAATAGTGGTCACCGCGCCGTGCAGCACCACCGTTTCCCTCCGCCGTCGTCAGGTTCAGACGAAAGACTGAATTTTTGTTCAGTTTCGTCAGATAAGAACAGAAGCACCTCAAAACCACACGCGCGCTTCTCTGTCACCAAACGAATCCGCACCGCAGTGGTTGGATCTAACGGTGCGCAGCGCGAGGGCGTGGGTTCGAATCCCCGCAGCGCGGATTAAATCCCCAATTTTTTCTCCACTGCCACGTGTGCACACTGGCCCCACCTGCCATTGGCAGTGGTGGCCACGCAAGCACCCACACGCGCGCCACGCAGCGCCAGCTGGGCACTGGCCCACTGCCAGTGACCCAGGGGCAGCTCTGGATGCGTAGGAAATGTTCCAGGGACCATTTCTGGAATTTATTTTCGCATCCAAGCCCCTGGACCATTTCTGTAACTATTTAAATCACAGATTAGTCCCTGATTTTCAAATACAAATAACTTGGGCATTTTAAATCCAAACTCAATAAATAAAATATGTTTTCTGTACCAAATTTAATTCTCTACATGATTAAACCATTTGTATACTGTTTTGAACATTTCAAATGTTTTCAAAAGTACAAATTCAAATAACTCATTTAAATTTGGTCAAATCCATAACTAATTCAAATTTAATTCAAATGGCACATATAAAATATGTTTTCAAACCAGAAAAACATAATCTTTTCAACTATGAATTTTATTTAATGTTTTGAACAAATAAAATTCAAATAATATTAATACTTGAATTAAATCTATTTAATTCTTGTTTAAACTTGTTTAATTCATAAGTAATTCATTTTAATTCCTTTCTCAACAAATGAAACATGTTTTCCACCTAAAAATTTTGTGTTCTTTCCAAATATTAATTTTGTTAACTATTTTGAACAATTAAAATTGGTGAAAACAACAAATGCTTGTGTAACTCGTTTAAGAAGCCAAATTCCTTAACTTAATAAATAAAATTCCAAACTTGGTAAACAACATATCAAATTGAAGCTATTCTTGTTTCCTTATTGTTTTCATCATCCATGCATCATTCTAATCAACTTTCACATGCTGGTTAGTTGTAGATCATTTAATTCAACCTTAAGACATGGGCCTTTCCATATGCAATCCAAATTGCATATGAGCCCATTTAATTATGTTATCATGTCAACTAGCTTATCTTTTATGCACCAATTAAATTGTCATGCATCATCCCATGTTTGTGCATTATGTCATGTTATTGATTGTTCGTCTCTCTTCGTTGTTTGTTTGCTTCTTCTCGAATAGATGACGACGTTGAGACAGACGAGGTTTACGATACTACTTCAGAGGAGTTAGCTCAGTACCAGGCTACTGAGTTTGCAGGCAAGTATTCACTCACATGAACCATTGTGTCCTTTCCACACTGGATACCGATACTTTCTGTTGTCTATTCTGCTAGCCTTATGAATCGTTGCTTGTGTTCCGATCCTATCACATGTTATCCTGTAACCCTGATATGGCCTCACCTCCACACCTATAACCCTGTTGCTTGTTGCATGTGTCTTACTAGCATGCTTAGGGTTGCTTGTGCTCGAGTCTGATGTCCGTTACTTCTTTTACCATATTTATTATGTTCTGTGGGCTCGATGTTTAAACAACAACCTGTTAATGTTATGGGTAATAATAATTTGATGATAAGGCACCGGCAGGAGGCCCGGCGTGGTTTTGAGGCCTGCTAGTGTCGACCCTAATTAGGAAAAGGGTCTTGTCTACTGATCCATGATGAGCGCACTAACCGCATGTGGGAAGCGTGTATAGGCGCCCCCCTCAATTTGATTCGATTCGCATCTCGTCCAAATCGCCACACTTAGTTCGGGCTTTCCATTTGATGCACGCATATGCAGGTACGAACCCGAGGCCAGGGTGGAACTTTTGTAGTCGGCATTTAGGGCGGCGTGGTCTTCCAGTGCTATGAGGGTCCCCCTTTTCTTCGTGGGGGCTCGATTAGCCGCGCACGCACAGCACGTGGTTCTTTGGGCTTGATGCGAAGAAGAGTTGGGTTGTGTTGAGTGCCTCTCTTGGTGGGTTTGATTCCCGTCTGGCGGGATATTCTTACGTGTACGGCCAAATTGGTGCATCCCTGCAGGGTTAAATCTTCTCGAGAAGCCGTGTTGTCCGCAGTTATGGATGACTTGGTGAAAGTGCTGGCTAACAAGTACTCAGACAACTTACATCTAACTATAATAACTTGACTAGTAATATAGATTACTTCCACCATAAGAATGATGTCACCCTAATCAACAGTGTGAGTTTCCTTGGGTTGCTTCCTTAGAAGGGGGTAACATTGGATGGGTTTGTTTGGTGGTTAGTTGTAGTTGGTTACGATACGCGATCTTATCTCTTTCTGTTAGCCAGATGTTGTAGCGTGTCTCTGTAGTTGGTTACTGCAGCCCGCTGCCGTGCTTTTATATCACCTATTCTTCCGTTGAACCCCAAAGCATCTGTGCTTGGTGTTGACGGGTACACGTTGGTATCTTGTGAGTCTTGCTTGCCAGTACTCGTCTGTACTGGCCCCTTTGGGGCTGCGTGTTCTGCAGACTACGGTTCCGAGGATCCCCATGGTGGCTACTACGTGGAGTATGACGATACTGTTGACGAGTAGATAGCGGACCCGGCCAGGATCCGAGACTTCGTGGATGGGCTCCGTTTTCCTTTCATTCCCGGCCTCTTAGGCCTATTTGGATTTGTCTGTACTCAGACACTTTGGATGCTTCCGCTATGATGTAATGATGAATTGTTGGGACATGTGTCCTCTGCATGATTGTATTTGCTATCTCTGCTCTAGTGAGAGCCATTTGCAACTTATTTCTATTTCTTTGTGTCCTAGAGATCTGTTGTGATATCATTTTGTTAAACGCCGTTGACGTACCATGTGTGTATGGTATGAAGTACGTCAATGGAAGTAGTCGGATCTCTATGGGATGGTTTACACCGACGATGGATAGTAGAGATTGGTTGTCACACGTATACGTGTTGGCCTACTCGTAAGAGGTGCGGGTGCAGGTAGGCCCCGTAATCCAATCATCTACTGTTTAGCGGCCCGGTGAGTATCCTATAGAAGTCCGGGTGCGACATCGGTCCACAGCTGGCGGACGGGAGGGGCTTTAGTCGCGGGTGGCCTGGCCAACCGGGACTAAAAGGTCCTCAGGCTGGCCCGAAGGCCTTTAGTCGCGGTTGTCCAGGCCAACCGGGACTAAAAGCCCATCCCTATATAGGACTCAGCTCGCTGCACTTAGCCACATTTGGTGTCACTTCTACTAACAATATTCACAAGGGGTGGTGGGTTTGCTTTTGGTTCCTCCTATGGACACAAGGTTATCAATGAAAGGCCCGAGAGCATGAAACACACATGATATGAAGTGTCCGAGCCACACTTGAGCTTTTTCATTTATCTTTCCTCCGCGATCGCGGTTAGCAACTTGAACCTTTGTATTATTTCTAGCTAGTTAGTTTAACAAATGCATGATGGTTAATTATATACTTTATATAATAATAATGCAGATGAATCGGCAATGGATGTACGGTAACCGACTCTCCGGCGAGTTCACTACGGGTTTGAAAGATTTCCTCGTAGTGGCAAATGCGAACAAGCACCGAGGTTTTATTATCTGTCCATGTGATGAATGTGAAAATCAGAAGGGTTACTCCTCCTCAAGAGTCGTTCACATGGACCTTCTTCGGCACGGTTTCATGCCAAGCTATAATTGTTGGACCAAGCATGGAGAAAGAGGGGTTAGAATGGAAGAAGATGAAGAAGAGGATGATATCGATGTCAACTATCATGAGGCTTTCGGTGATACTTTCATGGAGGATGATGCTGAAGATGGGGAAGGGTTTGGTGAAGGTGAAAAAGAGGCACATGATGAGCCCGCTGATGATCTTGGTCGGACCATTGCTGATGCACGGAGACGCTGCGAAACTGACAAGGAGAGGGAGAATTTGGATCGCATGTTAGAGGATCACACGAAGTCGCTGTACCCAGGATGCGACAATAGTCTGAAAAAGCTGGGCTGCACACTGGATTTGCTGAAATGGAAGGCACGGGAAGGTGTAGCTGACTCATCATTTGAAAATTTGTTGAAAATGTTGAAAAATATGTTTCCGAAGAATAACGAGTTGCCCGCCAGTACGTACGAAGCAAAGAAGGTTGTCTGCCCTCTAGGTTTAGAGGTTCTGAAGATACATGCATGCATTAACGACTGCATCCTCTACCGCGGTAAATACGAGAATTTGAATGAATGCCCTGTATGCACTGCATTGCGTTATAAGATCAGAGGCGATGACCCTGGTGACGATGTTGAGGGCGAGAAACCCAAGAAGAGGGTTCCCGCCAAGGTGATGTGGTATGCTCGTATAATACCTCCGTTGAAACGTCTGTTCAGGAACAAAGAGCATGCCAAGTTGTTGCGATGGCACAAAGAGGACCGTAAGTCCGGGGAGTTGAGACACCCCGCTGATGGAACGCAATGGAGAAAGATCGACAGAGAGTTCAAAGATTTTGCAGCTGACGCAAGGAACATAAGATTTGGTCTAAGTACCGATGGCATGAATTCTTTTGGCGAGCAGAGCTCCAGCCATAGCACCTGGCCCGTGACTCTATGAATCTGCAACCTTCCTCCTTGGTTGTGCATGAAGCGGAAGTTCATTATGATGCCAGTGCTCATCCAAGGTCCGAAGCAACCCGGCAACGACATCGATGTGTACCTAAGGCCATTAGTTGATGAACTTTTACAGTTGTGGGGCAGACCTGGTGTACCTGTGTGGGATGAGCACAAACAAGAGGAATTTGACCTACGAGCGTTGCTTTTTGTAACCATCAACGATTGGCCTGCTCTCAGTAACCTTTCGGGACTGTCAAATAAGGGATACAAAGCATGCACGCACTGCTTACATGAGACTGAAAGTGTGTTTTTGGATAATTGTAGGGAGAACGTGTACCTGGGTCATCGTCGATTTCTTCCCCGAAATCATAACGTAAGAAAGAAAGGCAAGCATTTCAACGGCAAGGCAGATCACCGGCCGAAGCCTGCGGAACGTACTGGAGCTGAGATATTTGATATGGTCAAGGATTTGAAAGTCATATTTGGAAAGGCTCCTGGCGGACAATCAGTTCCGCTGGGAGTTGACGGGCACGTACCCATGTGGAAGAAGAAATCGATATTTTGGGAGCTACATTATTGGAAAGTCCTAGATGTCCGCTCTGCAATCGACGTGATGCATGTTACGAAGAATATTTGCGTGAACCTGCTAAGCTTCTTGGGCGTGTATGGGAAGACAAATGATACAAAGGAAGCACGGCAGGACCAGCAACTTTTGAAAGACCCAGATGACCGGCATCCGGAATGGTTTCAAGGTCGTGCTAGCTACGCTTTTACTGTCGGACCTCGGACCCAGAGATATACAAACTGTCATGTGCTCCTAGCAATGGACTCACAAGGGCTTCAGGGTTACCAGCCCCGGCCGCAACAAACAACGGCAGGCAGACTGGATTCATCGGCACGCAGTCCGGATCCCCGGTCTACTACTCCTTGTGTCCATGCTAGTCATAACCAGATATGTATACCCAAGCGTCCACGAGTCGGATGAAACTGAAGGAACGGGACCAAAGTTATACAGAGCTGCTATGTGTCCAGAAAGTGCAACAACAATCGAGGGTTACTGGGGTTACCTCGCCCCAGGCCAAATATCTTCGGCAGGCGGGCTCGGACATGGATCATCGGCTCCACAACCCCTCGACTGCGACAACTATGTAGGCATAGCCAAAACTGTATAACAACGGGCTCAAGACAAACAATCGATCAAAGCAGCACTCTAGACATGAAAGTTGTATTAAACAGGTGTTACTAGAGTATAGCTTACAAGCAGAGGTCACACGACCCAACATTACATCAGACAATGGAAGGAAAATTATGTTACTAATCAACAAGAACCAAAAAAGGCCTAAGAGGCCGCAACATAAGGTGACGTCCCAGCCCATAGATTCCAGGCTGCTACCTGGGAACCCCAGACTACTCGTCGATGTCCACGTCGAAACACCACCGAACTGAGGAACTCCACCTGAACCAAGTTGAAGCAAACATGAGTACGGGAGGTACTCAACAAGACTTAGTTAACCTATTATATATCTGCTTATTTTCAGAAAGAGTTTTATGATGGCTATTTTGCGTAAAGCAATCTTTGTTTTCCAAATTGAGGAAGGAATAGCACGTCTCATGGAGTATTTTGAAAACAGATGAGAAATCTACTCAACTATTGATATCATCATCTTTTAATCCACCAAAATATCTCAGCACCTCGTGCTTCAAAGATCACCTCCTCCAGTTGTTCTACACTATCTCATGCTACAAGGTAACCCCTCTCGGCATCTCCGAGGAGGCATTCTTCACTCGTTGTCAGCAAGTTTTAGTCATGTTCTTCAAGTTATCTATGATCACAGAATCCGTCACCAAGTCGTCTTTAACCGCAGACACGACTTTTCGAAAAGATTTAACCCTGCAGAGGTGTACAACTTTACCCACACGTACCAACCGACTCTTAATGCCAAGCTATTGGCACAATTCCGACGATGTGCCGGCAGAGGGTGGTCGATTCCCAGCCTTTACCTTGTCGAACCATATCCATGAGTCAACCCAAACAGGGCCACCCCGTCAACAGGGAGGTGGCCACCTCCTGACGGCACCTGTTCTGTGAGTCGGGATCAAGATCCGTGTACGTCCATCACTTGTCCCGGTCACGACCTAATTTTCTCCAAAACATTTTCTGACTCACACGCAGATGGAAAGCTCAAACTACGTGGCTCATGGATAAGGTTAAACAAGTTAGTTAGCCGGGCGGGGTTCATCGGTCCACGTGTGGCTGTACGCTCAGTCTTGGCTCGAAGGCGAGAACTCGCTCCTAGGGGCATGAACAGGACAAAACGCCACAACCCATTGTGGCCTCACATCCATGCCATTATTAGTCAAGTTATCAAAGGTAAAGCAATTCACAACAACCTGACATAATAGATTCACGCATCGACCCGATTCATAAACCGGATGGATCAGATCACAACTAGGCATGGCTAAGCAAGACTCACAGGGTTTAGCGGAGCGCGCACAAACAAACCTATAGCTGCTAGGAGCAGTGGATCAGGAGGTTTTAGGCGATGCAATAAGTATAGGAGAAGTCTATCTAAGACCATAAAATACTTTCAACCGCATGCAATATACGAGATTCAAAACACTTCGAAAACCATATATGAGCAGATAAGAGGTTATGCTTGCCTTGGTTATAAGAAAACCAATAGAAATGTCTTCTCAGATAAGTGCTTGACTTGTCGGTTAGGATCAAGTATTCGTCATGGAATTGTTGGCCTTCTCTTCGGAGTTGCGTTCTACCGAGGGGAACAAACACCGAAACAAGAAGAACACAATCAACATGGCATCGATGCAATGCGCAATATGTATGCATGATCAAGTTAATGCACTGAAATAAATCCCTAAACATGTTCGATGGGTTTCTAGGGTACATATGTCAGTTAAGCATTTTTACTGAATTTAGCCCGAAATAGACCCCGGAGGGGCAATTTGGACAATTCTGAAAGTGAGTCAAGATTTAATTGCTCAAATGGGTTTGAAAATATCATAAACAGGTTGCATTTGTCATTTTGAGAAATTTGGTATATGACTTTTAATTTTCTAATTTTATTGATTAAAAACTTATTTTCTGCATTTTAAAAGATTAAACAACATTAAATAAATACTCATTTTTGAACTTTGTCAAACATGTATAAAAATTACATATTTGGATAGATTACATTTTTATGAACATTTTGGTACCTTCCTTTTATTTTTCTGAGGTATAAAACAAAAGTTATTAATTACACAATATTATTCATTTTTCTGAAATTCCTGGAATTAATAAAAAGGAGATTATGATATCAGCATGATGTCACTGTGACATCTCCCTCCTCTGAACCTCACAGATGAGTTCAAATTCGTCGAATTGGGTTCAAATTGGATGAAAAGAATTATACCATGACAGAGAGGAGATCAAGGGGGTTTGAGGGGTACCAACCGGTGACCATTTGGTCGCCGGACAGCTCGCCGGCGACGAGGAATCACGGCGGCGGCCACGGATGCTCGACGAGCGGGAGGTACAGAGGGTTAGGGAGCGAACGGAGGGCGCCAGGGAGCTCACCATGACGTGGTGGAGCTAGTGGAGAGGTCGGGGACGCCGGGGAGGGCGGAAATCGCCGTCGACGAGGCGGAGACGGCGGCGGCCGTGGAGCCCGTCCGGCGAGAAATTAGGGTGCTCCCGGGGCTCCCCACTGATGTACGCGCTCGAGGAGGAAGAGGCAGGGGTGGCGGAGCTCAAGGGAACCTCGGCAGGGCGCGGGGGCGGGCGTAGCGCCGGCGGCAAGCGGCGGTTGGCCGGCTCGGTAGGGTTACGTTTGGGTTCGGTTCACAGGGAGAGAGGCAGAGAGAGGAGGCGTTCGGGTGGGGGGTTCTGCGAGGAGGTCTCGATCCGGACGGCTCCTCGTCGACCTAATCCCCTCCGAAGCGCTAGAAGCAGGAGGTGGCAGCAAGCCCACGTCGACATCCATCCTTCTGTCAAGAGGTTGAAGAAAGAGATAAAAAGAATTTCTCCATAACCCCCTGGAACTTTCAGAAATTACAGAGAGACCCTTTTCCATTATAAAAACAGAACAAAAACCATTGATTTGAGGGCCTTTTTGTAAAGAGAAAATTTGGCAAAAATACATTTTGGAAACCTTGTGAAATTTCCAACACAACCATCTTTTGCTTTGATGAATTTGAAATAATTTTCAGAACAAAACTTTGGAAACCAAAATAAGTACTATCTGTGGTATTTTCTCAAAACATTTAATTTCACAGTTTAAATTGTTTCAAACATGGTTTAAATTTTTGATTCATGCATGTATGAGATGAACACAACACCACACACTCTAATGTTAACAAATTTGGGATGTTACAAATCTACCCCCCTTACAAGAATCTCGACCCGAGATTCCCGAAGGAGAAGAAAGAAGGAACACCGGTTTTGAATGATCTTCTCGAACCTAACAGTTCTCTTCTTGAAGAGGTTGATCTGTAGCACTTGCAAAGATATCCAGCGGCTACACCTTAGGTAGGAGGGAAAACTCTAAGGGATTGGTCTTTACGAAGATCGAGTATCTCATGGCTAACTCGTGACAGGAATGTTCAAAAAGAATTGTTGAGTTAACGTGCATGAAACACGTCAAGATAACAGAGGAAATAGGAGAAGGTTTCAAGTTTTTGGACGATGGTTCTTGAAAGGATTTAGAATATGAGCTTTGCACAAGACTTTAAATCCTTTTGGAAAAGAAAGGTTGAACAACTTGTGAAACTGAGGTTTCTTCAAACAGAATACCAAAATGGGAAGGATTGTCTTGGATACCACAACGTAATATCCGTAGACGAGGGAAACACGAGAAAACAGTGTAATTCGTGTGTCGGAGAAAAGTTGATACGGGATCATGTTCAATCTTCGGAGTGGACACGGAAGATGAAGGAACTTTCATTCCATTAAAGTTTGTCGAAAACTTTGTCAAAGATCGGGATGTTACTTCACGGCAGAAGAGGAGTAACCAAAATAATTTGGAACACCATAAGGATGGTACCCAATGGGGACTTAAGCACCGGAAGAAAATAGAGAATCTCTTTCCTATCGTGGTTTGGACGTAACCATACATCCACCACCTGGTTGAGACCCCACGGTTGAAGTAACTGACAAAATCACACAATGTGTGAGATGAACAGAACTTCAAGTACCAACAACTTGAAGAAGGGAACTGATCAATGGCGGTTACGAGACACCAAGAGATGTTCCCATGATGAACTTGTTTCCACTGGAATAAAGGTTTGGAGGATTGGTAGAGAGACATTAGAAGAAACAACTTCCAGGTTCTCCTGGATGTTATTGATACGAAGATTAGGCTTACGATAAGCCGTTAATAGGTCTTCAAAAGGAAGTGGAACTTCGATTTGGAAGGACGGTGAGGGAAAACTTCTAGAATGAGTCACACCATCACTCTCACAAAGAGTGGTTGTTCTTACGGATTCAAGGGGATATGACATTAGGCCTTCCGGCTAATTGTGTCAACCACAACATCAACCATGCCGGATTTTCAAATGGACCTAGCTCAATACCCTTGAGGGAACACACACCATCGTTGCTGCTTGAGATTCAGCTCTGGTTAGTGGGTTGATAACTGAGACTCGGTATGTTTGATCAAAGAGGTTGCACCGGTTCTCAACAAGATACATATGCTGGATTCTCAAGGTAAGGACTACGATGTCAAGCTCGAAAAGATGAGCAGGATTGCGGGACTCATGTATTAGCAACTTACGAAACACGGTTGCCCTACATGGACTACTTGCAACAAAACACATCGGAGTCCCTGATGGGAAAACGATTACAAAGATAACGAAGTTCTAGGACTTCTTATCTTTCACGGATGATCAGTCAGTGGCTTAGTGTGGATGCAAACTTCTTCAAGGAATGGAGGTAACAACCTACCTTCTCAAGAATAGTCCACACATGCATGACCGACTTGGGATTATTCCCGAAGGAACAATAGAACTATACTCGAACCCATGGCGACATCTTTCACCACAAGCACTCGAACCCGAGAAGTTCACTTCGAACATCGAGAACACAACTTCGTGACGACACAAAGATGGTTCTCGAAAGTTTCCAACATTAGTGCCATTGTTCAACATGAGTCTCTTGCAACTTGGAGAAAATAGGAATGTCATCGATGGGCTCGACAACACATTTATCAAAACACTCCAAGAGGAGGGACTCATATGACACAAGAACAAGGCAGAATATTGGTCAGACTAAAGGACATGAAGGTGTACTCGGGCAAAACACCATGAGTGAAAACACCGCCAATATAGTCCTTGAAACTGGACTTGATCTAACGACAGCCCAAATCAAATCAAGGTTGGAATGATAGCATGTCCACAAGGGAGATACTATCCTGCTTCAACTCAAAGCAAGCTAGACATCCCTTCACAAAGGATCAAGTTAGGCGGAGCTTTTGCCTTTCAACTCTCCAAGTTGTTGTTTAAGCTCAACCAACTAGTCCGGGATATCTAGCAGAGTTCCTTGGGGAAAGGAGTAGTTCAAACTACTCCTGGTTTAGACATCACGGTCAGGTAAAACCTGGTGATACTTCTAGAAAGACAACCAGAATATCACAACCTACCGGTATGTATCGAAGTTCGAAAGGAATTCTTGCTTTTCAAAGCAACTGATATGAACAGGAGAGCTTTGGTATGAACCTAACTCATTGACCAAGAATGTGCACCAGAATGAACGGATTTGGTAACACAGTCAACTTTAAGTTGAGACCGGGTAACCAATAGTGCTAAGAAGGATACAGATGTTTCTTAGGTTTTTCGAAGCAATAAGAATTGCTAGGAGTACCTGATACACATGTCAATGCATAAACCCATCATACTCAAGCATTCAAGCTTGGATGAAGGGGGATTGAATACGGTAAGAGCATCACTTCATCAATAAGGCCATGAAACTTAACATAGTCTCGTGATATAAAAGAGTGTGATACTCGAAGGTGGAACAGAGTAGAAGCTGATGAAACTTCTCTAATCTGCGGAGTACAAAACTTTGACCTGGTCCTTAAGATGAACGAGGTACTGGAGTTTGTTTCTCCTGACATCCCAAGGTGGAATGTTTTGACGGAACTCAAGAGGAACTGCATTGGAAGAATCCAACACACATAAGCAACTTGATTTCCAAACAACGGACTGAGTTTGGAAAGCAGATAAGAATAGGAACGTGCTCTGGAAAATCCTGAGATCACGTTGGATGCACGGGGTAATACTCATGTGTAGAACCCATGCCAAAAGGTTGGTATATCTGAACCAAGAACAAAGATATGAGAATCATAAAGAACACTCTTGTCGTGATCCTTTTGATTCCTAGAGAAAACCTATGGCTATCGGAGCTGAGATTACCTAGCCACCCTGAGGTGGAACATATTCCTCAGGATCCAAAGGAACAGAACTTGGGTTAAAGGTCAGCATCCTGTACTGATAGCGTGAGAATCACATGGTTATGAAACCACATGGTTGAACCCACCACAATTCAGAACATTCCGGGACCTTCGGTTCAAGTCCAAGGTTAAAAACATTGAGAAAGGAATAACTACTATCTTAGTGCCTTGAAGGACACTACGAATAGCAATCACGAAGTATTTTTCAAAAGACAACACAATTCCGGAAGAACTTGAGCAGAGGATAACGGATACATTCGAGATGGAAAGCAGATCTCGAGGTTCAGGATTTCAAACTTTAGAACAGGGAATACTGTGGAATCCAGACAAATTTTGAGAGATTAGGATGGAAAGGAAATCTCCCAATTGAATGAAAAGACAACGGAGTATGGAACACACACGACTCTAGAGACTCAACATTAGGTCAACTTGGGTAAAAGACGTCCTTGCCAAAGAAGGCACCTAGGTTTTGAATGACTAGAAGAGATAGCAAAACCTTTTCAAACCAAAACAGGTAAGGAGACCCAGAGTTAGAGCGATACCAGATACGGAGTAAAAAGAATCCTAAGAAGGTTTTTCACAATCCATTTTGGAGTTTTCCTACAGGCAGTAAGGTTTTCCTACAGGCAGTAAGGTTTTCCTACAGGCAGTCCTGCTCTGATACCATGACCTGTCGGACCCCGGACCCAGAGATATACAAACTGTCATGTGCTCCTAGCAATGGACTCACAAGGGCTTCAGGGTTACCAGCCCCGGCCGCAACAAACAACGGCAGGCAGACCGGATTCATCGGCACGCAGTCCGGATCCCCGGTCTACTACTCCTTGTGTCCATGCTAGTCATAACCAGATATGTATACCCAAGTGTCCACGAGTCGGATGAAACTGAAGGAACGGGACCAAAGTTATACAGAGCTGCTATGTGTCCAGAAAGTGCAACAACAATCGAGGGTTACTGGGGTTACCTCGCCCCAGGCCGAATATCTTCGGCAGGCGGGCTCGGACATGGATCATCGGCTCCACAGCCCCTCGACTGCGACAACTATGCAGGCATAGCCAAAACTGTATAACAACGGGCTCGAGACCAACAATCGATCAAAGCAGCACTCTAGACATGAAAGTTGTATTAAACAGGTGTTACTAGAGTATAGCTTACAAGCAGAGGTCACACGACCCAACATTACATCAGACAATGGAAGGCAAATTATGTTGCTAATCAACAAGAACCAAAAAGGCCTAAGAGGCCGCAACATAAGGTGACGTCCCAGCCCATAGATTCCAGGCTGCTACCTGGGAACCCCAAACTACTCGTCGATGTCCACGTCGAAACACCACCGAACTGAGGAACTCCACCTGAACCAAGTTGAAGCAAACATGAGTACGGGAGGTACTCAACAAGACTTAGTTAACCTATTATATATCTTCTTATTTTCAGAAAGAGTTTTATGATGGCTATTTTGCGTAAAGCAATCTTTGTTTTCCAAATTGAGGAAGGAATAGAACGTCTCATGGAGTATTTTCAAAACAGATGATGTGACGCCCCGAGATCGGGCACTATGCAGATTTCAGCATTCCCGCCAAAATCCACATAATAACCGATTCCAGGTTGCCACTTGTGATAACATTACAACCGTTCACGAATAATCCACAACAACAACAAAAACGATATATACAAGAGGACTCAAACGAGCCAAGGATACAACTGATACAATACAAAGATCCAAATAACAGCGGAAGAAACAACATAGCGTCCGACTACGGACAAGATACAAATTGGACAAAGAGTCCTGAAGATAACCGAGAGCGTCCAATCCCTGCCCAGGCCAAGCCGGAGGGATTCCCAAGCTAACGTCGTCAGACTTCAAACCTGTTGACTGCAATATTGAATATGCAGCCACGAAAAAGATTCGTGGGTCAGTACGGTTAAGTACTGGCAAGTGGATAAACCATACTCACAAGATACCGGCATAACCAGCCATCACAAGATACAAATACTTTGGGATCAACGGAAAGGAAGGGATTATTGCAAATAAGCGACAGTGGTCTGCACTAACTAACTACAGAGAACTGATACAACATCCGGCTAAAAGAGGGGATAAGATAGCGTATCGAAACCAACTACAACTACTCACCAAACAAACCCATCCAATGTTACCCCCTACTAAGGAAGCAACCCAAGGATAACTCACACTGTTGGATTAAGGATGGATCAAGTTATTATGTCAATAAGACTATTACTAGTCAAGTTGTCATTAGTTAGGTGTAAGTTGTTCTGAGTACTTGTTAGTCAGTACTTTCACCAAGTTAACCATAACCGCGGAAAACACGGCTTCTCGAGAAGATTTAACCCTGCAGGGGTGCACCAATTTGGCCGTACACGTAAGAATAACCTGCCAGACGGGGGATCAACCCACCAAGCGAGGTACTCAACACAACCCAACTCTGCTTCGCATCAAGCCCAAAGCACCACGTGCTGTGCATGCGCGACTAATCGAGCCCCCACGAAGAAAAGGGGGACCCTCATAGCACTGGAAGACCACGCCGCCCTAAATGCCGACTACAAAAGTTCCACCCTGGCCTCGGGTTCGCACCTGCATATGCATGCATCAAATGGAAAGCCCGAACTAAGTGTGGCGATTTGGACGAGATGCGAATCGAATCAAGTTGAGGGGGACGCCCATACTCGCTTCCCACATGCGGTTAGTGCGCTCATCATGGATCAGTAGACAAGACCCTTTTCCTAATTAGGGTCGACACTAGCAGGCTTCAAAACCACGCTGGGCCTCCTGCCGGTGCCTTATCATCAAATTATTATTACCCAAAACATTAACATGTTGTTGATTGAATTGAAACCCAACTATCAAACTAAACAGGTGATACGAAAGGAACAACAAGACTTGAGCGCAAACAACACTAAGCATGCAACTACGACACAAGGGCCAACAAGGTAAACAAACAACAGTTAATAGGAAGTGGAAGGAAAAGGCTATATCATGGCTGCAAGGTAAACAATATGATAGGATCGAGACACAAGCATCGTAACAACTGGCTAGAATAAGAACAACGGAAAGAATCGGTACCAAGTGAGTATACTTGCCTGGAATCCAGCAAGTAGAGGTACATCCACAGAACTTGTCGTTGCTCACATCATCTCAACGTCCTATCCGGGAAGAAGCAATGAACCTCGAACAAACACCGGATGCAACAATTACTACTACGGCAAAAGATCCAGCATGATCAGGATATGGATGCATGACAAGTTTAAAGATGCATCAAGGTAAACTAGTTGACAAGTTAAACAGATTTGAATGGACCCATATGCAATTTGAGTTGTATATGAAAAGCCCATGAATTATGGTTGAAACAATTGTTTTCCAACTAATCATCAGGTGAAAGTGGTTTAGTATGATGCATGGATGAGGAAAACAACAAAATAACAACAATAGAACCAATTGGAAATAAAGTTTACCCATTTTGAAATTCACTTATTAAGTTTTGGAATTTTGGTTTCTTAAAGGGTGTCACACAAGCAGTTGTTGTTTTCATCAAGTTAAATTGTTCAAAACAGATAACAAAGTTCATATTTGATTAGAACACCAAATTTTAGGTGGATTACATGTTTCAATTATTGAAAAAGGAATTACAATGATTTAATTATGAATTAAACAAGATTAAACAAGTTTTAATTGAATTTAATTCAAGTGTGAATATTACTTGGATTTTATTTGTTCAAAACATGAATTCCAATTCATATTTGAAAAGGTTATGTTTTTCTGGTTTGAAAACATATGTTATAAGTTCAAAAATAATTTAATTTGAGCAAGTTATGAATTTAGCAAATTTAAATGATTTAAACAAGGTTTAAATTATTTAAGCAATTTAAATTATTCAAATCATGAAACAAAATTTATAGTTGAAAAGGTGGTTTAAAATAGCATGGAAAACATATTTTATTTGTTGGGAAAACAATTTCAAATGATTTAATTAAGCATGTTACCAATTAAATTGCATTAAATAAGAGATGGAACAATTATTCAAATTAATTGTTGCAAACCAGAAAACAAAGTTGATATTCAAGTGTGGCATGTGATTTTGGATGAAATTCATGTTTTGAGTATTTAATTTGGAGCAACCATTTGCAAGTTATTAATTATGCCATTTAATTGGTCATTTTTAAGGATTATTAAATAACATTAATTTTAATTGCCCAAAATGCAAAACAAAGTTGATAAACAGAAAGTACATGTAATTTGGACTGAAAAACATATTTTATTTGGGTTAATTGAATTAAGTATTAATTACTTATGGAATTAACCAAAATTAAGAGGATTTGTTTGAATTTGAAATTTGGATGTATTTGAAATAATCAAAACAGAAAAAAAAAGCATATTTGAAAAGTTCATGAAATTTTGACTGGGATGCATATTTTATTTGCCCAAAAAGGAGTTGTATTGACAAAGTTATTGCATTTACAATATTGGGGTTCATATGACATTTTCAGAAAAAAAGAATTAGGGGAGAAACCTTCTACACCCGAGGAGAGTGGACCCATGCTGGATGACAGATGGGCCCAGCGCCACAGAGGCGCTGCGTGGGCGTGGGTGCAGCTGAGGTGGCAACAGGGGTCACTGCCCAGTGGGCCTGCCCCTGCGCGCAATAGAGAAAAAAGGGTGGGGATAAATCCCCTGGGTGGGAATCGAACTCGTGATGGCTCGCTGCGCACAAGGGAACCAAGCCAGTGCGCTACGCTGAAAGTTGGTGATGGTTCAGGTTACTGACTGAAGATATGGTAACCGCGAGACGCTTAACTGAACTTCGAACAGATCGGTGCTTTCTCTGAACCTGACGAACGAAGCAGCGTTTGACGGCAGCACGCCGGCGGTGCTCGACGGGTGAGGTGCTCGGGATGTGGGCGTGTGCTTGCAGTTGATTGGCGTGTGGAGACGGACATCTAGGAAGGGGGAGAGGAGACGGGAGGCGATCACCTCGGGGGTTGTCGGAGAAGACTGTCGACGGCAGTAGCAGCGAGGTTCCTCTCCGGCGACGGCGGGCTCGATGGCGCGGTCCCTGGGCGCTCCCGGCGACCCGCGATGAAACGGAGAGGTAGAAGGATCCATCACGATCCCATTCCCGGCATCGGATGGACCTCGAGGGGATCGTGGCGGTGGGGCGTCGGGAGGCAGTGGGGTGTTCACGGTGGTTGCAGGGATTCAGAAGCAGCAGGAGCTCGGGCAGCTAGACGAAGGGGGAGAGGGGGTTGGCGGCGCAGGAGGATGGGACTAGGGTGGCTAGGGTAGGGCAGAGGGTAGGGTGGTGGATTTTATGGAGAGGTGGAGCAAGTACGGCAGGCATCGGGTGGAGGAGGAGGTTGATCAGAGGGAGGAGATGGAGTCGTACAGTGGGGGAGGAAGACGACAACAGAAGGGTATGGGCCAGAAGAAAAAAAGAAATGGGCTTGGGGGGAAAGAGGATGGGGTGGGCTGCTTCCCTCTCCTTTTTGGATTTCTTTTCCCTTTTCTTTTTTTTGTAAAGGTTAAAAGAGGAATAGAGGGATAGAAAAGGAATAGGGTTTTTCTTTTTATGGATTATTTGTGTTAATTTTCAAAACAGAAACTTAAAACAATGTTAACATTATTTCACAAGTTTGTAATTTTAACTTGAATTAAAGTTTTTAGTTGAATTTTCCCAATAGAGTTTGGGGTTTTGATTTTGATAATTAAATTTTATTAAGTTGCAAAACAATGAGTGAAAGCAAGGTTGTTTTTTATTTCCAAAATTGGGAATATTAGTTTTATTTTAAATGGTTAGTTGAATTTCAAATAAGGTTTGATTTTGGGAATTGTGGAAATAAACAAATTTTATTTAATAAGCTCAAGAAATTTTGCAAGCATTATTTAATTTAATTTGTTTGTAAAATTTTAATTTTTAAACCCATATTGAAATATGATAAGTAGGATTGATTTGCTTTTGAATTTTTGAATTTTCCATTAGGGTTTTAATAACAGGGAAAATTTTATTAACAGGCAATTTGATTAAAACAACTTCAACTATTGAAAAACAAATGAGTGGTTTAGTTTGCAATTTGAAATTGGAAATTTTGAGCAAGGTGTGAAAGTTTAAATTTTTTTGAATTTTGATTTGTTTTTGAAAACAGAATGCAATGCTCATGTGATGCCTGTGATGCAAGCAAAAGAAAACAAACAACTTCCTATTAGGGTAACACCCCAGGTGTTACAGACGACACCACTAACAAGGGATTGCGCCCTCGCAATCCACCTGCTAACCCGGGAGGGGAAAGAAGTTCGACTATCGATTCTTCGTGCTTCCAGTTGATCTCCTCGACACCACTAACAAGGGCTTCTCGACACCACTAACAAGGGATTCTTGCTCGGAGTGACGACGATGTTCTTCCACCAGGAATCTTCCGATGATCGAACCTATTAGGTTAAAGGCTCAGAAAACGTCCACCCACGTAGGATCCTAACACTTTGAAAGATAGGTAAGGGGGGAAGACTCCAAAACAAATAAGATGGGAGGGGAAATAGAATAGGGATAAGGAGAAAACAAGAATCCTATTTAGATGTTTTTTTTTCCAAAATAGTTTAGCAGAAATAGTTTTTGACACTCTAGAAACAACGACCGTTAGCGAGGTTATCCTACAGGCTTTGCTGACCCGTTGCTTCGATAACAATTCGTATCGAAACAATCTCGGGAATCGGAACCAAGGCTCTGATACCATTTGTGACGCCCCGAGATCGGGCACTATGCAGATTTCAGCATTCTTGCCAAAATCCACATAATAACCGATTCTAGGTTGCCACTTGTGATAACATTACAACAGTTCGCGAATAATCCACAACAACACAGAAACGATATATACAAGAGGACTCAAACGAGCCAAGGATACAACTGATACAATACAAAGATCCAAATAACAGCGGAAGAAACAACATAGCGTCCGGCTACGGACAAGATACAAATTGGACTAAGAGTCCTGAAGATAACCGAGAGCGTCCAATCCCTGCCCAGGCCAAGCCGGAGGGATTCCCAAGCTAACGTCGTCAGACTTCAAACCTGTTGACTGCAATATTGAATATGCAGCCACGAAAAAGATTCGTGGGTCAGTACGGTTAAGTACTGGCAAGTGGATAAACCATACTCACAAGATACCGGCATAACCAGCCATCACAAGATACAAATACTTTGGGATCAACGGAAAGGAAGGGATTACTGCAAATAAGCGACAGCGGTCTGCACTAACTAACTACAGAGAACTGATACAACATCCGGCTAAAAGAGGGGATAAGATAGCGTATCGAAACCAACTACAACTACTCACCAAACAAACCCATCCAATGTTACCCCCTACTAAGGAAGCAACCCAAGGATAACTCACACTTTTGGATTAAGGATGGATCAAGTTATTATGTCAATAAGACTATTACTAGTCAAGTTGCCATTAGTTAGGTGTAAGTTGTTCTGAGTACTTGTTAGCCAGTACTTTCACCAAGTTAACCATAACCGCGGAAAACACGGCTTCTCGAGAAGATTTAACCCTGCAGGGGTGCACCAATTTGGCCGTACACGTAAGAATAACCCGCCAGACGGGGGATCAACCCACCAAGCGAGGTACTCAACACAACCCAACTCTGCTTCGCATCAAGCCCAAAGCACCACGTGCTGTGCGTGCGCGGCTAATCGAGCCCCCACGAAGAAAAGGGGGAGCCTCATAGCACTGGAAGACCACGCCGCCCTAAATGTCGACTACAAAAGTTCCACCCTGGCCTCGGGTTCGCACCTGCATATGCATGCATCAAATGGAAAGCCCGAACTAAGTGTGGCGATTTGGACGAGATGCGAATCGAATCAAGTTGAGGGGGGCGCCCATACTCGCTTCCCACATGAGGTTAGTGCGCTCATCATGGATCAGTAGACAAGACCCTTTTCCTAATTAGGGTCGACACTAGCAGGCTTCAAAACCACGCCGGGCCTCCTGCCGGTGCCTTATCATCAAATTATTATTACCCAAAACATTAACATGTTGTTGATTGAATTGAAACCCAACTATCAAACTAAACAGGTGATACGAAAGGAACAACAAGACTTGAGCGCAAACAACACTAAGCATGCAACTACGACACGAGGGCCAACAAGGTAAACAAACAACAGTTAATAGGAAGTGGAAGGAAAAGGCTATATCATGGCTGCAAGGTAAACAATATGATAGGATCGAGACACAAGCATCGTAACAACAGGCTAGAATAAGAACAACGGAAAGAATCGGTAACAAGTGATGAGAGGCAGCCATTTGGCAGCAAGTGAGTATACTTGCCTGGAATCCAGCAAGTAGAGGTACATCCACAGAACTTGTCGTTGCTCACATCATCTCAACGTCCTATCCGGGAAGAAGCAATGAACCTCGAACAAACACCGGATGCAACAATTACTACTACGGCAAAAGATCCAGCATGATCAGGATATGGATGCATGACAAGTTTAAAGATGCATCAAGGTAAACTAGTTGACAAGTTAAACAGATTTGAATGGACCCATATGCAATTTGAGTTGTATATGAAAAGCCCATGAATTATGGTTGAAACAATTGTTTTCCAACTAATCATCAGGTGAAAGTGGTTTAGTATGATGCATGGATGAGGAAAACAACAAAATAACAACAATAGAACCAATTGGAAATAAAGTTTACCCATTTTGAAATTCACTTATTAAGTTTTGGAATTTTGGTTTCTTAAAGGGTGTCACACAAGCAGTTGTTGTTTTCATCAAGTTAAATTGTTCAAAACAGATAACAAAGTTCATATTTGATTAGAACACCAAATTTTAGGTGGATTACATGTTTCAATTATTGAAAAAGGAATTACAATGATTTAATTATGAATTAAACAAGATTAAACAAGTTTTAATTGAATTTAATTCAAGTGTGAATATTACTTGGATTTTATTTGTTCAAAACATGAATTCCAATTCATATTTGAAAAGGTTATGTTTTTCTGGTTTGAAAACATATGTTATAAGTTCAAAAATAATTTAATTTGAGCAAGTTATGAATTTAGCAAATTTAAATGATTTAAACAAGGTTTAAATTATTTAAGCAATTTAAATTATTCAAATCATGAAACAAAATTTATAGTTGAAAAGGTGGTTTAAAATAGCATGGAAAACATATTTTATTTGTTGGGAAAACAATTTCAAATGATTTAATTAAGCATGTTACCAATTAAATTGCATTAAATAAGAGATGGAACAATTATTCAAATTAATTGTTGCAAACCAGAAAACAAAGTTGATATTCAAGTGTGGCATGTGATTTTGGATGAAATTCATGTTTTGAGTATTTAATTTGGAGCAACCATTTGCAAGTTATTAATTATGCCATTTAATTGGTCATTTTTAAGGATTATTAAATAACATTAATTTTAATTGCCCAAAATGCAAAACAAAGTTGATAAACAGAAAGTACATGTAATTTGGACTGAAAAACATATTTTATTTGGGTTAATTGAATTAAGTATTAATTACTTATGGAATTAACCAAAATTAAGAGGATTTGTTTGAATTTTAAATTTGGATGTATTTGAAATAATCAAAACAGAAAACAAAAAGCATATTTGAAAAGTTCATGAAATTTTGACTGGGATGCATATTTTATTTGCCCAAAAAGGAGTTGTATTGACAAAGTTATTGCATTTACAATATTGGGGTTCATATGACATTTTCAGAAAAAAAGAATTAGGGGAGAAACCTTCTACACCCGAGGAGAGTGGACCCATGCTGGATGACAGATGGGCCCAGCGCCACAGAGGCGCTGCGTGGGCGTGGGTGCAGCTGAGGTGGCAACAGGGGTCACTGCCCAGTGGGCCTGCCCCTGCGCGCAATAGAGAAAAAAGGGTGGGGATAAATCCCCTGGGTGGGAATCGAACTCGTGATGGCTCGCTGCGCACAAGGGAACCAAGCCAGTGCGCTACGCTGAAAGTTGGTGATGGTTCAGGTTACTGACTGAAGATATGGTAACCGCGAGACGCTTAACTGAACTTCGAACAGATCGGTGCTTTCTCTGAACCTGACGAACGAAGCAGCGTTTGACGGCAGCACGCCGGCGGTGCTCGACGGGTGAGGTGCTCGGGATGTGGGCGTGTGCTTGCAGTTGATTGGCGTGTGGAGACGGACATCTAGGAAGGGGGAGAGGAGACGGGAGGCGATCACCTCGGGGGTTGTCGGAGAAGACTGTCGACGGCAGTAGCAGCGAGGTTCCTCTCCGGCGACGGCGGGCTCGATGGCGCGGTCCCTGGGCGCTCCCGGCGACCCGCGATGAAACGGAGAGGTAGAAGGATCCATCACGATCCCATTCCCGGCATCGGATGGACCTCGAGGGGATCGTGGCGGTGGGGCGTCGGGAGGCAGTGGGGTGTTCACGGTGGTTGCAGGGATTCAGAAGCAGCAGGAGCTCGGGCAGCTAGACGAAGGGGGAGAGGGGGTTGGCGGCGCAGGAGGATGGGACTAGGGTGGCTAGGGTAGGGCAGAGGGTAGGGTGGTGGATTTTATGGAGAGGTGGAGCAAGTACGGCAGGCATCGGGTGGAGGAGGAGGTTGATCAGAGGGAGGAGATGGAGTCGTACAGTGGGGGAGGAAGACGACAACAGAAGGGTATGGGCCAGAAGAAAAAAAGAAATGGGCTTGGGGGGAAAGAGGATGGGGTGGGCTGCTTCCCTCTCCTTTTTGGATTTCTTTTCCCTTTTCTTTTTTTTGTAAAGGTTAAAAGAGGAATAGAGGGATAGAAAAGGAATAGGGTTTTTCTTTTTATGGATTATTTGTGTTAATTTTCAAAACAGAAACTTAAAACAATGTTAACATTATTTCACAAGTTTGTAATTTTAACTTGAATTAAAGTTTTTAGTTGAATTTTCCCAATAGAGTTTGGGGTTTTGATTTTGATAATTAAATTTTATTAAGTTGCAAAACAATGAGTGAAAGCAAGGTTGTTTTTTATTTCCAAAATTGGGAATATTAGTTTGATTTTAAATGGTTAGTTGAATTTCAAATAAGGTTTGATTTTGGGAATTGTGGAAATAAACAAATTTTATTTAATAAGCTCAAGAAATTTTGCAAGCATTATTTAATTTAATTTGTTTGTAAAATTTTAATTTTTAAACCCATATTGAAATATGATAAGTAGGATTGATTTGCTTTTGAATTTTTGAATTTGCCATTAGGGTTTTAATAACAGGGAAAATTTTATTAACAGGCAATTTGATTAAAACAACTTCAACTATTGAAAAACAAATGAGTGGTTTAGTTTGCAATTTGAAATTGGAAATTTTGAGCAAGGTGTGAAAGTTTAAATTTTTTTGAATTTTGATTTGTTTTTGAAAACAGAATGCAATGCTCATGTGATGCCTGTGATGCAAGCAAAAGAAAACAAACAACTTCCTATTAGGGTAACACCCCAGGTGTTACAGACGACACCACTAACAAGGGATTGCGCCCTCGCAATCCACCTGCTAACCCGGGAGGGGAAAGAAGTTCGACTATCGATTCTTCGTGCTTCCAGTTGATCTCCTCGACACCACTAACAAGGGCTTCTCGACACCACTAACAAGGGATTCTTGCTCGGAGTGACGACGATGTTCTTCCACCAGGAATCTTCCGATGATCGAACCTATTAGGTTAAAGGCTCAGAAAACGTCCACCCACGTAGGATCCTAACACTTTGAAAGATAGGTAAGGGGGGAAGACTCCAAAACAAATAAGATGGGAGGGGAAATAGAATAGGGATAAGGAGAAAACAAGAATCCTATTTAGATGTTTTTTTTTCCAAAATAGTTTAGCAGAAATAGTTTTTGACACTCTAGAAACAACGACCGTTAGCGAGGTTATCCTACAGGCTTTGCGGACCCGTTGCTTCGATAACAATTCGTATCGAAACAATCTCGGGAATCGGAACCAAGGCTCTGATACCATTTGTGACGCCCCGAGATCGGGCACTATGCAGATTTCAGCATTCTTGCCAAAATCCACATAATAACCGATTCTAGGTTGCCACTTGTGATAACATTACAACAGTTCGCGAATAATCCACAACAACAACAGAAACGATATATACAAGAGGACTCAAACGAGCCAAGGATACAACTGATACAATACAAAGATCCAAATAACAGCGGAAGAAACAACATAGCGTCCGGCTACGGACAAGATACAAATTGGACTAAGAGTCCTGAAGATAACCGAGAGCGTCCAATCCCTGCCCAGGCCAAGCCGGAGGGATTCCCAAGCTAACGTCGTCAGACTTCAAACCTGTTGACTGCAATATTGAATATGCAGCCACGAAAAAGATTCGTGGGTCAGTACGGTTAAGTACTGGCAAGTGGATAAACCATACTCACAAGATACCGGCATAACCAGCCATCACAAGATACAAATACTTTGGGATCAACGGAAAGGAAGGGATTACTGCAAATAAGCGACAGCGGTCTGCACTAACTAACTACAGAGAACTGATACAACATCCGGCTAAAAGAGGGGATAAGATAGCGTATCGAAACCAACTACAACTACTCACCAAACAAACCCATCCAATGTTACCCCCTACTAAGGAAGCAACCCAAGGATAACTCACACTTTTGGATTAAGGATGGATCAAGTTATTATGTCAATAAGACTATTACTAGTCAAGTTGCCATTAGTTAGGTGTAAGTTGTTCTGAGTACTTGTTAGCCAGTACTTTCACCAAGTTAACCATAACCGCGGAAAACACGGCTTCTCGAGAAGATTTAACCCTGCAGGGGTGCACCAATTTGGCCGTACACGTAAGAATAACCCGCCAGACGGGGGATCAACCCACCAAGCGAGGTACTCAACACAACCCAACTCTGCTTCGCATCAAGCCCAAAGCACCACGTGCTGTGCGTGCGCGGCTAATCGAGCCCCCACGAAGAAAAGGGGGAGCCTCATAGCACTGGAAGACCACGCCGCCCTAAATGTCGACTACAAAAGTTCCACCCTGGCCTCGGGTTCGCACCTGCATATGCATGCATCAAATGGAAAGCCCGAACTAAGTGTGGCGATTTGGACGAGATGCGAATCGAATCAAGTTGAGGGGGGCGCCCATACTCGCTTCCCACATGAGGTTAGTGCGCTCATCATGGATCAGTAGACAAGACCCTTTTCCTAATTAGGGTCGACACTAGCAGGCTTCAAAACCACGCCGGGCCTCCTGCCGGTGCCTTATCATCAAATTATTATTACCCAAAACATTAACATGTTGTTGATTGAATTGAAACCCAACTATCAAACTAAACAGGTGATACGAAAGGAACAACAAGACTTGAGCGCAAACAACACTAAGCATGCAACTACGACACGAGGGCCAACAAGGTAAACAAACAACAGTTAATAGGAAGTGGAAGGAAAAGGCTATATCATGGCTGCAAGGTAAACAATATGATAGGATCGAGACACAAGCATCGTAACAACAGGCTAGAATAAGAACAACGGAAAGAATCGGTAACAAGTGATGAGAGGCAGCCATTTGGCAGCAAGTGAGTATACTTGCCTGGAATCCAGCAAGTAGAGGTACATCCACAGAACTTGTCGTTGCTCACATCATCTCAACGTCCTATCCGGGAAGAAGCAATGAACCTCGAACAAACACCGGATGCAACAATTACTACTACGGCAAAAGATCCAGCATGATCAGGATATGGATGCATGACAAGTTTAAAGATGCATCAAGGTAAACTAGTTGACAAGTTAAACAGATTTGAATGGACCCATATGCAATTTGAGTTGTATATGAAAAGCCCATGAATTATGGTTGAAACAATTGTTTTCCAACTAATCATCAGGTGAAAGTGGTTTAGTATGATGCATGGATGAGGAAAACAACAAAATAACAACAATAGAACCTATTGGAAATAAAGTTTACCCATTTTGAAATTCACTTATTAAGTTTTGGAATTTTGGTTTCTTAAAGGGTGTCACACAAGCAGTTGTTGTTTTCATCAAGTTAAATTGTTCAAAACAGATAACAAAGTTCATATTTGATTAGAACACCAAATTTTAGGTGGATTACATGTTTCAATTATTGAAAAAGGAATTACAATGATTTAATTATGAATTAAACAAGATTAAACAAGTTTTAATTGAATTTAATTCAAGTGTGAATATTACTTGGATTTTATTTGTTCAAAACATGAATTCCAATTCATATTTGAAAAGGTTATGTTTTTCTGGTTTGAAAACATATGTTATAAGTTCAAAAATAATTTAATTTGAGCAAGTTATGAATTTAGCAAATTTAAATGATTTAAACAAGGTTTAAATTATTTAAGCAATTTAAATTATTCAAATCATGAAACAAAATTTATAGTTGAAAAGGTGGTTTAAAATAGCATGGAAAACATATTTTATTTGTTGGGAAAACAATTTCAAATGATTTAATTAAGCATGTTACCAATTAAATTGCATTAAATAAGAGATGGAACAATTATTCAAATTAATTGTTGCAAACCAGAAAACAAAGTTGATATTCAAGTGTGGCATGTGATTTTGGATGAAATTCATGTTTTGAGTATTTAATTTGGAGCAACCATTTGCAAGTTATTAATTATGCCATTTAATTGGTCATTTTTAAGGATTATTAAATAACATTAATTTTAATTGCCCAAAATGCAAAACAAAGTTGATAAACAGAAAGTACATGTAATTTGGACTGAAAAACATATTTTATTTGGGTTAATTGAATTAAGTATTAATTACTTATGGAATTAACCAAAATTAAGAGGATTTGTTTGAATTTGAAATTTGGATGTATTTGAAATAATCAAAACAGAAAACAAAAAGCATATTTGAAAAGTTCATGAAATTTTGACTGGGATGCATATTCTATTTGCCCAAAAAGGAGTTGTATTGACAAAGTTATTGCATTTACAATATTGGGGTTCATATGACATTTTCAGAAAAAAAAAAGAATTAGGGCAGAAACCTTCTACACCCGGGGAGAGTGGACCCATGCTGGATGACAGATGGGCCCAGCGCCACAGAGGCGCTGCGTGGGCGTGGGTGCAGCTGAGGTGGCAACAGGGGTCACTGCCCAGTGGGCCTGCCCCTGCGCGCGCAACAGAGAAAAAAGGGTGGGGATAAATCCCCTGGGTGGGAATCGAACTCGTGATGGCTCGCTGCGCACAAGGGAACCAAGCCAGTGCGCTACGCTGAAAGTTGGTGATGGTTCAGGTTACTGACTGAAGATATGGTAACCGCGAGACGCTTAACTGAACTTCGAACAGATCGGTGCTTTCTCTGAACCTGACGAACGAAGCAGCGTTCGACGGCAGCACGCCGGCGGTGCTCGACGGGTGAGGTGCTCGGGATGTGGGCGTGTGCTTGCAGTTGATTGGCGTGTGGATACGGACATCTAGGAAGGGGGAGAGGAGACGGGAGGCGATCACCTCGGGGGTTGTCGGAGAAGACTGTCGACGGCAGTAGCAGCGAGGTTCCTCTCCGGCGACGGCGGGCTCGATGGCGCGGTCCCTGGGCGCTCCCGGCGACCCGCGATGAAACGGAGAGGTAGAAGGATCCATCACGATCCCATTCCCGGCATCGGATGGACCTCGAGGGGATCGTGGCGGTGGGGCGTCGGGAGGCAGTGGGGTGTTCACGGTGGTTGCAGGGATTCAGAAGCAGCAGGAGCTCGGGCAGCTAGACGAAGGGGGAGAGGGGGTTGGCGGCGCAGGAGGATGGGACTAGGGTGGCTAGGGTAGGGCAGAGGGTAGGGTGGTGGATTTTATGGAGAGGTGGAGCAAGTACGGCAGGCATCGGGTGGAGGAGGAGGTTGATCAGAGGGAGGAGATGGAGTCGTACAGTGGGGGAGGAAGACGACAACAGAAGGGTATGGGCCAGAAGAAAAAAAGAAATGGGCTTGGGGGGAAAGAGGATGGGGTGGGCTGCTTCCCTCTCCTTTTTGGATTTCTTTTCCCTTTTCTTTTTTTTGTAAAGGTTAAAAGAGGAATAGAGGGATAGAAAAGGAATAGGGTTTTTCTTTTTATGGATTATTTGTGTTAATTTTCAAAACAGAAACTTAAAACAATGTTAACATTATTTCACAAGTTTGTAATTTTAACTTGAATTAAAGTTTTTAGTTGAATTTTCCCAATAGAGTTTGGGGTTTTGATTTTGATAATTAAATTTTATTAAGTTGCAAAACAATGAGTGAAAGCAAGGTTGTTTTTTATTTCCAAAATTGGGAATATTAGTTTGATTTTAAATGGTTAGTTGAATTTCAAATAAGGTTTGATTTTGGGAATTGTGGAAATAAACAAATTTTATTTAATAAGCTCAAGAAATTTTGCAAGCATTATTTAATTTAATTTGTTTGTAAAATTTTAATTTTTAAACCCATATTGAAATATGATAAGTAGGATTGATTTGCTTTTGAATTTTTGAATTTGCCATTAGGGTTTTAATAACAGGGAAAATTTTATTAACAGGCAATTTGATTAAAACAACTTCAACTATTGAAAAACAAATGAGTGGTTTAGTTTGCAATTTGAAATTGGAAATTTTGAGCAAGGTGTGAAAGTTTAAATTTTTTTGAATTTTGATTTGTTTTTGAAAACAGAATGCAATGCTCATGTGATGCCTGTGATGCAAGCAAAAGAAAACAAACAACTTCCTATTAGGGTAACACCCCAGGTGTTACAGACGACACCACTAACAAGGGATTGCGCCCTCGCAATCCACCTGCTAACCCGGGAGGGGAAAGAAGTTCGACTATCGATTCTTCGTGCTTCCAGTTGATCTCCTCGACACCACTAACAAGGGCTTCTCGACACCACTAACAAGGGATTCTTGCTCGGAGTGACGACGATGTTCTTCCACCAGGAATCTTCCGATGATCGAACCTATTAGGTTAAAGGCTCAGAAAACGTCCACCCACGTAGGATCCTAACACTTTGAAAGATAGGTAAGGGGGGAAGACTCCAAAACAAATAAGATGGGAGGGGAAATAGAATAGGGATAAGGAGAAAACAAGAATCCTATTTAGATGTTTTTTTTTTCCAAAATAGTTTAGCAGAAATAGTTTTTGACACTCTAGAAACAACGACCGTTAGCGAGGTTATCCTACAGGCTTTGCGGACCCGTTGCTTCGATAACAATTCGTATCGAAACAATCTCGGGAATCGGAACCAAGGCTCTGATACCATTTGTGACGCCCCGAGATCGGGCACTATGCAGATTTCAGCATTCTTGCCAAAATCCACATAATAACCGATTCTAGGTTGCCACTTGTGATAACATTACAACAGTTCGCGAATAATCCACAACAACAACAGAAACGATATATACAAGAGGACTCAAACGAGCCAAGGATACAACTGATACAATACAAAGATCCAAATAACAGCGGAAGAAACAACATAGCGTCCGGCTACGGACAAGATACAAATTGGACTAAGAGTCCTGAAGATAACCGAGAGCGTCCAATCCCTGCCCAGGCCAAGCCGGAGGGATTCCCAAGCTAACGTCGTCAGACTTCAAACCTGTTGACTGCAATATTGAATATGCAGCCACGAAAAAGATTCGTGGGTCAGTACGGTTAAGTACTGGCAAGTGGATAAACCATACTCACAAGATACCGGCATAACCAGCCATCACAAGATACAAATACTTTGGGATCAACGGAAAGGAAGGGATTACTGCAAATAAGCGACAGCGGTCTGCACTAACTAACTACAGAGAACTGATACAACATCCGGCTAAAAGAGGGGATAAGATAGCGTATCGAAACCAACTACAACTACTCACCAAACAAACCCATCCAATGTTACCCCCTACTAAGGAAGCAACCCAAGGATAACTCACACTTTTGGATTAAGGATGGATCAAGTTATTATGTCAATAAGACTATTACTAGTCAAGTTGCCATTAGTTAGGTGTAAGTTGTTCTGAGTACTTGTTAGCCAGTACTTTCACCAAGTTAACCATAACCGCGGAAAACACGGCTTCTCGAGAAGATTTAACCCTGCAGGGGTGCACCAATTTGGCCGTACACGTAAGAATAACCCGCCAGACGGGGGATCAACCCACCAAGCGAGGTACTCAACACAACCCAACTCTGCTTCGCATCAAGCCCAAAGCACCACGTGCTGTGCGTGCGCGGCTAATCGAGCCCCCACGAAGAAAAGGGGGAGCCTCATAGCACTGGAAGACCACGCCGCCCTAAATGTCGACTACAAAAGTTCCACCCTGGCCTCGGGTTCGCACCTGCATATGCATGCATCAAATGGAAAGCCCGAACTAAGTGTGGCGATTTGGACGAGATGCGAATCGAATCAAGTTGAGGGGGGCGCCCATACTCGCTTCCCACATGAGGTTAGTGCGCTCATCATGGATCAGTAGACAAGACCCTTTTCCTAATTAGGGTCGACACTAGCAGGCTTCAAAACCACGCCGGGCCTCCTGCCGGTGCCTTATCATCAAATTATTATTACCCAAAACATTAACATGTTGTTGATTGAATTGAAACCCAACTATCAAACTAAACAGGTGATACGAAAGGAACAACAAGACTTGAGCGCAAACAACACTAAGCATGCAACTACGACACGAGGGCCAACAAGGTAAACAAACAACAGTTAATAGGAAGTGGAAGGAAAAGGCTATATCATGGCTGCAAGGTAAACAATATGATAGGATCGAGACACAAGCATCGTAACAACAGGCTAGAATAAGAACAACGGAAAGAATCGGTAACAAGTGATGAGAGGCAGCCATTTGGCAGCAAGTGAGTATACTTGCCTGGAATCCAGCAAGTAGAGGTACATCCACAGAACTTGTCGTTGCTCACATCATCTCAACGTCCTATCCGGGAAGAAGCAATGAACCTCGAACAAACACCGGATGCAACAATTACTACTACGGCAAAAGATCCAGCATGATCAGGATATGGATGCATGACAAGTTTAAAGATGCATCAAGGTAAACTAGTTGACAAGTTAAACAGATTTGAATGGACCCATATGCAATTTGAGTTGTATATGAAAAGCCCATGAATTATGGTTGAAACAATTGTTTTCCAACTAATCATCAGG